>JAYKYS010000010.1:8943666-9582500 GCA_036924285.1 Asterella californica | reverse complement strand
CTGCTGCTGTTGCTGCAGTGACTGCTGCTGCTGCAAAAGAGTATGCTGCTGCATCTTAGCCTTCATCATCTGGTGTTGCTGCTGTTGTTGTTGTTGTTGTTGTTGTACACGTTGCTGGTATATCAGCTGTTGCTGATGAACAGAGGGCTACAAAATGATAACATAACATAAGACTCATAACGTATTTGATCTACCCTGTGATGTAGGCTAGCACTTTGAAATCTGCCCTACGCAATTCGCCACTTCAATATATGACCTGCCGCTCGCTGAAGGTTACAACTTGTGGTATCCTACATTCATCACATTCGTTCAGACCCCACGCATCGTCCCTTAAGCTTCCGGGCTTCAACGATATCTGCACAAGCTCAGGAGAACATCATACTTAGTGTAAACAAGAAAACTTTACCGTCTGCTGCTGAGGCGGCTGCTGTTGCTGTTGTTGCTGTTGCTGTTGTTGCCGTTGCTGCTGAATCTGTTGTTGAAGCCGCTGGGTATTTAGGAAGGTATTCGAATGCGTGCTGCTAGGGCCTGAGTTAGAGGTAAGGTTACTTTGAGGCATCCCACTCATACTGGAAAGGCTTTGGCCGAGTCCGGTGGCATTCTGGAGTACGTTTGCAGTCATGTTACTTTGCAAAGATTGGCCTAACACCTGCTGCCTCTGTTGTGCCTGTCCGCTGACCTGTCCAGGCATTTGCAGTCCATTTCCGAGACCTTGAGCCTGATTCATCAATAATGCTGCTGCATAAAATGAACAGCAAAGTTTAGACGTTTCTGTATAGAGTATCAAAATATGTAAAGCGGACAACTGAATCTCACAGAAATATCCAACACATGTCCTGAAAGAAACGGCTCATCGGGCGAGATCCTTAAAAATGAATATACCGGAGTCTAGCGGTTTCACACCGCCTTGCACCCCTGGTACCCCTCCTCCAAGTCTTGCCATATTATTGGCAGGAGTCGCTTGAGCCTTCGTTTCCAAGGAAAGCATCTTCAGAGAGATCTTTCGTAGGTAGTCTTGCTGCAAAGCAGGAGCACGACTACTCAAATGCCGACCAACATCAGATTCCATAACTTCAATCGCCAAAATCCATATTGAAACTCTCTAAGAAACATCGAAAATAAAGCGAAAGCGATACATTTATCATTTCTTCTTTAGTTAAAAACAACAAAAACCTGGTCCGTTGCCGCCTGAAAAATCTTCTCTTCAAAACGCCAGGCTATCTTCAACAACTCTCCCATGCTTTCCGACCCAGTGGGAGGCATGTGCCTTTGAAGAGTATCCATTCTGCAGTAAAGCGTGCGGTTGGACAGTATGTTACGTTAACGCATTCAAACGAACTTCAAATCAACGTCCAAAAGATTCCTTGAGTGATTAAGCAACTTAACTTAGGTCTTAACTCGGCCTCAGCAGCTGGGTAATCTGACATATATTAGTTTGGTGGTTACCAGGGCAAAGCAAGGTCTAGCAGCAAACACAAACACAGAAATCGAAATACCCACTGAAGCTAGTAACGAGTAACTATTTGCTTGCATTATCCACTAAGTTTATCGCTTTCTCAGAAGACGTGAGGGGAATCGTGTCGATGGGTGTAGAAAAGCAGCAGATTCCTGGGCTAGGCTCAACTACTACAAATTAAACATCTATAGTCTGTCAGAAATTAGAGGATGGAGTGGAAAACGATGATATACCAAAAAGAAAATACAAATCTGAACCAGGAATATTAACAATTCGACGGTGAACTCTGTCCAACAACTCCTCAGGTCAATATTTCATGCTCAGTTAGTTACGACCATGTTGTCTGTAGATCTGGTACGAAGTGCAGTCTATGTTCATGCTCGAACCTTCTAGCAGACGTACTCTCAGTTATGAGGAAAAGAAGTAAACAGCACAGCACTTGAAGTAGACATAGGAGGAAAACAGCGACCAAAGGCAAAAGCATCAGAGATAATAATAATAATAGTGTTCATGGTCATCCGCGGACATCCTAAATCACGATCAATCCTCCCGACCTATTCCATGGCTTGGCACATATCTTAATTGTCCCATTACGATGTCTCCAACACCAGGTGCAACGGCAGATTTAGTTACTTATACTGGCATTGTAATCGATATCATCAATAGCTGATAACAAGACTGACCAACTACGCGTAGGTAAATGCCCATTGGAGTACAAAATCTCGAAGCCAAAGGATGAGCAGGCCTCCAGTCAACCTCCTCTACTGTCAGTCAAGCCCCGATACAATCGTTCACACCCGAACGGCGGAGTGAGTTGATAATAAGAGATGTTTCCCCGGCTTCCGAACCCCACATCCCAAGGCTTCACAACTTCGTCTGCTCAACTCCACACCGGGAGACATGAGATACTAATGACAAAAACTTACATGCGCTTGACAATCTTCTGGCGGGAATCTTGAGGGAGACCGGTCCTCCAATTGTTGCTATCCATTGTTTCCTCGACTCTTCTGCCGCGATCTCACTATGCGAAGCCCTGAACTTCTCGCTTCCTGGAGCAGCACCTTCGAAACGCTCCCAACTATTATCACCCCATCTTGCGAATTACCCGGCACCGTAACGGAAGAACGACTGATTACTTATGGCCTATCCGCTTGTGACGCTCTAAAGTCCACTCCACTGCAAAAGCCTTGCTGAAGAAAAACAAAGTGCGTACGGCCTCCGCAGCATTGACCGACAATTCTGCAGCGCCCTGCGGTCCAAGTCGTTATATCCCCTTCTCGTCCGCCTCCCGACCACGGAACAAGCTACAGCACACCCTTCACATCAATGCACCCAATCTTCCCCAGAACTAACCAATTAGTCCTGTTCTGCCTTCCCCTTGGCCCTCCACCTTGAAGAGATGTAACTCGCAGCTAGCGTTCACCTCAACTCCCACGCCGAGGCACACCTTGCCAAGATTAATCCGTCAATCCTACTTGCCTTCCCCTCGACATTGCACCGTCTACAATATGAAACTCCAAGGTTTTGTCTCTTGTGTGAGTCAAAGGACGACAAGCGTCTCTCTTGCTTGAAGAATTATTCGCCGTGGCATCTGTCTAGCTTTGTAATTCTGGTTGTAAGTCTCCGGTACACGTTACTTTGCGAAATATGATTGGGAACCTTTTCCTTTGCCGTATTGATTATGTTTCGATTCTTTAACGCCCGTGTGAGTATAGAAGGTTGCAGCCTCTTCTCGGTAACAGTTAGCGAGCAAAAATTCTCATAAGTTTATCTTGCATGCATATTTATTCACAAATATTCATTATCCGGTAGTCAAGTCTGTATAATTTAAGAGATATTATATAAAAACTTGATATAGTATTAATATATTCAAATTTTATATGATAAATTTTATATAAATATATCATCTAAGTTAACTCTATGTATAATATGTCCCGGGTTTTGGAGAAGAGCTTGAAGACAAAGAAGGCTCAGACTACCTTCTTTAGAAATAGTCTATCTTGGTCAAGCGGAATTACAGTCAGGAAGGCATTGAAGTTATAACTGAGTGAGAAGGTGAAGACATTGCAGATGACCATCACTAATCTTACCATAGAGATGAATGGGCTGAAGATGATGAATGTCACCATGAGGAAAGAAAGACCAAACGAGAAAGTGCTTCGAAGAAAAAGAGAAAGATCAGTAGGTTAGAAGCAGAGATTATCAATAGCAAGGAGATTCTTATGTTAAGGTTTGGACTCATGGAGAAGTCCTTGGCTGCTTCTGCACTCTCTGGACCTGCAAAAAGGATCATGAGGATTGTAGAAGCCAAAATGTCTTCTGAGCTGCCAACGAGCTTTATCAGTTGATGTAATGAAAATAAAGATCCGAAGTTGTGTAAAAAAGCTCATTTATAGTCCTATGAGCATCTTTGGAGCGATAATGATAAGTACCGAAAATAGATTTTCAAGTAGGAGCTGATCCACGACACGACATCCACTCCCTCTAAACTTGTGCATCTTCCGATATGCACCAGAGATACCAACCAAAGAGTGGACATGTACGCACACCGTCTTGTCATCCTACTTCTCATCTTACTCAACCTCATCCTCAAGTTTGCAACTTGATCGTCTTGAAGTTGCAACTCCATGATTTTCTCTAGATCCATGCTCATTGACTTCATCTTCAAGCTCTACTGCATAATTCTCATCCTCAAACTGAAACTCTGTCAAGATATTTGCTAGATCGACCTCCTCATCTCTCTTTTTGAAAATCTTGACACGTTTACCTACCACTAGTATCTTCAAGCTCATTCCGTCCAACTCTTGTAGGACGTAAGTTGCATTGTCGTGAACCTTCTTCACCACATATGGACCAAATCACCACTTGGAAAACTTCCGTAGTGCACTATGTTGGTTGTCTAGACTGTTGTCATAGACTAACATCCAATCACCTTCCTTGATTTCCTTAGGTCTTAGACGATGTCGTTGATCAAATCAGACTTTGCTCTTCAACCGTGCTTCTCGTAGCCTGTCCAAAGCAACTTGGATATCCTCAGGTCTTCTCTCTAATTGTCTAATTCGAATAGCAAGAAGTTCTTCCTTTGTCAGATTGTCCTCCCAAGGTAACAAACTTCATGTCAAAACGTATTCTTCAATTGGCATGATAAGTTTTTGACCTATGATGAGCTCCACTAGCATGTAATCTGTTACTGAGATGTGTGCTGTTCGATCAATCCATAATGCAAATGATAAGAGTCGAGGTCACTCACACACCCTTCTGTTGCAGGCCTTCACAATGAGCGGATGATCGCGTTTGCTCTTAGCATTCCCTTCGGGGTTGTAAGTAGTTGTTCATGACAATCTCATCCCACACCTTGCAAAGAATTCATGAGCCTCATGTGGATCTAACTCTCCTCGGTCTATAGTGATCTTTCCCACACATCCATATCGACAAACAACCTCTTCCAAAAGAAATTTATATACCCCTGCAGTTGTCTTTGTCCGAAGCGCCCTACCTTCAACTTGATCTGAAAGATCTTCTCGAGCAAGTATCAAATATCTCATCTACCATAATCCAACTAGCATAGTCACCAAGTCTACGGCCCACTTGAAGTGGATTGTCAATGGATAAGTTGGGTCTAATCCATCTCAGTGTCAGATGTTCGAATACATCTGACATGTCAAACAAGACTCCACAAAAGATACGACATCCCTGTACATGTTTTTTCACCAATACCGCTCTTTCATTTTCGTAAAAGTGACCCAAATCTCTCGATGTCCAGTTCAAAGACTCTCATGAAATGTTCTAAGCAACTTCTGTTGATCTTCTTTTCCACAAATCACTCATAGCGGTATCTCACCTTTCTGCTTTGGCCGCTTTCAAAGAAATCCATCCTGGAACATGAAGTTCTAGCACTTCCTTCGAGCTCTCCGAAACTTCTCATCCGTCCAACTTGTTTGCTTAACCATCGTACTAAGGTACCTCCCAATGTCAAGCAATTCATCAACATACAACTCTTCAACAAATAACTCATCTTCCCTTCTTGTGTGTGCAATCGAATAGAACTTTGCACCCACGTTTGTAGTATCTTCAACCGTTTCATCCTCCTCATCATATTGAGCTCGAGGTAACATATCTGTCATCGGATTATTCTTTCCTGCGATATGTCTAAACTCCGGATTCAACGACTTGATATATGCGATCCATCGTAACATCGCAATACCACAATTCATGATCATCTTTATTAATGACAAAAAATCAGTTTCAACCACCACTGCTGCTCCAATCAAATACTCTTTCCCGATTTTCATGGTTGAAACAATATCTCATAATTCTCTCTTCACTTGCGGATATGTACATTAACGAGCACTTAACACTTTCATTCTGAACCTAACCGTAAATACGTCTCCATCCTCATCATCTTGTCTTACTGCCCATCCGATTGCAACTGGACTTGTATCTACAATAAGAACCACCGGCCTAGCATCCTTGTAATAAATCCTACCCAAAACTAGAGGAGATGATAATAAGGACTTCAGCTTTCGTACCGCATCGATATGCTCTTCCTCCCATCTGAACTTATGACCCTTGCGTAACAACTCATATAATGGATCCGCCACATGCGCATAATGAGGAACCCAAATGTGATAGAATACACAAGCACCCAAAAATCTTCTTATTTCTGTCAAAGAGTTGCAAACCTCCTTCATCCTCCCAATCGCATCCACTTATTTGACTTCCGATCAAAAAATCCACACAAATGACCAACGATCAGAACTTCTCTAACCTCAAATGTAGACTTCGCACTTGACAGTGTGAGATGAACTTCCTCAAGTCGAGATAGGATCTTCTCACAATCTGCGATGTGATCAATGACATATCATCAACACCCGTTCTGATCTAACGCTTCATCCTTCTCATCCTCCACACATCCTTTTATGAGAATGTCATCCAAGAACGGCATCATCTTTTCAAGGATGAAGTCTCTTATAACTCTATTCATCTCGTTTCATCAGGTGTGCTACCGAGTTGGTAGCTCCCTATGATAAAGTACACATCCTAACCAAACCCCAAAGGTGTCCTCATTGTCATGAAGCTTCTGCTCTCCTTTGCTAGTTGAAACTGATCATATCCCGATTAAAGATCTCTCATTGAGTAAATTGCTTTTCCTGCAAATGCCTCAACAAACTCATCCACAATCGGTCCCACCCAGCATTTTTGGTTTTTACAACGTCAACGATTGCATGTCTTGGATGAATCGCAACGACCCATTCTTCTTTGACACCGTAAATCATCTACCCGAATACGGTGCAAACGATAGCTCCAAGATCTTCATCCGCATCTTCTCCTTCAGCAACTCCACCAGTTTAGACAAGTGAGCACGCGATACTGGAACTGGTCTCGGATTCCATGCCACATGCGGTATTGTGAAGATAATCATCGGGGTAACGACATATGGATCTACACAACCAATCTCATGTGGCTCAAAGGCAAATGCTTTCTCATGCCTTGAAAGCATCTCCTTGAATTACTTTTTCTCTTCTAGTAGAAGAGACACATCAGATCCAATCTTCAGTTCTTCAAGGGTCTCATCCGTGAACTTATGTCTTATCATTGCATGATCTTTCAAACTCTTCTCTCTCGAAGCTCGATCCATTTGTTGGTTAGTGTCATCCGGCAAAGGACCAGCAACTGACTTTACTTTCTTATCCACTATCTTGTACTTCGTCTCAACTCGAACCTCTGGTGCACGGAATGATTCGATCACTGAATAGACCTCTCTTGAATGAATCTGCACAACCTTATCCATATCCTCCCATCTAATAGATGTGATCACTCGTAGAGGATCCTCCAACCCATCCTCCTCATAAACACCAGAAATCCATTCATCCCTTTCTAGTTCACCCAACTCTCTTAACATTAGCTCAACCTTACGCAAATGTTTTTGTTCTTTTTTTCTCAATGCTTCTACCTTCTTGTAAACAGTAACCTCACACTCTGAAAACCTGACAAACTCTGTACAAAAGACACTTTCTCCTTCAAGCGAGAGTAACTTTTCCTGCGCATCACTACAATCCTGCTCTATAGTGGTACTTAACGAAAATCCTTGAACTCTTCACTCACCCTTGGAAGCGATTTCTCCCTTAAATGATCTCGATTGCGCTCGTGATTGGACTGTACAGTCAAGAATTGTACCGCTCTCTTCTCATCTTCACTTCGGATCCTAGCATAAGTAGATCCACCGTCTAGTATCCTCGTCTCCATCCGAGTTGCTGTGATGAAAAGTTTGTCAAGAATGAGCAGGTATGATGTTACTTCTTGAACAAAAAATTTTTGCTCGATAGTAACATCACCTATACCACCGCACTCTAACGTCTGGACATGCTTCATACAAATCTCCTCTTGTGTTGTTGACTGCTCTTATGACCCACCCATGCTATGTGTCAATAAACTATTTCTTCTTCTTGTACAACTCCTTCGACATGACGTTGATTTCTGATCCATGATCAATTAGAGCAATCACCGACACATCTAAATCTCCAATCCTCATCAGTGTCTCTGTCGTAGCTCGAACCCAGTGACAATGGTTGTAATGACTTGAGCTTTACTTCCCATCCTCCTCTTCATTCTCAAAATAGACTGTGCGTCTTCGATCTCTTTCTTCTTCTGAAGAATATACATTGCACTTTGCAAGCTCTCTTTCCTCATCCACAAACACCCTAGTATCCAAAGCATGCGATAAAACAATCTCACCTGTAATATGTCGCTTCTGTTTGATGATATCGATGATGACATCATGAAACTCATGCTTAGCAATGCCTAAAATCTCCCTCAAGGTAAACTCCACCTTCGTATTTAGAATGTGATCTTCCAAGACTCCTTTCAAGTTTGTTGAAGCCTCGATGTCCGACTGTAGTTTGTATCCAGCCGATTTATCTTTCTCCGTTTGAGTCTTCTTTGCTCTTTTTTTCAATGGAGAAGGAGCATCATCCATTGGTAGATCTTGAGCTCTTGCAACCCCAAGCTCTTGACGAACTTTCTCTCCTTGAGTCTGTCTCTTGGAAGAAGTTCTTTTTCCTACATCTTTTGAATCTTGCCTTCTCTTTTCTTCCCAACAACGCTTCGTGTTGGCTTTTGGTGATATAAGAATGTACCGATAGAGCTTCTATAAGATCCTCCCATCCAGTATCCCTTTCGGATCGTACCAGCTATCCTCAACAATGTCTCAAGTGTCATCTTTCTTTCTATTTCATGGAGATGACTGATGATCACAATCCACTCGGCTCAGCATGATCATTAAAACTTCTCTCAACTTTATCCTCAACCCGTGTGCCATAGGTTCCAGCCTCCACTTGCGTTGATAATTGGTCCTCAACCAACTTCTTCATCGCTCTTCTACCAAAGTTGATCTGAAAAAATGCACCGATATCTCTCAACGTTACTTTCTCATCTTTCTAGAAGATCGCCCCTGTTGTAAGATATCAGTGAACTCCTTTAATGCAATCTCGACGTGGATGATCGGTACAATCGTTGGATCCAACTTTGCTTCCTAACGGGTTTTGCTTCGCTTCTAGACCCTTGCTCTTCCAATCTTGTAAGCTTGATCTGCATGTCTCGCATTCCACGCATGATCTCCTCAAGACTTGAATCATCTTTCTCCGGAGACACTATAAGTGTCTGGACAACTAGAACAGCTGGAGCAATTGGTACTACTTGTCTAGCAACAAGAACCACTTATCGAACTACAGGAACATGTGCTATAGTAGTCGGTGTTGGTGCCGGTCTCCTAATGGAAACCTTCTCTCGTCTTAGCTCTCTCTTGGTAAGCAGATCAACCGCTTTCTCAATTTCTTCAACTATTGATCAATCTATTGTCTTCCTCCTTCTTTCGCTTTTTGCATCATCACCGTACGTGGAGATAGAAGTAGCTTCCGTCATTCCTGTTGATTCGAACGAAAAACTTTCAATAGCAACGCTTTTTGTTCTCCTCTCCACAGATTTTTCTTAGACCGACATCTCGATCGTGTCCGAGTTACTTCCTACAGTTCATGGTCATTGTCTTCATACTGTTGCGTGATCGATATGGATGATCTACCTTGAAACAAGCGAAGAAGCATGGTATACTTACGCACACTCACCAGAAGCCTCTCTGCTCGATCTCGTCCTGGGCGTAGGTTCAACCGTCATAACCTGCAACACAGCTGCAATCGATCTTACTGAGAGTACTGTAGGCTTCAATGTTCAAACACCGTCATCATAAAGCATTGGCGGTTTTCTTTTCGGGTAACGTAGTTCTCGGGCAAAGACTTAAGAAGGCACTTGATTTTCGTGTTTTGTCAAAGTGCAGCCAAAAGCGATCGCCCCTTGTAAAATGATGGCAGCAGTCCGAAAGAGGAAAGGTAAAGTGCGGCCAAATTTGCGGCTAAAAATGTGAGTCTCAGGAAATTCCCCAATCGAGTCTAGATATGTCGGAAGGCGAACCGGGAAAAAGTTTGATCTCCAACTGAATAACTTTATGCTGGGTAATGCTCTGCACGGCGTGGGATATCAACTTTCTGCTGGTTCCAAATTAGAAAACGCTCGAGAAACACTATCGTTTTGTGGAAAAAAGTACATTTTTTCTAAAAATTAATCAAAAATTAACAATTCAAAATTCAAACCTTTCTTTCTTCTAGAAAAAATATTTCTCTAAAGAAAGATTTTGAGTATAAAAGCGTGGAAGCAAATATTCCTTTTCTCCTCTTAGTGTATTTTGAGTCGAAGGAAAAGATTCTTTTTGCTATAATAACCTCTAAATCTTCATCTTCACATTTCTCTTTCAGTACTAAGTAGTTTCTTTTGAGATAAATCATAACTTGTAAAGCTGATGAATAACTTTAAGTTAATTCCTTATTTCGCAGATTCCAAATTTGGATGAATACGGAATCACCAAACACATTTTTTGCATAATGGATAAATTTTCTCAGTTCTCTTACAGCAAACCCACATATACATATAAGGTCTTTTGGGTCACCGGATCACGTGTAATCAAACTGGGACTTTCATTTTATATCAAGAGGGGAGTTTAAGATTACACATTATGAACCAATATGATTCTTTTATTAATATATTTTTATTACTAATATAGAATTGATAAAGATAGCATGTAGTTAATTCAAGAAATATGAATTAAACTGATTTTCAATTATTTTTTCTAAATCTCACTGCATGTCAAAAAGGAAGGAATCCAAAACAACTCTAAATCATTACTAGACTTCCTTTCGAAGCAACCAAAAGGAATTTCTAAAATACCTTGTAATATCACATATTATTCGGTCAGAATAGTGCACTCAAACCTTTGGAACTAGTTTCAGAAAATTTATTCACAAACATAGAGAGACTCAATACATCTGAAAACCTTACATTGTAGCTCTTCTCTTCCTCCGAAGAAGAACTATAAAGGAGAAAGAACACATACATGGAAAAAACCAAGGAGAGATTGCTGTAGAATTTTCTCAGTTTGTAATATTTAAATTAATATATCCCCAAGTAGAAAAGACTCCCCAGTGGAAAAACAATGAACTTTATGGATTTTATATGGTCCATATTTATTAGTCTTCTCTCGCTCTTAACTTGTTTAATCTCTCTAAAGATGAAATATTCTCCTGTTGAGCACTTCAATTATTCTCCCTTACTACAAGTTATGTGCTCCTCTCACCGTGAAGAAGAGGAGACTCGGCACCAGTCACGAAAGTATATATTATTCCGTGTGTCTTCTTGCTTTCTAACGACCCTCATACTCTTCTGGATGCATATTATCATGATAAGTGAAGCGATCTTGTGTGGAGCGACCGAGAGCCTTGAGGTGGAACGATCGAAGGTGGAGTGATCGGATGCTCCAGGGTGGAACGGCTCGACCAAGGATGGGACGATCGGGTGCTCTAGAATGAAACGACCAAGTTGTGACACCTCAGGGTGGAACGACCAACCAAGGATGGGACGACCAGACGCCTAAGATAGAGCGATTGAAGCTTCGATACATAGTATGAGGTTCCGGTCAGTCTTAGGTTGGTGAGTGCTCTACGGTGGAGCGAACCATCCAACAGTGAGACGACTGATCACTCTAGGATGGAGCGACCGGAATCTCTAGGTCAAGCGACCCATGTTGAAGTCACCTGACCAAAGATGGAGAGACCAGACGCTTTCGAGTGAGGCGTCCCAAGGTATAACGACCGGACCAAAGGTAGAGCGACCAGACATCTCAAGATGAAACGATCCATGGTGGAGAGACCAAACTAGAGCGCCCTTGGGTGGAACGATCTATTAAGATTGGGACGATCGAATGTCCCGTGGTGAAGAGATTGGACCCAAGGTAGAGTGACCCAAGATGAAATGATCAGGCAATGATGTTCGGAGTCGAATGACATGACAATTGTGAGACAATTCAAGGTGGAGTGATGATTTTGACACTCTAGAATGGAGCGACCGACCAAGGAGGAGCGATTTGACTAGAACGTTTAAGGATAGAACGACTCGATCGAAGATGAGACGATCGACGTCACAAGGTGGAGTGATCCAAGATAGAGCGATCAAACTAGAGCGACCGGACATTCCAAGGTGGAGCGACTCGACCAAGGGTGGAGCGATCCAAGATGAAGCTATCAAACTATGGTGTCTTATGATGGAGCGACTCGACCAAGGATGGAACGGTTGGATGCTCCATGGAACAATTTCAGCTAAGACGCCCCTTTTGGGACGACTTTAAGATTATGGACAGTATAATAGAGGTGGAGCAACCGGATTGAGACGTCCCAAGGTGGAACAATCCAAGGTAGAATGATCAGATTGGGCGCTCCAAGGTGAAATGACTCGACCAAAGGTGGGAGGACCGGCGTTCCAAGATGGAGCAATCCAAGGTAGAACGACCAGATTGAGCGCTCCAAGGTGAAGCGACTCGACCAAGGGTGGGAGGAACGGCATTCCAGGATGGAGCAATCCAAGGTGGAGTGATATGATTGAAGCACCTCATGATGGAACGACCCGACCAAGAGTGAGACGACCCAAGGTGGATTTACCAGACTGGAACGCTTAAGATGGAGCGTCCTAGGATGGAACGACTCGACCAAACATGAGACGATCAGACGGAAGGAAGTGGATGGAATGAGCTTCCAGAAACCAATGTAACTTCTTCTCGGGGATTGGATTTCATATTTGATTACAGAAGCTTTGTCTATGTCTTCTGGGCAATGGGTTTCATCGAATTCATACGCAATTGTGCATGAGAAGCCTTCTTCTTGAGTGGCAGTGATTGTTAGAAGCTGTGCAGAGTCCAAGCTTGTCTCATCCAAAGGAGCACTTCGGATCCATGTACGGACTGTCCTATGAGAGATTGATCTCTGAAGTCAAAGTAGTCGGAGCAAAGACAGAAGAAGAAATAAGCCTTCTTTCCACAGCAGAAGACGACATCCTCGATTGGAAGACTGTGTAACTGTAAGCAGATTTTTGATCTTCTTCTCCAAATTACTACAAGCAGTGATGGCTTGTTAGTCAGGATCCAGACTAGAAGTCTACCAGAATCTTAATTTCTCCTTTTCTTCTTGTTTTCTCTTGTTTGGTTTTCTCTTCTTCTCCATCTTCTCCCATCTTCTCATCTTCCCACCTTCTTCTATTTGATTTCCGAGACTTCTATTGAGTAGCAGTGAATGCGAATGTCGTTGTAGTGTTGCAGGACGACCATTTTTGTAGGCAGAAGCATGGGAAGGCTACAGGAGGCATACACCATGTGATTCATCTAATCCCGTTGGAAACTGTAAGAGTAATGTGTGATAGGGAGTAGTAATTTGACATCTACGAAGCAGGGACATTCTTCTGGAGGTGTCAGAAGCCGAGTTGAACTCTCAGAAGCCGAGAATTGCTTCAGGAAGACCGTCGTGGGAAGATTGGAAGCCGTGATCTAGAAATAGAAAGCGTCTTCTCGGACTTCTCAGTGTGTAATTGTGTGATATTTTAGATAGTACTTATATGTTTTGATCCAGAGCACCTTCTGAAGGGTTTGGAAGTCATGTGGTTTTGTGAGAAGACGAGATTTCTAGATAAATCTCGCGTGTCTTTTAGTTTGGATAGATCTTAGAACTTAGAGCAGCGATACTAGTGTAAATCATAGTTCGCATACTTGATGTGTCATATCAACGTTAAGGGCAAACGCACCGGAAAACAGTGACCAAATATCTGGTGGTGACTCTCTCCACTTTGTTTCTACACCCTTCAACTTCATCGGTCAGTTGACAAGCTAAAACAATCATGAATCAGTTGAACTTGATATCAAAATGACCAACTTGTCGTCAGTGCTCTTACCCAACTCATAGCTCCTCAAAAACCCTCACAAATCTCTAGAAACAACAAAAAATGTAGCAGTAAATACGAATTTCACCCCCTCTATTCAATCGATCATAGTACTCTTAATCTCTTGAAATCTCATGAATCTCGATTCTTTAGCTCAGATTGGAGCCTTAGTTGAGTGCTTTCCAACCATATCTTTCCTTGCTCAAATGGACATCCGAAACCTCCTGAAATCACAAAAAACGTTGTAGTGGATAACTAGAATACCATTGGTCCAAAAGTAAAACAATTAGAGCAAAAAGAGCTTTAAGTTTATCTTTTTCTCACTCAACTCTTTCCACTAAAATGATTTGTAACACCAAAGGGAACACTAGACATCAATAAGACTAAAAAACCGTAAAATCCTTGAGACATCTTGAAGGATTATATATGGAACATAAATACGTTGAAGCCCTCAACCAGAACGAGACATTTTAGTCGCTGACTAATACAAAGTCAATATATAACCTTAAAATGATCTACAATGAAAGGTACAAAAAAAGAAATGATGAAGATATCACTTGGTTGAAATACTCTTCCTCAAAGTTTCTCACGGTCCAAACTTCATGATTGATCTTTGGTTTTAGTGACATCAAATATCGACCCAACGTTGTTCGGATAGTTGAGGTTCATTCTTCGTCACAACAAGATATATATACCGTCAGATCCCAAGTCCCTCCAAATGAAGAATCACCCAAAGAGACAAGTCCATCACCCTCCTCATGAATTCATCACCATCATAAAAAACTAATCATTGTCAAAAGTGATCATGGTGGATGCAATGAAGCTTGATGTAAATGGATTTGAGAAGATAAGATTTGGAGTTGGTATCAAACCTTTGTCCTTAACCACCACTCTCGCAGTTCTTCACTCCTCCATGCAGACCATCGAGAAACCTTCACGAACCACCCGCTAAGAGAGAATGTCTTAGACCCACCATCTTATATCAAATTCAACGTCAAAGACCACTCAAGTGAACACGCACGGATTGCTGATTTTGACATGTTTCACCACCGTGCGATCACTTAAACAGATAATCATGATCGTGAGATTCATCACACCGTTGGAGGAGTTACATGATAATATTCACGAAATATAAAAAAGACACATATTAAGTTCTACGAGAATTTCACACATGAGTCGTATCACAACACGACATCGCGAGAATAAAAACAATATTTTGTTTGCTTATTTGGTGATGCTTGTGGATAGAAAAGTGTTCAAGAAAACCAAACTTGAGTTTCTCATACTACTACAAGTTAGACTCTTTTATGATGCGGTTCGCATCGCAAACTATACGAGAGAGATAAGAAATGAACTCGAGAAACAACAAGACTTGCGATGGAAAACGCAACTCAAGTTGGATGTAATTAACATCATATTTATCACATCGCAAGTACATCATAAAACTATCGCAAGCATATCATAAATATTAAGACAAAAAGTTACAAAAAATAGAGTTTGTGATGCATATCGCATCGTAAGTTGTGATGTATAACACATCGCAACTTACCATGCAAAGTATATCGTAATTTGTGATGACTTTCTCATGATAAGTTATGATGTAATTTCATCGCAATATTTCATTCATAAAACATCGTATATTGTGATGTGAGCGGCATGGAATTTACCATTCGCATTGCATAAAAGTTGTCATCCATATCACATCACATTTTGTGAAGTTATTTGTATCGCAAGTTGTGATATATAACCCTTCGTAGTTTAGGATGTGTTGTGCATGGTATTGCATTTTTCAAGACGGTGAGTTTATGATGCACTCCATGTGGTGCCCACATGCATACACATTTGTTCATTTTATATTTTATTCATTGATAGAATATTAGGTTTTATTTTATGTTTATAACTTATGTTATACTTGATTAGGGTATAGGGTAATGAAACAAATTGCTGAAGAGAATTCAACCTAGTGGTAATTCATAAATGCCATAGCTTTATAGAATAATGTCACACCAATGTGAATAGAAGATTACCATTCGAATTGGACGTATTGAAGACAAAGTACTTATTTTGAATTGATCCCAAGATTCAATTTCTCTTTCTAGGATGAATTCATCAGTCCTAGATAAACATCTACTGATCTCCGTGAGTTAGAAATCCCGTTGATTCGTCAAACTTTGGCAAGAGGAAACTTAGAGGTTTATTTAACTTTTAGGAGTCAGCCCAAAATTTGGAGGGAGGGAGAGACAGTTTTTCACTTCAATATACATACTTGACAGAGTATGTATATTCACTTCCTCTATCTTCCGATGGAAGAGGGACAGTCGTTTAATTTAACACCTAATCCTTCCGGTAAATTAAACGATTATATATTTGGCAGTATTAATGAGTAAACCTTCCTGCTCTTGTATCTTTCGGAGTGCGACAGTCCAGCTAAGGTTTATGGTTTATCTGTTTTCTCTTATTTTCAGGCATGGGTCAACAAATAAATTTTATAAAATAAAAGTATTTTTATTTTTATTTATTTAATATATATATATAGATTTTAATAACAATAAAAAAACAAAAAATCCCAGGAGGCTATCCAACACGCATAGTAAAAAAAATTTTATGATGATACAAAACCCAGCCTCCAACGCCCGGTCTCGACCACAGCTGTTGTCGTATCCCTCACTTATATTTTTGACTCCAAAAAATCTACTTGTCTTCTTTCTCCGCTTTTTACCTTTCTCGACGTTGCTTGGCCCTTCGGGTCCTTCATTCCCTTGTGAGGCTTGATGGGGTCTTCCCATCCGTTTGCTATTCATTGGGTCGGGTTTTTACCTTTTTCCCTTTCTCGACGTTTGGATCCCTGGAGGGTACCACGTATGGAGTACTACCGATCCAATTCCAGTCACACCTCCCGGCCACTCTTACCGGACCAGGAGGAGTATTTGCTCGGAACAGATTTGTTCAGAACAGAAAGGAGGAAAGTTACAGTTTGTCACTCCCTGGAGGTCCTCCCTTTATCGGGTGACAGGTTATGTCTTCCCACTTTACTTTTTCAGCTGAGGATTTATGATGGTCAATTGACCATCATAAAAGCAGCGGTGGCTTCATAGTCCAAGCCTGAGGCCTAGGGATAGTAGATTACGAGTAGGTGCGGTCAGCTACCACTTGGCAAGCTGGAAAGTAAAGGTCCTCTCAGCAAGGGTAGAGCTCACGGATGTCCCCACTTAGCTCCCAGTTGCTACACCGTACGGACCGACAGGAGGAGACCAAGAGGTAAATAGTGTAGTGAGGAGAGTGGTGACATTTTCCCCAAAGAAACCTCGATAGATGTTCTTGAAAAGTACATAGATTTCATTTGTCGCGGGCATTGCTTCTGAGTAGTACAATAGCTAGAGGTACCTTTAGCAAGATACTACATGAGTCAGGATATCAGTTAAGCTTATGGAGTTTTGGGAGTATACTTACACAAGGTAGTAAGTTCAACGTGGCAATTAGCACAACAACTACAGTAGCTTGAGATTTCTCCGCAAGGGGTGGGAATTAGTCCGAGAGGGGAAATGTGGATTTGGAGGATGGTGCGTCAACATTATACCTTGGCCACATAAGTTTGGCACTAACTGGCTGCGGATAGTTGAAGGGTCGCACTTGCAATATCCCGCGGTGATCGCTATTACATGTAGGAGGGGAAGAAACTCAAAAACAGTGCTTTTCAGGAGAAGGATTCAATGTGTAGATGGGAGTGCATGTGATATATGTTCAGCATGGAGTGTGTCTAAACGCACAAACGGAAGTCACAGGAAGATTATCGGATCGTGAGAAGTGAGAAGTTTCTTTCATGGAGCACTAAGCGAATTCATCCAAGAGGCCGAGGAGATATTAACTTGGGTGTGTTCAGGTTCAGCAGCACATCGAATTGTATTGCAATTCAAGAATTCAACTCTGCACCAGGAGTTACAAGGACTTTGACTTTCTTTTCTATTTTCGTATCACCCTATAGTCAAGACTATGAGGAGTGGAAATTTTGCTATAGAGAGACCAACGCACGGTGTTCTCTTCGGGTGTTGGAAATTTCTGTATCCAATCACATTTCTTCTAAGCACATGAGCACTTCTTGACCTCAATTCCAGAACAGAAGGAAGAATTCTACCGAGAGAAGAAGAGATACATTTTTCTTTTTCTTTTCCATCAGGTTTTTCTATATAGAAACTAGAAGGAGTTCTTCCTCTAGCTAATGAGCAGGTAAAGCTGAGAGGGTGTATTGAGCATCCTAGAGCAAACTGCCTCCACCCATAGCTTGGAGGAATTCCTGATCGGGCCAGCCGATCCTTGCAGGATTTTCAGTGAAGTTTGAAGGAGACGAGACGATCATAGTATATGGTTAGAATAGTTAAGAGAATTATTCCCTAGGAAGTGCTAACACAGCCCCAAGATTGAAAGGACAAATTTATACCAAGAGAGAAAATAAAGATTTAAGGGAATTACTTTTTTCCTAGAGATTCTTTATGACTACATGAAAAATAAAGTCTAGGGTTCTAAACGGTGCCTCCACACATAGTGGTCTAATCGCTCTGTGATGTTTGTTTCGGTTTTGACTCTCGAACGGAAGTCTAACCTGTAGTCTTGTTCCCTAGTCTTGTCTCAGTCTTTGGATCGATCCCAAGTCTGGACCAGAATGCACCTTGGAATTAGCTCAGTCATCATCTCATGCCCCTAGAGTCCGTCTGCCAAAGTCTGAGGTCGGATGACTTGTCATAGCTCACTTAGACATCGAGCGTCCTTCATATATACTTATGGGGATCGATTACCCGTCCTCCTCTTTGGTTCTTGTGGTGCTCACAATTTGCAGGATTGGAGATTTTTTAAAATTTTTAAAATTTATGAAATATTTATATAATTAAAATATCCTTATTACTTAAGATTACACCTTGCTTAGCGGGAAGATGATCTTAAGGGACTTTGTAAAAATAACTCGACTTCTTCCGAAGCCGGAAGATAGAAGTCGGAAGACGTCTTCTGAACCATATCTTCCGGAAGACAGAAGTCAGATGATAGAAGACAGAAGTCAGACGATAGAAGCCAGAAGACAGTGATCGCGATCGCAGGGGTACCAACCGCATGCCACTTAGATAAGGGGTAGATGCACCGATCAAGTAGTCACCGTAGTAAGTAGTAGGTAGGTCTAGGTGGTCGAACCTCATTCCCTAATCAAGCAGGAGAAGATACGAGTTGGAGGCGCATTAGCATTAATCATCATCTCGTCGCTTCTCACTTCAGAGAATTCGGTTTGATTCATGCGTTGAGAGTCGAGATTGGAAGCACATAGGATCGAACTGAAGAGAGAGAGAGAGAGCGAATGCGTCTTTCAGCCAAGAAGCGCACTCGAGTTGGGAGAGTAAGGAATCCCTGAGGATTTAGAAGATCAGGAATCGAAGGTCCAAGTAAGAAATCGGAAGAGAAGCTCCGGAGCACAGTAGCGAGCTCGATTTCAGAAGCATATCGGCATAGCTCAAAATTGACGATAGAAGCAAGATCGTGATGTCATATTGAAGATGAAATTGAAGAACGGAAGCACACAGAAGACTGAAGGAGCAACCAGAAGCAGTACTGAGGTTCTTCTCATGTTCTTTCTTCTTCTCCACCGCTTCTCGTCTCTGATTTGATGTCTTCGACGCTTCTCCGCTCGTTCGCAGGAAGCCCATCGATCATTTTTCCTACTTTAAACTTTCCTCTGAGAAAATTGGACGCGGAAGCGCTGTCCAATTTTCGTCAGCCAATTGCCGGCCTAGCTGATAACTCATCTAGTCTGGCAGTCGCTGCTTGCCAAGTACCACTAGCAGCTGTCCTGATCTTCGACTCCATGGACACATCTACCGTCTCTTGCTGAACCACTTTAGCACTAGAGGTAACCACATCCTCGCTCTCACTGAGCGTGGCTGCCAACTGGAACACTGGAGCCAAGTTGACTCCCAATGCCCTCATATCCGTGGCTGGAAATAGTGGGGCTCGCAAAACTACTGTAGCCGCCCCCAACATCGGGTTCGACGTCGCATCAACAGACGTCGAGGGTTGACTCGCATTATCCCCACTCTTGGATGTCGATGCCTCCAACTCCACTGCACCATCGGTAGGCCGTTTAAGAACACACAGAAGTGGTCCTCAATGCCTCTGATAGCATGAACGATTGAGGAAGTCTGACCTGTCTATCAGCCTCCCGCGTTGTGGATCTAACTCCACTGACGCACCTCGTGGTTCAGAGATACGTACTGCACTCCGAGTCACTGCCGCAGATGTCTCAATCTGCGCCACACCAGTCATGAAGTCGAAGTCACCTCCTTCTCCTCCATAAGACCTGGAAGCTTTTGTTCCACCAGATCTCCGCCGAGCCATAGCCATACTAGCTATCCTCTGCTCCAACTGCTCAATCCGAGCAGCCATACCTGCTTCTGACGTAGTAGCAGACGGTGGACCAACTGGTCCTCTCCCAAGTGTTGGACCTCTACCTCCAGCTCGATCATCACGGCCTCCCTGAGCTCCTCCGCCTCGTCCACGATCAACCTTCCCTTGCCGTAGTTCAGGATGAAGATCAAAACAACGGTCACTATTGTGACCTGGTCGCCCGCAATGCCCACACTGCCTAGGCACCGCTTGAGACGTCCCAGATGTCTCATAACCACCTCTCCTTTGTGGACAATCCTTTTGCTGATGAGGACCATCACAAGTCCAGCAAGGACTTGCTTGCTGCTGACTAGAGAAGGACGGCATGGGCTTCTGTCCACCAGATCCTCCAACACCTCCATGGGATCGCGAGTGTTCAGCACGATCTTTACCCCCACCACCACCACGCTGTTGCGTAGCCTGTGATCCTCGAGAAGAGGAGGTCGCACCATGTGATGCGTCCCTGCTGAACCCAGCAGTCACCACCCTCTCCTCTACCATGTTGAGCTCTATCTGCTCAGCCAAACTAAAGACAACCGCTAATGTCGGAGCGGTGTCTCTAACGAGAATGGCATCTCTAACTCTCCTACGCAGCTCCCGGTCTAGTATCACATACCAGAACTGTACTACCTGTGCTTCCGTCACCCCTTGGGTAACGCTGATCAACCGCCTCATGCGAGTAAACGCCTCGCGTAGGCTCTCTCCAGTCTTCCGCTGGAACTCCTGCAGACTCCTCAACTTGTCGATCCGCACACCCTGATAGTTCTTCCTCAAACATTGGAAGAACTGAACCACAGGGTTAAACCCTGGTGGTGTCTCGCTCACACTACCACCTACTCCACTACTTGTGGACACACCGGTAATAGGTACTCCGCCCCCTGTGGCTGTACCACTGCTACTGGCACCCGAACTCGCAAGTGCTACGCCTCCCGATACTGCGCCAGTAGTGATAGAAACGTAGTTGGGAGACCAATGTTGTCTCCACAACTCGATATCAACACTGTAATCTCGTCTGAACTCATGATAATCGTCCATCGGCGGTCCCTCCAAGTGCTGGAACAAACCCTTCCACGCCATGAAGGGTGTAAACAGCTGTGGGTTTCGCATCTGCTGCAGATCGCACCAACTGTCAAACTCTTGGATGAAGTCATCCAGCTCAATGGTACCCACCGTACCCGAGTAACGTCGAGGCCCCTTCGTGACCCCATAGATCTCGTCCATGTCCCACAACAACGATGTGGTGACACTAGACTCACCACCAGAAAACGCGTTGTCTGCGTATGACTCATCCTCTAGAACAACCAACGGCAATGGTGTAGGTCGTCGATACCTCACCCCACTCCGTGTATACCCACTGTCCGAGAAGTCCCCACCAGAACCTCCCGAGAACTCCGTGGTGATAGAATCTCACGGACACACTCTCTAACCAGAATGTCGAAATCCTCGTCCCCACCGTAACTACAACTTGCCTATCTCCGCTCCTACTGAGCTCACTTATCTCCTACTAGGACGGTCAAGGTAAGGACAACCTGTACCTGCCATCACCACAAGCAGCCTCTCACGGTTTGTTGGTCGTCACTCCAACTGCACCGTGAGAGAAACAAAGATAGTCTGACTGGTCATCACTCCAGCCTCACTACCGACAGCACACTAGAGTGAACTCACTCTGGAAATCAAGCGCCAACACAAGCAAACGCGGCGCACAAACAGGAAGCAGAATATGGAGGGGTTCCAACCACAAGAAGTCCAACCGATAACCCTCCACACTCAAACATTCACATAAAGAGAAACCCAGCCCCCCCCGGACTGACGTCTCCTCGTCGGTGACCACATGCACAATATATGGTCACCAACTGTTGTAACTGACACTAGAGGTCACTAACTAGATGTCCACACCTCTAGTAGCTCCAAAAACATCAACGTGATAGCTCTACTAGCTCATCCAAGACAACTGCTACCAACTGCCTTCATACGCGTCTTTTCGGTATAGACAAACACTACCACAACAGCAGCTTCCCCTAGTACTCTGGGGTCGCCCTACCACTCCTCTAGGAACGTGCGAGCAGGTCTCCTACTATCTTAAACCAGCCCCTAAGTACTTGCACGCATCTTTGTAAGACACCAAGAGCTATTGGTCTAGTGGTACAGCCAAAGTTGAGACTACATAGTTAAGCGTCCAAGTCCAGAAATAGTGTTGGGATGGGTGACCTACTGGTTTTACAGGTCCCACACAACTGAAACTTGGATACCTCTCTCACGCACGCCAGCAAGCTGGCTTGCGGCGGGCGTGGGCTCAGGCTCCGCTCCGCCTCCGCACTCTCGCACTCCGCTCTTATGCCTCTGCACTCACGCACCTCTGCTCCTCGAAGCCTCTAAACGCCTCCTAACACGTAAACGCCTCCTAACACGCAACTCCAAACCTCGACACTTCCGCTCACTCTCCGCTCCGCTCCGCTTGGAGAAGAGTACCCGGACCAAACACCATAAAGAAGGACGAGTACGACGAGAAAACACCCGAAACAGCAACTAAGGGTCGAAATTGCACCAAATTGTCGAAATCAGTCAATTTGGAACTCGCAGACGGGATTTACGTCAGATTTTGGCTAACCCGCGGCCTTCTTCGGCTTGTAACTTCGTCGATCCTTCACCAAATCGAACGATTTTGGTTGCGTTGGAATCGGCTTCCCGGCGCGCACCTACTGCACTCCTCAGATCCAAAAATTATCGATCCAATCCAACCTGACACTCCCCGACGCACTTCTGCTGACCTAAAACCCGTCACAAAACCCGTCACCAGAAATTTCGACTTCTCATAACTAAAAAACGGCTCGACCAAACTTCGTGAATCTTCCTGCACTAGGACCGTCTTCTCAGCGCGCTTCCAACGAGCTCACATCGAGCTGATATTGTCGACTATTTTGTCTACCACGCCCAAATGCGCACTTCAGTCTGAAAATGGTCATTTCAACACATTCCGCGAAATTTCAGCAGCGCTTCCGCACTACCTCACCACCAAATCGACTGCGAATAAGTTCAGACGACACCCATACACACAGCGATCGATCACAACACCAAAACAAGCCACTCCACGCACGCGCGCACCCGCAAAGTGAAGATATCAACGATCTGCCAACTCCGGAGATATCACCGGCAGCAATCCGCGACCTGAAATCCCTAAACCAGGCCTCGCAATCCGAGTTCTTCAAGTGATAACAAGGTATGTACTCACTCCACCTGCCAACAGACACTAGACAATCACTACAGTCGAGCCAAATCCACTCTGTGCTCGCAGAGAATCCGGATCTCACTCTCAAGACTACTCACCATAGCCAGGAGCTTGAAGAACTGAGGTCTCCAAGCCCCTACCTGCGAAGTATACCCCTTGTGGACACTCTCACCAAACTTGCCCTAACGGCCTTACCGAGGTCCGCCACTTTGCACTCGGTCAACCTAGCCGAGTTACCAAACTGACGTGACACCTTAGAAGGAAGATGATCTTACGATCTTTTTCGTAATAAGAAGTTGACTTCTTCGGAAGACCGTCTTTCGGGAAGCATCTTCTCGGTTGTGTCTTCCGAAGACGGTGGAAGACGACGGAAGGCGGAAGGCGGAAGACACGTATCTTCCGAAAGACGGCGACCGCGGAAGCTTAACCAAGTAAGAAGTAGGTGTACCTACTAGGTAGCATCGAGTAGGTTAGGTAAGTCGGGTAGGTCGAAAATCCCTAAATTGCGCGAGAAGATGTGCAGGAAGCGCATTAGCACCAAAACACTACCGCTTCCCGCATCGAGCTCATTTTTGGCTAGAAGATCGAGTTGGAAGGTGATCGACTTGAGCGAGGAGGGCCAGCAGAGTGAAATTGAGTGAAGCCAAGATCGATTCACAGCTAGGAAGAAGGCGAGGACAAATCGCTGAGAGTAGGAAGTACATCGAGCTGAATGAGTCTTCTAGAGACTCCCGTGAACAGACATTGAAGGACGGCTGAGGAAAATCGAAGATGGAGTCTTGTTCGATTGAGGTGTAGCAAGGAATTGACGATGGAAGCAGCTTTGTGGAGTCACATTGGAGCTGGGATTAGAGCCGGAAGCGCGTGGAAGATTGAAGACAACTCGGGAAGCAGCAGAAGACTGTTTGAGGTTCTTCCCATGTTCTCTTCCCTTCCCACTGCTTCTCGTCTTTTGCTTGGTATCCCCCGCGCTTCCCCGGTTGTTTGCAGATAAACCGATCGATTGATTCTCTCCCCACATTTTTCCTTCTGAGACATTGGACGCAGAAGCGCTGCCCAATTTTCGACAACCATCTTCTTGCTTCTTCCGGAGTGCAATTCGAGCTTCCCTGCCCATCGTCCTCAAATTAGAGATCACAACTATCAAACCTTGACCAGAAGACGCTTCGGAAGATCTGAACATCTTCAGAAGACGCTTCTATAACCTGAACATCTTCGGAAGACGCTTCGGAAGCCTGACTGTCTTCGGAAGACGACTGTGTGCAATTCGTATCAAGAGTGGATTGGCTTCGCTTTGGTGTTAAGAGAGGCTTGGTACGAATCCAGAGTGGCTTGGGGAGTTGCTTGTTATTTCGAGAAGTTGGAAGTCGGGAACTAGGCATGTGCCTCCCAGTCTTCCAAGCTTCTCAAATCCACATCGTCCTAGAGAGACTAGAAGATTGGAAAGGCTGGCAGAATGCGTCAGAAGACGTGAGGGTCCGTTACGGATCTCTTCTGTCCGACCCATAGCAGCCTATTCCTTCTTCTTCCCGAACTTAGAAGAGAGTTGTGAGAAGTCTTGCTGGCAGAATCTGAAGAGAATGGTCGAGGATCATGTCTTCCCATCATGCGGCAAGCTTCTTCTGAGTGTGTATGAGAGGTGAGAAGTCAGAAGAACAAAGTGCGAATGTCTTGTGTCTGTTGTGAGGTTAGATTACGTGTAAGAAGCAGAAGACAGGTGAGACCAGTGAAGGGAAGTCTTCCGAAAACGGTATTGAATCGAAAGATGTCTCGGGAGTCTTCCCAGAGACCACTGTCACCGCAGGAGCCCGCAACCATCTTCTGAACCTGTTACACACTCTACTTCTCGCAAATCTTGTATCTTCTGTTAGGAAGTAGGATGTAATGCAAGGTGGGTTGTCTTCTTAGGAATCCATGCGAGGTCTTGCTTAGTTAGGATTGTTTAGATATAGCTCGGAAGACGAGAGCTATTTAGGAAGCACTGTTAGAATCCCGGAAGACGGAGTAGCTGTCTTCTGGAAGACTAGATTCGTCTTCTGAGAGTGGAAGCTAGACTGTGAGAACTTGAGAAGGACTGAGCCTTCGACTCACAGTAAGTACGTGTGGCTTAGTGTAATAGAGTTTTAAGTATGTCGATGCATCCTCGAGGGTTGGTGTTACCGGCAGCAGAGTTGGCCAAGGTCAAATCCTTCATCAAGGAGTTGGGTCTCGACTCTTCCTATGGGATTGGAACCTCGCCGACCAAGGTCTTCTGGAGGAGGTTTGGGCAGCCTTACCGCCTCGTAACCGTGTACATGCGAAGGCAGGAGTAGCTCGAGGAAGACCATCTTCCTGAACCGAAGATTGGTGACTTAGGGCCTTTCACATGCCAGAATCTGAGAACCGAGGTTGTTGGCTCGAGAAGAAGATCTTACTCATGATCTCGTGTAAGTGGCATGTGCCTGGAAGCACAACTTGTCTCTTCCTGGAGGACAGGCAGGGAAGAAACGGCTGGAAGGTTGAATCTTACCGGGAGCCGCTGAAGCGTCTTCTGACAAAGCTGTTCCTTCACCTCTTTCCTAAGGGAAAGGCGCAGAAGACGAGGTATCTTGGAGATCAAGACATGGAGTTCTTGGAAGCAGTGTGTGCCGGAGAGAACGTCAACTGGGGTGCGTTCTTCCACACTTATGTACATGCAGAGCTGGTGTTCTTAGGTACTGTAACGACCTATGTTACACATAGGAAGTTTGTCTATTAGTAAGGTGTTTGGTTATAACTAAGTGTTGAGAATGTTTATTGGCTGCCAAAGTACTTTAAGGAGGTATCAAGTTAGTCATGACTAGCTAAAAGTTAGTTATGGTTAAACTTAGCTGTACTTTTGGCAGAATTCAGATATTTGCTAAAGAGTGAGCACTACTATCTTGTCATCTTGTCTAAAAGGTAGAAAGGAGGTGGAAAGTATCCCTTATCTTCTTTTTGACTTGATATTAGTGGTTGGATTAAAGTTGTGGACTTTGTGGACATTAAAAACAAGAAGAGATTCCACATGTTTCCTTTTTAGTGGGTCCTAGTGTAGAGGGGGGTGGAAATTCGAGATTCCTTGAGAATATTCCAGAATCCTTCTAGAAGTTGTTGACTTTGAAGGAATAAGCCCATGTGAAAAGATAAGAAGCCCATGTGATTAATGCTTTTACCTTAAATAATATCTTAGTAAAACCCGGTAAAAGTAGTTACGGCTGTGTTACCGGGGGTACCAAAGTAAAAACCTAGAATATATAAATAGAGGAGTAGAGAAGAGCTCCTCATCCTTGTTTTCACATCGTCGTAATGACAACTTGAGTAATATAGAGAGTGTGGGATATGTTTAGCATGTGAGAACTTGAGAGACGTCGTTAGAATGGAGGATTTTAGTTGATGAGTTTATGGAGATTTTTAGTTGATAAGTTTGTGGGTGTATGAATGAGTGAACTTAGCATTTTCCCTTCAAGTTCATGGTGTGCTTCCATCAAAGCCATCAGAGGTGACCCTTGAGTGAGAGACAGGCCCGACATGTTGCAGATTCGTGGATGACGATCGTGGAGGTTGAGAGATCGGGGGGTAGTTGATCGATAGGACCGCGGAGGGTCTACATTTTTTGTTCCGTTGCCGGGACCTCACTTGAAGGGATCATTGAAAATGTTTAGAGTTCAGTTCTATATTAGACAAAAGGAGATTATGAGAGAACACATGGAGAGAACGTTGAGAGGAGAGAGAGCTAACGCGATGTTAGCAACATTAGAACTTTTCGAGTATCCCGTAGTGATATATGACGCGTTCGAAGTCATTCTTTACATCTTGTTCACTTAGAAAGAGTTTGAGGAGAGGGTGCAACAAGAGTTGTAGAGAAAGGAGGAGAGAAAAGTTATTAGAGGAGAGAAATTTGTGAGTTTAGAAATTCTGCCCTCTGGAAAATTTGTACAGTCACTGTCAACTTTTCTGTGAATTTTATTTTCCTGAGAAACTTTCCAGTGTTTTAGATTGGCTAATAACCTATCTAAGACAAAAGAAATCATAGGAAAAGGTGACCTAGAGAAGGAGCAATGAATTTTCAAAGTTGAGGGGGTTTATTCGTGAGAGATGAGGAATTATGTTATCTGGAAAAAGTTTACAGTCAGTGTCAGATTTTCTGTGAATTTTATTTTCATGAGAAAATTTCCAGTGTTTTAGAGTGGCTGATAAGCTATCCAGGACAAAAGAAATCATGAGAAGATGAGGTCTGAGGAGGGAGAAAGAATTTTTCAAAGTGGAGGGGGTTGACAATCATGAGGGAAGTGAAAATATACAAATTTCAGTTCTCTGGAAATTTGTACAGTCATCACCATCTCTTCTGATTAGGGAAGTTTCTGTTGAAACTTCATGATTTAGTAGCTTAGAGGTTGAGCTATTGGAGATCACAAAAATCTTGGAGAGATCTCTTACCAACTAAGAGATATACGTTTCGGCATACAAGGAGGTCTTGAAAATACTTCATGGGCAATCCAGTTCGGGTGCCGAGGTGGAAGAAGAGACGTTTAGGAGTTTGAACGGAGTCGGAGAAGCCAAAGTTAAGTATAGATGAGTTGCGAACACTTATCTATACTACTTGGGGTGCCCTCTTTACCCTATACCAAGAAGCTTCCGCGACCATTGGCGCAGATTTGAAGAAAGCCGAGATGAAAGCATCATTCACTGTGGAGACCACGAATGCTCCTGGTGAAGTAGAGTTGGATCCTTATAAGAGTGAGTTCAAGATGTCTGTTGTAATGAGTACAAACGATGGTGAGGAGGATTATATATTCGATAGTTAATTTTAGATTAGATTTTATTTCGTGTATAGCATCTATAATACACGAATTCCAATATAAAGCTCGGAAGAGTTAAGAAAGTGATGTAGAATTATTTTCTTCTATGATACTTTGTCCACTTAATGGTTGAGAAGGTGCAACATGAGTGGAAATTCAAAAGATTGGAAAGTTAGACTTAGAAACCTTCCTCAAGGTTTAGATGTCATAGTAAGTGTCGGAGAAAGTTCGAGAGAGATTATCGTCGAGTTTGAAAACCCTAGTACTAAATCTCAAGTAGAATCTCCGAGGAGAAGAGTAGAAATCGACTTGTGGTGTTATTTCTGTAGAGGGTTGGGACACAAAGTAGTGAATTGTCCAACTAGAATCAGAACCGAGATAAAGGGAAGCGGAAGTTTACTGATTTAAGTCTTCGAGTGGGTCCATCGTCACCAGCGCCAATTCATCTTCTAGGCGAAGATCCTTGTCCGAGTTGTGGAGTGGGTGATCTGTCAAGAGGACACAAGTGCGTCCATGTGGCCGCCCTACTTACGTCAGTAGCCGAGAAGTTGGACAAGACTCAAAGAGCTGAGACGGAGAAGTTGTCGACTTCAAAAGAGGACTCGGCTGAGTTGTGATGGAGATCGTCATTCGGATGGTGGAGAAGACGGTGATGCGACTCAGGCTCATGATTACCTTGGGAGAAGAGATGGCATAAGAGGTGTTGTTACAACCATTTCTTTTCATTTTACCTATGGTAGATTATTCGCGAATGGAATTGATGATGTTCGTACTCTTTTAGCGAGTAGTTATTGCACAAAAATTAGAAGGGTAGAAAGAATAGTTACAAGATGGGGAAGTTACCAGTGTTTCATGGGAAGGACAATGAAGATGTAGAACCATTTGTACGAGACTTCAAAAGGGGTTGCATCGGAAACAACGTGAGAAGGAAGGAAGAATGGGTGTTGTTACTGCTAGAGTTTTTAGAAGATTTTGCTCTTACGTGGTATGAAGACCGAGTGAAGAGCAAGACACCTGGTGCAGTTGAAGACACATGAGAGACGTTGAGTAATGCACTCATCGAAGAATTTCTTCCAGAAGAGAGTTATGAGAAGCTCATGGTAGAGCTTACTCATTTGAGGCAACGAGACGACGAGAAAGTTCGGCAGTATGCCGAAAGGGTGGATAAGTTGGAGCAACGGTTTCGAACGGTCCTACGGAAGAGTGGAGACAATGTGGAGCTAACGATGGCGGGGATTGGAGCAGTGTTGACCAAGAACTTGGTGGGAGGGTTGAGGCCTTCAATTCGAACCCAAGTGAGGTACGAGAAGCCAGCAACCAAAGCGGAGGCCATCAAGATTGCGACAAACATGGAAGAGAGTTTGGATGAAAAAGATATCATCCAACCTCATCATGCTGCTCTGGTGTCGACTTCGACTCCTGGTGTAATCACAACGATCGCACCTGCACCATCACAATTGGTGATGCTTCAACGTCAGCTCTTACTCCAACGGTGGTGCCAAGACCGTTTGTCCCAACAACGATGTCTACTGCCACCTCTGATTTTCATGCTGAGCTGAAGAGCATCACCGATACTCTTGCGGATCTCAAGATAAACGTGGTGCAATTACGAGAATGGAGGAACAAAGGTGGAGGAGGAGGTCAAAGAGGTTTCGACAACAATCCTAACAGAGGAAATCAAGGTAACTTTGGAGGCAACCAAGGTAACTTTGGAGGAATCACTTGTTGGACGTGTGGAGGTTCTCATTTTCAGCGAAATTGTCCTAACAACGGAGCAAGAGGTGCCGAAGCTGTCAGAATGAATGTGGGTGGAGGAAATCCATCACAAAGACGAGACAAAGGGGTGGCTACTATCGATGTCGTACGAGATCCCATCTACGAGAAAGGAGAGAGTTCAAACTCTTCTCATGCACCGGTGGAGCTTTTAGCTCAAGAAAGGAAAAGAACTCGATTTTCTGATGAACCGGTTTTCATGGAGGAGTCAGCAAGTAGAAGTACTCGTTCGAGTAATGTTTCGAGTACACCAAGGGAGCCAAGAAGGAAGTTGGGGATGGCGGATTTCACCATTTCATCTTCCCAAGCGGGATATGATGTGGTTGAAGATGTGGGTGCTCAGAAAGCTAATATCACTGTTGGGCAACTGATCGCACTTAATCCCAGCTTACGAAGAGAACTCAGAGGAGGACTGAGTTCTAAAAGAAACAAGAAGAAGAAACCCAAGAGCAAGACATCAAAGTCTGTGGGAGTTGGTGTGGTGGATGTGCATGCTTCAGAGGTATGCACTAGGGCTTCAAAGATTGAAGTCCGGTTGAATGGTCACTACGTCTCTGACGTATTGGTGGATGGAGGGTCGGCTGTAAACGCCATATCGGAGAGGTTGATGAAGAAGTTGAGGATGGAACCAACTCGCCCGGCTAGCATTGTCGTGGGGATGGCTAACAAGCAACGGGTAAGACCTCTTGGTGTGTTAGAGAAGGTGGTCGTGTCTGTGATGGGAATTCAAACATTGATGTCCTTTCAAGTGTTAAAGGACTCTAGTTATGATTTGCTCCTAGGTAGGCCTTGGTTGAGAGCTGTGCGCACCACTGATAGGTGGCACAAGGGATACTTACGGATTGGGCCTAGAGATCATAGAGTGATAGTACCTCTCTCGGGTGTTGGAGTTGTGACTTCTGACTCTGATAGACCCACTAGTGACTACTGGGAATCTGATACGGAGGATGATCAAAGTGTCTCAGAAGTAGATACTGGAGATTCTTACGATCAAGAATCCTCGTTTGAGGACGAAGGATTTGGTCGAGAGGAATCATTACATCAACTTAGTGCTATTGATTTGTTGTCTCGATCAGCAGTGGAGAAAGATCTTGACAAAGAAGAGTTGAGTGAGGCAGAGATTGTGAGAAGACTCTCTACCTTGAAGTTTGGTATCAATGTCACTCAAGAAGAGAAAAGTAGATTCCTAGATATATTTCGAAAATATATCCATGTGTTTGCTTTCAGCTACAAGGATTTGAAGGAGGTGACTCTAGAGACTCATCGGATTGAATTGGAGGAGAACGCAAGACCAGTTCGACAGAAGCAGAGAAGAGTCAATCCTACAACGGCAATGATGATCAAGGAGGAGATAGACAAGTTGAAGGAGGCGAGTTTCATCTATGAGGTGGAGAACTTAGAATGGGTTTCACCCATTGTGATTGTCAAGAAGAAGAATGGTAAGCTGCGAGTGTGCATAGACTATAAGAAGTTGAATGCAGTTACCAAGAAGGATTATTATCCTCTACCATTTATAGATGAGATTTTGGAGGAAGTTGCTGGTCATGAGTGGTATAGCTTTGGTGATGGTTATAGTGAGTATAACCAGATCAAGATAGCACAAGAATACCAACAGTTGACTACTTTCACTACTCCTTGGGGAACATTTGCATTTCGGATGATGCCATTCGGACTGTGTAATGCTCCGGCCACATTTCAAAGGTTCATGAACAAGGTGTTTGAACTATTCATAGGAAAGTTTGTCCGGGATTTCATTGACGATTTCTGTGTGTACGGAAGAAAGGAGGACCACTTTGATCATGTGATCAAAGTTTTGTAGCGCTTGGAGCAAGCCAACGCTTCTCTAAATCCAGAGAAGTGCATCTTTGGCTGCGAAGAAGGTCTACTATTGGGACACATCATTTCCAAGAATGGAATTGCGGTAGATCCTGAGAAGGTGAAGAAGATTGTGGATCTTCCATTTCCGATCAACTTGACAAAGTTGAGACAGTTTCTTGGCATGGTTGGATATTATCGTAGGTTTGTCTTTTTCTTCTCAAACAAAGCAATAGCTTTGACTATGTACATGAAGAAGGGAGTTGATTTTGACTTGATAGTGCATGATCAGAAGGCAAAGGAAGCATTTGAGGAGCTGAAAAAGGCATTAGTGACAGCTCCTATACTTGCTAAACCTGAGTGGAGTAAAGCATTTATTCTGTATACGGATGCCTCCAATGTAACAATCGGATGTACATTAAGTCAATTAGATGGAGACGGGCATGATCATCCTATAGCTTATGCTAGTAGGCAGATGGTTCCAGCGGAGAAGAATTACTCCGTGACTGAACGAGGAGGATTAGCGGTGATCTTTGGATTGAAGAAATTTCGACACTACTTGCTAGGAGGGAAATTTTCCATAGTCACAGATCACAAGGCTTTAAAGTATATCTTTAATAAGCCTAATGCCGAAGGTCGTATTGCTCGTTGGAAGATCCTTCTAACAGAATACGATTACGTGATCGAAGATAGACCAGGGAAAAAGTATGCAAATGCTGATCTTTTGTCGAGGGCTTATGATGATGAGGGAGAAGAACCGTTTGATGATTCATTTCCAGACGAGCATTTGATGACCATCACAAGCATTGAGGAGATACCGAACGAGTACAAGGAAATCTGGAGTTTCTTTGCAGATGGCTCTTTTCCAAAAGATATGCATACCCGAGAACGTAACGCATTGATCAAGAGATGCAAACCTTACACCATGGTGGAGGGAATTCTATTTCATCAAGGAGCAGATGGGTTACTAAGGAGAGCAGTTGGTCAGAAGGAGGCGTTCAAGCTGATGCACGAGTTTCACGATGGTACTGTTTGCGGAGGTCACTTTGCTGGTAAGATAACAGCCTTCAAGATTTTGGATGTGGGTTATCACTGGAGAGGGCTTTTCAAGGAGTGTTTAGACTATTGCAAAACTTGCAACGTATGTCAAGCATTTGCTCTGAAGTCTACTAGAACACCTCCGTTAAGATCAATTTCAATATTAGGGTCGTTTGAGAAGTGGGGTATTGACTTTGTAGGTCCTCTTAATAAGACACCTCGAGACAATAGATACATTGTAGTCCTCACTGACTATTGTACCAAGTGGGTAGAGGCTAGACCTTTGAGAGAGACCAATGAAACAGAAGTCGGTAGATTCCTATGGGAGAGGATCATCACAAGATTTGGATGTCCATTAGAGTTGGTCTCAGATAGAGGAGGAGAGTTTGTAGGGAGCATGACTACTCCTATGCTACAACACTTTTCTATCAAGGCACGAGTAACGACCTCATACAAACCAGATGCTAATGGTCTTGCGGAGAAGACCAATCTTACACTTTGTATGATGCTCGCCAAAGATGCTGGTGTTGAGACTGCAAAACATACTTGGGATAAGAGGCTACATGCCATCTTATGAGAGTACCGAACGACAACAAAGACTTCTACTGGGTATTCTCCATTTCGACTGGTTTATGGAGTGGAGTCCAAGTTGCCGATCCAATTCAAATTGGATACCTTTCAAACCATTCAACGAAAGTTGAAGAGGTCGAGAGGAGAAGACGTGGTCAAGTCAAGAAGGGAGCAACTCATGGAGTTGGAAGAGACCCGAGCGATAGCAATGATCCGGATGGAACGAGCTCAGGCGTATCAAAAGAAGAGTTACGACAAACGGTTGGGCAAACGAGAGGTAAAACCTTTTCAGGTCGGAGATTGGGTTATGTTGTATGATGCTATCAGATTCAAGAGGGCTAGGAAGAAGTTTCTTCCGAGATATTTTGGTCCTTTTGTTGTAGATAAGGTGTGGAGCAACTTCACATATGACCTTCAGGAGTTGGGAGGAAGGAGATTCGATCGGGTCAACCATGACAAGTTGAAGTTGTTTCATCGACGAAAGTTCTATCTTCACTCCGAGGACGGAGCGAAAATTTAGTCCGAGAGTAAAATGTAACGACCTATGTTACACATAGGAAGTTTGTCTATTAGTAAGGTGTTTGGTTATAACTAAGTGTTGAGAATGTTTATTGGCTGCCAAAGTACTTTAAGGAGGTATCAAGTTAGTCATGACTAGCTAAAAGTTAGTTATGGTTAAACTTAGCTGTACTTTTGGCAGAATTCAGATATTTGCTAAAGAGTGAGCACTACTATCTTGTCATCTTGTCTAAAAGGTAGAAAGGAGGTGGAAAGTATCCCTTATCTTCTTTTTGACTTGATATTAGTGGTTGGATTAAAGTTGTGGACTTTGTGGACATTAAAAACAAGAAGAGATTCCACATGTTTCCTTTTTAGTGGGTCCTAGTGTAGAGGGGGGTGGAAATTCGAGATTCCTTGAGAATATTCCAGAATCCTTCTAGAAGTTGTTGACTTTGAAGGAATAAGCCCATGTGAAAAGATAAGAAGCCCATGTGATTAATGCTTTTACCTTAAATAATATCTTAGTAAAACCCGGTAAAAGTAGTTACGGCTGTGTTACCGGGGGTACCAAAGTAAAAACCTAGAATATATAAATAGAGGAGTAGAGAAGAGCTCCTCATCCTTGTTTTCACATCGTCGTAATGACAACTTGAGTAATATAGAGAGTGTGGGATATGTTTAGCATGTGAGAACTTGAGAGACGTCGTTAGAATGGAGGATTTTAGTTGATGAGTTTATGGAGATTTTTAGTTGATAAGTTTGTGGGTGTATGAATGAGTGAACTTAGCATTTTCCCTTCAAGTTCATGGTGTGCTTCCATCAAAGCCATCAGAGGTGACCCCTGAGTGAGAGACAAGTCCGACATGTTGCAGATTCGTGGATGACGATTGTGGAGATTGAGAGATCGGGGGGTAGTTGATCGATAGGACCGCGGAGGGTTTACAGTACCCCAACAGGAGGACATCTTACTCCATTCTTCTGTTACCTGTACGTGGCCAAAGGGGATTTCACGGAAGATCAGTTGGTGAGATATGAGCCAACAGGGCAGCATGAGACGAAGGAAGAGATCTCGGGAAAAGATGACCGAGCAGCAGCGATGACTCCCCCTCCCACTCTGATGCTGCAGATGAGGCCCGGTACTCATCAGAAGACGCTTCTGGTGAGGGAAGACGACTCCAGTAGATCGGAAGACGCGACACCACCAAGGAAGATTGGTCCTAGGTACGTGCCTAGGAAGACCACCTCCTTCTCGATCATTCACTCTGGATTGGAGTTCGACTCACCAGATGAGCCACTGAGTACCCGAGCTGCGTAGAAGACTGCTTCTGCAACACCAGGGAGTCTTCCGAAGACTCCAGAAGACGAGGATGGATGGATATTCCTACTGCGATGCGAGGAAGCGCAGTAAAGAGGACCGCTTCTGCCATGGGGAGAGATCTTCCACCCCGGAAGATGAGAAGAGTAGCTTCTTCCCGTGCGCAGAAACAGAAGATCGTAGTGGTGGAAGAGGCATCCTTGCCTCGGGAAGACAAGGTCGACACCTCCGATAGGATCGTGGAGATGAGTCTATCTTCCGCAGGAAGAAGACTGGAGGAGTTCAATGCCTTCTTCCACTCAGAGATCCAGCCAGCTATGGAGTTGATCGAGAAGAGAGCAAAGGCTCAAGAGAAGCCACTACAGCATGGATTCGGTCTACGCACCCTGATGCAATAGGAAGAAGGTCAGAAGAAGGTAGAAGCGCTGGAAGCCAACCTCCGCACCACGGAGAAGCTCACAGCGAAGTACAAGACGGAAGCAGCCGCTTTTGCCAAGGAGCTAACGCAACTGAAGAAGAGCAACCAGGAGTTGCAAGCGCGTTTACAGCAGCGTGACCAGGTTGTTCTGCGAGTGCGGGGTAAGATGAAGAGGAGAGAAGACGACATGGAAGACACTGCGGGAAGCCGCAGAAGCGCAGACTGCAGCCGAGAAGACGCAGCGGGAAGCAGCAGAAGCTCGTGCGCATGGGATGCTAGCTCAGTCGGTGGAAGCGCTTCGGAAGAAGTTCAACTTCACCGCAGGTAGGAAGCTTCTTACCTTAGCTAGAGAATGGGACGACGAGTCCAGAGCGATGTTGGTAGAGTGCAAGGAGAACATGTTCAGGTACTTGGATCGGAAGATAGAGGGAGTGAAGACACTCTATGGTCTTCCCTTGATTCCGTCACCCGTAACTGCATCTTCCCAAGCCTCAGCACCATCGACCGGATCAGACTTGGAGAAGGAGGAGTTCGACCTCGCTGTCCACTTGGTAGTGACAGCGTTGGAAGCCGAGAAGACCTCGGAAGAAGCTCCAGAAGACAAGATGTCTTCTGGAAGACAGGAAGAGCTGTCTTCCCAGGTATCTCGAGTGGAGGAAGCGACTTCCCCGGACCCCTATGAGGTCACCATGGCTCCTAGTGTCGGACTAGTGCTTCAGAAGAGCGAGGAAGCACAAGTCGACCCAGCTTTCCAGAAGACGCTTCCGTCTTTCGAAGCAGAAGCAGAAGCAGAAGCAGCAGCAGCAGAGCCAGTGACGAATGTTGAGGAGGAAGCCACCTCAGTGACACCCGAGGTAATTGCAGGGCTTCCCAGCTTATCAGAAGCCGAGTTAGGAGTTCAGGTAGGAGTAGATCCAATGGAGATTGCATCCGAGCAATTAGAGTAGGTAGCAAAGTGCAAAAGACAAGATGACTTGTCCAAACTTAGTAGGAACCGAACATGCTATCTTAGGAGGTGGCAGTTTAGTGTAATATTAGACAGGTGATCATGTGGCAGAGTAAGCAGCGCAGGAGTAGTAAGGTGGATGGCTAATTAGGAAGGGGAACCGCTTGCATGTGGGTTGGCAGCCTTCTGACAGCACCCATCTCTCCTTGGTTGTAATTGAGGATTGGAGGGGAACTTCCCCTGCGTCTCAAGGCAGATGCATAAGTAGGATCGAAGAGTAGGATTTTGGACACATTAAGCACACTGAGCACGCTATGCGCGTATACGCATCATCGTGAGTAAGGACACATTACGCACAGTGCACACTACACCCGATGTTAGAGACATACGAATAGATTGGGATTATACCGGAGGGGTCTACATGCTCGTTACTAGCAGTGGTTCGAAGATGTAGATGGAGGTAGTGGACAGTTTAGGAGCAGGGAACGGCATCCTCGTGTAGTCCTGTTGGCTAGACTGGTGTGTCGAGGAGTAGGAGCAGAAAGTAGAGGGAGTGAGCTTCTCAATACCAATGTGCCTTCTTCTCGGAGAATGGATTGCTGATTTGAGTGCAGAAGCTTGGTCCGTGTCTTCTGGGTGGTGGATTTCCTTGGATTCACTCCCGATTGTGCATGAGAAGCGTTCTTCTTGAGTGACGGTGACTGTCAGCAGTTGTGCAGATTCGCAGCTTGGCTCGTCTAGTGGAGCACTTCGGATCTATGTACGGACGGTCTTATGGATAAGGGATCTTAGAAGACAGAGTAGTCGGAGCAGCGAGAGAAGAAGAAAGAAGCCTTCTTCTCACTGCAGAAGACGACATCCTCAAGTAGAAGACTGTGCAACTGTACGCACGTTTGTTGTCTTCCTCCCCAAACTATTACAAGCAAGGATAGCTTGTTAGTCAGGATCCGGACTAGAAGCCTGTCGGAATCTTAATTTCTTATTCTTATCTTGTTTTTCTCTCGTTTGGATTTTCTCTTTTTCCCCATCTTCCCCATCTTCTTACCTTCTTCTAGTGAGCTTCCGAGACTTCTATTGAGCTTCCGTGAAGGTGAATGTCGTTGTAGTGCTGCAGGAAGATCATTTCCGTAGGCAGAAGCCTGGGAAGGCTACAGGGGGCATACACCCTGTGATTAATCTAACCCGTTGGAATGTGTGAGAGAGTAAGGTGTAACAGCTGTTTCTAGTCGACTTCTGCGAAGCGGGAGCAGTCTTCTGGAGGTGTGAGAAGCCGAGTTGAACCCCCCAGAAGCCGAGAATTGCTTCGAGAAGACGGTACTGAGAAGACCGGAAGAAGTGATCTGGAAGCAAGAAGCATCTTCCCGAGCTTCTCTGTGAATAGTTGTGTGATATTTTAGTTAGTAGTTGTTTGTTTAGGTCCAGAGCACCTTTTGGAGAGTTTGGAAGCCGTGTGGTTTTGTGAGAAGACGGAATTTCTAGACAAAACCCATGTGTTTGTGTGTTTGAACAGATCTTAGAACTTAGAGCAGCGTTATTTGTGCAAATCCTCTGTGGGAACGATATCTTGTATACTAAATGAGCAAAAGGAGTAATCCTGCGACACTACAGTAGCTTTCTTCGACTATTTTGAGAGCTATCCCAAGGAAGAAATTGCTATCGTATAGGAGACATCCTCGATGCGAAGAAGCGAGAGATAGCGAATGCTATTATGATAATCTTCAGATCGAAGAAGACCACGTTCATGTCGATCTGACAGATTTACTTCATTGAAGAACTCTTCACTGAGAAATGAGCACATTGCGCGAGGATTCTTCATAGACATGTGCAAAAGTTGTAGATCGAAGACGACATGGTGTACATTGATGCCTTCGTCTCAATTTTCTACATGGGGATGGGATTGCTCACAGAGGATGAGAAGAAGAAGTTAGGCTTCGTAGATCAGCCTGAAGAAGACGAGTTTGTGGTCGAGCCAACTCCACTGAGGGACGTACCAATGGAGATGTTGTTCGACGAAGTTATGAACGAGGAAGTAGCTACCGAGTAAGTTACTATGGGAGTGAAGCAATGATATTGAGAAAATCGTAGCACCAGTTCGAAGAAGCGGACGAAGAAGAATATTGGGAGAGACACCAAGGTCAACACCATCGACTTCGAGGAAGAAGATGAACGAGAAACATACTATGTGTGTAGAAAAAGTCGATATGGAGCCCGAAGATACTCTGGTGGAGGAGAAGAAGAAAGAGTGTGACGAGACACAAGTACGTTCTTCTTCGGTGAAAGATGTTCATCGACTCAATACTTTGACGAAGTACTTGCAAGAGGTCATGGTATCACTACTCTTCGCTTTTGAGAGTAACCGAGGAACGTATGAACAGATAGTAAGAAGACAACTGAACTTAGCCGAACTTGTATAGATGATGAACTTCGGCTGAGATAACTGACAGGAGGAAATGAAGAACCTACAAGCTGTTGTCTTGGCAACGAAGAGGGATGTCATTGTGAAGGTTGAAGAAGTGCGCATACTGACTTTGGAGCAAGAACACCTACTTGGTCAGAAGTCGGAGATGAGGAAGGAACACAAGAAGATATAGTATCTAGCAAAGAAGGAGTTGACAGAGATGAGACATCAACGGGGTCGCTGTCAAGGTGTTGTCGTCAAAATGACCAAGGAGATGGAGGAGTTGAAGACGAAGTGTGCTTCATCCGAGGAACAATTTGCGAGTCTTCGTAACAAAGTCGAGCCAACGTTGAAGAATTACTTCGCAGCAGATTTGGATACTTTGGAGTTGAAACTTCTTCAGTAGATTAGACAAGAATTAGAGGCAAGAGGGTTCTTCGACGAAGAACCCTCTACATCCTCTGCCTCATCCTGTAGCTAGATTATGTCATAAAGTAGTACAAGAACTTTGTGAGATTAGAGCGACAGTGGAGTTTTCGGTTAACGAGATAGTTAGAGATTTAGTGTTATGCTCCGGTATTGTTCTTGGTGTCGTTTTACCGTCGGGTGATATCGATGTTCATCCTTCTTCTTAAGAAGTAAGATCCGTCATCTTCGGACGAAGTTGTATATAGCAGTGTGTTGTTTGTTGTCGAGACCTCTATATGTTTGTTATTTTGGATTTCTACTTTTCTGAAGTTTATAGAGTCATTGTGTATTTGTCTTCTTCTGAGTTTACCTAAAAAGGTTTGTAGTGTGTTGTGGTAGGAGTTACTTTGCGTGACGAAGTATTTTGTCATTGACATTCAAAATCTGACTAAAGCTTGAGACGAAGTCTAAGAACAAACCAGGAACTACAAAGTTAGTTTATTATGAAGTAGTTTTAGGGCGAAGTTATGTTGGAAGAAGTGTTCTTCTTAAGAAATATCTTCGATGTGAAACGAGCAGTTCAGAAGAAGTATTATTCGTACTTCGATCGAAGAAGAGGCTTTTCGCTAGAGTTTCCGAGAACAATAATAGTGAATATAACTTAGTGTGAAAATACTTAACGTTTATGGTGATAGAAACCACTAAGTATCACTTCAGCAGTACTTCTCTGTTGCGACTTGTTATCTGTGGCTCTGTATTCTTTGTTGTTTATCTGTTTCTTCAGGTCCCTGACCTGTTTAGTATCTGTTATGTTAATTGTCAAGATTATCAACTCTGTCTTGTTGGATAGACTTGAGTTTTGAACTCTACAGGGAGTGATTTCTGCTTGTGAGAATAAAATATAACTATAAAGAATCATCTTTTTCATCTGTTTATTGTACTTGGATAATATGTACTTGCATCTATGTGGGTTTGATCCTGATATTACTACTTTCAAGCATCTTTTAGTTTTCTTGTGTCTTACATTGACCAAGTTGTTAATTGTCAATTTTTCTGTTTTAATCATTTTTAAGGAATTCAGTTTCATGTTTTCCAGGAATATGTAGAGAGTTCTCATTTTCATTAGCGGTTACTCGGTTGAAATAACAGCTGTTACATACGCAATTTCTTTCAACTTCGATCTCTAAAACCATTCGACCCTCAAATCTTTGTCTAGACACCAGGAGTGCAATTCCATAGTCACTTCCAAGTTTACTACCAATTGCACCAAAACATCCAATCTTTAATTTCTAATTTTAGTGCAAGAAAGTCTCTCTATTCAAAGATGCTTTCAGAATCCAGAATATGACTTTAGTCCGTCTAAGCAGAGCGCGAAGTGTACTAGGACTTCAGGCGTGAAACGTAATGGGTTCAAAGTTTATCTACGTGAATGGCTTTACACGTGCGACATGTCCTAGCAACTTGGAGGGGTATTGTCAGCAAAATACCTCCGCACAATAAAATTTGCATTGGAAAATGTTCGTTCGAGAAAATTATGAATAGCAGAAAGTGGTAAATACTTTTCCGACATGAAAATGATACTAAGATGTTGTGCACTGAGAAAACTAACAAGTGGGAACTTTAGTCTAGTAGTAACCTTTAATAATCTCTCCTCTCTCTCTTCTGGATATTCTGCACAGACTTGCAGAATATCTAGAAGGGTGGGAGGGGATACCCTCATCAAAAACTGCGGAGATTCGTTATATGAGCAAATATGCTCACAACAAAGACTTGACAGTGTCATCGAAAGCAAAGAGTTATGGCTGAACCTAACCAATTGTGTGAAGTAAGACCGTAACACACTAGTCGGCAAAGACTGTAAGATGCTATGTTATCTTATCAAAAAGTAAATATGGAACTAAACAAGGTGTTGTGCATGCAGTGGAACTGCAAGGCTATGCATTTCAGATTTATCTAAATCTAAATTTTTCCTCTTTCCTTCTAACGTTCGTCTAGTGGGATAAATACTCTCAAAGCCAAAAACATATAATATTTCTTGATGAGATTCACAATCGAAAAATAGTTATGCATAATCTCTTCAAGAGAAAAATTGAACTAATTTTGATGTACAACAAACTATACTAGATGCATGATAGTTTGAATGTAAAACTATGTTACATTAAACTTTAGTTGCGGGTATAAAACTGAAGAAAAGAGGTTTACTTTTGGATAGAGAGAAAATATTGTTTGTTTCAAGAAATTTTAAATTCTTTAATATTTTCAATATATATTGAATAATTAATTATAAAGTTAACCACAAAGTGTAAAGCAATGAGAGAGCTTTGGTTTAAATCCTAATTTAACAAACTTGGTTCTTGTAAGGAAATCTTATCAACAAAGTATATGTGCTCATTCTCTTTCTCCTCATACAGCCAAGGAGCAGAGTGAGATCTTCATGTTTACAAGGTGTATATATTTACTGGAGCTGGGTTTCAAATGGAAAATATTTGTGTTTAGAAAGGAAAAAACTATCTCACCTTCTCTTCTAGCTTTTGCCTCTTCTCACCTAATATCTATCTATTTTACTTTTAATAAATTTTGTTGATATATTTTGTATCGAGATGTAAAGTTTTATTTTGAGTATATTTTTATTTGATAAATTTTAACTCGATTCTATTCTTTGATACTATTTGCGGGTGCATGCAGTAAAACTCAGGTTACTTGAGAAATGGAGGCTCAAAAGAGGACATAGAGTTAGTTATATAAACTTTTGATCAATCATTTCATCATTTATCATAATTGCATTCTTTCAAACTCCATGTATGTATAAATTCATACGATTGAATAAATATATAATTTTCACTCTATTGTTGTTTTTTGACCTCATATTAGATAGGATAATTATTGTTAAAACATCGTATTTTATGAATAGATATAATCAAAATTAATAGCATGATCAAACTATAATAGCATGCTATCATTAATACAAAATGATATTATCGTGGAAGAGATAAATTTACTTCCAAATTACACTTTTCAATCAACTTATACTTATGTATTTACTTTGTATGCATGCATGAGATGTCTGGAAAACCCGTAAGGTCTTCTTGATCGAGATGATTTCGTCGATCAACACGAAACTTCGGAAGGTTAAAATTCCGAAATGATATCTTAGGAAGCCATAGCCATATTTTCAATGATGAGTAGGAAATATCTTTGCATTGGGGTGAGCTGACCCTAGGTTCTCTTTTTTTCTGTTGTTTTGACTCTAGGTTCTCTACTCTGTAGAAACGAGTGTACCGTACCACGCGAAGTATCTGCTTGGGTTGAAGTCCCACTTTATTTCCTGAGGAGGCAGTTGTCCCGGTCATGCTTTCACTGTGCACTACGAACCCTAAACGAGAAACGGGTATCGAACTCAAGTGATCGAGCGTTTCCTTTGTCCAGCTTACGAGTAGCCTCGTGGAGTTCGTTGAGTCTAGGTATTCGGGAGAAGAGAGTAGTCCCTCTGTGACTCTGTTTTGAACAGGAAGGTCTCACTTTGGACCGAAGACCCATAAGCGCTGTGTATGTACTAGACTTGGACGGGGTATATAGTCTGCGTGCGAAGAGCAAGAAATATACTTACCTGGGCGGGGCCTATCGCTGAACCGGAAGGGCGATGACCTATGATGAGCTCCTCCATTGCACTTCGGTGGAGCAAGTTGTAGCATTTCCTCAAGTGGGAAAATGCACGTCATAATTTGTGATAGCGGAGGGCTCGCGTTCGCGCGGCCCTCCACTAAATCAATTTCAAAGAAGGATTTTTCGATACCAACCTAAATTTTATCACCAGCTTCATGAATGCGACAGAATCTTCGAGACCATCGTGGGGCAAGAAAATGGATTGCGTTGCTTCCGAGTTTCCTGCTGATCTCCTTTACTGACGATGCTGGGTCTACATGGATCATAAGTGGTGGAGATGAGCTCGTGATCAGAATAGCCATGAGAAACACTGGTGCATCATTGGTCGTTGGTGGCAGTATGTACGATGATGCGCTTATCCAGTTATTGCAGGTTAGCTGTCAGTCAAGTACCAGAGCAGACTGAGCGATAAGGAATGGTCGGGTTCACTTCGACTGATTCAAGCTGCAGCCTGATGGTCATGTAAACATCGTTCGACCAGCGTTATTATTATTCTTAGCTAACGCCTCGCATTGGAATTTGGAGGCGCCTTGCTACCCACTTAGCTCTAAATCCTCACGCTCTCCGCTCTCTCATGTCTGTGCTGGTTGTGAGTCGTTTTCACGCTGCGTTCGCCATCCTGCTCGAAGTCAAATGTTTGTTCGCTGTTATATCGAGAGGTCTTGCAGTTTGCTTCTTTGAATTTATGATCTATGTTCGTTTGGTTCGTGACCTGGGAGCTTCAAGTGAGCTGACTCTGGTGGAAATTCTACTATCGTCAGACCCCCGGAATTTCAAATGCGCATGCCTGGATCGACCCGTGGACGGAGGGGAAATGATGATGTTCAGACCTGATAGTTACTCAAAGTGGTCCACAAAATTTATTTCGTCTGGTGTCCACCGTATGTTCGCGGTCCTAATTGGTAAAGGTAACGAGGCACCCTCCAAGGAATACAGACCCAGTGACAACACGGATGATGAGCACAATTTCTTAAGGTCAGGAAGTCAGGAGGAAGGAGAATCCATGCTCGCCAGATCTTCACTTGCGTCTCCTTGATCGTCAGTCGTGAGTACTTGGCTTCTCCCTCTTTAGATTCGATGGACCCAAGCAGATACTACTTGGGTTTAAGTCCCACTTCATTAATATTTCTCCACTTATAGGAGGCAGTTGTTCAGGTCAAGCTCTTCATCCTGCAGCAGCTTCTATAACAGAGAAACGAAATCGAGGTCTCACCGCTGATAATTACCTTGCTTAGCGGGAGTGCCTTGGTTTGACCATCTCTCCGGGAGAGGAGAATTCGAATAGCCCTTGTGTTTTTAACAGTGACGTCTGGATTGGTATACTGTGCGTCAGGTAGAAACATAAGCCTTGTGATTTTAGCGGACTTCAACGATCGTGGAGGCACTGTAACATTGACCGTTTTGTTCGTTACCTGGGAGCTTCGAGTGCTGACTCTAGTGGAAATTCTACTATCGGCAGAGCTCAGAATTCCAATTGCGCATGCCTGGGGCGCCCCGTGGAAGGAGGGGAACTATGAGTGCGGAAACCGCAGCCCTCCCAATCAGAGGGAAATTGTTGCATTCGTGCTGATAGGTGGAATTAAAGAGCGGTATAGCTCTAGATTTCCTGCACAGGTCATCCAGTGAGTCATAGTGTCTGCTGTACTTATGCTTAGCACTGATGCTTAGCTCAATAAATCTAACACAGAGATCTTTGACTACGTTATCCTGAGTTCGAGAAAACTGGTCGGTGGGCCTCCCGTTCGAAATCGAGCCAATTACATGAGAGTGCTGCCAGTCCCGAAGGAATTCAATGAAGCCATTTTGAGTGAGTGCGATTAGATGATATTTATATTGTATACGTTTAGTTGCAATTCTCATACAAGTTGCTTTTGAACGGGTTGGGTTCGGAAATAAACTTGGGAACTCCTCTCGCTACACGTGATGAGCAAAGTCGACGATCAGTTGACTGTATCACCTACGCTTGACAAAGTACGACTTTGCGGCAGCCGGTGTTTAGTCTGGTACTGGCCTCGAGAGTAACTTTGGATAGTTACATCCTCAATTGCATTGAAAGATATAGAAATGCAATTGTGCCCTGCCATTTACGAAATCGGAAAGTTTGTAAGCGAGAGGGATGGATCCTCATCCAAGAGCAGCATTGAACACTTTTGTTCTATTATTTTCGTTCGACATCGCTCCAAGCAATGTTTGTGTTTCATTTGTAACAATAAGGACGTGCACGTGGAGGTCAGTTAGTACGTATGGGTTGTAAGTGACCTCCTAACTGTACCTTCTAAACTTGCTTTAAACTGTACCTTCTACAGAGTCTCCTTTGTTTTCAAGTAGCTATGGTGCCAAAGACACAGTTATCAGCCGTGTAATGAGCTCAGAGCGAACTATTCTTTGCTGCTTCTGTGCGGGTCACAGAAGCAGCTTATCTGAATCTTTGGAACGCTCTTCCACGAAGAGTACCCACCAACCTAATCCAAGAAGGACAATACGTACTGAAGGCATGGCATGGCCGGTCGCAATGAACACATGCCAACGTTGTAGCGGGAACCTAGTTTTGCCAGACCGGTAGAATGTTTCGTCACGGACACGGAACTTTGGAAGTATGTGATCTGCCAGGTTTCACTCCAGATCTTGATGTGTTTGCGGGGACGATGGATTCAGTGCTATCCTTTTCTTCTCACTGGTAGCGTGGGGGACTGTTCGTTTCTAATTCTGACCCTGAGGCTGAAGTGTCAAGTACAAAAGATACATTTCATGCATTCTTAAAGTTCTTGTGCGGTATGGAATGAACAGAAGTACAGTCGTTAGTATTCGCAAGCCTTGAGAATAAACCAATAAGAGACGCGTATCCCGTGGATTTCTTGCGACGCTCATATCCCTTGAGTCTGCATTAGGAGGTATACCTTTCTCGGCCTTTTGGCTAAGATCAAGTGTAGTATCTGTTCTTATCAGTTTAATATCTGATACGAGGGTCATCGACCCTCACGATATTAATCTTATTTCTTTCACGGGTGCGAGTCCAGACGGGTAGCTTGCTATTTCGGACTCGTCAGTGTCGCCTTGGTATTGCACTATCTCCTAGGCCGGCGCAGCCCATCCTCCTTCACAGGGAGACCCAAACAAATACAAACTGAACGCGGAGCCTGAAGGTGGAGGCTGTTTGCATAGTGTTGCTCTATCGCATGAGAGGGCTGGGGATCCGTGTCTTCGAATTGTCAAGAAATCTGAAGCGTCGCATTCGCGCTCGAGGAAACATCGTAGTTTTCACTGCTTGAAGTTCGAATTACCTTCTCGCCTTGATCTGTGCGCAAGCTTCGCTGCTTGTACAGTCGTACAGACGCAAAGCCAATTCACTGTTGCTGACAATTCAAAGGTCTAATTTTTGGTGGAGACCACTGCAGTGGCAGGCTCTGTCACGAACACCACTCTCATGAATGAATCGTGATCGGAGTGATCATGGTATATCCTTTGTCGTTGATTGCACTGGATTTAGAAACGTGAGGCGTTCTGTCTTATCGTGCTTCATATGGGAGGTGCTGCATTCTCGTCAGAACAATGGATGTGCAGCATCGACACCTTTCAGTCTTATTTCACTGGAAGCGCTTATCGATTACCGCATGCGACACCTTTCAGTCTTATTTCACTGGAAGCGCTTATCGATTACCGCATGTAGCCCACCACCCATGTGGTGTTCAGTCTAACTATTACTGGTAGGTTTAATACTGGTCGGTATCCTGTATTCTAGAATCGAGGATACCTAATAGAGTAGAATGTAAGTTGAATGAATGTATACCAGGTTATGTTATGTGTGTTTGTGAATGCAAGTAAACATCGATTCTATAATCGATGTTTGTTTCCGTTGTTATATTTTCTCTCTTATGCGACATCTTATCCTGAATAGGTGCGAATGGCGAGAACAAAGACTACCGCAAGGATGTGAGGAGTTTCAGTGACACAAAAAAAGAAATAGCTAAGGAAGACCGGGTCGAGACCGAGGGTCCTAGTGGAAAAGACGTAAGAATTTCGGTGTCTTGAAAAATTGGCAATGTTACATGCTATGCGGGTATAAAGTTACCATTAAAACTCGGCAGAAATGTTGAGGTGCGTCCAACCACAAAACTTGACTGGCATGTTGAGATGGGCCAATCGACCACGAGGAATTCATCGACTCAACTGAACTAATTTTGTTCTTGAGGAGAAACGTCAGAGCAGTGACATAGTGGGAGCAAATGAGGATAGTCATATCGTCAAAAGTGTACGTAGAACGGAGGTTCAGACAATGTATTGATAGTGGTGGAAGACTGGAACCACTTGAACATTACATTGTACAACTTGAACTTTAGACAGTTTGTGCGTGCAGGTATACAGCCACTCTTGAAGAAGAGGGAAGAATCAGCTCTCTCAATTGGCTTCAATATAGCTATGTATAAAACTGCCGCTGATCTTTGTTCCTCGATAAACATTGCTGTTGTACGTTTGGTAGTTTCAGGGACAACAAGGTCATACGTTCTTTGACATAGTGAAGGGTGGTACGCTTTTGCATGAGATAACGAGACAAGACGTGTGGGAGGAGAAAGAAGTCCCATACGGAGATGAGAAAACAACAAGGTCAAGAGGAGGCGTCGAGAACCAGCAATCAACAGTGAGCAAAAGAAAAGGGAAAGAGAAATTTGAAGAAATTAGTAAGCCGTTGGGAGAGAGCAAAATAAACTTGAGAATACAGCAAGTGAAGAAAATAGAGCAGTAGAAATCAGCAAGGAATCGGGAGAACAAATCGACGGGGACAAAGTGGAGACTAAGCCAGCAACTATATCTCGATCTCGTCGAAGAAAAGCTACCTGAAGCCGATCTAAGGATTGTTAGGTATAATAAGAATCTTACGACTCAGAGTCGAGATGAAGTAATGTCCGACATCTCACCAAGGAGTTCAGAAGACGATGAGATCACGGGTATATCACAACCAGAGGAACACTCAACAGGAGAGAAAGAGAAACTTGCATCTAAAAAGAGGAAAGGGAAGGCTAAAGCAAAAGTTGTTTACTTGGAGAACATCAACGTCTATGATATGCTCTACACCATCCTGAAAGAAAGAGCAAAAGTGGAAAAGATATCGACGGAACTAGTCCTTAACGATAAGGAGATGAGGAGGATTGGACCAAACAGCTTGGAGTACTTGAAGGACTGCTTTACGCTTGAGTTGAACATATGTTTAGGGTTCCAATCGAGAAAATAAACAAACCACCACCATTGTTTGGATGCAGACCTTTCAACTTTCCACAAATGTGGAAGACATGTGTGAGATGTCGACGTGCACGTCACAAGTTGCAGACTGACTACCGAGAGATAGTTGTGAAAGAGAAGCCACACACCGAACTACTCTGGCTGACGACTAAAGAAGATGTGCATGCAGCTCTAGAAGATCCAGCAATATTTTTCTATGTTGTTTCATGTCAATACAGTACGTCTAGAAGGTGATGCAGAACATGTCAGATGTGCCTTCTGATTGTGAGAAAACTGAACAGATTCTGAATTTTGAGAATATTGGACAGCAAGGCCAAGTACGTTGACCTAAACAAAATCTCTAGAATGGAAAACGCCATGAATGCGAGGTCATAATTTGAGTTTTCTTTTCTCGAACTGATGAGACAAGCTCGTGAGGAATGGAAGTCTTGCAACTCTCCACAGCCTTCGAAGCAAGGCCTTAAACAGAGTAGAAACTATAAGATACATGCATAAACCTTAAACCCATAGACAATGTAAACCTCAATTTCAAAGTAGAGGATTTCTCTTTGTCTCTAACTGTCTTTGATTTTGAAATCGGGACTGTCCTCGTCTTAATAGATGTTATGTATAGCTTTTACTTGAACAACTACTTAAAATCCTCGATTTCAGAATTGAGGATGGAACTTGCTTATGAGAAGATACAGTAAATACACTAACTTTCTTTTCGCAGGCTTTCATTGTCATTGCTACTTAGACGCTTAACCGTGGTTCTTTGAAAGAAATGAAAGATGATGTCTGGGAGCTTTTTGACAAAGTTACACGAGATTGAGTGCACAATAAGCTTGAATACCCGGAGGGAGACCTTGACGATCTTGTTCTACCAACTATAACTGATAAAAGCTTTATGGAGGTTATGGAGAAGGTGCAGAAACATGAAGCTAATGAAGGGAAACTGGTTCAAATCGTTTCAAGGTATGATCGAGAAGGATGTGAGAACAGTCTTGCAGTTGGTAGAGACAAAGAAGTTACTAATGAAGAAAGGTCCAAAGAGAGAGTCTCAACTTGATGATATCATTACGTTCTACACATGGGCCAAGATAGAATAACTACTTTACAAAGAGAACCAACGCTACTTCTTAACAACATGGGAGCTCTTAGCTATGAAGGATGATCTTGTAAAGTTTTGGAAGATCGAGAAGAAAGAGCTAAAGGAGCTTTGCAAGTTGATGCCGGAAAAAGACATAGACACACTCAAGTGCAACCAGAAGTTGGGCGTTATACCATGTGTATTTGAGAACAAGATTCAAGCTGTATATGAAGCTCTCCGAACAGAAGGATGTGAGGAAGCAACCCTTTGTCTTAATTGAGACAAACGGTTCTTTGTCTGAGGCAAAGATACCGCTTGATGTACAATCTCCACACATTGCCATTATAGATTTGACACACCTAGAACTGGAGTCGTGAGAGAAACACAATACTGAAGTGATGTTACTAGATTATTTGGTATGTTTCCAAGTTTGGAGAAGATACCATTAGTTTACTTACAACCATGTACCCAAGTCCAAAGACTCCTATCTTTGTTTGAACAATTCACGTCTGAGAATGATAAGTTCACCATGCGTAGTTACTGGAGATTTTATGAGAATGATAGGGAGGTTGGGAAACCTGAAGAGTTAGTACGTTGCCAACCATTTGTTATGACGTACATATTCATCACATCAGGAGTATCCCTCCAAAAGCAAGTGTTCAACACACAATCGAAAGTTTCCCTAGTTTCAAAAGTGAAGGATGGTAAGATATTTCTTCCCATCCTTCATCTCAGAGAGGAGGTGAAGGATGGGAAGAAGTGTCTTACCCAAGAAGAAACAGAGAGAGGTCAAGATGAGGAGCTTATTAACATGTTGCAGAGAGCACCTTTTTGGAACTTGGCTGACGAAGACAAGAAGCTGAAGGTTAAAACAAGTCCAGTTCATCCATTCTGCAAGAGGAATTCAGATATCCAGGAGCTGATACTAAGGTGGTAAGACCAAGGGAGTATGATAGTGGATATTTTCACAGGTTGGATAGGCTTATTAGTTGGCTTGAGGTAGGGTAGGCAAGTTGCTTCATTTGCAAAGAATAATGATGAGTATAGATTTTTTAGTTCATTTGTATAGAGTCTAGTTATCCATAGTCCGTCCATTTCATTTTTGATGAAGATCTACACAGATCGGTATTCATCCAGATCCATAGAACTAGTAGAAGAGATATCTTAGACTAAATTTAAAGGATATATGAATTCTAAATCTCTATTTGGACATGTTTGTGTGAAACTCAGGAACCTCCAAGACAACATCTTCTCAAAAGAAGATCGGTTCACTTTTCAAAGGGGTTAGAACTGAGACTAAGAGCCCGCATGTAGACAACCATTAGTCGTGAGGTAGCGAAAATAATAGCTTTCTCTAGTGTTACTATTTCCGACCTTACTCAATCTGCAGATTGTGTTTACGAATATGTTCTTCATATTTTCATATCGCGATATGGTCTCATCATGGGAAGAACAACGTGAAGTACCAAGTGAGTTTTCTGTTAACGGATGATAAACAAAGAGAACTTCAGTTCGTCTTGTATGGTTGACATTCTTCAGTTGTTTCCATTGATAGACGTAAGGCTGCAAACAACATATCCAAACCTGTATACCTCCAAAAGATTCAATTCATTTGAGAAAAATATCCCAAGTATAATGTGTTTAACACCTTAGAGATAGATCTTTAACCTCAAATTACAGTATTGAATCCTTTATGGTCTTCTGTACATCCAAACGTTTTTGTAGATAATGTGAGGATGATTATATTCTCAAAATCTTGTGGTCATATTTAGAAAAAATTTCGTCTAGTTTCGACGTTCCAACTTTTGTACATTCTATCTTTCTGGAAGACAGTAAACCTAGAGTAAACTGAAAACATTGATTGTGGTACATTTTAAAAATATATATATATCAGAAAGTGAAAGATACGAGTTACTTCTTGGACTAGACGATAGAAAGTTATCTGAAATAATGAAAGGAGAAAATTTTCTTTTGTCTCACTTGCCAGTTTTAAAATCTTTAGATCAATTATAAGATTTATCTCCCTTACAAGTTTATCCATGGGCTGGAGCATTAGGAATGGAAGGAGGATCAAAATCTCAGAATCAATATGGTATCTTTGACAGTTATCTTTTCTGCAAGAAAGTTTATAATAGACTTTTTTAAAAACTTGTATTTTCTACTCAAAATAAATTACTCCATATCAGAGTGATCTTTTACTCCATACTGGAGTAACTTTTGTAAATTGTTTTAAGTATTTTTTAAACCCGTTGTGGTAATTAATAATTTTCAATCGGGTATTTCATGGTGATTTATGTTTCATATAATTTTGTATCACTCATTTTATCAATTTGGTAGCTATCTATTTATCTTTGTTGTTCAAGTCATCTAACTTGTGTAATTTAACCTCGGACTCTTTTTTTAGTTTTTAAACTGTCACATGAATTCTATATTTATTTTAATATTATATTCTCAATATATCATGTATTTTTTAAAGTTTTTAAACTGTCACATGAATTCCAGACTTCCTTTAACATTTTATATCAATATATCATGTTTTTAATATGTTCATAAGTAATTCAATAGTAAAAATCCTCTAACAGACTAGAGGTCACAGTATAAGGGAGTGGAAAAGAAATGAGTGGAAAAGAAATGAGTAAGGGGGACGAAGATTTCAAAGACAAACTAGAGGACGAGAAAGGATTTAAAGAGGACGGAAAGGAAATGAATAGTGGGGATGGAAAATTTGACATGCACTTTTGTTCTCATCCCTCACTCAACGGAAGAATAATATGACTATTCTTTTCAACTTGCATTCTTAAATTGTTAATTTGAATTAAACATGGATTCTAGAATCATTTGTGGTAATAGTATATCAGTATATATTTACAGTTTTTACATTTATGATTAATTTAATTTGAACTCCATCGACAATCATTCATTTGTTATTCACGCATCTACATCTTGTGTTTTTGAAATAAAAAGTGCGAGAGATACACTTTAATTTTCTATTAGTTTATAATTTTAATTTATAATTAAAATAATAAATAATAAATTAAACCTCTGTATATTTACTTTTTCCATAAAACATGACAAACACTTATTTGATTGTACCTCTAATATTTTTTTTGGACTTGACATACTTTCTTAACATTGCATTACTTTACCGTACCTTGATCAACAACAATAGATTCAACAAGTTTATTGTCATATAAAAACACTGCACACTCATAAAGTCAATAATTTAAGTTTTACCATTAAAATCAAGTCCAAAAAGAGATATTAAATTTCCTTTTTATCTTTTAAACAAGATAGTAATGCTCACTATTTAAGATCATCATCATCCTCATCAAGCATTTTCATCAACTCACTTTTTTGAACTAATCTTCGAGAAACTGAGATCTTTCTCCCCTTCTCCATTCTTCTTCATGCAATCGACATATCATTGTAAATCTATAACATTTGGAGAATGAAGTTTTCAACACCACCACTGTACATGCATCTTGTTGAAATGAGATGAATTGTTGTTACGATGAACAACACTCATTGCTTTTGCCACTCATAAGCAATCTTGCAATTTGAAGCCGTCAGAAGGACGGATAAGCAACATCCAATATAGCTTGATATCCAAGAGTGGAACGAAACCTCACCCTCTCTTCCACTTGCTGCTCCAACGTATCTCTTAACAATTTCTTGCTCCAGTTCTTGTCGGAGCACATCATTCTCAATTGACAAGTCTTCCTCTAAAGTGAGAGGTTTGTAACCCATACCATAATCCTCGACCAAAATCCATCGAATAGAGACAAACCTTCCATAGTATCCCAACCTTCCTCGAACAAAATCCTGAACCTTTTCCAATAGTTGATCAAACATTCATCCACATGATATGCATCATCCTCCACATCGCACTCGCTTTGTATCTGTTCTAGATATCGAGAGTAGTTCTTGATGTATCTTGTGTCTCAGTTACTTTAGCATGAGAAGGTAGTAACCCTTTGGACAAAATTTTACATCGAGGAAGGAGAATGATTGTGAAATCTGTTTTACATTTCAGATCTACTCTTTTCCGAATGTTTTATCGAATGTTGGAAACCATTGCTCTTCGTAAGTCTTTCGATATTGGTACACGGGAATATTGTCTCGCATGTAGAATCGAAAGACCACCGGTGCCGACTGACCTTTAATGTCAAAGACATAATCTTTGACATGAGACTTGTAATCAGCCACCTCATGTATCAAACGAGGTATGGTTTTTCTTGACTCCGCATCAAAATGCGACAACAACGATATATGCTTGTGTTGCAAACTTCGATGTACATGGAGAAGAAAGTGTTTATGTCTTCATGAGTATGACGTACCATGCAAAACGACATTGTGCTTTGCTTGAAGCACCCTCTAGCCATCAACTCGCTGAAGAATATCATGACCATCCAGTTCTTGCTTGTTGTCCTTGATGGAGTTATCTAGTTGCATTTACAAGTTCTCCGGAAGCTTCATGAACTATTCTCTCTGTAAGAACTCTAGATGAAATTCCAAAGAATTCATCAGTAGTCAAATTACGAGGTTTCAAGATTGTTTTCTCAAAAACTTCTTGGTCCATCATTGTATTGAACAATGGATGGCGTGGAGTATCTTTGAATGCTAAATCTTCTCTAAAATCTCCTGCATAAGATTCACAATCACAAAGGTATTTTGCTAAAGACGTAATTGTGTAATTTGGATCTCTCGTATGTAATCCAACTATTGTGATGTGCACCATTTTCTTGTGACATTTGCACCAAGATTGAATATGCTAGTGACTTAGAGAGTTACGACTGTAACTGCTCCTTGCAATGACTTCACGTGATCTGGAAACCTAGGTACGGCTGTTCTGTTAGTATCCATTCCATCATGAATTGCAGACTTGTTCGATGTCGGATGTAGTATGACCAACTGGTTGTGTGAGTAGTATCCATTACGACCTAACATTTGTAGTTGAAGACGCTTCGACCTCTGATGTTCCAACATCACTCTCTTTGCTGATTTTTGTTCTCTCATCAAACGCTTCTTGAACTGCAAACAAGCATTGCATTTGGAGAAAGCACTACTTCTATGTGATTGGAAGTTCTCAAGATTATCAAGAGCTTGTGGAATCTACTAAGCAATCTTGGGTACACATGCAGCCTCCATATTCATGGATATTTCCTTATAAATATCATCTTTAGAGTATGTTCTAAACTAATAGAAAATTAAAGTGTATCTCTCGCACTTTTTATTTCAAAAACACAAGATGTAGATGCGTGAATAACAAGTGAATGATTGTCGATGATGTTCAAATTAAATTAATCATAAATATAAAAGATGTAAGGATCTGGATGAATACCGATCTGCGTACATCTTCATCAAAAATGAAATGGACTCTATACAATGAACTCAAAAACCTATACTCATCATTATTCCTTGCAAATGAAGCAACTTGCCGACCCTACCTCAAGCCAACTAGTAAGCCTATCCAACCTGTGAAAATATCCACAATCATACTCCGTTGGTCAAACCACCTTAGTATCAGCTCCTTGATATCCGAATTCCTCTTGCAGAATGGATGAACTGGACTTGTTTTAACCTTCAGCTTCTTGTCTTCGTCATCCAAGTTCAAAAAAGATGCTCTCTGCAATTAGCTCCTCATCTTGACCTCTCTCTATTTCTTCTTGGATAAGATACTTCTTCCCATCCTTCACTTCCTCTCTGAACTGTCTCAAGTATCTCACACTTGGATCAACTTTTGAAACTAGGGAAACTTTCGATTGTGAGTTGAACACCTGCTTTTGGAGGGACACTCCTGATGTGATGTATATGTATATCATAACAAATGGTTGGCAACATACTAACTCTTCAGGTTTTCCAACCTCCCTATCATTCTCATAAAATCTCTAGTAACTACGCATGGTGAACTTATCCTTCTCAAACGTGAATTTTTCAAACAAAGATAGGAGTCTTTGGACTTGGGTACTTGGTTGTAAGTGAACTAACGGTATCTTCTCCAAACTTGGAAACATATCAAATATTCTAGTATACATCATTTCAAAATTGTGTTTCTCCCACGACTCCAGTGGAGGTGTGTCAAATCTACAATGACAATGGGTGGAGATTGTACAGCAAGTGGTATCTTTGTCTCAGACAAAGAACCGTTTGTCTCAATTAAGACAAATGGTTGCTTCCTCACATCCTTCTGTGCAGTGAGCTTCGTATACAACTTGAATATTGTTCTCAAATACACATGGTATAGCTCTCAACTTCTGGTTGCGCTTGAATGCGTCTATGTCTTTCTCCGGCATCAACTTGCAAAACTCTCTTAGCTCCTTCCTCCCGATCTTCCAAAACTTTACAAGATCATACTTCGTAGCTAAGAGCTCCCATGTTGTTAAGAAGGAGCGTTGGTTCTCCTTGTAAAGTCGTTCCTCTATCTTGGCCCATGTGTAGAACGTAACGATATTATCAAGTTGGGACTCGCTCTTTGGACCTTTCTTCATTAGTAACTTCTTTGTCTCTACCAACTGCAAGACTGTTTTCACATCCTTCTCGACCATACCTTGAAAACGATTTGAACCAATTTTCGTTCATTAGCTTCATGTTCTTCTACACCTTCTCCATAACCTCCATAAAGCTTTTATCGGTTATAGTTGATAGAACAAGATCGTCAAGGTCTCCCTCCCGATGTTCAAGCTTATTGTGTACTCAATCTCGTATAATTTTGTAAAAAAGCTCTTAGACATCATCTTTCACATTTGATTTCTTTCAAAGAACCACGGTTAAGCGTCTAAGTAGCAATGGCAACGAAAGCATGCGAAAAGAAATGCACGACTTAGAGACAAGTTAGTGTATTTATTGTATCTTCTCATAAGCAAGTTCCATCCTCGATTCTGAAATCGAGGGTTTTAAGTAGTTGTTCAAGTAAATCCTATACATAACATCTATTAAGATGAGGACAACCTCGATTTCAAAATCAAAGATAGTTAGAGACGAAGAGAAATCCTCGATATTGAAGTTGAGGTTTTCATTGTCTATGGGTTTAAGGTTTATGCAAGTATCTCATAGTTTCTACTCTGTTTAAGGTCTTGCTTCGAAGGCTGTGAAGAGTTGCAAGACTTTCATTCCTCACGAGCTTGCCTCATCAGTCTGAGAAAAAGGAGGACTCTAATTATGACCTCGGATTCATGGCGTTCCCCACTCTAGAGATCTTGTTTAGGTCAACGTACTTGACCTTGCTGTCCAATATTCTCAAAATTCAGAATCTGTTCAGTTTCCTCACAATCAGTAGCACATCTGACATGTTCTGCATCACCTTCTAGGCGTACGTTGAGTGTTGATCTGACACAACATAGAAAAATATTGTTGGATCTTCCAGAGCTGCATGCACATCTTCTTTAGGTGTCAGCCGGAGTAGTTCAATGTGCGGCTTCTCTTTCACAACTATCTCTCGGTAGCGTAATCAGTCTGCAACTTATGACGTGCGCGTCAACATTTCACACATGTCCTTAAGAATTTTCCACATTTGTGAAAAGTTGAAAGGTCTGCATCCAAACAATGATGGTGGATTGTTTATTTTCTCGATTGGAACCCTAGACATCTGGTTCAACCCAAGCGTAAAGCAGTCCTTCAAGTATTCCAAGTTGTTTGCTCCAATCCTCCTCATCTCCTTATTGTTAAGGACTAGTTCCGCCGATATCTTTTCTACTTTTGCTCTTTTTTTCAGGATGGTGTAGAACATATCATCGACGTGGATGTTCTCCAAGTCAACAACTTTTGCTTTAGCCTTCTCATTCCTCTTTTTAGATGAAAGTTTTTCTTTCTCGCCTGTTGAGTGTTCCTCTGGTTGTGATAGACCCTTGAGCTCATCGTCTTCTGAACTGCCTGGTGAGATGTCGGACATTACTTCATCTGATAGCTACAAGGATGGTTACGACAGATGCAAGAGAAAACTAAGATTGTAGCCCATCAAAGACAACATCTCTATTGATATAAAATTGCTTCGACGAAGGATTGTAACATCTATATCCTTTCGTATCATAAACATATCCAAGGAAGATACATCGATATGCTTTCGGATCTAGTTTCTTATGTTCTCATAAGGTATGTGCACATCACAGACACATCTGAAAACTTTAAGGAAAGAGATTATAATCATGCTTATTGCTTGTGAAGACCTCCATTGGTGTTTGGCTGTGGATTGCCGCTATAGATGTTTGATTCATCAGATACACTACACATGGAACAACTTCTGTTCAATAAGGTCTAGGTATGGTCTTCTCGTTCAACATAGCACATGCAGCTTCTTGCTATGTGTCGGTTCTTGCGCTCCGTAATCTTGTTCTGCTGCAGACTGTAATTACATATCTTTTGACGTTGAATGCCATGCTCACGTAGATATGCTTCAAACTCTCCAAAAAGATACTCGCCTCCTCCATCAGATCTTAGAAAAAAGATAGATTCTCTAGACTATTTCTCGATCAACTTGCAAAAAGTCTGGAATGCTAACAGTACGTCGGCAGAGGACTTGTTTCTCAACAAATAGATCCAGGTATAACGCGAATGATCATCAATGAAGGACACAAAGTACTGAAAATCGGTCATACTTGGCTGAGAAGCAGTCCATATCTCAATATGAACAAGCTTTTGAGAGCTTGTTTGCTCTGCTACCTAATCCCTTAAAGGGCTATCTAGCTTGCTTGCCAAATTGACATGATGCACAAACTCCAATGGGCTCATTGGATTCAAATTTGGGCAAACTTGTAACCAAGTCAGAAGTCGGAAGACGTTTCAACCTTTGGAAGTTCATGTGCCCAATTTGCTTGTGCCAGATGTCAATATCAGACACTATTGGATCACTCTGTCTATATATGACAGCTTGTAACTTAGGGGCAGAAGCATCTAGTTGAACAGCCTACCACTCTTGCTATCTTGAGATATGACAATGCTATTAGAATCTTCAATAAAACATCCATCTTTATTGAAGCGCACCTGCAGATTCTGCTCTATCAACTGTCCTACATATAACAAGTTTCTAGTCAATGTGAGTACATGGAAGACATTCTCTATACTAGTAAACTTTGAAGCAAGAATGTCTAACGGAATGTTCTCTGGTGATGGATCTGGTACTTGGTGTCACCGTCTATCATCATAAATTGAGGAGTCTCCACACGCTCAAGTGAACTGAGCCACTCTCGATGAGACGCCATGTGACTGATGACATCAGAGTTGATCACCTAGTCAATCTGTGACTCAAAAGCCGCATAACTCTAATGTGTTATAATCAGCAACTATTTCGAATAGGCTTACTCAGGTGCTGGTTGTTGTTGTACTACTTTTGGTTTTGTATCACTTGTAGCATAGATTGGGCATTGTGGCCTTGCTTCTTGCAATAGTTGCAAGAACAAGATATACGTCCCTGATTATTAGTGGTTCTTGTTGCTAGTTCTGCTGCTGCTATGACAATTGTTGATGTTGCTATCCATGATCTCGTCCACGTCCAACACTCTTTCCACGACCCTTGCCTCGAGATCCTCCAGAACTTGCAAAATAAACAGATTTTTGCTGACTCCTCGAAGTAGAACTCTCCATTAAACGCACCTTATCTCCTAACATCATAAGAACTAGTTCATCAAACCACGGAAGGGATGCTCTATTCAAAATTGAAGCGATGAATTGCTCATACTCAGTAGACAATCCCTGCAATGTGATCCCGACCAACACAATGAGATCCATCTCAACTTTGCCAGAAGACAGTTGATCTACGAGATGTTTGACATAGTTCAAATAGTCGTTTATGCACATCGACCTCTTCTTCACAATGTTGAACTGCTGCAACAATTGTAGCTTTTGTGTCTTTGTTCTTGATTGAAATAGACATGCGAGTGCATCTCAAGCTTTCTTGGACATATCACAATCCTAGATGTGATTGATTATCAATGTTGAAATTGTTACCGCGATGTAGTGAATCGTTTGATACGATCATATCTTCCACTCCTTGAATTCGTATCGAAAATGGGTATATCATGCTCTTTCTCCTCCTCAATGATAAGATCTCATAGATCAGAAAAGTCATCATCCGGAAGTTCCATACTTGGTAGTTGTTCTTGTCGAGTTTCTCTTCAATAATCAACGACACGGACTCTATCAAAGTTACAATCGAGAAATTCTACTATTTTGTATGCAGAAAACTTTCACAAAACTCTTTCGTCCACACCTCATGATCAAAGATTGGTCATAAGTCACAACAAAGACAACTCATTGCACTCCTCTTGCAGCGAGACTGAAGAAAGAACTTGTCCACGAACTGTAAATGTACAAAACAAGACGAAAATGTAAAAAGAACAAACCAAGAAAGATCAAAACTGGACCAAATGAGAAATTATATCTCATTTCTCTTCAGACGTTTCCTCGTGCCCCTTGAGTGTCCCGTGAAGTTTTTGTTGTGTTTTATATATTTCAGCAACCAGCTTTTCGTTTAAGTTTTCGACCAAAAACCAGTCACACCGAACTTACGTGAAAACATAGTTTTGTTCCCTGAGAAGTTAAACTGAGGAACAGCTTCACACATGCTCTTTTCTCACCTTTCAATATCTGCAAAACCTACAAGTGCGGAGGCTCCCTTTATTACTGAACCAAATTTCCGACAGTAATCTGGATGCGAAGAGAACCTAAGCCGCGTGTGGAAACAGAAAGAACACAACCAGAAAAACTAGCTGCTGATCATTTACATCTGCGAAGCCGTACAAGCTTGAGAATGACATCTGCGAGCAGTGACATGGTTTCAGTTTCGGAGTGCTTCGGCTTTGGAACAGAATAGACTCCCCAATAGCTCTGAGTGAGAGGAGTCGTCCGCTTTTGATGTTTCCGTTCCATAGTTCCAAGAAGTATCGTTCGCTTGGTAATCGTATCCCATAGCTCGATGGTCTAGAACGTCCCTTACCTTCACTCTTACCAGGTCCGCATTTCCGTCGTAAAACTGAAACTCTACATCCAAAAAGAGGTCCACCTTTTACCCTTGCGCGGAGACGCAGTGGCCACTTCTGATTGCAGATATACTGGGAAAGATCTCAACCGGGAAATAGCCTACCGGATATGCAAACATCATGAGCTCTGTTTCTCCAACGCCGATGACTCACTTGAGATATTATGTGCAACACCTGTTTATGGTACCTGTTATGGGACAGGTACCATAAAGTAACAGGTACCTGTCCCACTGGTTCATCAGAGGTTATTAAAGCGTCGACCTTCGGGTATTCGCTCATGAATTCAAGTCGACTTCTGTTTCTTCAATGCCTTCTGATACTTCATATGGCACATGCTGGCTACCTCTTTCCGGTCCCACCAGCTCTATCCTGTCTGGCTCATAGCATTAGAAGACAATCAAAGCATCAATGGACGTTTCCGCGGACTTGTCCTACAAGTTCACGTTGAACTCTCTGCCTAGACGCGTTAGCACTGCGTGCAGTAGAGTTGAACGTAGACTGTGTTCCACTCAAGAAGCGAATTTTGGTCGTCTTATTTGTAGATCTCACGAACCATTCAACATTGGAAGAAATTTTCCGAGTATTTTTTTACCATTGATAATTTTCTTCCCAGGTTTATCTACGTCTTGGTTCATTCCAGAGGTACATGACTAGGATAAGTTTGTGATGGTGAGAACAGAGGGGTCTGCTTCCGGTAGCGACAGGAAGTGGATGAAGTATGTTTCTCCTCGATCGGGAGTTGCACACATCTAGTTGGCAGAGGAAAAGAAGACAACAAGCGAGTATAAAAGATAAAAGTATAAAAGACAAAATATAACGAGTGGATTAGCTGTCGAGTGACATCGTTTTAGTACATCGTTTGATTTTTGTCTTCACGGTGTGTTTTGATTTTCTTGTTTAGGTTATAGAAATATGTGTATATGTTAGATAAGATTTTATATATATTAAAACTTTTCTATAAACATTAGGTATTAGGAGAACCACAAGCTGCATCTGGATCCAAAGACAACCCATAAATACAAGTGAAAAAACGTACTTCTGAATAAATTAAACCGAGGTCTTGTTCTCAAGAAATATCAGTGTATGAAGATATTAATTTATTATTTAATTTTTCTAATTTGTAGAATTAAATGTAAATTAAACATGCCACCCTCTCCATCTGAAGATAGAGAGGGTGAATATATATATATATATACGCTCCCCAAAATTCATGTTGGATGCATATTTAACTACAGACTTGGGTCTTACAAGACTAAGTGTGTTAACGAGAGAGATACGGTGAAGAAGACCCCCGGGTACTGTCCGGTTATTTAATAAATAAAATACAAACAAACGAGAGAGATACGACAACAAAGATGATGCCCAAAAAATTCTGCACGTATGAAGTATTCTTTCAGGGTCACTTAGCGTCTTCTTTCTTATATATGAATACTTTAGGGGTATGCGAAGATCCTTTTCGCAGACCCCTAAAGCTTAAAGCCCTTTGTCCCAAAAGCCCTTTGTCAAGTTGCACTGCAGTTCTAATGATAAGATTCATCGCGGTCAGTGCCAGAGTGTACCACGTCAATAAACACAAGATCTGAAAATTTACATGTGTGCAAGCGATCACATTTACAAGGATAGACTGCTCGAGATCATTGATGGTGGTGTATTTAAATTAGGTGGTATATCTGAAATTTACAACAAAAAACTGTAAAAAGTTTTAGGGAAGTTATGGGAATCATTTTTGGTCAAGGATGAATGGCCCAACTAATACACTTCAGGCGTTCTCAGATATGTGAGAGAACTGAAGGATAATGGCTCAGGAGCACTAGTTGTTTTGTTGCCAAAAGTTTTTCTAAGCATTAGGTTGGGTAATAGGAGATATCAGCGCACCTCTTGGTTTAGTCTTTCCCAAAAAACGAGAAACCAGAAGTGAAAATAAATTCAACGGATCTCTGCAGGCTCCATCAGAATACTCTCTACAAGGATTTTACTGAGTTCAAGCGTGCGAGACGGTAGCATGGGTCCATTATCAGCAGATGTGGCTGTTGGCTTCACTTTTTCCTGACGTGTAATCTCGCAAAATGACTCCACGTGCAGAAATACAAAAAAATTGCCTTGAAAGACCGAGGTAAATGTGCTTGGAGAAAACAATGTACTTCTAACCTCAAAAAACTCAACACGCGTGAGAGGTCCAGACTTCACCAAAAACCAGAAACCTTAACTGATAAAACTGTAGTGCACCTTAGTCCTAATAGAGTGGCAACGTTGACTTTTGGTAGCTCCTTTCTCACAACGATCTGACACTCCTCTTGTCGATGTGAAAATGCTCCACACCGGAAACACTTTAATCTTAACCACTTGTACTCAAATGTCAGATCTACTATTCATAGTTAAGTTAGAAGTGTGACTACTAGTGTTTTGAGTGACCCAAAAGACATTATTTTGGTAGCACATAGTAGACCAATTTCCAGTTCAAGAGTCGTCTTTCTTCGGAGAATGAAAGATACATAGGGAGAATGAGCTCATATAGAGTCATTTTCCCTAAATCCTCTCATGTAGTTGGTCTTGGTAGAGATCTTGGTGCAGTATGTGTGGAGATCAAATCAGACGTAGTTAGTCTCGATAGTGATCTTAGTGTCATGGCTCTCAAGAACAGTGAAGCGATGAAGAATTCAGATGATTATGAGAAGATTGTTGCTTATTGTTACTCGTGATATACACTAGGACGCCAGAGTCTCTTGTCAATAGATCTGAACATTGAATCCACCATCATCAATGCATTCAGATTCAATACATGAGGTTTCCTCTAAAATTATAAATCTCCTTTATACAAAATTCTCTTATACACTTGATTGATCGATCAAAGATTGTGGAGACAATTGTGAAACTTGTATTAAAAAGGGGCCAACTTTGTAAATAAAGCTCTGTACGCATAAGGACAGAAGGGGGGCAGCTTAAGCTAGGGCCCTGCTTCTGATAAGTGACTGCGCTTATAAAGACAGCAGAGGGCAGCTTAAGCTGGAGCCTTAACTTTTAGGTTAAATACCTGCGGCGGCTTGGGAATTGAGTGGAGTTTGCAGAGGAGTTTTCTGAATGAGTGGAGGCGGAAGGAGGAGAAAGAAGCAGAATTAGGGTTTGGGGAGAGGAGACGTTGAGAAGCTTGGAGGCTGAGTGAGGATCGTTTTTTTTTACAGAATTGAGTGGAGTGAGCAGGGGAGATCGTGAGAGAGGCAGGAAAGTGTTTTGGAGACAAGAACCTCATATGTTACACAGTTTTGAGGTTTGGAGACAGAACTGAACGGACAGGGCGGTTTATTTGAAGGAGATCGTTTTTGACAAGGCTTTGGTTGTCGTGAGATCAAATTCCTTGGATATTTTCAGCTGAGAGGGACGTAGGGGAGGAAGAGAGAGATATTTTCTTAACAGTGAAGCAGCTGACATTGAAATAAAGCTATTTCGACTCCTGAGAGATCTATTTGTGTAGCTGAGTGCGTGTTTGAATGTTTGTTTTGTAATTGGTGGACACAAGAAGCTGTGTTTTGAGATTTCATCATCTGCAGCGATCTATTTTCCTTTCTGGTCATTTCTCTCTGATCTATCACAATTAGGAGGTCCGCCCTCCCCAAGAAAGACTCTCAACACGACAACGTGCTTATATAAATTTTATTAGGTATGACTATCTTGTAGGTTACTCTAGTTCGAAGATCTAAATCTAGAGTGATCAAAAGTAGTCATAACTAGTTGAGATAGTTATAACTAAGTTGAGAAAACTATTAGAGGTTCCACTATGACACTATGTGACAAGTGGAATAACAAGTGCGGAGCTCTAAATATGCTTCTCAAAAGTATGTAACTTTGTTGACCATCGCTGATTGGATGCAGATTGAGGCATTGACGACAGTGACTCGAGGTGCAGTACGTGCCTCTGAGTCACGAGGTGCGTCGATGGAGTTGGATCCACAACGCGGGGAGGCTGATAGACAGGTCAGGCTTCCTCAATCCTTCACGTTATCGGAGGCGTTGGGGACCACGTCTATGGTCCTCAACTCCTCCTCCTTGCAAACATCATTGAAAAGTCTATCTTGCTCATCCGAGGATAGCTTTTCAAACTCTTCTGCAATCATCCCTAATAGTTTCTCTCCAATACTCCACACAATAGCTATTGGTAATGCTGCCTACGGCCGATCACTTACACTATAATCAATCAATCTTAAATGAAATCAATATTGCTTCCTATTTCCTCTTTGAACACAAGCGTGCCAAGATGCATGGCACGAGAGTACTATCAAAATGTGCTTGAACCTCTCCTCATAGTGTAGTGAGCCAGTGTAGTCGGCAGTGACTCGAGGCTCCAATGTAGCAATCTTGTCTGAATCGAAGGTGAGAGAGCTTGAGAGCTTGAGTAGAGGTGCACCTCTAATCATTTGGAACCGCTACGTCTGCCACCATAGCTTCAATGTGTTCGTTGGCAGAACTTGAAGAGTGTATCAATACAGCGAGTAATCAAAATCAGAAATGGAGTTCTGTATCATATGTGGCTCAATTTCCAGGGCATACATCCATGGCTTCCACGTGAACACCTGCTTTTTGTCTTCTGTCTTCTCGAAGATTGCACTCTCGTCTTTAACCACTGCACTGTTTCTGATATTCACTTCTCATTACAGTTCTCGTGATCGTGCCTTCGCAGTCGCTCTCCAACTGCGATTCAACCTAAACCTAAACAGCCGGGAACCGAAACCATCGGCAGCCGGTTCGAGGATTGAGGAAGACATTTTGAACTTCGGGGGACTTAGGAGGATAGACAGTTGGTTTGGGGTTGAGGAAGAAGAAATCTGACTATGTAACTGAAACCCCAAAGTTTACATGATATGTGAGAAAATTTGTTTACATCATTTAAACATTGAATTTTAGTAGTGATTCTAAAAAAGTTCTACGTTTCAGATCAAAAGTAGCTGCAATAAAGCACAGCCACTTGCTCTTTTAACTGACACCCCTCGAGCTCGTTGGTGCCAACCGTACCCATTCCACTGTCTCGGTCCGGAGCTTGACTACCTTTTATTACTGCGAAGACTTCGAAATTAAACGACTGCGCGCACATCAGTTCGTGATATTACGATCTTACATGGCCAGTAACATCAGAACGGACAGAGATGCTGCGACCGCTTGTGCTGTAATCAACGTAGAACTCAGAAGTCCGTGTACAAGTGTAAGTAAATTAGACCTTGACCACGCGGGCCAGTACCTGCCGCGCATTGTCATTATTGACACGGTAGACTCGTAACCTACTAGTGGTTACACAATTTATATGATCTCTGAGCCTCTAACAGCAAAGTCCATGCAACTGGCTATTCACAGGGTTTGTCATTTCGTCGTTGTTGGTTTCCTGCCTGACAACGATGGAGTCCAAAAGCTACAGTCCCGCCGTTTCACCACTCTCCAGCAACCCCCAGGGAGTAGATTACTTTGATTCTACTACCCTTTCAGTAAGAAACGGCGAGCATTACCTTTCACACATCGAGATTCTCGAGACCATAAACATGTAGGGGCAAACGTGGGGTGGGCACAAGGCGCAGGGGCACCTTCTTGGAGAGGGTTAGTCCGAAGTCGTCGGACATATCCATGTCCTCAGGCACCTGTCCTTTAGGAAGACTCCAGTTGAACATCTGCAGGAGGACAGCAGCGGAATATTGCACCATAAGCAAGCCCAAATTCATACCCAGGCACATCCTCCGTCCTGTACCGAATGGCACCACCGTGAAATGTTGGCCTCGTACATCCACCTGAGAGTCCAGAAACCTTTCGGGCCTAAATTCCTCAGGACTTTCCCACAAAGCTGGATCCATGTGTATAGCCCACACGTTGACCATTACTCTGATCTTGGCTGGCAGATCATAACCCCCCACCGTGCAACCGGCGGTGGACTCATGAGGAATCAGCAATGGTATAACTGTACGTCGGCGCAAAATCTCCTTCACGCAAGCTAACAAGTACGGGAGGTTCGGAATGTCCGCTTCCTCCACCAGACGATCTCTCCCCACAACGTCGTCCAACTCCTTCTGTACTCGAATCATCGCTCTGGGACTCCGAATCAGCTCTGACATGAGCCATTCCAGTGAAGTTGCTGAAGTATCTGTTCCACCGAGTACCATATTCTGCTCAGGCCAAGAGAATCAGAGCATGCATGAATTTCTTCAATGAGAATACTTGAGCACACAATATCTGCAGTGACGAGAACAGAAACTGTACACGGATTTCACTTACAATGAGAACGCCCTTGATGGCCTCGTCGGACAGTTGTTCATTCTGTTGAATATCCAGTAAAACGTCTACAAAGTCGCTTATGCCGTCACCTTCGCTCGAATCCCCCGTCCGGTGCTCCATGATGATCTTGTCAACAACGCGGTCGAACTTAGCGCGAGCTGCTCGCATGTTTTTCCGGAATCCATTGAAATCGAATATTTGCAAAAAAGGGACGAAATCCCCAATGCTAAATTCACCGGCGACATGAGTGACTGCCTCGGCACACAGGGAGAATTCCTCGCTTTCGACACTAGATTCGGTTTTCCGTCTGGAGGATTTTTTGCCGAGCATCATTCGTGTTATGTTGTTGACAGTCAAGTCCCTGAATTCAGTCTTCAAATCCACGCCTTTGTCTATGTTCGTCTTAGCTCGTTGTAGTATGGACTGTACTGTGCTGAGAAGTTCTGTCCTCCTTACAACCTGAAGACGCCAGCAATTACAACATAATGTAGCAATCAGGCGTTGTGTATCTCCCTGGACTGGATATTCGCCTAGTCTGGCTGAAACACCGTGAAGTTCCTGCCGGTAACGAAGTCGCTCCCTGATTGAAAAACGGGGCTTCCCACTAAGATATCGATGAAATCTGGAATAACTAGAACTCGGAAGAGAGTGTCTACACAAGCATCAGGAATTCAGAAACTTTCGGCTCGGACAGTGGTGCCGGTAGATATCCGGACGAAGTTTGTTTAGCATTCACAAGTCATAGGTGAGGAACTTTCACTTCCGTGTTTCATGCCCGGTGTTCTGGATCCTACCATTACCAAATAAGCCAAGCATTAGTGTTCATTTACAGCTCCAGACTAGCTACTGGTTCCAACGAGATCAGTGTCATAACGACGTCCTAAGAAATACTGGTGCTATGTCTTACGTATACACGTTACCAATTTCTTCGGAATCACCTGTATTCATTCATTCATTTCTTTGATTCATTCAGCGAAATATCTGCTCAATACGTCAAGTTGAATGTTTTCTGTGGAGGAAGGCCACCCTACTCATCGGTTCATGTGAAAGATATATAACCAGGAAAATCAAGAATTTTTTTAGGGAAAATCATAGCCTGTGTTTAGCCTAAGTAGCCTTTGGGACAAGCTACTGAGCCAATTTCTACGAAGGTCAGAGTGGCATGAACCTGGAAGGCTTGCAGGCGCTTCTGGGTCAGCAGCTCCTGGACAAAGACCTTCCGCATTTTGCGCCAGTGTTCACCGTATGCAGCACCAACAATATCTTGACCCCCGTAACCCAAGAATTCCGTGAACGCCATCTTGGGTCGAGAGGCCATGATCGAATCGTTCACATGAAAGACCTCTCTGAGCATCTCCGGTGATGATGCTATAACCGTGGGAACGGACCCAAGGCGTAAGTACATCAGTGGCCCATACTTCCTTGCCAGCTTCGACAAATTTCGGTGCGGATAGACGCCGAGCATCAGAAGGTGCCCAAGAATAGGCAATGCTCCAGAAGGACTTGGGGGCAGTCGCAGTCGACTGGACCTCTTCCGGGCGCCGAAAGTATGTAGCAGCAAGTAAGATACCACGGCCATTAACACCCCCAAGGCTAGCCAGATGTTCTCAGAAGACGCCATTCCTCCGGTTAGTCAAAATATTCCTGTACACCCGCCTGGCTTGCGAACTCGTCAAGACGTCGATGATATCAGCTATTTAGTTGATATCTACAGTACCATTTCTTCACTGATCCTTTTGTTTGCCTCTGACACTGGAATTATTACCTTCAACGACAACTCTCTGTATTCAAGGTCTCGCCACCCTCATTTCAGGGCACCCCTGAGTCCACCGCTCCCTGCCCGCTCCGTGCACAACCACTTGCCCACTGGGCCGTCCCACTCTCATGACAGTGTAGCGCCTCCCGGAGGCTGCCTCGATCGAGCGCAAGCTTTTTGAACCCAAGCTTTTGACCTTTGTTCTTTCGGCAAATGCGAGTTGGTTTGTTTCATTCTGCAGCTCGGAGACTGAAGTTCGTGCATCGAAGACTCTTTGCTGAGAAAATGCCCGTGAAGTCTTTTAGTTCTCACGGATCCACAAGAAGTAATGTGTTGTTTTTCGCTAGATTCAGTGAGTTAGTGTTTATGTGGACCCGAAGTTTCAGTTACTGTTGCAGGTTTCCGTGAATAGCCCTGCTAATCGATATCGATTAGGAGGGTATGTGGCGATTAGTGCATGAGGTAGTTCTGTGTGGACCCCAAACCAGTCGGTAACTCAGTTTACGTTCTTGTGTTTGTATCGATGTATGTACTAAAACTGGAATAATACGCAAAGTTCGGAAGTTTTGTTTTTACTTTTTATTGTTATTATTATTGGACGAATGGGGGAATATGGAGAATGTTTTTTTAAACTTTCAGAAATAAGAATTGAAGTTCAAATTTTGGACTTGGTCTTTGTACACTAGAGGGTTAAACTTTCTTTTCCCGAAAGTCCAAAATTTCAAAGTTTGGACTTTCGGGATTTAACTTAAGACTTTTATATTTTAGACTTTTAAATCATAATAGTACATATTTTGAAAATCCGAACTGGACAAAGAATGAAATACTTGTTATGTTATGTGTGGTGTATTTATACATATATATACTAAGCAATGTCTTAATTTCGAATTTTAATTTAATAGTAAATATATTTTATGATTTTATGATTTCAAATTTTATGATGTTATGATTATTTATATCATTATATTAATAATAGTTTGATCAATCGTTTTAAAAGCTTTTAATAATAATCACATAATAATAAATGCGATTTAGTAGATTCATTATATTTTAGTTATTAGAATCACTTTCAAACATCAAAATTTGTAATTCATGTCTAAATCCAAATCTAGATCTTTATCGAGAAAACATACATAGGATATTAAGAAGAAACATATCATTCAACGTTTCTTTCCTAAATTTCTACATGGTTACGAGATCTATTTTTAAAGTGTTCTCTGAAAAAGGGTTGAGAATGGACTAAGAGACCATACCACTAAAATTGAGAAGAAATATATCATAAAAAAATGACTTCACTATTTGTACAAGACTACAAAATACATCATTTTCTTCTTGAGTCCCCCATATGAACATATGTTCCTCCTCAATCCTTAGAAGTTCAAAGTATCTTCCTCACTCCTCAACCGGCTAGCCATCCGGTTTCGACTATGGTAGGAGCAGAACCACGTGACTTTGAATGCAGTATGAGTTAGGCTTCCCTGCATCGTCATCTCGGGTCAGGCAGATATGACTTGTCTAGTGAATTTGAAATTTCAAGCACGAATCGTGAGCTAACAATAGATAAACGATTTGGATGACACTCTGCTCAACATAGAGCAGGATATGAGATCTTGAGATTTACAAACAAAACTCACGTGATGTTATTCTATAGCAGAAGAGGCCGAGACGTGGTTTGGGAGAACATCTGTGTCTTCCGGCGAATTGCATCAAGTTCAATTTTTCTATGGAGAGAAAAATAATTTTAATGTCTTGGTCAATTTTCAAAACGTTAACAGCAGGTATGAATCGACTCTGTGGTTGAGTTGGTGACAGACCATGCTAACGGTTGGCAATAATGAGATTTCGCTGATAGGGAGAACATACGCATAGCTTCAGCTACAAGCAACACGAATAGAAGAGAGTTGTGAATTCGAATCAATGGATGATTTTTAGTTTGCTCTCGATTGCTGGTCAGTCTATCACTCGAGAATTAACAAACACGAGGAGACCAGAGAGAACTCTTTTGTTTGAACTTGCATATTCTGATTTTCAATAAGACAAGACCTGGTCAACAGGGAGCGGAACGGTCAGATTGTACATAAAAAAGGTGAGAAGGAGAATGAACCATCGAACTTAGAATCTCGTTCTTTTGTCCAGTTCACTCAATGCTGACCGTCTCAATGCGCTGTTGTTGGGAGAACCTATTTGAACCAAGATCCAGGTGAGGAGGATGACGATAGTTCTCAAGTGGAGGTTAGACCATGTAAATCTCGCCGAATTCTTGAATCTGGTGCGATTGGTCAGCGTCTGCATCATTTGTCAGCTGAACCATTTAAGAAAGATGAGGAGTTACATTTCATCGATTATTCTGTGAGGAGAAAGAGCCTTCTCAGAAAGAGAACGTACAACACTGTGAATGGAGAGTGAGATGTCAGCGAGATCTGAAGATTGGAGTGTTCCTGATTACAATGTGCAACCTCCAACACACTTGTCTTGGTCATTTAAGCACGTGGCGAGGTCCGAGTCAGAATTCCCAACAACTAGAGCAGTTTATGTGCAACCGTGTAGTGATAGATCCGAGCGTCTCTTGTGGTAAATTGATTATGATTTCCGCCAAACGTTTGAGAAGCATACTACCTATCAGGCTGCATACAGAATGAGAAAGAAGGTCCATGACTGGCTGCAAGGTGTACATACAAGATCATTTCATGCAATTCCTGCATTTTGTCAAAAATTGAGAGAGGTTGATCCATAATGCACTGTTGATGACGTGACTTGGCTCTATTCAGATATATTAGTGAGTTTTTGTTTGTTCCGATGCATGTAGGCATGCACTTCAATTCTCTCAAAAAGTGATCACTCTCGATGCATGTCACACAAAGACTGTGGAGTTCTCAGTTAGTGAGATAGCTAAGGATTTAGCGTTAAGATCCAGTACTTAGCATCATTTCATGCACATGACCTTCATCAGACGGTACCGATGTGCATGCTACTTCTTAAGATTAGATCTGTCATCTTCGGACGAAGTTATATATAAGTGTCGTTCGTTCTCAGTACCTCTATGTGTTTGTTGTTTGGATTTTCTATTTTCTGAAGTTTATGGAGCTACTTTGTGAAAACAATTTACTTACGGAATTTCATAGTGTGTTGTGGTAGGAGTTAGTCTGGGTGACGAAGTCCTTTGCTGTTGACAACTGAAATCAGAGTAGGAAGTGAGAGACGAAGTCTGAGAACAAACCAGCAACTACGAAGTTAGTTTACTATGAAGTTAGTTTACTATGAAGTAGTTTTAGGACGAAGTTGCTTTGGAGGAAGTTGTTCTTCTTAAGAAGTATCTTCGTGGTGAAGTCCTTCTTAGGTAGACACTTAGGAAGAAGTTGAACTTCGTACTTCGGCAGTAGAAAAGTCTTCTTCGCCTAAGTTTTCGAGAGCAGCAGTAGTAAAGATAACTTAGTGCAAAGATATTTAGCATTTATGGTGATAGAAGCTACTTAGTAGCATTTCAGCAGTACTTCTTCGTGAAGACATTTCTATCGGTGACTCTGTATCTTTGTTGTTTATTTTTTTCTTTAGGTCTCTGACTTGTTTAGTATCAGTTATGTTATTTGTCAAGATTATCAACTCTATCTCGTTGGATAGACCTGAGTTTGATCTCTACCGGGGCTGATTTCTATCCGTGAGAATAAAAGACAATCATAAAGAATCACCTTTGTCACCTGTTTATTACATTTGGATGATATTTACTTGCATCTCTGTGAGTTCGATCCTTAAATTACTACTTTCGAACATCTTTTGGTTTTCTTGTGTGTTACATATAGAAAGCTGAATAAAATTTGGCGCCGCTGCCGGAGATGCGAATGCTGAAATTATCCAATATCAGTGAATAGAAGTCCAGAGACATGTATGTCAACGGGAAATCCTGATCCTCCTGGAGAAGTGCAATCTGAAAGAGATAGGAGGCGTGAACGACGAGCAGAATACTGAGAACAGATTCTGGAAGAAGCTCATCTGTTTAAAGAAGAGCATAAGTAGAGAGAACGAGGTTGGAGAACACCTAACTAGAAAGAATGGAAGAGGACGGAACCAAGCTTTGGTGAATCAAGTTCACCCCGAACACCAAAGTCATTACGTCCAACCTCTCTCGAATCTGCTCAGAGAGAGCTTGACTTCCAAGAAGTCACCACTCGACTAAGTTCTGATACTAAACATCAAGAAAGAGAAGTAGAGTGGAAATTTTTTCTTGAAGTCAATACTGTTTTATATCCACAGTTGTTTACTCCTGACCCTGAGGTAGGAAGTACTTCTGCAGAACAAGACCAATTTACTTCTTCGAACGAAGAATTTGCAACTAAGGCAGTAGAAGCTATTACTATCTTAGTAGAACTTTTACAAGCGTAGGAACTTATTCCTCAAGCACTGGTACGAGAACTTCTTCCGTTAACTCCAGTCGCTCAGAAGGACAGCGCTACTCCTTACTTACAGCCAACAATAGCACCATCAGTGTTCAAGAAGAGACAAGCTAAAGCAACTACTACTGCGGGTATTGCCTCTGCTGTCCTCGTCCAAGCTGTAGTCTCACCGGTGATTCCAGCACCTGCCAAGATAGTGACTCAAGTTCCAAGAGCTATAGTAGTTTGAAGTATGACAGACCAACCCATCATAAAACATGGTTACCTGAAGTCTAGAGGAGGTTCTTCAGATGATGATGAAGATGCAGATGCCTACATCAAGTTGTTCGAACTTGTATCGGTTACTAATAAAGAAGATGTTGAACCGGATCGTCTGTGGATCTTCCCAAGTCTTCTCAGGAAGAGAGTGCCCAGCTGGTACAACCATGCAAACAGAGTAGCAGGAGATATCGACACATGAGACAAGCTGAAGATGAAGTTCTTAGAGCGCTTCCGGGAGATCGGGTACAATCCCCAAGTGTTGGGAAAGCTTACCAGACTAGTCACAGAGAAGAAAGAGAGCTTGAAGGACTATGTCCAAAGATTTTACAATCTGCTGGACAGATTTCGAGGATGAGTAAAACCAACACATACTCTAGGATCAAGCTACGGAATGGCTTGTTACGGGCCTACCTATTGAAATGGAGAATTGGTGTCACCACGGAAAGATGGACGCCATCGAAGAAGTTGTTGCTTCAGCAGAAGCATTTGAAGCATCCACTCTCGGAAGTAAAGGAGGTTGGATGAAGGGTAAGAAGAAGGAAAAGAAGGACAAGAAGGAAAAGAAGGAAGAGAAATCAAGTCGACGAAAGAAGCATAAGAAGAGTCGAAGAGAATCCTCTTCCTCTGAAGTAACTTCTGACGAAGAGTCATCTTCGGTCAAAGTCGAGGAATCTTCTTCACCAAGCTCATCTTCTTCGAGCAAAGAAGACGAAGAACAAGACAAAGTTCTTCGTCCAAAGAAAAGAAAAGTTCGAAAGAGAAGAAGGGAAAGGCAAAAAGGTATAGTAATCAACTTATGGAGGAGATGATCAAAGGGTTTTCAGATTTGAAGTGCAAATGGTACGATCTTCTAGAAGAAAATCACCTTCTTCATCTCGTCCAAGCTTATGGTGTACGACTTGTGGAAATAAGAACATGCCAATACAGAATGCACCAACAAATGAACATTTCAGAATGGACGCCTGAGTTCGAATCGTATTATAACTCGTTCTTTGTAGAAACTCCAGATGAAGTATATGGGAGTACAATCGATTACACCATCGCAATTGTCAAGATCTTCCTAACCACCGATAATTACTCCAATTCAGCCCATACCAATTAGGAGGTTTGCGCCAAGAGAGAGGGTCCTAAATGTGTCTCGGAAACGTTTAATGAGTCCAGCAGGAGCAAATAAACCACCACCCCATGGGTCTTGTTTTAACTGTGGCAGTACAGATCATTGATCACCCAACTGCCCTTACTCAAAGAAACAGCTGGGATACGTAGCACTTTATGGAAAGTGTCATCAACCAGGACATGCCACGGCAGATCGTACTAACCCAGCCGTAGAGAAACGAGGGGTTCGCTTTGATCCCAAGACAGAACGTCCTGCGCAACTGCACAAGGTTGACTTAGAAGAATTGAGGGCCGCTGGAGATGAAGGATGGTCATCTGAAGAAACATGGGTTTGCAAAGTGGACACCAGAAGCTCTTTCAAAACAAAGAAGAATGCGGTGGAAGCTCCTCTGAAGACTCGGTCGAAGAAGGAGCTGAAGAAGCAAAAGAAGACTAAGGAGAAAGCCAAGACAAAGGCTGCTGTTGAGGAGGATACTAAGGAAGAGGAAGAAGAATCCTTGAAGAATGAAAACCCTCCGAAGTTACCAGTTGACATAACGGATGAAGTTCGTGAACTCCTGAAGAAGGAGTTCGACGAAGGAGGCTGAACAACTTCGACCAAAGTCCTTGAACGATCAACTTCTTCCGCACCAAGCACTCTCCGTACTTTGCCGAAGGAAGGAAGAACTTCGGCAAAGAACGTAGAGGCTCCAAAGAAGCACAGTCAATCGGAGCTTGTAAGACTCTTCTTACAAGCTCCGATTGTGACGACATCAGACTATGATGTGTGGCTGATTTAGAAGCGTAGAAGGCTAACATAAGTTTCAAGCAATTGATTAGACAATAAAATTTACAGAAAGTTGTTACTTCAAGCATTGAAGAAACCCACTAAAGTAAGAAGATCAAAGTTACGTTCTCTGTTTCACATCGAGGCAGAAGACCTAGGATCTCCAAAAGTGGAAGTGGAGGTTGCAAGTTGCATAATCAAGAAAGTGTTAATTGACTTCGGTCAGGAGTCAACATAATCACAGAAGACACGACACACGCGTTGGATTTCAGCAAGTTTGAAGAAACTCAGCGAGTGTTGTGACTGGCAGATCAAACAAGAAGACAACCACTGGGGCTACTACGCAACATTCCCACTCTAATAGACGGAATTTCTTTTAAACTCATCTATGTTGTACTGCGTCCTTTGGTTAAATCTGATTATCAAATTTTGATTGAGAGGCCGTGGTTGTATGGTGCCAAAGTACTAACAGATTAGTACCGGCACCGTTTACAGTTTAAAGATCCACAGAAACCGACTAATAAGGCTGTGGTAGTATCTTGGAAGAAGATAACGCATCCAGGTGAAACATATTCGACTGATGTAGGTTACACATCTGGATCTGATTCATCAACAAGCAGCGCAAGTGAATGGAAGGAGACCTCTATTCAATGATCAACTATCTTCAGTGCTACGAAGTGGATGAAGAAGAAGATACAAACGAGGCCGAATAGCAAGTACTTCCAAGAGCATCCCAAGACTTAGTGATAAGCAAAAGAAAGAACTTAAAGATTTCTGTTGTAATGCAATGACTTCGGGACCTGAAGGTGGATACTATACGTTGAGGAATAATGTAAAGAAGAATCTCTCAGCTGGATACTGATGGTCAACAATGTACAAGGATGTTCATGAGATCATCAAGAAGTGTGATAGTTGTCAAAGAGTGGGTAAGCCTACGCCAACCACTCAGTGGTCGTTACATCCGATACTTCCATTAACACCATTCGAGAAGTGGAGCATTGATTTTGTAGGACTTGTACAACCGGCAACACGCCACACTAAGAGAATGTACATTTTGATAGCTACTGATTATGCAACGAAGATGGTTGAAGTAGCAACTACCAAGAAAGATGACGCATTCACTATAGTTGAGTTTTTTACACACAAATCATTACTTGATATGGATACCCATTGGAGTTGGTGAGTGATCGAGGTACTCATTTCTTGAACAAGATGATAGAGAAACTACTAGACTATTTTGGTATAAAGCACCGGAAAACAACACTGTATAATCAAAAAGCTAATGGATTAACGAAGAAGTCTAACAGAGTGTTGTGCAAGATTCTGAATAAGATGACAATGAATCATACGTATGATTAGGAGACAAAGTTACCGGCTGTCTTGCGGACGTTTCGGAATGCAGAAAAGATAACGACATGCCGGACACCCTTTTTCCTAACATACGACATGACACCGATCATGCGAGTTGAATTTGATGTATCTACTTATAGAATTTTGTCTGAAGATAGACTGTTAGTGGAGGAGAGTCAACTGTTAGGACTCAAGAGTCCGATGACACTTGAGGAAGATCGCGAGGAGTCCAAGAGACTAACGGAGGTCATCCAAATGAAGCAGAAAGAGAAGCACGATAAGAAGATCCGTAAGGTGGATATCAAAGATGGCGACTTAGTGTTGTTGTATGACAGTAGATACACTAAGTTTCCAGGGAAGTTACACTTACGTTGGATGGACCCTTATAAAATAACGTGTTGTCAAAATAATGATTCGATTCAGTTGGAAGAACTTGATGGAACATTGTTAGCCACTCAAGTCAATGGATGGAGAAATCAAGAGATACTTTGCTTGAGTGTTCGCAGGGTCGCTTCACAATTGAGAGGGAGAGTATGTGAAGCCTTGATTTTTTGTTTTTGTTAATTAATTGATTAGTTGTAAAGTAAATAAGAAGAATAGACAGTAGAAGACAGAAGTAGAATAGTGATAATTAGAAGTTTAGTGTAGAAGATCTGTTCTTGACGAATCAATCAAAGTTATGAAGTCAGTTGGGATGGAATTTCCTCATGGTTGGATTCTTCGGACGAAGAGCTTTCTAACAATATGTTGTGCGAGACAAAGAGAGTCAGAGTGATGAAGTTACAGACGACTGAAGTATTGACAAAGTCGGTGAAGAATGACTCCGTAGTACTGCGATCGACGAAGAACTTCGACGGAACTGAGAAAATCCTAACTTCGGCACGTGTGTAAAAGCTATTGCAATGTATAAGTGTAACGATTTGGGTCATTTGTCTTATCGTGTGAACATTGTTAGAAGGAGCGGAGCGCGCCGCATTTGTCGATCGACGAAGAAGTTCATCTTCGCCGAAGTTAGTTTCCGAGGAAGAAGCTCGATTCTTCGGCGCTCATTTCCTTCTTCGTACCTTAGTCTTTCTTTCATCCTTCACTGTGATTTCCTGCGAATGTGAGGGATGTAGACATCCAAGCCGTCTCGACTTCAGGCGCTGGATGTGAACTATGCCGATCTTCGGTGGTACGCGAGAGATCTGGAAGAGATGAGATTGTCATTCCTCTTGCTACCTTGGTGGTCGATGGTATCGACGAAGTTTGTGCAGGAGTTGCGAGTCTACAAAGACCACCCATCAGACGAGTCATACAGAAGACTTGGGAACTGGACCGAAGCACATTGGTCCTTCGTCTTGAGAATCGACGATGCGGGAAGGAAAGGGACCTCCTGTTTGATAGCACTTCGGAGTATGCACCGATGCAGACAGTCCAAAACTTTCCTCGGCTCTTTAAGGAGTTACCGCAAGGAAGAAATGGCTATCGCATCTGTGACTTTCTTGATGCAAAGAAGAGAGAAGTGACAGATGCAATCATGACGATCTTCAAATCGAAGAGGACGACTTACATGTCAAACTAGCAGATATATTTTATCGAAGAGCTCTTCGCCGAGAAGTGAGCACATTGGACGAGGATCATTCATCGTCACGTACAGAAGCTGTGGGCCAAAGACGACATGGTCTACATCAGAGCTTTTGTATTCGTCTTCTACATGGGCATGGGGTTGCTAACGGATGCAGATAAGATGAAGTTGAGCTTCGTCGCAGCAGCCGAAGAAGACGAGTTCGAGGTCAAGTTGACTCCGTTGCGAGATGTGCAGTTGGAGAAGTTCTTCGACGAGGTCTGTAACGACCTATGTTACACATAGGAAGTTGTCTATTAGTAAGGTGTTTAGTTATAACTAAGTGTTGAGAATGTTTATTGGCTGCCAAAGTACTTTAAGGATGTATCAAGTTAGTCATGACTAGCTAAAAGTTAGTTATGGTTAAACTTAGCTGTACTTTTGGCAGAATTCAGATATTTGCTAAAGAGTGAGCACTACTATCTTGTCATCTTGTCTAAAAGGTAGAAAGGGGGTGGAAAGTATCCCTTATCTCCTTTTTGACTTGATATTAGTGGTTGGATTAAAGTTGTGGACTTTGTGGGCATTAAAAACAAGAAGAGATTCCACATGTTTTCTTTTTAGTGGGTCCTAGTGTAGAGGGGGGGTGGAAATTCGAGATTCCTTGAGAATATTCCAGAATCCTTCTAGAAGTTGTTGACTTTGAAGGAATAAGCCCATGTGAAAAGGTAAAAAGCCCATGTGATCAATGCTTTTACCTTAAGTAATATCTTAGTAAAACCCGGTAAAAGTAGTTACGGCTGAGTTACCGGAGGGTACCAAAGTAAAAACCTAGAATGTATAAATAGAGGAGTAGAGAAGAGCTCCTCATCCTTGTTTTCACATTGTCGTAATGACAACTTGAGTAATATAGAGAGTGTGGGATATTTTTAGCATGTGAGAACTTGAGAGACGTCGTTAGAATGGAGGATTTTAGTTGATGTGTTTAAGGAGATTTTTAGTTGATAAGTTTGTATGAATGAGTGAACTCAGCATTTTCCCTTCAAGTTCATGGTGTGCTTCCATCAAAGCCATCAGAGGTGACCCCTGAGTGAGAGACAGGCCCGACATGTTGCAGATTCGTGGATGACGATCGTGGAGGTTGAGAGACCGGGGGGTAGTTGATCGATAGGACCGCGGATGGTTTACATTTTTGGTTCCGTTGCCGGGACCTCACTTGAAGGGATCGTTGAACGATGTTTAGAGTTCAGTTCTATATTCGACAAAAGGAGATTATGAGAGAGCACATGGAGAGAACGTTAGGAGGAGAGAGAGCTAACGCGATGTTAGCAACGTTAGAACCTTTCGTGTATCCCGTAGTGATATATGACGCGTTCGAAGTCATTCTTTACATCTTGTTCACTTAGAAAGGGTTTGAGGAGAGTTGAAAGAGGGTGCAACAAGAGTTGTAGAGAAAGGAGGAGAGAAAAGTTATTAGAGGAGAGAAATTTGTGAGTTTAGAAATTCTGCTCTCTGGAAAATTTGTACAGTCGCTGTCAACTTTTCTGTGAATTTTATTTTCCTGTGAAACTTTCCAGTGTTTTAGATTGGCTGATAACCTATCTAAGACAAAAGAAATCATAGGAAAAGGTGGTCTAGAGAGGAAGCAATGAATTTTCAAAGTTGAGAGGGTCTATTCGTGAGAGTTGAGGAATTCTGTTATTTGGAATTTGTTATTTACAGTCATTGTCAGATTTTCTGTGAATTTTATTTTCCTTAGAAACTTTCCAGTGTTTTAGAGTGACTGATAAGCTATCCAAGACAAAAGAAATCATGAGAAGATGAGGTCTGAAGAGGGAGAAAGAATTTTTCAAAGTGGAGGGGGTTGACAACCATGAGGGAAGTGAAAATATACAAATTTCAGTTCTCTGAAAATTTGTACAGTCATCAGCATCTCTTCTGATTAGGGAAGTTTCTGTTAAAACTTCATGATTTAGTAGCTTGGAGGTTGGGCTACTGGAGATCACAAAAAACTTGGAGAGATCTCTTACCAACTAAGAGATACACGTTTCGGCATACAAGGAGGTCTGGAAGATACTTCATGGGGAATCCAGTTCGAATGACGAGGTGGAAGAAGAGACGTTTAGGAGTTCGAACAGAGACGGAGAAGCCCAAGTTAAGTATAGATGAGTTACGAACCCGCATCTATAGCACTTGGGGTGTCCTCTTTACCTTATACGAAGAAGCTTCCGCGACCATTGGCACAGATTTGAAGAAAGCCGAGTTTAAAGCATCATTCACTGTGGAGGCCACGAATGCTCCTGGTGAAGTAGAGTTGGATCCTTACAAGAGTGAGTTCAAGATGTCTGTTGTGATTAGTACAAACGATGGTGAGGAGGATCATATCTTCGATAGTTAATTTTAGATTAGATTTTATTTTGTGTATAGCATGTATAATACACGATTTCCAATATAAAGCTCGGAAGAGTTAAGAAAGTGAGGTAGAATTATTTTCCTCTATGATATTTTGTCCACTTAATGGTTGAGAAGGTGCAACATGAGTGGAAGTTCGAAAGATTGGAAAGTTAGACTTAGAAACCTTCCTCAAGGTTTAGATGTCATAGTAAGCGTCGGAGAGAGCTCGAAAGAGGTTATCGTTGAGTTTGAGAACTCTAGTACTAAACCTCAAGTAGAATCTCCGAGGAGAAGAGTAGAAACCGACTTGTGGTGTTATTTTTGTAGAGGGTTGGGACACAAAGTAGTGAATTGTCCAACTAGAATCAGAACCGAGAGAGCTAAAGGGAAGCGGGAGTTTACTGATTTAAGTCTTCGAGTGGGTCCATCGTCACCAGCGCCAATTCATCTTCTAGGCGAAGATCCTTGTCCAAGTTGTGGAGTGGGTGATCTATCAAGAGGACACAAGTGCGTCGATGTGGCCGCCCTACTTACGTCAGTAGTCGAGAAGTTGGACGAGACTCAAAGAGCTGAGACGGAGAAGTTGTCGACTTCAAAGGAGGACTCGGCTGAGTTGTGATGGAGATCGTCATTCGGATGGTGGAGAAGACGGTGATGCGACTCAGGCTCATGATTACCTTGGGAGAAGAGATGGCACAAGAGGTGTTGTTACAACCATTTCCTTTCATTTTACCTATGGTAGATTATTCGCGAATGGAATTGGTGATGTTCGTACTCTTTTAAGCGAGTAGTTATTACACAGAAATTAGAAGAGTAGAAGGAGTAGTTACAAGATGGGAAAGCTACCCGTGTTTCATGAGAAGGACAATGAAGATGTAGAACCGTTTGTTCGAGACTTCAAAAGGGGTTGCATCAGAAACAACGTGAGAAGGAAGGAAGAATGGGTGTTGTTACTGCCAGAGTTTTTAGAAGATTTTGCTCTTACGTGGTATGACGACCGAGTGAAGAGCAAGACACCTGATGCAGTTGAGGACACATGGGAGACGTTGAGTAATGCACTCATCGAAGAATTTCTTCCAGAAGAGAGTTATGAGAAGCTCATGGTGGAGCTTACTCATTTGAAGCAACGGGACGACGAGAAAGTTCGGCAATATGCCGAAAGGATGGATAAGTTGGAGCAACGGTTTCGGACGGTCCTACGGAAGAGTGGAGACAATGTGGAGCTAACGATGGCGGGGATTGGAGCAGTGTTGACCAAAAACTTGGTGGGAGGGTTGAGGCCTTCAATTCGAACCCAAGTGAGATACGAGAAGCCAACAACCAAAGCGGAGGCCATCAAGATTGCGACAAACATGGAAGAGAGTTTGGATGAAGGAGATATCATCCAACCTCATCATGTTGATCTGGTGTCGACTCCGACTCCTGGTGTAGCCACAATGATCGCACCTGCACCATCACAATTGGTGATTGCTTCAACGTCAGCTCCTACTCCAACGGTGGTGCCAAGACCGTTTGTCCCAACAACGATGTCTACTGCCACCTCTGATTTTCATGCCGAGCTGAAGAGCATCACCGATACTCTTGCGGATCTCAAGATAAACGTGGTGCAGTTACGAGAATGGAGGAACAAAGGTGGAGGAGGAGGTCAAAGAGGTTACGACAACAATCCCAACCGAGGAAATCAAGGTAACTTTGGAGGCAACCAAGGTAACTTTGGAGGAATCACTTGTTGGACGTGTGGAGGTTCTCATTTCCAGCGAAATTGTCCTAACAACGGAGCAAGAGGTGCCGAAGCTGTCAGAATGAATGTGGGTGGAGGAAATCCATCACAAGGACGAGACAAGGGGGTGGCTACTATCGATGTCGTGCGAGATCCCATCTACGAGAAAGGAGAGAGTTCGAACTCTTCTCATGCACCGGTGGAGCTTTTAGCTCAAGAAAGAAAAAGAACTCGATTTTCTGATGAACCGGTTTTCATGGAGGAGTCAGCAAGTAGAAGTACTCGTTCGAGTAATGTTTCGAGTACACCAAGGGAGCCAAGAAGGAAGCTGGGGATGGCGGATTTCACCATTTCATCTTCCCAAGCGGGATATGATGTGGTTGAAGATGTGGGTGCTCAGAAAGCCAACATCACTGTTGGACAACTGATCGCACTTAATCCCAGCTTACGAAGGGAACTCAGAGGAGGACTGAGTTCTAAGAGAAGCAAGAAGAAGAAACCCAAGAGCAAGACATCAAAGACTGTGGGAGTAGTGTGGTGGATGTGCATGCTTCAGAGGTATGCACTAGGGCTTCAAAGATTGAAGTCCGGTTGAATGGTCACTACGTCTCTGACGTATTGGTGGATGGAGGGTCGGCTGTAAACGCCATATCGGAGAGGTTGATGAAGAAGTTGGGGATGGAACCAACTCGCCCGGCTAGCATTGTCGTGGGGATGGCTAACAAGCCATCGTTAGAGAAGGTGGTCGTGTCTGTGATGGGAGTTCAAACATTGATGTCCTTTCAAGTGTTAAAGGATTCTAGTTATGATTTGCTCCTAGGTAGGCCTTGGTTGAGAGCTGTGCGCACCACGGATAGGTGGCACAAGGGATACTTACGGATTGGGCCTAGAGATCATAGAGTGATAGTTCCTCTCTCGGGTATTGGAGTTGTGACTTCTGACTCTGATAGACCCACTAGTGACTACTGGGAATCTGATACGGAGGATGATCAGAGTGTCTCAGAAGTAGATACTGGGGATTCTTACGACCAAGAATCCTCGTCTGAGGACGAAGGATTTGGTCGAGATGAATCATTACATCAGCTTAGTGCTATTGACTTGTTGCCTCGACCAGCAGTGGAGAAAGATCCTGACAAAGAAGAGTTGAGTGAGACAGAGATTGTGAGAAGACTCTCTACCTTGAAGTTTGGTATCAATGTCACTCAAGAAGAGAAAAGTAGATTCCTAGATATATTTCGAAAATATATCCATGTGTTTGCTTTCAGCTACAAAGATTTGAAGGAGGTGACTCTCGAGACTCATCAAATCGAATTGGAGGAGCACGCAAGACCAGTTCGACAGAAGCAGAGAAGGGTCAATCCCACAACGGCAATGATGGTCAAGGAGGAGATAGACAAGTTGAAGGAGGCGAGTTTCATCTATGAGGTGGAGAACTCAAAATGGGTTTCACCCATTGTGATTGTCAAGAAGAAGAATGGTAAGCTGCGAGTGTGCATAGACTATATAAGAAGTTGAATGCAGTTACCAAGAAGGATTATTATCCTCTACCATTTATAGATGAGATTTTGGAGGAAGTTGCTGGTCATGAGTGGTACAGCTTTGGTGATGGTTATAGTGGGTATAACCAGATCAAGATAGCACAGGAGTACCAACAGTTGACTACTTTCACTACTCCTTGGGGAACATTTGCATTTCGGGTGATGCCATTCGGATTGTGTAATGCTCCGGCCACGTTTCAAAGGTTCATGAACAAGGTGTTTGAACCATTCATAGAGAAGTTTGTTCGGGATTTCATTGACGATTTCTGTGTGTACGGACGAAAGGAGGACCACTTTGATCATGTGATCAAAGTTTTGCAGCGGTTGGAGCAAGCCAACGCTTCTCTAAATCCAGAGAAGTGCATCTTTGGCTGCGAAGAAGGTCTGCTGTTAGGGCACATCATTTCCAAGAATGGGATTGCGGTAGATCCTGAGAAGGTGAAGAAGATTGTGGATCTTCCATTTCCGATCAACTTGACAAAGTTGAGGCAGTTTCTTGGCATGGTTGGATATTACCGTAGGTTTGTCTTTTCCTTCTCAAACAAAGCAATAGCTTTGACTATGTACATGAAGAACGGAGTTGATTTTGACTTGATAGTGCATGATCAGAAAGCAAAGGAAGCATTTGAGGAGCTGAAAAAGGCATTAGTGACAGCTCCTATACTTGCTAAACCTGAGTGGAGTAAAGCATTTATTCTGTATACGGATGCCTCCAATGTAGCAATCGGATGTACATTAAGTCAGCTAGATGGAGATGGGCATGATCATCCTATAGCTTATGCTAGTAGGCAGATGGTTTCAGCGGAGAAGAATTACTCCGTGACTGAACGAGAAGGATTAGCGGTGATCTTTGGATTGAAGAAATTTCGACACTACTTGCTAGGAGGGAAATTTTCCATAGTCACAGATCACAAGGCTTTAAAGTATATCTTTAATAAGCCTAATGCCGAAGGTCGTATTGCTCGTTGGAAGATCCTTCTAACAGAATATGATTATGTGATCGAAGATAGACCAGGGAAGAAGCATGCGAATGCTGATCTTTTGTCAAGGGCTTATGATGATGAGGGAGAAGAACCGTTTGATGATTCATTTCTAGACGAGCATCTGATGACCATCACAAGCATCGAGGAGATACCGGACGAGTACAAGGAAATCTGGAGTTTCCTTGTAGATGGCTCTTTTCCAGAAGGTATGCATACCCGAGAACGTTATGCGTTGATCAAGAGATGCAAACCTTACACCATGGTGGAGGGAATTTTGTTTCATCAAGGAGCAGATGGGTTACTAAGGAGAGCAGTTGGTCAGAAGGAGGCATTCAAGCTAATGCACGAGTTTCACGACGGAACTGTTTGCGGAGGTCACTTTGCTGGTAAGATAACAACCTTCAAGATTTTGGATGCGGGTTATCACTGGAGAGGGATTTTCAAAGAGTGTTTAGACTATTGCAAAACTTGTGACGTATGTCAAGCATTTGCTCTAAAGTCTACTAGAACACCTCCGTTAAGATCAATTCCAGTATTAGGGCCGTTTGAGAAATGGGGTATTGACTTTGTAGGTCCTCTTAATAAGACACCTCGAGGCAATAGATACATTGTAGTCGTCACTGACTATTGTACCAAGTGGGTAGAGGCTAGACCTTTGAGGGAGACCAATGAAACAGAAGTCGGTAGATTCCTATGGGAGAGGATCATCACGAGATTTGGATGTCCGTTAGAGTTGGTCTCAGATAGAGGAGGAGAGTTTGTAGGGAGCATGACTACTGCTATGCTACAACACTTTTCTATCAAGCCACGAGTAACGACCTCATACAAACCAAATGCTAATGGTCTTGCGGAGAAGACCAATCTTACACTTTGTATGATGCTCGCCAAAGATGCTGGTGTTGAAACTGCGAAACATACTTGGGATAAGAGGCTATATGCCATCTTATGGGAGTACCGAACGACTACAAAGACTTCTACTGGATACTCCCCATTTCGACTGGTTTATGGAATGGAGTCCAAGTTGCCGATCCAATTCGAATTGGATACTTTTCAAACTATTCAACGAAAGTTGAAGAGGTCGAGAGGAGAAGACGTGGTCAGATCAAGAAGGGAGCAACTCATGGAGTTGGAAGAGACCCGAGCGGTAGCAATGATCCGGATGGAACGAGCTCAGGCGTATCAAAAGAAGAATTATGACAAACGGTTGGGCAAGAGGGAGGTAAAACCTTTTCAAGTCAGAGATTGGGTTATGTTGTATTCAAGAGGGCTAGGAAGAAGTTTCTTCCGAGATATTTTGGTCCTTTTGTTGTAGATAAGGTGTGGAGCAACTTCACATATGACCTTCAGGAGCTGGGAGGAAGGAGATTTGATCGGGTAAATCATGACAAGTTGAAGTTGTTTCATCGACGAAAGTTCTCTCTTCACTCCGAGGACGGAGCGAAAATTTAGTCCGGTGGTAAAATGTAACGACCTATGTTACACATAGGAAGTTGTCTATTAGTAAGGTGTTTAGTTATAACTAAGTGTTGAGAATGTTTATTGGCTGCCAAAGTACTTTAAGGATGTATCAAGTTAGTCATGACTAGCTAAAAGTTAGTTATGGTTAAACTTAGCTGTACTTTTGGCAGAATTCAGATATTTGCTAAAGAGTGAGCACTACTATCTTGTCATCTTGTCTAAAAGGTAGAAAGGGGGTGGAAAGTATCCCTTATCTCCTTTTTGACTTGATATTAGTGGTTGGATTAAAGTTGTGGACTTTGTGGGCATTAAAAACAAGAAGAGATTCCACATGTTTTCTTTTTAGTGGGTCCTAGTGTAGAGGGGGGGTGGAAATTCGAGATTCCTTGAGAATATTCCAGAATCCTTCTAGAAGTTGTTGACTTTGAAGGAATAAGCCCATGTGAAAAGGTAAAAAGCCCATGTGATCAATGCTTTTACCTTAAGTAATATCTTAGTAAAACCCGGTAAAAGTAGTTACGGCTGAGTTACCGGAGGGTACCAAAGTAAAAACCTAGAATGTATAAATAGAGGAGTAGAGAAGAGCTCCTCATCCTTGTTTTCACATTGTCGTAATGACAACTTGAGTAATATAGAGAGTGTGGGATATTTTTAGCATGTGAGAACTTGAGAGACGTCGTTAGAATGGAGGATTTTAGTTGATGTGTTTAAGGAGATTTTTAGTTGATAAGTTTGTATGAATGAGTGAACTCAGCATTTTCCCTTCAAGTTCATGGTGTGCTTCCATCAAAGCCATCAGAGGTGACCCCTGAGTGAGAGACAGGCCCGACATGTTGCAGATTCGTGGATGACGATCGTGGAGGTTGAGAGACCGGGGGGTAGTTGATCGATAGGACCGCGGAGGGTTTATAGGTCACGAGTGAGGAAGTAGCGATCGAGGAAGCGACGCCGATGACAATGATAACGACAGAGGTGACGACGACGAAAGAACCTGAGATCGTTCACTTGGACGAAGAAGAAGAAGTGTTGAAGAAGTGGTAGCATCAGTTCGATAAAGTGACGGAGGAAGACTTTGAGAGATACGCCGGGGTCTGCGTCATCGACTTCGAGGAAGAAGATGAAGAGTAAGAGGACGATGTGTGCCAAGGACGAGGACGCAACAGAAGTCGGTGCGGAGAAGAAGACACACTGTGGTGCTCACAATTTACAAGATTGGAGATTTTTTGAAATTTTTAAAGTTAATGACATGTCTATGTAATTGAAATAACCTTATTACTTAAGATTACACCTTGCTTAGAGAGAAGATGATCTTAAGGTCTTTTTGGAAGGAGAAGTCTACTTCTTCAGAAGACGGAAGTCGGACATCTTTCGGGAAGACGTCTTCTCGATCATGTCTTCCAGAAGACGGAAGACGGGTGTCTTCCAGAAGAAAGAAGACGGAAAATGGTGACCGCGACTGCATGGGTACCAACCACGCGCCACATAGACGAGGGATAGGTGTACCTACCAGGTAGCCACCGTAGTGGTAGGTAATTCGGGGTAACCGAAGGTATTAACCTAAAACGTAGAGAAGATACGAGGCGAGGCGCATTGACATGAAATCGATCGACTGCTTGTCGCACTAAGAGTCGACTGCGTCTTAGAGGTCAATTGCAATTGGGGTATTGAAGTATGTCCTAGAAGCAAGGAGAGTGAAATTTGGAACTCATAGGATCGAATTGAGGCAAGAGAGAGAGCGAGGTTAATTCTACTAGCTAGAACCACAGTCGAGTTGAAGGAATCCCTGCAGATTCTCAGAAATAGACATCGAGGGCCGATTAGGAATCAGAGAGAAGTTTTGGGGGCAGAAGCGTGAAATGATTGTAGTAGCTGAGGGGCGCAACTCAAGATTGACAGCAGAAGCAGGATCATGGTGTCATATCGAAGGTAGAACTGAAGGTTAGAAGCGCGCAGAAGACTAACGGTGCAACAGAAGCAGCCGGAAGCAGTACTGAGGTTCTTCCCATGTTCTTTTCTCTTTCTCACCGCTTCCCGCTTTTGATTTGATGTCCCCCGCACTTCCCTGCTCGTTTGGAGGAAACCCATCGATCGATTTCCCTACCATGAAGTTCCTTCTGTGAAAATTGGGCGCGGAAGCACTGTCCAATTTTCGACAGCCATCTTCCCACTTCTTCCCGAGTTGGGATCGAGCTTCTTCATCTCTTATTCTTAAATTCGATCACTTGATTATCAATTTCTCTATCCTACCACACCTTTGTTCCCGAACCCATGGTCGGAAGACGACTGTTTGCAATTCGTACCAGGATTGGGTTGGATTTGGGTTTTGTGTTGAGAGAAGCTTGGACAAATCCTGAGTGACCTGGTGAGTTGATTGTTGTTTCGAGAAGCTAGAAATTGAGAACTAGGCATGTGCCTCCCAATCTTCCCGTCTTCTCAAATCCACATTTTCCTAGAGAGGCTAGAAGGTTGGAAAGACTAGCAGAATGCGCGAGAAGACGTGAGGGTCTGTTACGGATCTTTTCTATCCGACCCATATCAGCCTATTCCTCCTTCTTCCCGAACTTAGAAGAAAGTTGTGGGAAGCCTTGCTGTTAGAATCTGGAGAGAATGATTGAGGTCTTCCCGTCATGCAGCAAGCTTTTTCTGAGCGAGTATGAGAGATAAGGAGTCGGAAGAATAGAGTATGAACGTTTCGTGTCTGCTGTGAGGCTAGATTGTGTGTCGGAAGTCGAAGACAGGTGAGACCAGTGATGAGAAGCCTGGCTGCGGGAAGTCTTCCGAGTACGTCAGTTAATCGGAAGCTGTCTCGAGAGTCTTCCTGGAGGTCACTGTCACCACAAGAGTCCGCAACCCTCTTCTGAACTTTTCGTATACTCTGCTTCTCACGTATCTTATATCTTCTGTTAGGAAGTAGGATGAAATGCAAGATGGGTTGTCTTCTTGGGAATCCATGCGATGTCTTGCTTAGTTAGATTGTTTAGATATAGCTCGGAAGACGAGAGCTACTTAGGAAGCACTGTTAGAATCTCGAAAGACGGAATAGTTGTCTTTTGGAAGACTAGATTCATCTTCTGAGAGTGGAAGCTAGACTGTGAGGACTTGGGAAGGATTGAGCCTTCGGCTCACAGCAAGTACGTGTAGCTTAGTGTAACAGAGACTCGAAGCATGTCGATGCATCCTTGAGGATTGGTGTTACCGCCGCAGAATTGACAGAGATCAAACCCTTCATCAAGGAGTTGGGTCTCGACTTCTTCCGGTGGGACTAGAACCTCGCGGACCAGGGTCTTCTGGAGGAGGTTTGGGCAGCACTGTCTTCGCGCAATCTTGTACCTGTGAAGACAGGGGTCGCTCGAGGAAGACCGTCTTCCTGGACGGTGAAGTGGTAGCGCAAGGTCTTTCACAGACCAGAATCTGAGAATCGAGGATACGAGCTCGAGAAGAAGATCTTACTTATGATCTCCGGGAAGTGACATGTGTTTGGGAGCACGACTTGCCTCTTCCTAGAAGATAGACAAGGAAGGAATGGGTGGAAGGTTGAAGCTTATCGGGAGCCTCAGAAGCATCTTCTGGCTAAGCTGTTTCTTCACCTCTTTCCCAAGGAGAAAGCGCAGAAGACGAGATACCTTGGAGATCAGGATGTGGAGTTCCTGGAAGCCATCTGGAAGGGACTGTCCGTTAATTGGGACGCCTTCTTCCACACTTACGTTCAGCCAGAGTTGGTGTACTTGGGCACCCCAGCAGGAGGGCACCTCACCCAGTTCTTCTGTTATCTGTACGTGTCCAAGTGGGACTTGACAGAAGATCAGTTGGCGAGGTATGGGCCAACAGGACAATGCGAGGTGAAAGAAGAGACCTCGAGAGAAGAAGACCGAGCATCGGCCGTAACTCCTCCTCCCACTTTAGTGTCTCGGACGAGACCAGGCACTCACCAGAAGACGCTTCTGATGCGAGAAGATGACTCCAGCGGTACAGAAGATGCGTCATCGTCGAGGAAGATGGAGCTTAGGAGTGTATCTAGGAAGAGCACCTCTTTCCCGATCATTCATTCTGGATCGGAGTCGGATTCCCAGGAAGAGACGTTGAGCACCAAGATCGCACAGAAGACAGCTTCTGCAACTACAGAGAGTCTTCCGAGGACTCCAGAAGCTGAGATATGGTATGACATTCCGATTGCGACTCGAGGAAGCACAGCGAAGAGAATCGCTCCTGTAGTGGGAAGGGATCTTCCACCCCGGAAGATAAGATGAGTAGCGTCTTCTCGCGCGCAGAAGCAGAAGATCACAATGGTGGAAACGACATCTTTGCCTCTAGAAGACAAGGAAGACACCTCCGATCAATTTGTGGAGATGAACCTGTCTTCTACGAGAAGAAGGTTGGAGGAATTCATCGTCTTTTTCCATTCGGAGATCTAGCCAGCCATGGAGTTGGTGGAGAAGCGTGCGATGGCTCAGGAGAAGCCACTACGACCTGGATTCGGTCTGCGCATCCTGATGCAACAGGAAGAGGTCCAGAAGAAGGTAGACACGCTGGAAGTCAACCTTCGTACCACGGAAAAGCTTGCAGCGAGATACAAGGCGGAAGCATATGCTTATGCCAAGGAGTCAGCGCAGTTGAGGAAGAGCAACCAGGAGTTGTAGGCACGTCTACAGCAACGTGACCATGAGGTTCTACGGGTCAGAGGTAAGATCACCTCTCTCGCAGAAGAGAAGACGACATGGAAGGCACTGCAGGAAGCCGCGGAAGCACAAGCCGTAGCAGAGAAGAAGCAGCGGGAAGAAGCAGAAGCCCGAGCGAATGGAGTTATGGCGCAGATGGTGGAAGCACTTCGCAAGAAGTTCAACTTCACCGCGGGTAGGAAGCTTCTCACCCTAGCTAGGGAGTGGGATGACGATTCCAAGACGATGTTAGTAGAGTACAAGGACAGCATGTTCTGCTATCTGGATCGGCAGATTGAGGACTTTAAGACGTTTTACGATCTTCTCTCGATCCCACGGTCAGCATCTACATCTTCTCATGCTCCAAGACCAGCGATCGGGGAAGATTTGGAGAAGGAGGAGTTCGACCTCGCTGTCCAATTGGTAGTGACAGCGCTGAAAGCAGAGAAGATCCCAGAAGAAGCCCTAGAAGACAAGGTGTCTTCTAGAAGACGGGAAGTAGAGTTGTCTTCCCAGGTGTTTCGAGTGGAGGAGGTGACTTCTTCTGACCACTGTGAAGTCATCCCAGCTCCCAGCGTCGAACCAGTGTCACAGAAGAGCGAGAAACGCAGATGGACTCAGCTTCCCAGAAGACGCTTCCGTCTTCCGGAGCCGTCTCAGAAGAGCAAGCCACGAACATCGAGGAGGAAGCCACCTCAGTCACACCTGAGGTACCAGCAGGGCTCCCACTTTATCAGAGGTCAATTTAAGAGTTCAGGTAGGAACCGATCAGGAGGAGATCGCACCCAGCGAATTAGAGTAGGTAGCAAGTTAGGAGGACAGTTGACTTACTAATTTTGAGAAAGACAACTCCCTTTGTATTTTTAGATGACTGTCCATGTGACAGGGTAGGCAACGGTAGGAGTAGAAAGTAAGTTTCCAAACTGAGAAGGGAGCCGACTGCATGTGAGGTGGTGGTCTTCTAACAGCGCCCCATTTCTCTTGGCTGCGAGTGAGGATTGGAGGGGAACTCTCTCTTGCGACTCAAGTACAGAAGTATAAAGTAGGACACAGAGTAGGATTTCGTACACACATGTGAGAGACACATTTTACTATACAGATGGTCACACATGTTCGTATAGTACACACACTACGCCCAATGCTAGAGACATACGAATAGATTTGGATTACATCGGAGGGGTCTGCATTTTCACTTCCAGCAGTGGATCGAAGATGTAGATAGAGGTAATAGACAGCCTAGAGCAAGGAACGGCATCATCGTGCAGTCTTGTTTCTAAGTTGGTGTGTCAAGGAGTTGGAGCAAGAAGTGGAGGGAGTGAGTTTCTTCCAATGTATTTTCTTCTCGAGGAATTGATTTCAGATTTGAGTGCAGAAGCTTTGTTGGAAGATCTTGGTAGTTCTTAGGTGCTAACATGACTAATGGATGCATCTTGAGCTCATTAGAATCGTTTGCACAATCGAGTCTGTATGTTTACTTTTGGAGGTGTTACATTGTCTTTAACAAATCCAACGTTATGCATATTGACACTATGTAAAACTTCTAGAGTGAAGATTGAACGAAGTGGGTCACTATCGGTATCTTGACTCAAGCTCTTTGACTAGTGGAGTTCATCGATAACATTTGCACAATGGAATTTTTATATTTATTTGTATTAAGCTTTTGATCATTAATAATTCTTTCTCAGTTTCTTTAAATAACTAGTATGGTTAACTATGTATATGTTTCATTCGCCTTGGTTTGGGCCATAGGAAAATACACCAATTGAGCATATATTTCTATTTATAGTAACTCCTTCCAAATATAACAAAAAAAAATTATCTTAGAATTATTTCTTATTTTATTGAATAATATTCTTTAATTTGCATATTCATGATTTGCTATAAAAACTCGCTAAAACAAGCTCGATTGAATGTAGTAAGGATCTGACATGATTTGATAATCATATAAGACACACCTTATGATTTTAGTATGTCCTCTTTGAATTCAGTTCAATAAGAGTCATCCATATCATCGAATGAAACATAAATTATAAATTAATCTTTTTTATATTCATTTTATAGTACCTCATGCTAGCATGGTGTGTTTATCATTTTCTATATTTTGAAAGATCACCATGTTCCCATGTGCAACTCAGATAATTCTTCTTTCACTATTTATACTATTGTCTTCGTTATTAATCGAGCTCACAATAGTCCATATATTGTCTAGATTTTCCATATAACCTTTACAATATTCTCGATAATATATAGGGAGCAAAAGTTCTTGAAGTTGATCGAGCATGGTAATCCATTTCCTATATGAAGATAGAGCGACAAATATATAAACGTTTAATTTATAATAATCTTGTTCACATGAAAAGATTTTATTATTATGAATTAAATAGTCAAGTGACAGTGATAGATGAGAAAGGTGGTACAATATGCATGCCCGATGAACTTATGAGAACTTTTGCTTACTTGCTGTTATCGGAGAAATATATATGTATTAAACAACAATTATATACCAAAAAACTTCGGAAATTAGATTCCCAAATGGTCTCTTCGGAACTCAGAAATTTGCTTTATCACACCCCAGTAAATTTGTTTCGCTTGAGCACACCTCTTTTAACGATGCATTGCTTGATACACACCCTTAGCTGACTATGGTAGTAAAACCAGTCACTTTGTTATGTCATTTATCATTTTAGTATTTTTAATCATGACTAAATATGCATGCAAGATGAACTTCTAGGAACTTTTGCTCGCTTGCTGTTACCGAAAGAAAATATAACTGTTAACCAAAAATCTTATACTAAGCTCAAAAAACAATCTATTATTTATAAATATTATTTTTATAAATAGTCCAACCTGAGAACGCAAGAAGAGGCAGACATAAACCATAAGGTGAGCGTGGAAAAACATGTTCTTCAGGCTACATACGCGGGTGATTGATGAACCATAACTAAGTGAAAGATTACCAGTTAAATTTATTACCTAACCCTTTCTAACGGAAAAGTTAGATAATAAATTAATCATCTATGTTTTTATCTCTTCCATTGAAAGATGGAGGAAGTGAACAATGAAAGGGTTAGGTAATAAATTAATCGTGTGTTTATTTACCTCCACCATCGAAAGATTGGAGGAGGTGAATATACACGCACTTCAATATTTATGTAATTCAAATCATTTCAACAATAAAATAAATGAGAGATAATACATGCTGAGAAATTTGATGTATGCAGTATGACATGTTACTAATATGGTAAAGTGATTGGTTTTGTAATTGATAAGTAATCAAGGATGTGATAAAATAATATCTGGCTAAGAGGAGTATGTAGAGCGAAAGAAACTACTGGAAAAATAATCAAGCAAATTTGTATCTTGGAACTAAGTGCCTATTTGTATGACGAGTAAGGTTTGCAGCTGAAAACCTGTAAAAGATTTTACGGGAGTTGTGGGAATATTTTATAGCCAAGGTTTGAGGGAAGTACTCTGTAGATTTAGATTCTAACCATATGGATGTACACGTGTAGTATCTGCTTGGGTCGAAGTCTCGCTTCATTTCCCCGGCACTTACATGACTCACTTCTAGATCTTCTATATCTGCTCCAGCTTTTCTAACAAAGTGTCGAAATCAAACTCCCAACGCTGATCATTACATGGCTTAAGAGGAGTTTCATGGGGTTGTTTGACATCTGGTTTGGGAGAGGAGAGTAGCCCCTCTGTTCTGAATAAGAAGTCTCGACTGTTATACTATGGAGCAAACATCCATAAGCATGATAGATAACCTGGACTTGGACAAGGTACATAATGCACATGTGAAGAAAAAGAGGCATACTTACCTGGGCGGGACCTATTGTTAGTCCAGAAGGACGATGATCTATGACGAGCTCCTCCATTGTACTTCGGTGAGGCAATTTATAGCATTTTTCAAGCGGGAAGATGCACGTTATCATGTCAGATTTTGCGTGAAGGATGTCCAAGAAAATACGAGGTTCTTGGCTGTAGAGATGTAGTGTGCTGAATAGAGACAAGAAAGAGAAAAATTAGCACAAAAATGAACATCGCAATATATATCAACTCCCAACGTATATACACTACCGGTACTTTCTCTCTAAAAACACAAAACAGAGAAACAGACCAGAGTGGTCTGTAATCTGCTTCAAAACCCCCTAAAACGAGTCTCTGAATCTCAACCCAGACCCAAAACTATCGAAGCGTAGCTCAAACCAAGAGAAACATCCCTTTGTTAACAAAAAGAGTTGCACCAGTATCACACGATTCAAACCTAAGTTTACTATCAATTTTTGGAGGATCGAGATAGGAAACTTCAAACATCTCTTTATCAAGCAAAGCTTGGAAAGGATGTTTTGGTGTCTTTTTGAATATCAAGTCTCCTCTTCTATCTCATGTAAATCGTTCGCAATCATGAAACATTTTGGCAAGAGATGTTATAGTGAAGTTGACATCACTAGATCATAATCCTCCGACAGTAATATGTGCAAATATACTTGCACCATAGTCATGCAACAACTTCACAGGTAGGGCTTGTAGGCTTCAGTTCTTCGAGTTGAGCTTTGAAGCTCTTGGCTATGGTGGATAGTCTTGGTGAGTGCAATCTGGATTCTCTGACGTACAGAGTGGATGTTGCTTGACTTTAGTGTTTGTGTAGTGCCGGTTGGCATGGTGAAGTGAGTATCGATCCTTATTATTGTGATACAATTGTGTGTGTATATGACATTGTCAATGTTTTATGTGTATGTGTGGTGTATCTCTGACAGCGATGTATGTTGTGTAGTGATGTATATGCGTATGATAGTGTGCATAATGCATAAATTTTGTTTGACCTTGTCAATTGTAAGTTTTCTCTTAGAGTTTTTCTGTTTGAATGCTAGGTCATGAAATAAGAGTACTTCTTCTTATGATGCAAGATTGTATATTTGAAAACTCAAAACTCAAAAAGTTAAAAATGTTAAAAGTCTAATAAGTTACATCTAATGTACAAGTCTAACAGCTAAGTGACTCAAATACAAATATAAAGACTTGTCAGAATTATTAACCAAACTTTAGTTTGTAATACCTCCATATAGTCTACGTTCTTAGTTAATAATTTACTTAAGTGTACTTTATAAGTTATTAATGGTCGTTACTCATATATTTGAAATATGATTTTTTAAATATACAACTTTGGATCATTATTGCTTTTACTATGATGAGTAATCTATTCTATATACAATAAAAAAAGAAATAAAAAACTCATACAACTCTTAGATGATCATAAAACAACCATTAGTTGGTTACATAAATTTGAGTATAATTCTCTTGAACATGCTAATTTTGATTGTTATTTTCTTGAACAAGGCATAAAGTAGTTGAGTTTTCTTGGTTAAGGTTTAACCAACAAAGTAAGAGTTCCAACCTGGAGGGGTTCACTAACGGTTCATATGTGTCTTCTACAACTATTAGTTGTAGAGACATTTATGAGTTTTACTTGATAATAGTGCGTGTCAAACTGTTAATAGCATAGTATTCGACTAGGATAAATGTAACTAGAATAGTAGTCAAAGGTATCTCATATTATACTTATCATAAAAAAACAACGAGCTCGAAAGGGATTAGTTGATTAGGATTTAGTGATGCACATATTATATATATATATATATATCAATTAGTTGAATAGATGGATAGCATAAAACACAAAGACTAATAGCAACCATTAAGAGCTGACCTATCGATATATTCTTTCCTCCTAGATATAAATAGAGAATCTGAGGTATATATGAATACACCGGTACTAGATGTGAGAGTAAGGTGAGATTGCGTACGAGAAATCCTCATATCGATATGCTTGAGATATATTACTCTACTAGTAATATATTCAAGTATCCTTCAATCACATTGTTGTCTTGACCTAATCATTATCCAAGACAAAATATGCATGTGCGTTGTGATCTATGCAATGTTATCCCAAGAGAGCGACCGGAATAGATGCATATACCCGAGTTATCAGATTGTAATACACGTCTGTCTGTGAAGATCAGCGTTGTGCAAGTCAAGTAACCCATTACTTAATAATTTTAAATAATATATAAAAATAACCACTAACACTGATTAATGTAAAGATAGACAACAATAATACCGAGAGAAAGTAACAAAAATCTTTAAAGAGATATAATGTTAGAAGAAGATGAATCCCTATAGTAAAGTTAATGTCCGAGTAGACAAAGAACCTTGTTCGGGCATATTGATGGAAATGTAATGAAAATACAAAAAATTTGTTTGATAGACACATAGTACTACAAGAGCTACTTGCGGAGGCTAGATGAGAGGACTCCTTAAATCACATTCTTACGAATAATATGCATGCTGGATGAACTTAGTGGAAGTGATCCATTAGTGATATTGGAAAAAAATAATATTTTAAAAAAATAATTTTATACTAAATAAATTAAGTAATTAAAATATTATCTAATTATTATATATTAGCTAAACCAACAAGTGCAGCAGGAGCCAAACTTAACCTATAAGTGCAAAGGGTCCAGATGCACCTTGAAAGATACAAGTGCGATAACCTGTTGAGCCGAAATTCTTAATCATTCAGTCGTTTAATTTATTACTTAACCCTTCCAGTAGTAAGAGTTAAGTAATAAATTAAACCACCTCTGCATAATCCCCTCTTCCGAACTTTAGAAGAGGAGATTATGCATGCCGCATATACCTATAAAAAATCAGATGAAAGCAAATATGTGACATATGGACACATATGTGGCGCAACCCCAAGTTTGACACTCCCTGTAGAAATATATATAAATGTATTATTGTTGATTTGGAAGTTAAGCTTCTCGAAATTAGGTTCTCCACTTGAAATCTACGGCCGCGATGCTGGGGAATGAGCGGACCTCCATCGGATGGCTAGGATGGTGCTTGTTGATAGGTCCCTAGAACTCTGACCTAGCGCAGAGTATTCAAAACCTAAGTTCATGGTGTGGGAACAGTCTAGCTGATGCGACATAAATCGTTCCTTACAATCGAAAGTTGAGTGTGGAGCTCCGAGGATGTAACGTTTACTCGGACCCATACGAGCCCAAGTCAAAGATGACGATGGCGATGGGCATTACCCACTAACGCGATTGCTTTAGGAGTCTTCGATTCGAGCGCGGTTTGCATCGGGAGATTTAGGGCACTTGAGATTTCGTCAAATCTTTTAGTCTGTTTGGTATTGATGGCCCGAGAGTAGGCCCTTCGTAGAGTTGAGCGAAGAATTGGCCTTTTAGCTGTTGTGTTTCTCTGGTTTTTGCATTTGTGTGAAGAAACTATCGGTGTTGATCCTGCCAAGAGGCGTTACTACCTTGTCCCCCGTCTAGCAAGTAGGTGTCGGCAGGAGCATATACCGATGCCTGGCATCTGAATTAGTTGGCTCTTTCCTCGTAAGAGCTGACTCCAGACCGGTGCGCAGATTTATTCTGCTGTTGATCCTTTAAAAAAATAATTAATTTCGTGTATATTTGCCTCCTCCGTCGAAAGATGGAAGAGGTCAATTTTACGCTCCCCAATAAATCGAGTCGGCAAAAGTTGCCACAAAATAATGATATGGGAGAAAGAAACTAAACTACAGTACCGAGCGAAAATTCACGAAGCGTGGTACGAGATGGCTCAATCAACTTACTAGCTTTTACGAGAAGATTCACAAAATGTGGGTGACAAGAATCTTCTCAGGGTAGAGAGAAGGAGAGAAGGACTTAGACCGTCGTAACTATCGCATGAAACCCAACCAGCGTGCCGAAACTTCTGCCTTTTAACACAAGCTAACGGAGACTGCGGATCCTCGACCAGAAAAAAAACATAAACCTCGCGTTATAGTTATGCCTCGAGCTGCCAGCGGAAAGGTTGTCGGGGGAAGAAAGGACCAGGACATGATTTTACCAAGCAAAGATACAATCATGGAGCAAGAAAGAGCAACAGTTAAAAGTTTTATCTTTTTATGTCATAAAGATGCGGAGAAGGCCGCAACCTAGACCTTTATAAAAGAGGAATGAGTTGCACAAAGCAGACGGAACAAAGAGCAAATTGTGCTGTTTCATAAAGTTTGAGTTTTACCTCTGTTTTTTACGTGGTAGGCAGCTTTGGAAAGTGATTGGAAAACGTTATATTTTTGTCAAACAGAATTCATCTAAGCATTATCAGAAACCAGTTTGTTAAATTTCATGCTTTTCTGTGTTCCAGATTCCAACGAAAGATTTTAAATTTAAACAAAAACTTTGAGGAGAATATTCTGATCAAGACCCTTTTATTCTAATAAGAGGAGTTTAAGAGACTAGCTTTGTGTCTTCACTGCTAACAATGTTCGCTTTTGTCGCATGTGATTTGATAGTCACTCTCATGTTTGAGAGTGACTATCAAATCAACATTATTTTGATTTCGTTGTGTCCTGAGAGTTCTACATCTCTTACGCACCCCTGCTTATCTCTGTCATCAAATTTAGCTTGAATAATGGATAGGAAACTCCAAAAAGATGGACCAGTAGCATGGGATCATCAACGTGGGAGTCGTCTGTAAACTCCTTGTTTCATTCTCTCCATTTTTATGCAAACACCTGATCATGAGATCCTTAATCACTCCTAAACTTCAGCAAATTCGAAGGCTTTAAGACTCAAATTCAAAGGTATTATCAATCACCGAAACCTGCTTATCTGCGATTGGAAAGGGTGGTTCCACGAACTTCAGATAATAACGCAAGAATTAAACCGTCAACTGTTTACAAACTCAAGCAGGTCTGAAAAATAACGGTTATGACATGTTTGTACTACAGAGTCGAGTTCTTACAAGAATAAAACGAATATACTTTAGTAGTAATCAGTCATCTAACTATCAATGAGATAAGGAAAAGGTATAATCAGACCAATCAATCACTTTATACTTAATGGGATGTTATCTACTGTTATATCATTGTACTCTTAGCTATCACATTCTCTCTGTATATTTATTGGATTGTCAAGTGAATCAGTTGTTTATATTTGTGATTTGTAATAAATTCTTTGTTAATATCTATTATATTATGTGTTTGAGTGTCTTCTTGATTGGAATCTTAATGATACGTGTACAAGTCCGTTGATTTTATAGATTTATCCATGTATTCACTAAATCTAGGCTAGTCCAACTCTCGTGAAAAATTAAAGTTGATGTTTTTTACAATTCAGAATTCAAGATAACACATTTGGAAGTGAAGATTTGAACAATTCTTATTTTTCTTTTGATGTTAGAGGTGCGAGAGTTAGATTATTCAAGAAGACTAGTTGGACAACTGGATATCAAATTTTGGACTACAAATAGATATTAGATATTATAGATTTAATAATATAATAATCTATTTTTTATATTTTAGAAAATCATATAAATTAATATTAGGTTTTCTAAAACATTAATAACATATAGTATAATTCAAAATTTTGTTAAGAGAAAAATTTGAATATCATATTATGTAATATTACATAATATTCTACATAACACAATAAATCATTCAAAATTTTATTTTATGTTTGAGAACAATATTATGGATTAAAAAAAATTCTAAGCATACAGTAGTATTAATAATACTACTGTAACATATATTAGTCAAGATTTCAAATTTAATTAATATTTATCATTGAACTGTACGAGGTCTTGTACATTTTGTACTAAAAAAACAAAATAAAAATATATTACTAAGTAAATGAGCTTCTTGCAGATACAATAAAATTCATGATTTCTCGAAACAAGAATAAGATTACTTCATACAAAATAAGAATTTTATCCTTACACTTAATCTAATAAATAATAATATCTGAAATTAGAGCTATTTTGAAAGTATTTGTTAGTTTTCTTGCAACAAATAAAAGACTTGATCTAATCTCCGCTAGTCATGCGTTTAATATCCATGCAAACTGAATTTTGTTATTAAAACATTCATTCACAATCAAGACTTTAGACTCATATACAACTCACAACTCGTGCTATTCATATCTTACTCTGATTTCAGAATGATGTAGCTATCATCGAATTAAAAGTCATATAAAAATCTTGCTTCAGTTCTCTAAAACAAGAAGATAAAATACTATGTCTTCCAAAAGAGTCTAAGATCATGTTAAACCCGAAAATTTATACTTCCTCTAAATTGACATCGACTCATACCCCTACTTCTCTAAGAGCCTCTAGAAACTTCAGTACTATTTCTCGCACGCTAGTTGAATCTTTATTTTTTCTGCAGTTGCTTTTGCTCTCGACTGCCAACCATACACACATGCATTAGCATCAATCCAACATTCTCCTTCCAAGTAAGAATTCAGATCTTTTTTCTGCTCCTTATTTTTGTTGGTGCAATTGGTGTATCTCTCCATAAGAGAAGCATATGTTGTACTGTGCATCGGTTGTCACTATTCTACTTGTATCTTGTTGAAATGTGGTGATCCGTTCTCACGATTGACACTTGTAAGAGCTTTTGCTGACCAAACACAGTGTTGTATCTCAAAATCATCCGAATGACGAATGATTAACATCATTCTAGGTTTGATGTCATTGAGAGGAACAAACCATTGACGTTTTTGTCTCTTGGATTACAGATAAAGATCTCATTTCTGCTTATCCTCTCCCCTTCAACTTCTTTTGCCAAGATGTTATCTTGTTGAGTAGACTCTTGCAATCCTGCCGTAGATGATTATATCACGTACCTCTGTTTGTACGAGGTCAAAAACCTCTTCAAGTGTCTCTTGTGTCATGATTTCTCATACCATTTTGATCAAGGTAGCAATCTTCTCCCAATATTGAATCGTGAATTCATCAATTTGTTTAGTCTCTCCAGCTTCATCATTCTTGCTTTGTCGAGATCACAAATAACGAGTGTAATTACGAAGATAGTGGAGGATTCTGTTCTGTTTTGGATGCACAGGTGCCATGCCAACTAACTTTGGTTCACCCACAAGTCATGTAACTGAGAAATCAGTCTTCCATGCAGGTGCCACATTGTTGATATAGTCCCAAGCTCTAGTAGATCGACGGAAAATACCAGCCGGAGTTGTTACATATAGTTAGTTAGGGTTTCCTACCATTAGGGTTTTCTTTGTAGTCAACCCCACTATATATACATGGAGCGGCGAAGCCTCTCTCATCTCATTCTTATTTACTTCCTTGTCTTCTCGCTTTCTTTTCTTGGAGTGTTTTCTTAGAAGTATCAATCTGTCTACATTATTAGAGCATTAGAGAGCGTGTGTCCTTTGCTGATGAGCAAAATGAAGTTTGTGCATAGAAAAATACAGGAGAGAGCAGCTGGAGTTGTGCCTGATGTTGAGCACTATCCTATTGAGTGCGTTCGGATGAGACAAAAGTGTTTTTTTGCCACCAAAAAATTTTGAATGCAATTTCAGAGAGACCTAGATGATTTTTTTTGGTGAAATCTATCGATCAACTCATGTCTAATCGGAAGGTGTGAATTGTGCCTCGATCAAGTTTCAGCCGATTTGGAGTTTTCCAGGGGCTGAATTTCAAACATATGTTTTTCAATCAAAATGAAAGTTTTAGGACTTGAGTCCGAAACAAATACTTGTCTACTCTTGAAACTTTGAAAAATTTATGAAATTTTAAAGTATTACGTGTCTATTTTTGACCTATATAACGTAAGCAAATTTAGTTACGTAGTTCGAAGTGGACGTTTCGATAGGCTTTGAGCTTGTTGAAAGTAGTTACTGAGGAAGTTGGCTGAAAACAGTCCTCTCTTTCCACTACTTCTCTTCACTTCATTTATTGTTACATTAACATGTTATCTTCTTCACCAACAATCTGAAACGTGATAAAATGAAAATGAACCATGATAAACTGAAATTTAATAGCAGCTTTGTTGGTTTATCAGCATTCGAAGCAAGATGAACTCAAACTCACCACTTTTTAGTAATATTATATTTATATATCAAAGCTCTTTATAACACAATATATATATTCTCCATAGGCTCTACCAAATTACTTCCTTTTCAGTTTTATCCTTTTGCGCAGCCACCACGGCATTAATTCAGCAATTCGCACATCTCCAAAAAGTATAAACCAGAATTCACACATCGAGATTAACTTATTATTAACTTATTGCACGAATTGCAAAAGTACTCTAAGCTGGCCCAAGCAACATGAAATGGCTTGGCGGTAAATGTTTTGTCTTTTCTCATTGCCGGGTGATATCAAGAGCCTCTCAACAGTATATCAATGTCAACAAAGAGGTCTGACTCAGAGTAGAGTTCCTGGAAACCCGGAAGACACAAGAATCTCGTGAACGTTTGACTTCCTTTGTAGGACACATGCAAATCGTGACCGGTTATACTTGTAACCGGAGTCAGAGCCCCAACGTATTTATTCACGTCATATTAACGCGTGTCAAAGCTACAACCAAAGATCCTCTAACGTCCCGGAGGAAAATGTTTGTGCGGTTGAGATCCCCAATGCATGTGTTCACGTCATATTAGTGCGTGTGAAGGTTAAAACCAAAAATTCTCAAACGTCCAGGAGAAAAATGGCCGTAATTTTTCAAGGGAAGCTTTGTCTAGAGCCGTGTATAGTTTAAAGCGGTGTTTTTGAATTGTTATAAATTTTACTTTATTTTTATTTTTGCTATGCGTTGTCGCATAGCTTACTATCGGTTTCTCGGATTCTTTGAAATCCTGAAATATAGGTACTTTTTTCCCCGTTAGATTAAAGATCATCGTGCGTAGAACAAGGTGTCCGTTCGTGAACAGTTGTGTAGTCGACTATAGTCAAGGTAGTTCTCAGACGCGGATGGTGGTGAGTCGCGGATGTGAGAAAGTAGTTCAGGAAACCGTTACCCACGTGAAGGTAATGAGCGATGTGTGAGTCGAGAATCTGAAATGCGAGAGGGGTATCGAAAGGTGTATCAGCAATCTAATCTCTCGGTGGTGGTCGGTGCTACCGGTTCGCGTGGTTGCAAAGAAATTTTCTACATCGTGAATCACATCGGTTAGAAGTTTCAAGAAGATCAATTACGTTCCAGTTAGGTGCGTAAAAGCTTCCTTCCTCCCTCTGTGTTGCCTCTTGGTGATTGAATGACCGTCCCAAGACTTGGAAATCTAGTTCTTAGTACTATTCCCACCTCTGGTTCTCGACCTGATTTCTTACTTCTTGAGGTCAGCGATTGTGAACAGGGTACGCACTTTCATAGCACGCTCTCGATAAGGTGAAGAACTATCAGCGTCTGCTAGCCTCGACGTCGCAGTAGGTCCATTGCCCACGCGACCCTGAAGCCAGCTGTGATTCGGGTCATTTTGCAACGCTTCATTGTCTATTTGTTCTTGGGCTCTCGGTCGAAACGCTCTCGATAAGGTGAAGAACTACCAGCGTTTGCTAGCCTCGACGTCGCAATAGGTCCATTGCCCACGCGACCCTGAAGCCAGATGTGATTCGGATCATTTTGCAACGCTTCATTGTCTATTTGTTCTTGGGCTCTCGGTCTTGCGTCCGTGAAAATGACAGTTGAACGAATGTCTGTCTGTTCCCAAAAACACGTTTCTTTCGCACCAGGTCTTGCGCAAATTGTTCCTGATCAGTTATTCTACTCGTTCAGTCTCGGCTGCTGCTGATACAAATGATACTTCGGCTCATACATCACAGTGGCAGTTTTTTGAGTTCACTCTTTTTGTCTATTTCTTCTTAGGGAATATTTTCGTAATGGAGCTTTGTCCGCTCGAGCAAGGGCTCTTACACACTGGCTGCGCCCACCCGGTAGGAGGCTCGACCTCAACTGACGTGATTTGTTCGTAATTCTTCAATACCAGCTCGATGTTTCAGACCGACCTTTCTCCTGAAAACAATCGGATTTGTTAATATATTACATGTAGAGACAGAGAGTGAAAGTTCCCACGACGGATTCTTCTCACAGTTGACTTAGTGATAAACTTAGATTATCGGTGTGTGTACTGAAATGATCCCCGCGCTTACATAGAAGGTTTCGCTTAGGAGAACTGTACAGTGGTTCTGTGGTTATCTTAAGGCTTCGTGGGTCGTTCTCATAGCAGTATGGACTAGACTGTCTTGTCGTTCAAGGCTACTCGTTTGCTGTTATAATAACATGATTAAAGTTGAAATTCAAGTTGTGTTCAAAATTGTAGATTCACCGATAACAATGCCCGCAACCGAAGTTCCGCAGTCGTTTCAATGCATTCTATGACCTGTGTAGGCGTTTGGTAAGAATCTGCTCCCTACAGCGTGTGAACAGCAGAGTCCCCGCATCGGACTTGGCCTGGTTTTCACAGCCTCTCTACCTAGTCTAGTGTTTTCTCAGTTCAGATTTTCTGTGAATGTCGTGACAGCTAAACGCTAGTCACATCGTTATATAACATCAAAGTTATATAACATCAAAGTCCTGATGGAACGGCATCAGATTGTTACAGTGTTGAACCTACACAAAAGATCTCCTCTGTTGTATCGCACGATAGGGGATTTTGAGTGAGAATCATCAACCTGGCAATTAGTTAACTTCGGATTTCAAACGTACTCCAGATAGTCTCAGGCTGACTCAGAAAGTGCTCTGTGCACTAGTATCAGTAGCAGATGGAGTAAAGTTTTGTCCTAGTAGAAGTTTCACCGCCTTCCTATTTGAAAGTGGGTTTTCTACAGTCATTCGTTTGGATTTCACAGAACCGTCGAAGAGTCATTTGTGGCTTTCAAGCTAAGTTGAGCGTGCAACCATGCATGTGAAGAGCGATAGTGTAATTGCCTCAGGTGCTATGTAGCCCTACCAACTATGTGAACTACATAGAACCTCATGTGCTATGTAGCCTTACCAACTATCAAAGTGGAGGAGCCCACCGTGAAAATGTCTTTCTCAGTCAACATCTCTCCCTTTTCTGGCCGAGAGGTACCGTCGGGGTTTGAGTGCTCGCTCTAGGCTGCTGTTATCAGACGGAGTTCTGTTCAGTTGTTACTCAGTTTGACTTACATAGAATGTGGAAGAAGGCTCTTTTTACTAAAACCTTTTTATCGATCAGGGTAAGTACGTCACCAGCAGAAATCTCCGTGATCGACTCTACCGTTGTCGTAGGGCGTGAAATATGGTCTGGGAATACACGGGGTATCTGGCTGTAGAGAGATACAACTGGATCTACGACCTAACCGATGAAAACTTATGCTCACTATCTAATCTATCAGTCTTTTTTGTAGGTTACTAGCGAGCTAACTTGACCCAAGTGCAACACATGTGCATCACACAAATGACTCGGAGCTCGATTCCACTCTAGATAAAGGCAAGGTTCATATACGGTACGTATCTGCTTTAGATTCCAAGCACTTCTCATACAATCTCTCATCAACATCCGCTTCACTATTTCTTCTCGACAAACTACCTAAATTGTAGACTCTGACCTTCTATTGTTCGTTGATACGATTTTGCTCAGGGAGATGTCCACAGCAAGGACCGCCTACTACACAAGCTTCCCAACGATACAAGACATATCAGCAGCAAACAGTTAGAGACTCGGGGCGTGACACCGAGGATAACGGTACCTCAGCTTCAGCAAGACGTGGCACCTCCACTGAGCGTGATCGCCGTACCAATCTCACAGTACAGCCTCCTTGTCATCCACACGACACCTCCAAGAAGCACACCTCCCATCTTCAAGTCGTTTTTGGTTCAACTCCAACCATGAGATTTAAGTGAAATCTCTCTACGTCTTTCTCGCCTCGCTGCAAACTGAACTTTGACAATCTCGTGCCTTCACCTCGATTATCCAATCAGGCTCAAACTTCACAGGACACCCCCTCTGACCCTTCTCTACTACTGTATGAAATTTCAGTCTCAGATCTGAACCCAACTGCCCGCGATGAATCAAGCCACCCGCCTGTGCTAACTTATGAGCTTTACAGATCTCGATGACCAAAATCATAGATCTCCACACGTTCTCTTACCCAATTGAACTGAAATTTCACATGTGACTAGCTGATAGGGCACACTCTCATCTTGGAAAGTTTCACTCAGAGATCCAATCCCATGTGCACGGAGCAACTCAAGCTTTGAATCCAAAGAAAGCGGTTTTACTCATACCTCTCAACTGTAACAGCCAACTTCAATCGATCATTTCAGGAGCAAATCCAACCCAAATGTAGGATTGTTTTATATCAATACAACCAGCATGGAGTGAACTACTCGATCCTCTTGACAGCTCCTAAAGATCACCTCTCAAACTCCCGGATCACTCCAAAACGTGGCTCGGGGTACCGATTTGACCCCCTGACTTTCAACGTCCATCACTCTCTCCTCAGAATTCCAAATCGCCTGATCTTTGTCTCCAGAGTGTATTCCGTCTCGAGAGCTTTCCAACAAGACCACTCACTCCTCAAATGACCCCCGGGAAGACCTCCAAAACCCTAAAGCTGTCTGCAGATCTGGAATGGAGTTGATTGGTCAAAAATAGACCAATAAGAAAACAGATCTAGAAACCTCTTTTGTCCTCTACTTGGTACCCTAGAACAACTATAACCTTACTACCCTCTCATGCCTTCAAGGCATCGGCCCCAACCTTATGTTAATTACACTCGTCAAACTATAGAGATCTTACTTAACACTTAAGATTCAGTACAAGGTCAAGATGACGACCTGGAACCGATTTACGATGAAAGGTACTACAAAAGGAAATGGAGAAGTCATCACTTGATTACAGTACTCCTCGCCAAAGTTCCTTGCGATCCACGCACGATGATTGATCTTCCGCCGACAGTGACATCGAACATCCACTCAAACGTTGAAAGGGATGTTGGCTGGATAATTCAAGTCCATTGGTCCTCGTCAAAGTAAGATGTACACTGTCAAGTCCTAGTCCTCTCTATACGTGACGATTGGTAAGATCACCGGAGTAGGCGAGTCCATCATCCTCCCCATGAACTCTTCTCCAAAGTAGGCGACGAACCACTGTCGAAAGTGATCGCGGTGGATCAAGTGAAGCTTGATATGAAACGGGTTCGGAAGTGGCAGATTTGGAACTCGATTCAGTCCTCCATCCATGAATACAACTCCTGCCGCTCCTTCTTATCACGTAAGACACTAAGACACACTCATGAAAACTACCCTCAAGGAAGAATGCCTCCCAAACCCCCAACCCACTATCTTATACCTATGTTTGACAATAAGAGCCATTCACGTGAACGTTCACGGATCATTGAGTCGGCACATCTTGTTATCGTGCGATCTCACATCCAGATCTTTGTGAACGTGACATCTAATATCCTCTCATGGGAACTACACAAAAGGTTCACCGAACACAAAGAAAACACAACACCCATTCTACACTGAATTCACATGTGGGACGTCTCACAACACGACACCGTGAAAGTAACTGAAAGTCATTCATTCATCCAAGATTTAACATCATGCTTGGCAGGACCCTGCTGGATTCCAGAGCTTGGCTTGTTGCAGTGCGACGCCTTTCGCACTGTAATAATCGCCTTTCATCACGCCACGTCGTACGCGACGATGACACAAAGAAGTGAAACTCTTGCTCGAATTCCGCATATAATTCTTACATATGCGCTTTTCCATGAACATTTGATTTTACAGTGCTCTGTACATTCAGTGCTTCAGGGTCGGTCATGTTTGAATCTGAACTCCATAATGTAAATACTAGTATGTTCTATCAGAGAATCACTGTGGTTATGTAGTTCTGTTCTGTAGGAGCTTACTGATCATTAGCTGTACTATAGGTTCTCCTAGCGTGTAATCATAATACCAGTACAATACGTTCTCGACATCCTTCGATGCTTTTGTGGCGCCGAATGTGGTGTTAGCAGGTTCTGTGGACGTCCAGGACAAAGCGAATGTGTTTTACGGATGTGTCTTGAGAGGTGATTTAAACAAGATTTTCGTTGGCTTCTGCTCTAACGTTGGCGATAAGTGTGTGCTGCACGTGACAGCGTCTTCTCCCACCGGGTTATCTGTCGAGACCCAGATTGGCAAGTATGTGACCATCAGAAATTTTAGCACTCTCAGATCTTGTATTATAGAGGACGAGGTGGTGATCGAGGAACGGTGTGTGATTATGGAGGGCTCTCTCGTAGAGACTAACGCTATTCTTGAAGCTGATACTGTTGTGCCACCTGGTCGTCGAATTCTCTCAGGGGAAGTTTGGGCGGGCATTGTAGCTCGGTTTGTACGGGAAGTTACCTATGATGAAATTGCAGCTATCCCCAGGCTTGCTGAGGGTATTCGAGAGATTGCCGATAGCCACATGAGAGAACTTTTGTCCTACAGTACTGCTTATTTGGAATTAGAGAAGTTGAAAGCGTCTGCCCTAGCCACTTGAGAATTCCCAAGCTATCAGATCTCTCTCCGACCATCCGAGTACTTGGGAGAAGCGCCGTATGTGGAAACGATAATCATCTCCATGCTGCTGTTCACATCTGTGCACATGCTTGTGATCAGGTGACGTATCAGATTGGTTCCCCTCTTTCCCTGTTAAGTAAGTCCTAAGCGACAGCTTACAGAACATTGACATGGAATGACGTGTGAAGGTGTGATTCTCACAGCTCCCTGATCGTCCTTGAAACTCACTGATACATCATGGTAAACTCAAGACACAGGATTGGGCAGCGGGAAGCTTGCTGTTGAGGTTAGTACATGGGCAAGTCTTGAGCACTCTGGATGGACAGTTTGAAGACTCCTCTTTCACATAGTAGGTCAATTTTGAGATTGATGAATAAAGTACAGTGGCAAAACTCACACCGAAGTATCGGGTAACAGTTTCTCTACTGTCTTGTTTCCCTTTTGGGAAGAGGTTGTAAATTTGAGAATTCGAGTTCCTCTTACTTTCTCGATGTTTTCTGTATCTGTTGTCAAAATATGAAGAAAATGGGAGCATGACACTTGAAAATATGAAGAAAATGGGAGCATGACACTTGAACCTGAATAGTTTGGAAATATTCGGAGTATGTTGCCCACAGGGGGTATTTGCGGGCTACCTAATTGTACAGCGTGGTCCTTTCTACCGTTTTCGACGTACGTATACATGTTGCCTACTGTGGAATCTAATCCTTGCAACTACTCGATGAGCAATGTAGAAATTAGTTGCATCCTCACGACCTCCCATCAGTCGGAGCAGTTCACTCAATTCATTCAACCCTGGTTGAGTGAATGGAGTGAACGTCGAGCTGTTGCACTAAAATTTGTAGATCAGATAGATGATGCTCTAAACGTTCCAAAGGTGCACCTGTGAGGTGTGAATGCTTTAATTCAGTGGTAAAGTCAAGTCGCTGCTTTGGTGAATTTATTACACGCAGTTAGTGCTACTGGTTGAAGCTGGTTGAAGCTTTTGGTCCCAGCTCCTCTGCGCGTCCTTGTCTTGTCGCCAAGAACTTAGCACGAGAGGTTTTCCGCAATTATCAGTGTAGAGCTGGTGCCGTTTATATGGAGCAGAAGTGATCTTTCTGGGAAGGTGGACATCCACCATATGTGGAAAGGCAATGTTAGCTTGTGAAACCGCATACTGAAGCGTGCTACTGGTTGAACTTTCGGAGGTACCGTGTACATCTGTAGAGTGGAAAATTTCAGGTCAAATCTTCTACCAAGGTCTTTTGCTTGTAAATTACCTTCATTTCCAACTCGCATACTGACGCTGCTGGATGGGACAAGCCTCCAGTGTAATCTTTTGCTAGAAATTCCAGCAGGTTTGGCCCAACTTTCGCCAACTTACCACTACGTATGGTCTGAATCAGTAACAACCCTGCTCCTTCGCAGGAGTGATATTCTCGTCGAGCTTCGTATGCAGAGTTTTCGTTGGCGCTGCTCGTTCCAGCAGCGAGTCTTCTCCTTTGAGCTATATACGCAGTGTATTTGAGTCTGCTCTGTCCAGTATTTTGCTCTAGACCAAAGTACTTGGGGCTTTACACCTGGGATATGTCGAACATGTTCTGCTGATGTAACCGGCCACGTGGATGCAACCATGTTGTATTGATGATGTTGACAATTTGGTCCAATGGTAGGAACAACCATGGAACTCAAGCAAGAGCTGTGTGATGGCAGACCCCTTGTAGACTCTGGGCACAGTATATTCGCCACGATTCTAGTTTTACGATTTGCAGTGATACTCCTTTCTCCGCTCTCTCCGAGCAACAAGGTCGATTAATTGCAGTGCGCGTCCTGTTACTCTAGATCTAGTGTGACCACAGGCATAGTGTCTCCCGGATACAGGTCGTCAGGCCAAGCGGGACTGTCTTCTTCTCAACCAACCTGCACGATAATCACTAAAAATTTACTTGTCTTCCTTGCCAGGTGCAATGAGTATCTGTTTCACCGGAAGCATTGCTACTTAACTTCACTACTGTATGCAAACACGCCGTACTACAAACACTATTACTTAGAACTTTTGCTTGGTTCTCGTTGCTTGAAAACACTTTACTTTATGCTGTTGCAGATGGCTTCATTTGTGTTCCTCCACGCAAATGAAGCCATCTTTCTGCCAAGTTCACTGGTATACCACTTCACAAGAACCGTGAAAACAGCAACATGTATAGCTTTACAAACCTCACTAAATTTCACCCTCTAGAGTTGAAGATAATAATCTTGCTTTTTCACAGCATTGTTTGGACCCTTCGGATCAACGCACTTGATTTGAGCCCTATGTTAGCTTTCTTGGTGTTGGGAGTGATCACTTCCATCTTAAACACTACTGTCCAGTCAGGTTGAGATTTTCTCTTGATACTTTAGTGCCCATTTAGCAGGGGATTATAGTGGGGTCTTTGGTGTAGTTTACCGCCATGGGAGTGAAATTCCACATGGCTTGGAGCTTCAGATTGTGTCCTGGAATACGGGGCCAGGTCACGAAGTTCCCCGTTGATAGTATCACTATGATATATGTTCATGCATGGTGCCAACCCGGTTCTACTCCCTCGACTCATAGTGCCAAATATGCCGAGGAGGGTTTTGAGCGGTGGACGATCGAAGTGCCCTCCTCTCGTTTTTTGAACCTTTGGACTCTTTGGCCTTTCGGGGCATGCTTATTATTATCGTTTACATTTAGTTGCAAGCTCTCATTAAGATCCACCCATATTCTCCTTATTTCTTCTCTTCTATATATATATTTCTCATGGAAAGTTACGGAGACTAGCATCAATTTTGTACCATACCACCAGACTTGAAATTATATCAACCTACACAGAGACAAAGTGTACTAGATTGATTCTATGCTTATTACAAGGTCTGAGCTGGATGTTATGGGTGGAGGAATTCAGGCAAGTGACAACTTGATGGATCAGAGCACGATGTGCTGAAGTGCCTGACGTCCCTCAATGCCTGACAATGTCAAATGAAAGAATGGAACAGAAAAGCTGCTATGTACTCGAAGGAGTAAAGTAATTCTCTAGAGGCCATCCAACGTTTTGCATCCAGTTTTATGGTGTTTTCTTTTCTTTTCTGGTGAATTTGTTTTCAGAGCATATTTCTGCGGTGAGCTTTTGCCTTGCCGCGAGCAGGGCATATATTTGAGCAGAAATCCTGGGTTCGCAAAATAGAGGAGTAAGTTATCTCAATGACAATGAAGTTCTGGATGTTTTCAACACATACTGGAGAATAGGTTCATCCTTGAATTAAATCCTGGCAAACCCTAACATCATGGACCTTGAGATCCACACTAGGACCGATACAGGAAGTGAAATTATTAATGCCTTGTTGGTGTTTAATAGAGCTCTCAAACTCAAGATAGTTTCAAAGCCCTTTCCATCAGAAAACCCGGAAATCTTCTTCCAGTAATTCTAATAAGAAATTGATTTGATCAGGATTTAATTCAATAATACTCATATATATATAATAACACTCACTGGACTCCGGTGAAGAAGAAGTTGCAGTTATAACAATGTTATCTGTAGGATTGATCTGACCACTAAGATATGATCTGATTAACCTCAGTTGTCCCTTAAACCCTACAGTCCAGTAATTCTTCTCTCTTGTTGAACCCATGTCTTCTTTCCTTCCTATGTTTGACTACATTGTAATTTGTGAAATTGATGAATAGATGTAAGTTCATTTTTCATTGAATAGATTTTAGTTTCGTATAGAATCATATTCATGAAATCTATTTTCTGTGAGAGTTGCGAGAGTTAAGCTGATTGTCTAAATTCCCTTAGTCTCGCAGTCCTACCACTTTGCTATAACTTCTTTTATATTCTTATCAATATGATGTGATTATGTTCTGCAGGTGAAGCAAAGTGATAGTATTGATCCAAAGCAAGACCTACCTGCAGCAAAGTGATAGTATCGATCCAAAGCAAGAGCTTCTTTCATAACGACGTTTTATCTCTGAAATAAGTTTAGGAGATCATAACTACTGCTTTTACTCACGAAGGTAAGACCTAAGACATCCAATTGAAATAGCTTTTTGTCTATTGTCATGATTATATATATTATATCTATCTTGGATAGAAAATGATATATTTTTTCTCTCAATATTCAGCTGTTCTTCACGAAGGTAAGAAACATTTGATTTCTTACCTTCGTGATATAAGAATCCGAGTTGTTTGTTTGATGTTCACGACTGCAATTTTAGTAATTGGAAGGTGCAGACGATAAGAGGCGAGGTTAGGGACCGTGAGGATATGGCTGCCATTTGTGAGGACGATCTCAAGGCCTACAAAGATGCCGTCCAATCTTTGCAAAATGAAGTTAGTGAAAGTGAGACTAAAATGAAGGGAAGTGCAGACAAAGTGGCTCAGCTGGAAGAAAGCTTGCGCAATGCAGAGTCTAAATGTATCGAGCTTGTAGAGAGGCTGAAAACTGCCGAAGAGAAGGTCAAGGGATACGAGAGCACTGCACAACTGCAACAGAATGATGTCATCCACTCTATAGGGATAATTGTAGAACTAAAAAGTATGGTTGCTGTCTATGTACGGAAGATCAAGGAAGCTAGAGATTTACTGCAGTCAACTAAGCTCGAGGTAGATGAAGTGAGGTTAGAGATTGCGAAGAACTCCTGTAGTCTGAAGGATCTTCAGTCCACGGTCCTTCAGGTCCGGAGCCCCGTTATGTAAGACCTTCAGGATTCTGTGAAATTTGTTTTTTGACCATTGATGTTTCTTCTAGTTCGAGAAACGATGATCTGTAAGCGTTGAACCTGTGAGTTCATTTGTCGACTATTTTGCTTGTGATAAGCCGCAACATATGTTTCTCCTGTAGTTCTTCTCCAGTCAATATTCCTAGATAAGTACAACTCTTCACCTGAAATAGTTTCCATGCAACCCTAATCTATAACGCATTGTGAGATCGGGTGGACCTCCTTCAGCAGATGGAACTTTTAGGTTCAATCTTGCCGTAAATACCTCGACTTCATGTATTAGCTAGGTTAAAGGTCATCATATTGTTGATATCAATATGCACTGGCAAAGGTAGGATACTACATTATAGTAGACACCCCGCTTTGTCTGATGTTCAGTCCTTAGATGTTTCAGTGTCGAGTTGATGGGATAGCAGCTCTATCCTCTTCGGTGGAGGCTCCCATGCTCGTCGGTTTTTAGATCCCAAGCTGTAGTTTGCAGTACTCATCAGTAAAGAGTTTCTTTCCAGACAAAAATTAAGTCTTCATTGCGGTGCTAATGAAGGCTCAAATTCAAATTCACGTTAAAATTCGGAGATGCAGAAAATAGAGTACTACTTTCTACTCTCATTATTAATAATATTTCACTGTATCAGGACTTTGTGTAACCGTTCCTTTCCTTACTTTATGAACATTCTCCGAATTATTTTATGTTTAGAATATTAATTATTCCACTCTTTGGTAATGTTTAATAAGATTATAAAAAAATTTTATAATCTTATAAATAATTTTTATAAATATAGTTTACAAATATAGTTTGTCAATTTAGTTTTCCTCTTCGTGACTGAGCTGGAGCTGGGCTCGTTAGCTGCTGCTGGTCTTGTGAACTTATGTATTGGTAGTCATTGATCTTGAGCCAAGTATGTGGGTCGAGAGCGATGAATAACGACGAAGATGATGCGAGTGAAGACCACGTAAAGGCAGCTTGTGGCCTTGCTTCGTCTGCTGCTACGTAACTTGAACTATTTCAGACTATTTCACTCTAACTCAACATGATCAGGCGATAGGATTGTTTAACTTGTGTTAAGAAGGGGACATGAATTCAACCCTGTCCTCTAAACCTTACAGTCCAATAATTCTTCTGTCTTGTTGAACCCCTTTATTCTTTCCTTCCTTTGTTTGACTACATTGTAATTTGTAGAATTGATGAATAGTTGTAACTTCATTTTTCATTTAATAGATTTTAATTTCGTATGAAATCATAGTCACGAAATCTATTTTTTGTGACAGTTGCGAGAGTTAAGCTGACTATAAAGGTCATTTGAAGATAAGTTGTTTTAGTCTCACAGTCCTACCACTTTGCTATAACTTCTTTTATATTCTTATCAATATGATGTGATTACGTTCTGCAGTGAAACAAAGTGATAGTATTGATCCAAAGCAAGACCTACCTGCAGCAAAGTGATAGTATCGATCCAAAGCAAGACCTTCTTTCATAATGACATTTTTATCTCTGAAATAAGTTTACGAGATCATAACTACTGCTTTTAATCACGAAGGTAAGACCTAAGACATCCAATTAAAATAGCTTTTTCTCTATTGTCATGATTGTATATATTATATCTATCTTGGATAGAAAATGATATTATGTCGTTTTTCAGGTTCATATATACAATGGATTCCACAACGTCCAAAAAAGGAAAAATGAAAAAGATTTCCACTGATGATACAGAAGGGAATGAACCCATAGTACAAATACTGAAGCAGCCAAGTTATGCTCCTGAATCTCCTATAAAGTCTCCAAAAAGGAAAAAGAAAGAACAAGACACAATTATTCTATCTGAAACTCCAACAGTAGATAAAAACTTATCTATATTTATAAATAATATAGAATATGCAAAAAGAAATGATATATTTGAAAGAATTATATTAAACAAATATGGTAATATTAATAGATTTATAGCAAAAAGCTCATTTCTTCTTTTCGATATGGTTGATCGTCGTATGGAAAAGACGATTACATGTACTGCCCAAGGCAACAACGCTATAAATTGGTCAGATAAAGTGAATAGAAATACGTATTGTAGGATACAATACTTTGGTCGTAGGGCCGTGCAGGTAGAGAGACCAGTAAAAACTCTCAGTCACAGAGGGAATGTCAAATTCATCCTCTTGATCGATGGGCAAACAACAATTCAGACCATCACACCTTGGAGTTCTACTCCAATTTTCAAATTCCGACACTTCATGCCTCTCCGAATGTGCATGCGTCATCTTACTGTTCGATTCACGACAGTAGACATATCTGTTGCCGTAATTGCTGTACACGGTGAAAACGAATATCAAAAATTTGAGATCACAATTGCGGATGGTGATTCTGAAGAAGACAAGATGACGGTAAGTAATTATGGACATTAAAAAACTTATGTTTATAAATTTATTTCGCAACTGATTTCAAATTGTTGCTATTCATGAAACTTCTAGACTAACACAATTTTTTTTCATGTTGCAGTTGATCATCCATTATGATTTCGCAACAGAGTATAAAAATATTGAGACTCGTTTTCACTCTGGACATGCTGTATTGTTGCACTTGAAATCAATATCAAGACAGATTTTGTCCACAAGAGAAGAAAATGATCTTCCAAAGCTGCATACACACGCAGCGACTATATGGGCAACTCCTTCGATCCAATCGAGAATTGACGTTTTGAAAAGAGCGCGGAACACTCACATCACAAGAGGAAATAAAACATCAAGGTATATAATTAACTTTTTATGTGAATAATCAGAATCAACTTTCCTATTCGCAGATATATGTTATGTTTATAACTTCTTTCCATGTGTTTAGGTACGTGGTACTTTCAAACCACGTAATTATGATGACAGACCCTACAAATACACATGCGTCACATGCAATTCGACGCACTTACAAATTCAAGATTTGAATCATCTTCGAGGCTTTTGCAAAAGTTGTAATCTGGATTGTCAATTACGACCTGTGCCATGGATTGAAGGGTATGTGGAAGATCTTTCCAATGGTAAACAATACATGGTCCATGCAAAAGGAAATTGGTTCCAAGATCTGACGGGCCTAGTGGAAACAGAAGTTGTCTCAAATTATGACAGCGACAACCATCGAGATATGCTATTGGATCAAATTGAGGAGATCGCAACAATAGGAATTTTCTCTTTTAATTCAAACGGTGATTTTTGTGGATTTGATCGGGTATACAATTTATACTTTATTTCATTTTCAATTGTAGAAGTATCATGATGATTTTTGATAATTTCTTTAAAACATTGACTCATGTCATCTCAAATTAATTGCATCAATATAAGAATCGCTATCGAATATTACAAAACCACTAATATAATGACATCATTGAACGTCTAACTTTTCTTTTTAACAGATCAAGGAGACTACATCTACTGAGGGAGAATCGTCGAAAACCTCCACAATTCCAACCGTTTAATCTTTCAACATCGGTAAAGTTCTAAGAACTTTTTTTATATCTAAATAATCTAGTTACACAAACATACGTAACATTGAACACTTCAAGATCTGTTTTGTCTTCTACATTTATTGTCACTATATATATGATATTTTACATAATTATAATTTTATCATTGTAGTTAATTTCATGTATCTAATTTATAATAAATTTTATTTCTGACTTTTATTTTATAGCATTTTTGTTTAAGCATTCAAGTAAATCAATACCAGTTGTAAATATTCCAAGGTAAATTCAACATTGCTTGAAGTTTTCCAACAATGCTTTTTTTGATGTTGTTTTTCAAGTATATATCACACGATCAAACGGAGTCTGACCTACGATGATATATGTAGAACTTGAAACTCTTTTCCAAGTGCAACTCTATGAACGTGCGAAACGCATGAAACAATAAAGCCCACGGAGAAACATATAAACTGGGAGAAACAAAAAACAAAAAGCGTTTTGAAACAAGAAAGTCCACGGAGAAACGTATAAACTTGGAGAAACAAAAAACAAAAAGCTCTTTGAAACAAGAACGTCCACGGAGAAACGTATAAACTTGGAGAAACAAAAAACAAAAAGCGCTTTGAAACAAGAAAGTCCACGGAGAAACGTATAAACTTGGAGAAACAAAAAACAAAAAGCGCTTTGAAACAAGAACGTCCACGGAGAAACGTATAAACTGGGAGAAACAAAAACAAAAAACGCTTTGAAACGATACGAAACGATACGAAACGATATGAAACGCTTTGAAACGCTTTGAAACAAAAACAAAGAATGCTATGAAACGCTTTGAAACGCTTTGAAACAAAAAACAAAAAATGCTATGAAATGCTATGAAACGCTTTGAAACGCTTTGAAACAAAAACAAAAAATGCTATGAAATGCTTTGAAACGCTTTGAAACACTTTTGAAACACTTTGAAAGGACAATTATTTACAAAATTTACTACCATTCATACGTGATGTGATTCACAAACATCTTTGCGAACAAAAACAAATCGAAACGTAAAATTTAATTGCATTAAACGGAAAATTCAAGATTATTTCAAAGGTAAATACTTCAGAAACATTCATTACTCTTAAAACGTGACATCATTTTATACAAATTACATCAAACATCTTCACGCAGTGGAAATGTATGAAATTTAAACTTAATGCAACATATGAAACGTAGCAAATATTCAAGATTACATGATCTATGTGCTTCTGCTCCTCATTGTTCTGGCTCAGAAAACTACCCAGAGGAGAAGAAAGAGAACTCAAACTTCGTCATCAAATCATAATCGAACAACCAAAGTTGAACAGCACGACGGTCATCATAATCAAGTAAGTGGATTACAACCTTTGCATACAACAAGGAGCATGTATGGACAGATGTCACAGTAGCGTAGTAGTTGTCCTAGGTGAAGGAGTCATCAAGACCCGTAAAACATCACTGCAGATACATTCAACCTCCAACTGCTAACAAAATCACTATTTCACTAAAAAGTCTATTATTAGTTCAAAATAATCAAGACATGGAATCAAAACTAATTATTGCAGAAATTTGTGCAAAAGTATCACCTTTTAAAAAAGAAGTTCAAAAATTTATTTATTCTAATTTAGAAGGTGAAATGCATTGCAGTACAAAAGTCAGTCATGCTTCATAATATATACACTTATTGCAATAAAAAACAGATTACATTATTAAATCAAATGTATATTAATTTATACGTTTGAAACAACATATGAAACGTAGCAAATATTTAAGATTACATGATCTATGTGCTTCTGCTCCACATTGTTCTTGCTCAGAAAACTACCCAGAGGAGAAGAAAGAGAACTCAAACTTCGTCATCAAACCATAATCGAACAACCCAAGTTGAACAGCACGACCGTCATCATAATCAAGTAAGTGGATTACAACCTTTGCATAATTTTCATGGATTACAATTTGTAAGTTTATCAAACAACAGACATAATCTTCTATTATTCTGTTCAGATGTCTAAAGATTTGTCTGAATTTAAAAAATGTGAAGATTTTGTATATACTCCAGGAGATTGTATGTTTGATTCGATACAATATTTATTGCATCATAAATCTTCTACCGCATCTTTACGAAATCAAACTCAAAATGAACTTTATAATATCTACTCAAGAGCTAGAGATACACATGATTCATTAATATTATCTTATTTCATGGAAGATGAATTGAGAGTGTCACATCGTGTCGAATCTGTAGATGATTATATAACCAAAGTTGGTAAAATGGCAAAAGAAGGTGGTGCGTGGGGTGATTCTTTATGTCTCTTAGCTTTATCCTCCATACTACAAAAACATATACACATCTACAGTTCTACTTCTGGAAAGAATATAATTCAATTTCCAAACAACAACTCGTATCATGTTACTTTCAATCTTCTATATGATGATAATGAAGGTAGTTCCGGTCATTACGAACCAATCGTATTGATTCGTGATGAATTTCTTACTGAGAAATGGGAGTATATAGTGAAACAACTGCAAGATTTACGATTAATTCATCTAAATGTACCAATAGTACAATTAATACGTAAATTTATAAGTAAAAATCCTATTTATGAGAACGACTTAAACACTATTCAAACTAAAATTTATAAACTAGGTATAGATAAACTAAATCTCCAAAAGATCAAAGTAAACCATCCTTTGCAAGATATTGACTCTCACCAATTAAACATTCTATATTCGGAACTCTTATTATCCTATCAAAGATATCCGTATTTATCCATAAGAGATGTCATAAAGAATTTCATACAATCTCATAAACAATATGAGATACAACTCTTTAGAATGAAAAAAACACTTTCTGACAAAATAAAACAACACAGAATAATGAATAAGATTAATTCAATTAACACATCTAACCGTACTTCTAAAAAATGAAAAAAACCTATCATTAGAAGAAAAACACGTAGATACTTACTCCAAGTCTTTACTCGACGTTTCATATCATTCGTGTGACATATGCTATAAACGTGATTTCTTGAAGAATTTAAAATATATCAATCAAATTCATTACGATTTCATTTGCTCTTATGCTGAAACAACTAACATAACTTTCGAACAGCTTAAAGATAATACAAGGATTTGTTTGATGTGTATGCGGTATATAAACGATAACAAAATACCTCTTTTCTTTGAGATATCTAGAGTTTACAATAACAATACGATACCATATCTTGAATGTTTAAAAGAAGTCGAAGAAAGATTGATCTCACCGATTGTCATGGATATACGAAGATGATAAATCCAGGTTTAATGATCCTGAACAAATAAAAGTTTGAAGATAGCATACACAGGACGAGCTGCATATAACATACAAGGAATGACTATTCATAGTGCCTTAGCGATCCCTAAAGACTCTTACGATATGAACGTGTCAAAATTAAGTCCAGATCGATTGGATAAATACATCAAATATTATAGTCAATTAAGATTATTAGTGATAGACGAAATCTCTCTGGTGGCCGCAAGAATGTTCTCTTACATAAACCAAAGACTACAACAAATAACTCAGAATTTCAACCTTCCATTCGGTGGCATAGATATAATTGTTTGCGGTGATTTTTATCAGGTACAACCTGTTCAAGATTCATGGATTTTTCAGTCTTCTAATATTTATTCTCAAAATATTGCCACTAACATATGATCTTCATTTTTCAAACACTATGAACTGACTCAACCTATGCGTCAGAACAATACAGATTTTATATAAATTTTGAATCGTATTCGCATCAACCAACAAACATCTTCTGATCTACATTATTTAAATTCAACTTATTAAAAAATATATACTAAACCAAACGATATACCTCATTTATTTTACACTAACAAAGATACAAAACTTCATAATCAACATGTATTTAGTATAACTGATGGGAATGAATATTTATTCCATTCAAAAGATCATTTTTCTTCTGTTATATCGAAAAGATTTAAGATATCAATAAATCCAAAAGATACAACTGGATTACACAGTATTTTATCTCTAAAAGTTACCATGTTAGTAGAATTATGTTATAATTATAACACACGAGATGGACTCACCAATGGAAGCGATGGGATTTTCATGTCCACAACAACATATAACGATGATCAAATCATTTGGATCTAATTTTTTGATCCAAAGATTGGAACACAAACGAGGAACTAACAAAAACATTTTTATTCCATTAACATTAATCCATCTTGGATGCCCATTATGAGAATTTCACAACAATTTCCAATCAATAAATATACCAGAGAACATAAGATCACTAGAACACAATTCCCTGTTCAACAAGCATCTACACGAACTATCCACAGATCGTAAGGATTGACCATGCATCAAGTAGCTTTCAGTCCTAAGCACATAAATCGACACGGATTGACATACACTGCATTATCCAAAGTGAAAAATCCTAAGCACTTACATATATTACAATCGATCGAGCATCGTCATATAGTTGTAGACAGCAGAGTCACTCTCGAAATGGAACGGTTGAAACTTAAATCATCGTGGCAATTCCACATCCATGATCTTCAAATGAATATCTCATCTTCCACTTACATGCTCATACAATTTCTAAATACAAGATCATTAATAAAACATCACCTTGATGTTCGAGCAGATCATAATTTACAACTATCTGATATTTTGTGCTTCAGTGAGACACTTATACAAAATCCTACTTCTGTTCCGTATTTCATAGACATCGAATGCTTTCAATACATACATACGCACACAAGTCGAGGTTTGCTACTAACATATCGAAACACAATGCAACTCTCGGGGCATAATATTTTTGGAACTCATAACATGGAAATAATTTCTGCAGACTAACTCGTTGAATGTTGAAAAGGTTCGGGATTCTTACACAATAAATTAGCACGAACTCAACTTCATCGTGGAAATCCCTGATAGGTGGTTTGAATTAATATTTTTGCAAACTTCATATCATAGTTGTATACAAATCTCCTCGTATGCATGTCGATGAGTTTTTGATCAATTTTACTACCATTATTCAAAACATACCTAAGGATTATCCCACGATAATCATAGGAGATTTCAATATTGATCTGCTCAAAATTGATGATCATCAAACTACATCTTTCGCATCTTTCATGAATTCATCAACTTTTTTCCAACTTTTACAAAATCAACCACAAAATACGGTTCAAATCTAGATCAAATATGGACTAATGTTCCTCAATACGAAAATCTCTCTTCATCATCACATGCTTATTGGACAGATCATGATCCTATTTTTATTCTCTATAAAAAGCCATCACATGTTAATATGTTATTCTCTCATTTACGTGAAAAAACAAATCCAATCTTCTTTTCTTCGTGTACTCATCAATCGTGCTATACGAGTGATGTTCATGACCATATATTTCAGATTCAAGAGATTTTCAACACTTGCGAAACAAGGTATTCTCTTGTACATTTCTTGAAAAAAATATTTTTCATATAAATTGTAAATCATCATCATGTCATGAGCTATTGACTTTACAAAATTCCTAAATGTGTGCATTCATAATTGTTCAATATAATATAAACATGTTCATTCTAACATCCATAATATTCCAAATGTTTTATTTCGCAGTTACGATTCATCATTGTTCTCAAGACGACCTCAACATTCAAATCATTCTATACATTTCTTGCATATCTTATATATTATTGATATTCCAATGTACATAATCTTCACAACATCTCTCAAATTCTCCATTGTATACTTTTTCATTTCAACTATCATCATATGTTAATATATTCTCATGTAGCTAAACAAATTAGTCTATTTATTTTCTTCATACGCTCATTGAACCATTTAATACAAATTCATATGCATCAAATTAAAGCTAATTTCAACAATTCTGACATCATATAGTCCTTCATATTTCCTAACAATAATTGCATCATACACAAAATGAAAACTAGTACAATGTCATTTATGTATCTTTTCTTAACTTCTATAAATTTTGAAATGTATGTAATGACACAGTCTGAAATTATCTTTCCTAACCTCCACAATATTTCTAAATGTTTTTCTCTGCAGTTGCAACAGATCACTACCTCTGAATCGGTCCAAACACTCATCAACTTCTACTTTATCATACATCCAAAGATAATCTTAAGATCACTATCTTCAAAATGATCCGAAGATTCACAAGTACATATTTGCATAAAAGATGCAAACATGTTACTACCAGTTTATGAAGACATGTTGAAAGATGCCCATTTTGACTCACATAAAATTATAAACTACTTTTTTCAGTATCTGAAGATAATCTTATCATGGCTTTCAAAGACTATATTAATTTTCATCATTTTTTTAACATTCATCCACATCTCTAGAATTATACGTTCACATATATCACTTTCTACGACTCTAAGATGAGATGGATTTCATTTTTAACATTCACCTTCACAGATTTCACCTTCTAGGATTGTGAGGTCTTGCAAACACATAGCCCTTGCAATTCCATTGCATGCGTAGAGACTTGTTCAAAAATATAATATATTTTCTAAACACTGGATTTGCTTGCTGTTGAAATTCACGATCGATTCAGGAAACTGAATCGGACCACGGACGCCTGGCCACAACTGTAACAGTCTGCCACGGCTGAAGAATATATGCAAAAGGTTTCAGCTTTGACACGTCTTATTATACAAGTGTCAATGTTTTCTGGTTTCTTCCATAGTTTTTAGCTTGCTATCTTGCTTACGGCCACTCAAACCTTAGTTGTAAAATATTCCCGTAATGCTAATAAATATTTTACATGTTTCCCATCACTAGACGACCGTCCATGATTGTAAACGTGATCTTTTGAAACGGTAAAAAATGTCTCAAACGAAAATCTACAAAGATTTTGTGGCTCTTGACACAGCTGGACACTTCAAGCTTACATTTTTTCATCTGAACTCTGTAATTTTTGTTAGGATTGGAGGTTTGAATAGTTCACACGGGGTGAATTTTTTGTGTAGCTTCACTCTCCTTCTCACCACGAGTTCTTCATAGCCAAAGGCCCGGTGCCATCCTGGAAAAAATTCATGCAACGTAAGATACGACAATGGACGGATGGAATCATAGTGTTAACTGGAAAGTGAAAAGAAATAGCTGGAACTTGACCAGCGGAGTCGTAATGAAAACCGAAAAAGAGAAAAGAAAGGAATAGATCCAAAAAATTGCTAACACATAGCCACCCATTTATATTGTAAGCGGAGCTCCTTGTTTTTGTCAAAAAATTATATAAGTGTTGAGTGAAATCTTATACCAAATTGATAAGAAAAATCAAATATTCTATAAATATTAACTGCTAATCCGAACCTGAAAATGTGAAAAGACGAGCTGACAATGAAAGACACAGCGAGACGATTGAAAGCCCTCGCGTGGAGACTATCCGGATGGCAATGGAGACGATGAAAACATTGGAGCCTTCTATTGCTTAGTCATGTCATGGACAGCATTGTCGAGACGCACTAGCAGAAAATGACTACAGCACGGGAGCAAATATTCAAAACCAAGAGCAAATCTGAACCAGCTAGGCAGGAGATCATAGAGGCTATCATTGAACTCTCTCGTGTGCAGATAGCTGTAGAACTTGCAGTAGATAAGTTGGAACGGTTCACTAGTTTACTCGAATGAATAGATAATTAACATGTAATGCTACGTGAGACTCAGTCTACAACTGTGACTTTTCGGTTGTGAATAAATTTTGCATGTTTGCATTATCATGGAAAGTGCATTGCATGTGTAAAAACAGTCTTGTTTTATCTGCGCTACGGGGTTTCATGTAAGTCCCCAATTATGCTTGAAAATTATATTCGACCCTTCTGAATTTGCTACCTTTCAGTCTCCTTTCTTTGTGCTTAGGTTAACAATCAATATCATGCTCCATTATGCATCGTAATACCCCTCATGCGTAGCTTTTTTTTATATGACAGCGAGTCTGGAAGATTACTACTACTGCATTGAGGCTTAATTCAGTCACTCATTAGAGTTCAGCACTTATCACATTTTTCTCTATCTCCGGATAGAGATGACCGGTCTGGGTTACCCAGACCGGTCACCCAATATAGCGGTAGTGGGGGTTAACATTTTTACCACTATTTAATGAGATCTAAGATCGCTTCAGACAACCTCATTGCGCGACTATATATCCCAGGACTGAAGGGTGCCACAGATCGCCAATTCCACTGAACTGAACTTACAATGGCGCAGTGTTTCAAGCTCCTGTATTCTGTCATTTTTTTCTCATGTTTGCACGTGATCCGGTCGGCTCCGATCAAGATATCGTTAGATAACTGCGGACCTTCTGTTCTCCATAATGGCCAAGTGTTTTGTTGTCCACCAAAGTCTCAACGGCCAATCGTGGATTTCAAACTCGTGCAAAATTCTTCCAGACCTCTCCGAATCAGGAGGGCACTGCAATGTCTCGATCAGGAGGAGCTTGATGTTTACAAGGGGAGACTGATAAGAGCTTATGAGTTAATGAGCGCACTCCCAGCTGACGATCCTCGCTCTCTCCAAAACCAACATACGGTCCACTGTACTTACAGTACTGGGTGCCTCGACAACTCAGGCTTTGGCGTAGATATTCACGCCGGCTGGCTCTTCCACCCGTTCCATCGTTTGTACTTGTATTTTCTCGAGCACATTATGCAAGTTCTGCTCGGAGATCCTACCTTCACGCTCCATTTCTGGAACTGGGATAATGACGGGGCTCCAGGTCCACGAAATGGTAAAAATGGCTGCTTGAAGGCTGGGAACAAAATTCCTGCCATGTATACCGAGCCGGATTCGCCTCTGTTCCACCTGAATCGCATCTGGAGACCCTCACCAGCATCCGTTCCCGTTGACCTAGGATATCCTTATGGAGCAACAGGCCTGTTGCCCGATAATGTCGTGTTGTCCAGGAATCCGCAAATTTTGCACGCTGTTATGGTGATGGATTCTGTAAACGCTCGAATTTTCTTCGGAGTGCCGTACAGGGCTGGAGAGGACACACCGAAAACTCTAACGGGTGTAGCCGGTTCACTGGAAAGCGGTCCTCACGCTTCAGTACACAGTTGGATCGGCGGAGACATGGCTGTGGGCCCGGTAGCTGCGACGGATCCTCTTTTCTTCGCACACCATGGGAACGTAGAGAGAATATGGTACATGTGGACTCGATTAGGCCCTGGAAGAACGGAACCCGTGGACCCGGACTTTTTGGACGCAGAGTTTCAGTTTTTCGACGGAAATGCGGACCTGGTAAGAGTGAAGGTAAGGGACGTTCTAGACCATCGAGCTATGGGATACGATTACGAGCAAACGAACGATGCTTCTTGGGACTATCGTTCGGAAACATCAAAAGCGGACGACTCCTCTCACTCAGAGCTATTGGGGAGTCTATTCAGTTCCAAATCCGAAGCAGTCCGAAACTGAAACCATGGCAATGCTCGCAGATGTCATTCTCAAGCTTGTACGGCTTCGCAGATGTAAATGATCAGCAGCTAGTTTTTCTGGTTGTGTTCTTTTTGTTTTCACACGAGGTTTAGGTCCTTCCCCCGTCCAGATTACTGTGGGAAATTTGGTTCAGTAATAAAGTGAGCCTCCGCACTTGTAAGTTTTTGATACTGAAAGGTGAGAAAAGAGCATGTGTGAAGCTGTTCCTCAGTTTAACTTCTCAGGGAACAAAACTATGTTTTCACGTAAGTTCGGTCTGACTGGTTTTTGGTCGAAAACTTAAACGAAAAGCTGGGTGCTGAAAGATATAAAACACAACAAAAACTTCACGGGGCACTCAAGAGGCACGAGGAAACGTTTGAAGAGAAATGAGATATCAAACACTAGACGATGATTCTTACTTAACTATATAACATAAGCAAACTTAGTTACGTCGAACTTAACTATATAACATAAGCAAACTTAGTTACGTCGTTCGACGTAACTAAGTTCGACGGACGATGGACTAAGTTCTATGGACGGTTCGATGGGCTTTGAGTTTGTTGAAATTAGTTACTGAGGAAGTTGCCTGAAGTCAGTCCTCTCTTTCCACTACTTCTCTTCACTTCATTTATTGTTACATTAACATGTTATCTTCTTCACCAACAATCTGAACCGTGATAAAATGAAAATGAACCATGATAAACTGGAATTCAAGAGCAGCTTTGTTCGTTTATCAGCATTCGAAGCATGATGAACTCAAACTCACCCAAAGATTTTCTAACGTCCAGGAGAAAAATGTTGGTGCGGTTCAAATCCCCAATATGAAGTGAACACATGCGCATGTGTTCACTTCATATTAGTGCGTGTCAAAGCTACAACCAAAGATTCTCTAACGTCCCGGAGGAAAATGTTGTTGGTGCGGTTAAGATCTCCAACGCATGTGTTCACTTCATAAAACAAAAAATTCTCTAATGTCCAGGAGTAATTTTTTACTTTTACTTAAATTTAAAATTCAGATTAAAAAATATAAATATAAATAACTTTAGATGTTTGTTCTTGTCGATAATTTTTCTAATTTAAATCAATGTTCCATATATCTTCCTTTTCCAAAACAAATAAAATATTCTGAACTTGCAAGTGAACCCGTTGTGACGATTTTCGTTTCCATATCAACATTTGTCTTCTTCCTTCGCTTTTCTGAATAATATGCGTGCCACATGTATTTTTGGCAGAGGAAAAGAAGACAACAATCGAGTATAAAAGACAAAATATAACGAGTGGATTAGCTGTCGAGTGACATGGAGTCAAAGATCGTTTTAGGACATTGTTTGATTTTTCTCTTCACGGTATGTTTTGATGTTCTTGTTTAGATTGTAGAAATATGTGTATATGTTAGATAAGATTTTAGTATATATTAAAACTTTTCTATAAACATTAGGTATTAGGGAATCTCCACCCGAAGACTGGAAACGGCCCGGGAAGATCCAGTTTCCAGTCTTTTCCGAAACAAAGGAAGAAGTTAATGCTACACATTTCTTTTTCATTGGATCAAAATTTAGGGCAAATGTTTACCGGGATGGTACACGAGATAAATATAAAATGAGGGAACGCATTTTCGCGTGTTTCCTCGTGAATCATGCCAAAAAAATGACTGGTTAACAGGATATTTTACAGTGCAGAGGCACTTACAATGCTCCGGTGGAGATGCTCTTAGAAGAACCACAAGCTACATCTGGATCCAGAGACAACCCATAAATACAAGTGAAAAAACGTGCTTCTGAAAAAATCAAACCGAGGTCTTGTTCTCAAGAAAATATCAGTGTATGAAGACATCAATTTATTATCTAATTTTTCTCATTTGTAAATTAAATATAAATTAAACATGCCACCCTCTCCATCTGAAGATAGAGAGGATGAATATATATATGCAGGCTCCCCAAAATTCATGTTGCATGCATATTTAACTATAGACTTGGGTCTTACAAGACTAAGTGTGTTAATGAGAGAGATACGGTGAAGAAGACCCCGGTACTGTCCGGTTATTTAATAAATAAAATACAAACAAACGAGAGAGATACTACAACAAAGATGATGCTCAAAAAATTCCGCCTGCATGAAGTATTCTGCCAGTGTCACTTTGACGTCTTCTTATACATGAATACTTTAGGGGTATGCGAAGATCCCTTTCGCAGACCCCTAAAGCTTAAAGCCCTTTGTTAAGTTGCACTGCAGTTCTAATGATCAGATTCATCGCGTTCAGTTCCGGAGTGTACCACGTCAATAAACATAATATCTGAACTTTAAGCTGCTTTTGACTTTGTCAAGTTGCACTGCAGTTCTAATGATCAGATTCATCGCGATCACTGCTTTTGACTTTGTCAAGTTTCACTGCAGTTCTAATGATCAGATTCATCGCGATCACTCTTGTACCACGACAATAAACACAAGATCTGAAAATTTGCGTGTGTGCAAGCGATCACATTTACAAGGATAGACTGCTCGAGACCATTGATGGTGGTATATTGAAATTTACAACAAAAAACTGTAAAATTTTCGGTCAAGGATTGAATGGCCCAACTTCTTGGTGACGGACACAGATCTATCGCAAAGCCTATCAAGTATCTAATGGCCGAGACTCGAGTGCTTTAACCTTCCGAGGATAAAGAAACGGAGCAAGGCTATTTCATGAGTCGAAACTTCGGCATTGATTTCGTGCTTTACGTACTCGCGAAAAGTTCAAAGCCTTTCGGTACGTTTTATTGCAGATCATACTACTCTACAGATCATGTGAGTTAATATACTATTGGTATATAACTACTATCACCTCGAATTGGCTTACCTAACTGTTGACACATTGCTTATGATGTCAAAGTCATATCACAAGTCACTTTTTTGTCTTTTTTCTTTTGTCTTTTTACTTTTCGTAGAGTTTAGATGTGACACTCTAATGATATTTAACACCCTCCTTCATTAGAGCATCACTTTTTTCATACCTAGTAAATCTCTAATATGTATAAACCTTAGCTTTGGTAAGGCTTTGGTAAAAATATCAGCTAGTTGATCTTCTGATGGAAAATATTCTAACTTGACTATCTTAACTTCAATTTTTCCCCATATGATGTAACCTTGTCTCCAAATTTTTTGTTCTTTCTCTAATAACTCTATTGTTAACAAAGAACATTGCACTCTGATTATCCACATGTAATACTTTAGGTCCAGATATCTTTTTTCTCATCTCCAGCAATAAATTCCTTAACCATATCAAGGTTATAGAACTATAACTAAGAGCAATGTATTGAGACCTTGCTACTATATTTTGCTTCTTGCTGCTCCAATTGATAATTCCACTTGACATAAGTTTAAGCATGCACATGATGTGGATTTCTGTTGTTAGTATCTCCAAGGTAATCACTATCATTGAAGCCATGAAGTTCACTTCTCCCCTCCTTAAATATAAGACCAAGATTGATAATATCTTTCAAATATCTCAATATTCTTTTTGAAGCAACCCAATGAGATGAATTTGGGCAATGCATAACTTGACTTAGCCTTCCAACACCATAACAAATATCAGGTCTGGTGTGGATGAGATATCTGAGTTTACCAATTAATTTTCTGTACAGATATTCTTCAATGGTACTTCAGCTATAGTCTCCTCAAAACCATAGGTGTTGCTGATGACTTGTAATCTTCCATCTGAAACTCTCCAAGTACAGACTTTATGTATGCTTGTTAAGAAAGCATAATACAATCTTCCATCTGCCAAATATCAACAACAAGGAAGAATCTTGCTAAACCCAAATCAGACATCTCAAACCTCCCTTCTCCTTTGAGTAGTTGCCTCAACTCCTTATCACTTCTTGAGATTAAGATATCATCCACATATAGGATGAGTATGATCCTCTTTGAATTATTTTTCAAGACATAGAGGTTTGGATCTAGCTCTGATCTTCTGAGTTCATGGCTGTGTAGAAACTCATGTATCTCAGAATACCAAACCCTTGGTGCTTGCTTTAATCCATATAAAGATTTTCTGAGAATGCACACATGGTCCTTTTTCTTTTTCACTTCAAATCTTAGTGGTTGAACCATGTAAACTTCTTTCTTTTAATCTCCATGAAGGAAAGCTGACTTCACATCCATCTGATGTATTTCCCAATGGTAATGATCAACAAGAGTCATTACAAATCTGATTGAATCTCATTTTGCAAATGGTGCAAAATTTTCTCCATAATCAATCCCTTCTTGTTGCTAAAATCCTCTTGCTACTAACCTTACTTTTAGCTTGTCACCTGAACCATCTGATTGTAACTTGGTTTTGTAAAAAGGTTACAAAGTATACAATCAATCTACAAGAAAGACTCACATCAGCAGAGATATTAGATTCTCTGAGTTGGATTTTGATCTGATGGAAGGTGAGAAAAAAACTGTGATACATCCAGATTTAAGCTACCTACAAGTGAAGATCAGATTGATTCAGAATCTGATAAATCTAATATTGAGATGGACTTGGAGTAGTCAACATCTCTCACTAATCCTAGTGAAGAGCAAATTGAATTTCAACCAAATTCTGAATCTGAATTATGAAGTATTCATGAAGTTAAAGGAGATGATTTACAACATGCAGCAGATTTTCAAGTAAGGAGATCAGAAAGAGTTAGAAGACCACCAGCAAGGCTCGATGATTATTGTGAACTTGCTGAAAGTATTCAGGAGGATGATCCACTTACATTTGAAGAAGCTAACAAAGACCTTGGTTGGAGACAAGCTATGCAAGAGGAGTACAAAATGCTACTCAAATATCATACTTGGGATTTGGTTAAGCTACCAGGAGGAAAAAGAGCCATCCAGTGCAAATAGCCCACAAATATACACTTCTCAGATTTTACATATAACTTCTGCCTCTTCTCATCATTGATGTACATGTAAGCTATGCACCCAAAAATCCTAAAGTGAGATATATCTGGTTTCACTCCTGTAAATGTCTCCTCATGTGTCTTGTGTTGCAGAGTTGTTGTATATGCTCTGTTCATAATGTAAACAGCTGTGTTGCAAGCTTCAACCCAAAAATAATTAGGAAGATTCTTGGCCTTCAGCATGGATCTGCCACTTTCCACAATCACCTTATTTTTTCTTTCAACTACACCATTTTGTTGTGGAGTATAAACTGTGGCTTTTTGTGTTTTTATTTCTCTATGAAAATTTTCAAGATTGTAGCTTGGCTGATATGCTATCAGTGAAAACAAAAATCATGAGAAGATGAGACCTAGAGAGAGAAATACATGTTTTCAAAGTGGAGGGGGTTGACATTCATGAGTGAAGTCAAATGTATAAATTTCAATTCTCTGAATATTTTCACAGTCATCAGCATTCTTCTGATAATGCGACTCAAGCTCATGATTACCTTGGGAGAAGCAATGACACAAGAGGTGTTGTTACAACCATTTCCTTTTATTTATCTGTCGTAAAATAAAAGGACACTCTTTTTACACTCTCTTTAGCGAGTCATTATTGTGCAAAGATTAGAAGAGCAGAAAGAGTAGGTACAAGATGGAGAAACTATCAGTGTTTCATGGGAAGGACAGTGAAGATGTCGAGCCGTTTATTCGAGATTCAAAAGAGGTTGCATCAAAAACAACGTGAGAAAGAAGGAAGAGTAGGTGATGTTACTGCTAGAGTTTATAGAAGATTTTGCTCTTACATGGTATGAAGACCGAGTGAAGAGTAAGACACATGGTGCAATTGAGGACACATAGGAGACGTTGAGTAATTCACTCATCAAAGAGTTTCTTCCAGAAGAGAGTTATGAGAAACGTATGGTGGAGCTCACTCATTTAGAACTACGAGACGATGAGAAAGTCCAGTAGTATACCGAAAGGGTGGATAAGTTGGAGCAACGGTTTCGGACAATGTCGCGTCGAGAGTTATTCTTGAAGTCGACATCTCTTTCTCCATCATCCAAATGACGATCTCCATCACAACTCCGTTGAGTCTTCCTTTGAAGTCAATAACTTCTCCATCTCAGCTCTTTGAGTCTCGTTCAACTTCTCAACTACTAATGTAAGTAGAGTGTAAGTAGAGTGACCACATCTATGCACTTGTGTCATCTTGGCAAATCATCCACTACACAACTTGGACAAGGATTCTCGCTTAGAAGATGAATTGACGTTGATGAAGATGGACCCACTCGAAGACTCAAATCAGTAAACTCTTGCTTCTCTTTGGCTCTCTCTACTCTGATCCTAGTTGGACAATTCACTACTTATATCCCAACCCTCTACAGAAATAACACCATAAGTCAGTTTCTACTCTTCTGCTGGAAGATTCTACTTGAGTTTTGGCGCTAATATTTTCAAACTCAACGGTAATATCTCTCAAGCTCTCTCCGACACTTACTATGACATCTAAACTTTGAGGAAAGTTTCTAAGCCTAACTTTCTAGTCCTTTGAATTTCCATTCATGTTGTTGTGTCTTCTCAATCATTGAGTGCACAATATATCTTTGAAGAAAACAAATCTATATAATTACTTAACTCTTTCAAGCTTTATATTGGAAAATCATTTATGTACATGAAATAAAATCCAATCTAAAATCAAATGTCTAAGATAATCATCTCATGACCACGTCATTACTAATCACAACAAACAACTAAAAATCACTCTTGTAGAGATCTAACTCCACTTCACCAAGAGCATTTGTGACCTCCACAATGAATAATTCTTGAAACTCTACTTTGATCATATATGTTCCAATGGTCTCAAAAGCTTCTCCATATAAAGCAAAGAGGTCATCATATATGCTATAGATGCTCATCTATACTTAACTTTCACTTTTTCATCTCCATTCAAACTTCTAATGTCTCTTCTTCTCCCTCAGCACTCGAACTGGTTTTCTCATGAAATATCTTCAAAACCCCCTAGTATGTCGAAACGTATATCTCTTAGTCGATATGAGATCTCTCCAAGATTATAGCTTCTAGTAGCTCAACCTTCTAACTCATGAAGTTTGAACAGAAACTATATTGCATGAGTTTCAAGGTCGTGGTGGGTTTAGTCTTCTCGTAGGTGCATGAAGGGGTGCATTAGTAACGTCAAAACAGCTAGATGTTTTGTTGTTCGTTTCCATGGCGCTTCCTGATCTTGCTTGTCATATTCTATAGTGTTCCCGCATGGAAGTGCATATGCATTTTCTAGTTCTCATTTTTCTCGAGTCGTGGCGGTCATCAGAAATGACGAAGTCATCGTCAAACGGCTAAGGAAAGAGCTTGTCTTCAAGGAATCAAATCTGAATGGTCAAGAGGAAACCTAGCTGCATTCTACAGACGAAGAGCTTTCCAAGGATACCTCATTTGCTGAGAACGGACGTCAGACGACGAAGTTATGACCTTGAGAAGAAGGACCAAAATAGGAAAGAGGTTCATGCAGCTTCGCGGTCGAGGGACAAGAAGGACTTTACACGTGGGGAGGCGAGAAGAAATATCTATAAGAAGAGTCAAAAGCAATTCACTTTTACTAATTCCACTTGCGAGTTTACTATAGCGTTCTAGAACTATCGGCGCGAAGTTGGACTTCATAGGTTCAAGGCGAGAAGAAGTTAGTGAAGAAGAACTTTGGACTGAGGAGGCGAAGAACTTCGAGCTTCAGTTACCCAGATGAGAAGGATGCAGACCATTGCAATGAAGTGATCGGACTTCAGCCAATATCGAGATCGTTTGGAGACGATGGGGATGGTGTTCCTAATGGAGAACTGGGGGGTGATCTCTTTAGAGCTAGTGCAGGAGATTCTCGTCTGCAAAGGACACCCTTCCGACGATCTTCGAGCAAGACCATCCAACTGGACTGTATCGCATTGGAGCTTCGTCTTGGGAATCGACGATGCAGGAAGACCAAGTGACTTTCTTTACGACAACACCTGCGAGCCGTCTTCGGAGGAGGTGACGAAGTACAGCGAGTTGTTCTCGGTGATGCCGGTGGGGTCGAACGGGTTCAAGTACACAGTTACATCGACTCATTCAAGAGAGATGTCGCAATTGCATTGACTACCATCTTCAAGCCGCAACGGACTTCGTATCTGATCAATTGACAGATACATTTTATCGAGCAGATCTTCAAAGAAAAGAAGACGTATTGGGTGAAGATCTTTCACGAGCATGTTCAGAAGCTATATAGTACATTTGAGGATGGCATGTAGATGTACTTCGCGACCTTCGCAGCAGTCTTTTACCGGAGCATGAGGTTGTTAACTCCGGCAGAGGAGGAGAAGTTCAGACAGAGAACGACGTCTGAAGATGAACTTTTGATGGAGCTGACTCCTCGGAGGGAAGAGATGGCGACTCTAGTGACTTCGGGGGGACCTAGCACCCGAGCGAAGAGGAAGATGGCAGATGTGGGAACCTCGGGTAGTGCAACCTCGAGGCAGAAGAAGAAGCGAGGAGGACTACGACCACGACTTCGGACGAAGGAGCCGAAGATGTTCAAACTCCTGCAAGATCTTCTTCACTGGAGATTGTTGGGGAATCACATCCAGGAGGAAGTCGAACAAACGTGAATCAGGAAGAGTTTGTTCTAAGAAGAGTACCTTCGGAGCTACACTTCGAGAACCTCCTCATGAAGCACTTCGGACTTTGTCTTGACAGGACAAAGTCACCACTTCGGCACCAAGAGATCCGACTATAAGAAGAGAGCGGAGTATGTTCGAGAAGACATTGGAGTTCCTCAGTGACACGGCGCTACCTATCATAGACATACAACGGCATGTTTATGAGAAGGAGACTCAGAGATCTTTGTCCTTAAACGATCTTCTCAGCACGGTGCACTTCGGAAAACAAGGATGGATCGAGGAGAAGGATACTTTGATGGAGAAGCTAGCGGTCTCTTCGGACGAAGTGAAGAGGTTGACAGATGAGCGCGATGCTCTGACGGTCGTGAAATCCAAAGAACAAGTGAAGGCTTCTCAAGAGATGCAGGATTGGCAAGCACAGCTTAGCCTTATGACCTCACGTTTCTATGACCTGAAGTCAGAAAGGGATGTTATGCTTGAGCAGTTGATCACAAAGGACGAGGAGATAATAGAGAGCTCAACAAGCGAAGGCGACTGCAGAAGAGAAGGCAGAAGGACTTCAGGTGAAGATGGAGGAAGCGATGACTTTGTACTTCGCCAATGAGTTAGATGCGACAGAAAAGGAGCTTCTCACGCGACTGAGAGACGAGATGACAGCAACATTAGATTCTTCGACGAAGAGTAGAGTAGTTAGGATAGTCGAGAGAATTATACGAGATTTGAAAGAACTTAGAGAAACAGTTAAGTTTACGTTATGGAGTATAGGTAGGACATTTCAGTTAGATAGTGGTGCGACTTCGGTTCCGCCAAGTGAGGGGACGTGATTCAACGTTCTAGATGTAATCTTTTCTCTGTAGGAAATGAGATCCGCCATCTTCGGACGATAGACTATATAAGCGATGCGATTCTTAGACGTTATATCTTTTCCATGTTTTCAGTTTTTGTTAGTTAATTTTCGATTACGCAAGGTTGCGGAGTGAGAGTGTGAATGATGTGGGCAAAAACAATTACCTACGAAGGACGTAGTTTGTTGTCGCAGGAGTAAATTTGATCGATGCAGACCTCCGAAGTCGGTCTTCGACGAAGAGAGTCTTCGTAGCATTTAAGTGAAAGATATTTCGAGGATCTGAGAACATATCAGTTACTGTGAAGTGAAAAAGAATAAGTTAAATTGTAAGAAGCGTTTGGAAGATGGTGGCTTCTTCTTGAGAATGCCTTCTTCAAATAAGTGGGGTCTTTAAGACTGAGGATTTAGCTGGAAGGACACTTCTTAGGAAGAGTAGAGGCCTATTCTTTGAACCTTGATGTGAAGTATGTATTCTTCTATCTTTTCAGAAGAAGACTAGTAACATTTCAGCAGTATTTTGCTATCTCATTTGTTCATACATCTACCTTCTCGAATCTTTTATTTGTATTGTTGGAAGGGTCTCTGATCAAGAATTATTTCATTATCGTTTGTATTCGATTTATCAGGTTGTGCTTGGGTTTGGTTACTTATCAAATTTAAACTCTCATCCAATGTCATGATGTGAATTATTCCACATAGTAAATAATTCAACTCTTAGTTTGAAGTTAGTCTCTCTAAGTGAAGTTAAGACCTCATAGAAGTCGATTTTGGAGGAAGTGAGCATTTGAAAATCTGAAAAAACCACGGCGTAGGTCTCGTCGCGCTGATCACCGTGGTATGTTCAAAAGTTGCAAATGAAGTTGCAGGCAAAAAGTTACTTGGAGTTCTTCTACAAGATTTCTGATATCAAGAAATTTACCATAAATCTGAGTGAGTTCGAAAAATACATTTTAGATTTTTTTATGTAGATTGTAGTATTTAGTATTTTTTTACATTTCGAAATGCACAAAAAGAGCATGTCTAGAGAAAGTTATGGCATTTTGTGTTAGCAAAGGAAAGATGAAATACCGCAGCTTTCTAGCATATCAGCTTAGAAACTGGTCTCTAGAACCAGTTGTGAGATCCGCTTCCATGGTGTAGCTGAGAAACTTGTAGAGAGGAGGTCTCCGGATCAAATCCATTCAGACTCACAACCGGCTTGGAGTAGGCTAGCCCCTTCGGAGGAATATGAGGGACACCAAGTTGCCTAGGGGGGAGACACTAGATGTCTTTTAAACGTACCGTGAATACGAGACGCCTCCGTCTACACCTGCACTAGTGCAGTCACCTGGTGTGGATACTAGAGGGAGGTTACCACCGGATTTTGAAATGGACCTTATGCTAGAGGACTAAGCTCACCTTCGGCTTGTCGGGGTCACTAGTACGAATTCGGTTGTGCAGTCACCTGGTGTGGATACTAGAAGGAGGTTACCACCGGATTTCGAAATGGATCCTATGCTAGAGGACTAAGCTCCCCTTCGGGTTGTCAAGGTCACTAGTACGAATTCGGTTGCGACCCTCTAAGTCCTGAGGTAGCGAGATGGCATCAAAGATACTCCAAGTCGGTACCAAATCTTTTGTAGAAAAATGTAGAGTTCTACATATTATTCACTTGGGTCGAAAAATCAAGTGAAACTGATACCTGAGACGATACTTATCACACTTCAAAGTTTAAGGGGGCCGAAAAACGACAATGGTGATAACTCGGGCTACACGTGTCAGAACTAGGTGATTCCGGTGGCCAGAGGTAGCCGTGGTGGAGTTACTTTGGTTCAAGGTGTCAAATGCTGATTGTACGACTGACTCAGTGGCCGTCCGTACAGATGAACCTGCGAAGCTTAGTGAAATCATCTTCTTACGTGTAGATTTATTATCAGTGATTTATTTTTCTGCTGCTATCTATTTAAGGCGTCTTTTATCCCTGCCAGGTGACACTGAAGGTTACGTAGGGTGGAGGAAAACCCAGAGGGGTGTACTATCGAGAGAAAGAATTCTCAGGTCATTCTCGTAGTTTGTCGATCAGCGGGTAGTGTAGAGTTTACCGTGCGGAAGCTATCAAATAGAGAAACAGTAGAGCTGAGGAGAGAAATTTTACACAGAGGTTACGTCTGAAGAGATTTTCTGACTGATCAGAGCTTTGACATCGAGAGATTGAGCTTAGTAGACAGAATCAAGTAGAGAGGAGACCTACAACTTGTACGTATACTTTTTTGAAAAGAAAACGAGAAGCTTCTAGGTGAACGTTGTCGTGTCGTGGTCTGACTCCTATCTGAAATTCAGACTTCGATGCTTGTCGTTCCAAAGACACTCATGAGAAAGACAAGTTAGGCCCTAGCTTATGGACTTTTGACATCATTTCGGATCTCCATTTTCATCGCATAGATGAGTAGAGTTCATTGTCAGCTTTCCATAGGCGCTTTGTCTACTTCGTTTGGACGTCTAGTGGAGAAGTTATAGGACTCGAAAGATGGAGAAAACAAGCTAGACTCCAACTTACGGACTTTTGGCACAACTTCGGATCTTCGCTTTTATCGCATCAGTCGATAGAGCTCCTTGCCAACTTTTCATAGGCACTTTGTCTACTTCGTTTAGACGCTTAGTGGAGAAGTAACAGCACTTGAAAGATGGAGAAAACAAGCTAGGCCCCAGCTTACGGACTTTTGGCACAATTTCGGTTCTTCACTTTCATCACATAGATGGGTAGAGCTCGTTGTCAACTTTCCATGGGCATCTTGTCTACTTCATTTGGACACCTACTAGAGAAGTTATGCGATTCGAAAGAAGGGAAAATCAAGCTAGGCCTTAGTTTACTTACTGACTGGGTATTTACAGCCCTAGACGTTATATTAGAGACGCAAGGGGTCTATTTCCTCATTATCAGAGAGAACTTCGTACGTATAGAGACTGATACAAGGGGGCTGCTTAAAGAACTTGCTTGTTCCTACGACTTGTCAGTGGACGTTTTGAAGAATTGAGAAGTCCAATACACGCGAGCAAGGTGTCATTAGGTTCATATCTGTGCATGCTACGCACAGGTTAAGACAGTTTGAGAAGAGATGGATCGAGGGATGTCGTGAGAGAAATTGAGACGCAGGAGGGAGATTTGGAGATTTCAGTTACATGTGAAGGAGAGTTGGACCGTTCGGGTCTTTCCGAAGTCCAAACTTGCTGTCCTTGGATCCATCGGGATCAGAACACCGAGTTCTACAGGAAATTGAAGACGATATCAAGTTTCATCAGACGGTTTGGGAGTTCTGAGTGAAATTGACTCGCAGGGAAGCGCGTGCGTCAAGTTTTTCATCGCATGCGTACTGAAATTGGGTTGTTCTTCGCGATCGGTGTACCAAGCTCTTCGTTCTTGGTGCCTACGTGACCAGGGAGTCTTCATCTACGCATAGGAGAAGACAATACGTGAATTGGATTGTTGGTTTGGATGAGGTGAGCGAGTTTGAGCCGCACGGAGTTCATTTACGTCAGTTTTTTGCAACCTGCGACCAAATTTCTTGCGTGGTTTTGCAAAGGGAACTCCAAACGGCTTGTTTGGAGTCTCATTGGGTTCGTGATAGCTAGATCTACCTGCTAGGGAAGACAGATATCAGATCAAGCGATCCGTTTGAGCGGTGTGTGCGGTTTTAAGCCGCATGGAGCAATTTTTGAAAGTTCGATCACTTGCGACCAAAAATCAGCGATATCTCGGCTGTAAGGAGTCGGATCTGAAGGTTTCTTGGGTTAACAGAGTCAACGGAGGAGACCCTATCGACCTCTGAAGTCCGTTCGGTGAAAGAGGAAGTTCTCAGATAGGCCTTTTTCGGTTTCTTCGCTATGGATTTTGCTCTTTTGAGTTCGTTAGAGTTCTGATTGACTATATACAGCTTGTGGTAGCTAGCTTTAGCTAAGAGCTTGTACATGGATGTGGTTTGGACTTGGGTTCACGTGATACTGCTGTGGCTCTGTTTGTTAGCAAAGGGAAGTTTCTCTTGCTTTGAGTTACGCTTCGATGGTTTTGGATCAGGGTTGTGATTCATGGGTTATTTTTAAAGGCTTTGAAACAGGTTACAGATCGCTCTGGTATGTTTTTCAGTTCTGTGCTCTTAGGAGAAAGAACCGGCAGTGTACATACATTTGGAGTTGATATATATCGCAGCATTCGTTTTCGTGGTTGTTTTTCTGTCTTGTCTCTGTTTCAGCACACATCATCTCTACAGCCAGGAACCTTACGTTTTCCTGGACATCCTTCATGCAATATCCGACACGATACGATGATGAACTCGACGTGAAGATCTGGGATGGAGATTTCTTCTGTGTGTGAACTTTGAAGAAGAGATTGGCAATCATGAGTGGGGATGGAAAAGGTGATGGAGATGGAGCTAGTGGGTTACGTGGGTTACCGAAGGTGCAATTGGATCCGACGACTGCATCGATGTTCCAAGCTTTCACTATGTTCTTACGGCAGCAACAGTCTGATGAGCAGAAGAAAGCTTTGACAACAAAGGCGTTACAAGCGATGGTCAGCAGGATTGACCAGTTTGATGAGAGAGATGTCTCAAGATATCTTAGGCATTATGTGAAGGAGATGGAGTTGAACCGGGTCTCAGAAAATGAGATGATTGAGACGTTTGAGTTAGCAACAGCTCCAGAGATTAGAGATCATGTTTAAATGTTAACAAAGCATTTTAACAAGGATTGGGAGACTTTTGCTCGTGCCTTGATGGATTGAGTACTTCTTGGAGGACTCTGATCGAGTCACCAAGAAGTCATTCTCGGAGTGGGTTGAGCAACCAAGGAAGGGTTTATAAGCTATTGAGTTGCTCAAGGAGTTTGAGAAGTAGTTTTCACGGGTGACCAGGATGGAGAAGTTGACGTTGCAGTCCAACAAGACAGAGTTATTTCTTCGAGCTGCAGATGAGAAGTTGCAAGAGAAGCTAGAGGTACTTTTGGAAGACCGGGAGTAGGACGATGGATTGACCAGTAGTTGGAAGAAGGTTGAAGAAGCTATTGGTCTGCTTACCAAGAGGGAGCGAAGACGAGAGAAAGTTCCTGTTAGGAGACTGACACCAACATCGACTGCTGTAAAATCTGTTCCTGTGGTCCGATCAGTGGTTCCTGTTGCTAGACAGGTAGTACCAGTTGCTCCAACTGTTCCAGTTGTTTTAGTTGTTCAAGCACCTATGGTATCTCCGAAGAAGGATGATTCAAACCTTGAGGAGATTTTGCGTGGAATGCGAGATCTGCAGATCAAGCTCACAAGATTCAAAGAGAAGGGGTCTACAAGCGGAGCAAGACCGGTTAAGAAGCAAGGCTGGATCCAATGGTGTATCTGGTGCGATGGTACTGAACATTCGCGTAGAGATTGCAAGGAGTTCACTGATATTCTGCAACAAGGAGTGATCTTCTGGAAGGATGGGAAGGTAGCGTTGAGGGATACTGGTGCACTTTTTCAGACCAACTTTGGTAGAGGAGGGATGAAGAAGTTGGTTGAGGACCACCTATCAGCGCAAGCAGTTGCAATGGTGGAAGCTGAAACTTATGGCACGAGAGTTGAAGATCAAGCTGAGAGAGGTTTTAACGGACAAGTTGAGCCGAGTGGATTGTGATCATCTGTCATCTCCATGAAACAGAAAAGGAAGATGACACGTGAAACGTTGCTGAGAACAGCTGCTACGATCCAGAAGGATACTGGATGAGAGGATCCGATAGAAGCTCTATCGGTGCATGCTTACATCGTCAAGAACCAACATGAAGCGTTGTTGGAAGAGAAGAGAATGCGAGATTCAGAGGATGCAAGGGAAAGAACTTCTTCCAAGAGACAGACTCGAGAGGAGAAGGTTCGTCAAGAGCTTCAGGATGCAGGAGCTCAAGATCTACCGATGGATGATGCTCCTTCTCCATCGAAGAAAAGAGTGAAGGATTCTCAGAAGGAGAAGGATAAGCCGGCTGCATACAAACTACAGTCAGACATCGAGGCTTCACCAGACTTGAAGAGAGTCTTGGAAGATCGTATTCTGAATGCGAAGGTGGAGTTTACCTTGAGAGAAGTGTTGAGCATTGCTAAGCGTGAGTTTCATGATGTCTCATCGATGTCATCAAACGGAAGCGACATATTACGGGTGAGATTGGTTTATCACATGCCTTGGATACTAGGATGTCTGTGGATGAGGAGAGAGAGCTTGCAAAGTGCAGTGTTTATTCTTCAGAGGAAGAAAGAGATCGTAGGCGCAAGGTACATTTTGAGGATGAAGAAGAGGATAGAAAACAAAGCTCAAGTCATTACAGTCACAATCACTGGGTTCGAGCTACAACGAAGACGTTGGTGAGAATCGGAGACTTGGATGAGGTGGTGGTTACTCTGATCGATCATGGATCAGAAATCAACATCATGTCGAATGAGCTGTACAAGAGGAAGAAGTGACCGATCGACACAAAGCATGGATGGGTCATAAGAGCAGCGAACAACACAAGAGGAGACTTGTATGGAGCTTGTCCAGACATCAAAGTGCACATAGGTGATGTTGCTATCGAGCAAAACTTCTTTGTTCAGGAAGCAACATCATACCTGCTCATTCTTGGTCAACTTTTCACTCATAGCAACTCGGATGGAGACAAAGCTACTGGACGACGGATATGCTTATGCTAAGATCCGAAGTCAAGATGAGACGAGAGCGGTACAATTCTTGACTGTATCGTCCAATCACGAGCGCAATCGAGATTGTCTGAGGGAGAAATCACTTCCAAGGGTTTGTGAAGAGTTCAAGGATTTTCGTTGAGTACCACTATAGAGCGGGATTGTGGTGGTGCGCAAGAGAAGGTACTCTCGCTTGATGGAGATAGTGTCTTTTGTACATGGTTTGTTGGGCTTTCAGAGTGTGGGTACAGTACAAGAAGGTAGAAGAGCTGAAAAGAAAAGAACAAAAAAATTTACGTGATGTTGAGTTGATGTTCAAAGAGTTGGGTGAGCTAGAATGGGATGAATGGATTTCTGGTGTTTATGAAGAGGATGGGTTGGAGGATCCTTTGCGAGAGATCATGTCTATTGGATGGGAGGATATGGATAAGGTTGTGCAGATTCATTCAAGGGAGGTCTATTCTGTGATTGAATCATTCCGTGCACCGGAGGTTCGAGTTGAGACAAAGCTTCAAGGGAGAAGAGTTTGAGAGATCCTGCAATGATAGGACACAAGTTCACGGAGAAGACCTTTGAAGAGCTGAAGATTGGATCTGATGGGTCTCTTCTACCAGAAGAGAGGATGTGCTTCAAGGAGATGCTTTCACGACATGGGAAAGCATTTGCCTTTGAGCCACATGAGATTGGGTGTGTAGACCTGTACGTTGTTACCCCGATGGTTATCTTCACGGTACCGCATGTGTCATGGAACCTGAGACCAATTCCAGTACCGCGAGCTCACTTGCCCAAACTAGTAGAGTTGCTGAAGGAGAAGATGCGGATGAAGATCTTAGAGCCGTCGTTTGCACCGTATTCGAGCAGATGGTTTACAGTGCTTAAGAAGAATGGGTCGCTGCGATTCATCCAAGACATGCAATCGGTGAATGCAGTAACAATCAGAAATGCTGGGATGAGATCGATTGTGGATGAGTTTGCTGAAGCGTTTGCAGGAAGAGCAATTTACTCAATGGGAGATCTTTACTCAGGGTATGATCAATTTTAACTAGCAGAGGAGAGCAGAAGCTTCACGACAATGAGGACACCTTTGGGGTTGGTTAGGATGTGTACCTTACCACAAGGAGCTACCAACTCGGTAGCACATATGATGAATGGGATGAATTGAGTTCTAAGAGACTTCATCTTTGAAAAGACGATGCCGTTCTTGGATGACAACCCCATCAAAGGATGTATGGAAGATGAGAAGGATGAAGCATTAGATCAGAGGGGGTGTCGGCGATACGTCATCGATCACATCGCAGATTGTGAGAAGATCTTATCTCGACTTGAGGAAGTTCATCTTACGCTGTCAGGTGCGAAGTCTACATTTGGGGTTAGAGAGGTTTTGATCGTTGGTCATTTGTGTGGATCGTTTGGTCGGAAGTCAGATCCAGACAAGGTGGATGTGATTGGAACGATGAAGAAGGTTTGCAACTCGCTGACAGAAATAAGAAGATTTTTGGGTGCTTGTGTATTCTACCACATTTGGATTCCTCATTATGCGCATGTGGCGGATCCGTTGTATGGATTGTTGCATAAGGTCATAAGTTCAGATGGGAGGAAGAGCATACTGATGCGGTAAGGAAGCTGAAGTCTTTACTATCATCTCTTCCATTTCTGGGAAGGATTGATTACAAGGGTGCTAGGCCGGTGGTTTTTATTGTGGATACAAGTCCAGTTGTAACTGGATGGGCAGTCGGACAGGATGATGAGGATGGAGACAGGTTTGCGGTTAGGTTCGGAGCGAAGGTGTTAAGTGCTCGACAACGTGCTTACCTGCAAGTGAAGAGAGAACTGTGGGGTATTGTTTCAGCTATGAAAACTGAGAAAGAGTATTTGATTGGAGCAGTAGTGGTGGTTGAAACTGATTGCTTGTCGTTGTTAGGGATGATCATGAATTGTTCAACTCCTGATATTGTGATGTTACGATGGATCGCATATATCAAGTCGTTGAACCCGGAGTTTAGACATATTGCAGGGAAGGATAATCCGATGACAGATATGTTATCTCGAGCTCGGTATGATGGGGAGGATGAGATGGTTGAAGATATTGACGACATGGGTGCAAAGTTCTATTCAATTGCACAGACAAGAAGAAAAGATGAGTTGTTTGTTGAAGGATTGTATGATGGTGATTTGCTTGACATCGGAAGGTACCTTAGTACGATGGTTAAGCAGATAGGTTGGACGGATGAGAGGTTTCGGAGAGTTCGAAGGAAGGCCTACAACTTCATGTTGCAGGATGGGTTTCTTTGAAAGCGACCGAAGCAGAAAGGTGAGGTACCGCTACGAGTGATTTGCAACAAGGAAGATCAGCAGAAGTTGCTCAAGGCGTTGCATGAGAGTCTTTGTGCTGGACATCGAAGGATTTGGACCACTTTTACAAAGATGAAAGAGCGGTATTGATGAAAAAACATGTACAAGGATGTTGTATTTTTTGTGGAGTCTTGTTTGACATGTCAGATGTATCGAACATCCGACATCTTGAGGGATTACACCTGACTTATCCTTTGGCAATCCACTTCAAGTGGGTGGTAGACTTGGTGATTATGCCGGTTGGATTGTGGCAGATGAGATACTTGGTACTTGCTAGAGAAGATCTTTAGAATCAAGTCGAGGGTATGACGCTTTCGACAAAGACAACTGAAGGGGTATGTAGATTTCTCTTGGAAGAGGTTGGTTGTCGATATAGATGTGTGGGAAAGATCACTACAGATCGGGGAGAGTTAGATGCACACGAGGTCCGTGAATTCTTTGCAAGGTGTGGGGTGAGGTTGTCACTAACAACTGCTTACAACCCCGAAGGGAATGCCAAGAGTGAACGTGGTCATCCACCCATTGTGAAGGCTTTGATGAAGACCTGCAACGGAAGGGTACGCGAGTGGCCTCGGCTCTTATCATTTGCGTTATGGACAGATCGAACGACGCACAGCTCGGTGACAGGATACATGCCGATGGAACTCATCACATGTCAGAAACCTATCATGCCGACATGGAGTGTGTTACCTTGGGAAGACAATCTGACTAGGGAAGAGCTTCTTGCTATTCGAATTAGGCAGTTAGAGAAAAGACCTGAGGATATCCAAGCTGCTTTGGATAGGCTACGAGAAGCACGGTTGAAGAACAAGGTCAGATTTGATCAACGACATCGTTTGAGACCTAGGGAAATCAAGGAAGGTGATTGGGTGTTAGTCTATGACAACAGTCTAGACAACCAGCATAGTGCACTCCGGAAGTTTTCCAGACCATGGTTTGGTCCGTATGTGGTGAAGAAGGTTCATGACAACGCAACTTATGCCTTGCAAGAGTTGGATGGAACGAGCTTGAAGGTACCAGTGGCAAGTAAACGTGTCAAGATTTTCAAAAAAAGAGATGAAGAGGTCGATCTAGCAGATATATTGACGGAGTTTCAGTTTGAGGATGAGAATTATGCAGAAGACTTTGAAGGTGAGGTTGGCTACGATGAGAAGTAGGACAATAAGACAAGGTGCGTGCCAGTCCACTCCTTAGTTGGTATCTCTGGTGCATACCGGAGGATGCACAGATTTAGAGGGGGTGGATGTCGTGTCGTGGATTGGCTCCTATCTGAAATTCAGACTTTGATGCTTGTCGTTCCAAAGACACTCATGAGAAAGACAAGCTAGACCCTACTTACGGACTTTTGGCATCATTTCGGATCTCCATTTTCATCGCATAGATGGGTAGAGCTCATTGTCAGCTTTCCATAGGCACTTTGTCTACTTCGTTTAGACGTCTAGTGGAGAAGTTACAAGACTCGAAAGATGGAGAAAACAAGCTAGACTCCAACTTACGGACTTTTGGCACAACTTCGGATCTTCGCTTTTATCGCATCAGTCGATAGAGCTCCTTGCCATCTTTTCATAAGCACTTTGTCTACTTCGTTTGGACGCCTAGTGGAGAAGTAACAGCACTCAAAAGATGGAGAAAACAAGCTAAGCTCCAGCTTACGGACTTTTTGCACAACTTCGGATCTTCACTTTCATCACATAGATTGATAGAGCTCATTGTCAACTTTCCATGGGCATCTTGTCTACTTCATTTGGACACCTACTGGAGAAGTTATGCGATTCGAAAGAAGAGAAAATCAAGCTAGGCCTTAGTTTACTTGCTGACTGGGTATTTGTAGCCCCATGCGTTATATTAAAGATGCAAGGGGTCTGCTTCTTCATTATCAGAGAGAACTTCGTACGTACAGAGACTAATACAAGGGGGCTGCTTAAGGGACTTGCTTGTTCCTGCGGTGGACGTTTTGGAGAATTGGGAAGTCTAATACACGCGCGCAAGGTGTCACTGGGTTCAGATCTGTGCAGGCTACGCACAGGTTAAGACGGTTTGAGAAGAGACAGATCGAGATATGTGTACTGAGAGAAATTGAGACGCAAGAGAGAGATTTGAAGATTTCAATTACTTGTGAAGGAGAGTTGGACCGTTCGAGCCGTTCTAGAGTCCAAACTTGCTGTCCTTGGATCCATCGGGATCAGAACACCGAGTCTATAGGAAATTGAAGACGATATCAAGTTTCATCGGACGGTTTGGGAGTTTTGAGTGAAATTGGCTCGCAGAGAAGCGCTTGCGTCAAGTTTTTCATCGCCTACGACTTGAAATTGGGTTGTTCTTCTCGATCGGTGTGCCAAGCTCTTCGTTCTTGGTGCCTACGCGATCAGGGAGTCTTCATCTACGCATAAGAGAAGACAATACTTGGATTGGATTGTTGGTTTGGGTGAGGTGAGCGAGTTTGAGCCGCAAGGAGTCCATTTACGTCTGTTTTTTGCAACCTGCGACCAAATTTCTTGCGTGGTTTTGCAAGAGGAACTCCAAACGGCTTCTTTGGAGTCTCATTGGGTTCATGATAGCTAGATCTACCTGCCAGGGAAGACAGATAGCAGATCAAACGATCTGTTTGAGTGGTGTGTGCAGTTTTAAGTCGCAGGGAGTAGTTTTTGAAAGTTCGATCACATGCGATCGAAAATCAGCGATATCTCGGCTGTAAGGAGTCGGATCTGAAGGTTTCTTGGAGTCAACGGAGGAGATCCTATCGACCTCTGAAGTTTGTTCGACGAAAGGAGGAAGTTCTCAGATAGACCTTTTTCGATTTCGTCGCTACGAGTTTTGCTCTTTTGAGTTCGTTAGAGTTCTGGTGGCTATATACAGCTTGTGGTAGCTAGCTTTAGCTAGCTTTAGCTAAGAACTTGTACATGGATGTGATTTGGACTTGGGTTTGGATCGCGTGATACTGTTGTGGCTATGTTTGTTAGCAAAGGGAAGTTTCTCTTGCTTTGAGCTACCCTTCGGTGATTTTGGGTCAGAGTTGTGATTCAGGGGTTGTTTTTAAGGGCTTTGAAGCAGGTTATAGACCGCTGTCGTGTCGTGGACCGGCTCCTACCTAAAATTCAAACTTCGATGCTTGTCGCTCCAAAGACACTCATGAGAAGACAAGCTAGGCCCCAGCTTACAGATTTTGACACAATCTCAGATCTCCATTTTCATCGCATAGATGGGTAGACCTCCTTGTCAGCTTTCCATACACATCTTGTCTACTTCGTTTGGGCGCCTAGTGGAGAAGTTACAGGACTCGAAGGATGGAGAAAATAAGCTAAGCCCCAGCTTACGGGTTTTTGGCACCACTTCGGATCTTCGTTTTTATCGCACCAGTGGATAGAGCTCCTTGTCAGCATTCCATAGGCACTTTGTCTACTTCGTTTGGACACATAGTGAAGAAGTTACAGGACTCAAAAGATGGAGAAAACAAGCTAGGCCCCAGCTTACGAGCTTTTGGCGCAACTTTGGATCTTTACTTTTATCGCATAAATGGATAGAGCTCGTTGTCAGCTTTCCATGGGCATCTTGTTTATTTCGTTTGGACATCTAGAGAAGAAGTTATGCGATTCGAAAAAAGGTAAAATCAAGCTAGGCCCCTAGTTATTTGCTGACTGGGTATTTAGGGCTTCAGGCGTTATATCAAAGACGCAAGGGGCCTGCTTCTTATTATTGAGGGTTGAACTTCGTACGTACAGACTGTTGCAAGGGGGCTGCTTAAAGGGCTTGCTTGTTCATGCGACCTGTCGGTGGATGTTTTGGAGAATTGGGAAGTCCAATACACGCGCGCAAGGTGTCATCGGGTTCAGATCTGTGCAGGCTACGCACAAGTTAAGACGGTTTGGGAAGAGACGGATCGAGGGTTGTGTTCTGGGAGAAATTGAGACGCAAGAAGCAGATTTGGGGTTTTCAGTTACCTGTGAAAAGCAGATGGGTCGCTGCGGTTCATCCAAGACATGCAGCCGGTGAACGCAGTAACAATCAGAAATGCTGGGGTGGGACCGATTGTGGATGAGTTTGCAGAAGCGTTTGCAGGAAGAGCGATTTACTCGATGGGAGATCTTTACTCAGGGTATGATCAGTTTCAACTAGCGGAGGAGAGCAGAAGCTTCACGACAATGAGGACACCTTTGGGGTTGGTTAGGATGTGTATCTTACCACAGGGAGCTACCAACTCGGTAGCACACATGATGAACGGGATGAATCGAGTTCTAAGGGACTTCATCCCCGAAAAGACGATGCCGTTCTTGGATGACATCCCCATCAAAGGATGTGTGGAAGATGAGAAGGATGAAGCATTAGATCAGAGGGGGTGTCGGTGATACGTCACTGATCACATCGCAGACTGTGAGAAGATCTTATCTCGACTTGAGGAAGTTCATCTTACGCTGTCAGGTGCGAAGTCTACATTTGGGGTTAGAGAGGTTTTGATCGTTGGTCATTTGTGTGGATCGTTTGATCGGAAGTCAGATCCGAACAAGGTGGATGCGATTGGAAGGATGAAGGAGGTTTGCAACTCGCTGACAGAAGATTTTTGGGTGCTTGTGTATTCTACCACATTTGGATTCCTCATTATGCGCATGTGGCGGATCCGTTGTATGGATTGTTACGTAAGGGTCATAAGTTCAGATGGGAGGAAGAGCATACTGATGCAGTAAGGAAGTTGAAGTCCTTACTATCATCTCCTCCAGTTCTAGGAAGGATTGATTACAAGGGTGCTAGGCCGGTGGTTCTTACAGTGGATACAAGTCCAGTTGCAATTGGATGGGCAGTCGGACAGAATGATGAGGATGGAGACAGATTTGCGGTTAGGTTCGGAGCGAAGGTGTTAAGTCCTCGACAACGTGCTTACCCGCAAGTGAAGAGAGAACTGTGGGGTATTGTTTCAGCTATGAAAACTGAGAAAGAGTATTTGATTGGAGCAGTAGTGGTGGTTGAAACTGATTGCTTGTCGTTGTTAGGGATGATCATGAATTGTTCAACTCCTGATATTGTGATGTTACGATGGATCGCATATATCAAGTCGTTGAACCCGGAGTTTAGACATATCGCAGGGAAAGATAATCCGATGGCGGATATGTTATCTCGAGCTCGGTATGATGGGGAGGATGAGATGGTAGAAGACATTGACGACGTGGGTACAGAGTTCTATTCGATTGCACAGACAGGAAGGGAAGATGAGTTGTTTGTTGAAGGGTTGTATGATGGTGATTTACTTGATATCGGGAGGTACCTTAGTACGATGGTTAAGCAGATAGGTTGGACGGATGAGAGGTTTCGGAGAGTTCGAAGGAAGGCCTACAAATTCAGGTTGCAGGATGGGTTTCTTTGGAAGCGACCGAAGCAGAAAGGTGGGGTACCGCTACGGGTGATTTGCAACAAGGAAGATCAGCAGAAGTTGCTCAAGGCGTTCCATGAGAGTCTTTGGGCTGGACATCGAGGAATTTGGGTCACTTTTACCAAGATAAAAGAGAGGTATTGGTGGAAAAACATGTATAGGGATGTTGTATCTTTTGTGGAGTCTTGTTTGGCATGTCAGATGTATTCGAATATCTGACATCGTGACGGATTACATCCGACTTATCCGTTGGCGATCCACTTCAAGTTGGTGGTAGACTTGATGATTATGCCGGTTGGATTATGGCAGATGAGATACTTGGTACTTGCTAGAGAGGATCTTTCAAATCAAGTCGAGGGTAGGGCGCTTCGGACGAAGACAACTGAAGGGGTATGTAGATTTCTCTTGGAAGAGGTTGTTTGTCGATATGGATGTGTGGGAAAGATCACTGCAGATCGGGGAGAGTTGGATGCACAAGAGGCTCGTGAATTCTTTGCAAGGTGTGGGGTGAGGTTGTCACTGACAACTGCTTACAACCCCGAAGGGAATGTCAAGAGTGAACGTGGTCATCCACCCATTGTGAAGGCTTTGGTGAAGACTTGCAACGGAAGGGTGCAGAGTGACCTCGACTCTTACCATTTGCGTTATGGACAGATACAACGACGCACAGCTCGGTGACAGGTTACATGCCGGTGGAACTCATCACAGGTCAGAAGCCTATCATGCCGATTGAAGAACACGTTTTGACATGGAGTGTGTTACCTTGGGAGGACAATTTGACTAGAGAAGAGCTTCTTGCTATTCGAATTAGGCAGTTAGAGAGAAGACCAGAGGATATCCAAATTGCTTTGGATAGGCTGCGAGAAGCACGGTTGAAGAACAAGATCAGATTTGATCAGCGACATCGTTTGAGACCCAGAGAAATCAAAGAAGGTGATTGGGTGTTAGTCTATGACAACAGTCTAGACAACCAGCATAGTGCACTCCGGAAGTTTTCCAGAAGATGGTTTGGTCCGTATGTGGTGAAGAAGGTTCATGACAACGCAACTTACGCCCTGCAAGAGTTGGATGGAACGAGCTTGAAGGTACCAGTGGCAGGTAAACGTATCAAGATTTTCAAAAAGAGAGATGAGGAGGTCGATCTAGCAGATATCTTGACGGAGTTTCAGTTTGAGGATGAGGATTATGCAGAAGATCTTGAAGGTGAGGTTGGTTACGATGGGAAGTAGGACGATAAGCCGGTCCACTCCTTGGTTGGTATCTCTGGAGCATACCGGAGGATGCACAGGTTCAGAGGGGGTGGATGTCGTGTCGTGGACCGGCTCCTACCTGAAATTCAAACTTCAATGCTTGTCGCTCCAAAGACACTCATGAGAAGACAAGCTAGGCCCCAGCTTACGGATTTTGGCACAATCTCAGATCTCCATTTTCATCGCATAGATGGGTAGAGCTCCTTGTCAGCTTTCCATAGGCATCTTGTCTACTTCGTTTGGGCGCCTAGTGGAGAAGTTACAGGACTCGAAGGATGGAGAAAATAAGCTAGGCCCCAGCTTACGGGTTTTTGGCACCACTTTGGATCTTCATTTTTATCGCACCAGTGGATAGAGCTCCTTGTCATCATTCCATAGGCACTTTGTCTACTTCGTTTGGACGCATAGTGAAGAAGTTATAGGACTCGAAAGATGGAGAAAACAAGCTAAGCCCCAGCTTACGAGTTTTTGGCACCACTTCGGATCTTCGTTTTTATCGCACCAGTGGATAGAGCTCCTTGTCAGCATTCCATAGGCACTTTGTCTACTTCGTTTGGACGCATAGTGAAGAAGTTACAGGACTCGAAAGATGGAGAAAACAAGCTAAGCCCCAGCTTACGAGTTTTTGGCACCACTTCGGATCTTCGTTTTTATCGCACCAGTGGATAGAGCTCCTTGTCAGCATTCCATAGGCACTTTGTCTACTTCGTTTGGACGCATAGTGAAGAAGTTATAGGACTCGAAAGATGGAGAAAACAAGCTAGACTCCAGCTTACGAACTTTTGGTGCAACTTCGGATCTTTACTTTTATCGCAAAGATGGATAGAGCTCGTTGTCAGCTTTCCATGGGCATCTTGTTTATTTCGTTTGGACATCCAGAGAAGAAGTTATGCGATTCGAAAAAAGGCAAAATCAAGCTAGACCCCTAGTTATTTGCTGACTGGTTATTTAGGACTTCAGGCGTTATATCAAAGACGCAAGGGGCCTGCTTCTTATTATTGAGGGTTGAACTTCGTACGTACAGACTGTTGCAAGAGGGTTGCTTAAGGGGCTTGCTTGTTCCTGCGACCTGTCGGTGGATGTTTTGGAGAATTGGGAAGTCCAATACACGCGCGCAAGGTGCCATCGGGTTCAGATCTGTGCAGGCTACACACAGGTTAAGACGGGTTGGGAAGAGACGGATCGAGGGTTGTGTTCTGGGAGAAATTGAGACGCATGAAGCAGATTTGGATTTTTCAGTTACCTGTGAAGGAGAGTTGGACCGTTCGGACCGTTCCGGAGTCCAAACTTGCTGTCCTTGGATCCATCGGGATCAGAACAACGAGTTCTTCAGGAAATTGAAGACAATACAAAGTTTCATCGGGCGGTTTGGGAGTTGTGAGAGAAATTGGCTCGCAGGGAAGCGCTTGCGTCAGGTTTTCATCGCCTGCGACCTGAGATTGGATTGTTCTTCGCGATCGGTGAGCCAAGTTCTTCGTTCTTGGTGCCTACGCGATCAGGGAGTCCTCATGTACGCATAGGAGAAGACTGTAAGTGAATTGGATTGTTGGTTTGGGTGTGGTGAGCGAATTTGAGCCGCATGGAGCCGATTTACGTCAGTTTTTTGCAACCTGCGACCAAATTTCTCGAGTGGTTTTGCAAGGGGAACTCCAAACGGCTTGTTTGGAGTCTTGTTGGGTTCAGGGTAGCCAGATCTACCTACCAGCGGAGACGGATATCAGTTTAGACGATCCGTTTGAGCGGTGTGAGCGGTTTTAAGCCGCAGGGAGGAGTTTTTGAAAGTTCGGTCACCTACGACCGAAAATTGGCGATATCTCGACTATCGGGAGTCGGATCTGAAGGTTTCTTGAGCCAACGGAGTGAGGGAAGGAGACCCTATCAACATTTGAAGATCGTTTGGCGAAAGGAGAAAGTTTCCAGAAAGGTCTTTTTCGGTTCCTTCGCTACAAGTTTCGTCCTTTTGAGTTCGTTAAGGACTTAGTTGGTTGTGTATGGCTTGTGGTAGCTAGCTTTAGCCAAGAGCTAGTGTGTGGATGTGGTTTGGACTTGAGTTTGGATCGCGTGATACTGTTGTGGCTCTGGTTGTTAGCAAAGAGAAGTTTCTCTTGCCTTGAGCTGCGCTTGCGCGATTTCAGGCTAGGGTTGCGATTCAGGGGTTTGTTTTAGGGCTTCTGAAGTAGGTTACAGACCGCTCTGGTCTGTTCCTGGTGTTGTTAGGAGAAAGAAACGGCAGTGTACATACATTTGGAGTGGTATATATTGCGCGTTCGTTTTCGTGGTTGTTCGTCTCTGTCTTGTCTCTGTTTGGCACACAACATATCCACAGCCATGAACCTCGCGTTTTCCTGGACATCCTTCACGCAATATCCGACACGATACCGCTCTGGTCTGTTTTTCAGTTCTGTGCTCTTAGGAGAAAGAACCGTTAGTGTACATACATTTGGAGTTGGTATATATCGCAGCAATTCGTTTTCGTGGTTGTTTTTCTCGGTCTTGTCTCTATTTCAGCACACAGCATATCCACAACCATGAACCTCGCATTTTCCTGGACATCCTTCACGCAATATCCGACACGATAACGTGCTGGTGCTTCACATGAGCAGTTTTCTGATATTCTGAGTTCTTGAGCGTGAGCTTTTCAATCTGGATGATCTGGAGTTGAAGATTTACTTGCACACCGTGTGTTTTATCTTGGTCGGACCGAAATCGTGATGGTGTGTTTTCTTACGATCCGTATTTCGTGTGTGGTTTTCGTCCTCCTCTTCACGATCGTATCACAGCTAGAAGGTTCCGTCCTTCCCAGGAAACTCTCGCCTCGACGTACAATCTGGTGCTTCCACTGAGAGGCTTCTTGGGATGATTGACCGTGAAGTTGAGTTCCAAGACGAAGAAGAAGATGGATCGAAAGAGCGGAAGCGCTGCTGCTGCTACTTCTACGGTTGCTGCATCTACGTCTACTGCAGCACCTTCTATAGCACCTGCAACTGCAACGATGGCTCCATCTGATCTGGATACGGCTTAGATTTTGAAGACGTTTGCGACCCTGGTCCAACAACATCCGATCGTTGGAGGGGGTGAGTTAAAATCCACAAAGGCTTTGCAAGCGATTGTGAATAGATGTGGAAGATTTGAAGATAGAGATATTTCTAGATATCTGCGTGAATACAGAGGAGAGATGGAACTGGTTAGAGTTACTGATATAGAGATGATTACCAGTTTTGAGTTAGTCATAATCCTTGAGTTGTGAGACCAAGTTAGGGATGTACAGAGAAGAAATCTAGGTGTCTGGATGAGTTTCGAGCGATCTCTTCGAGAGGAGTTTCTTGAAGAAGATTCAAAGAGTTACTAGGAGAACGTTTCTAGACTGGGTTGAGCAGCAACCTGGTCGTATGATGAGTCTGAATGAGTTGCTGAGAGAGTTTGATCGGAGATACCGACAACTTTTCAACTCTAGAGCGAATAACTTTAGATGCTAAGAGAACTGAGCTTTTTTTGCAAGCTACCGATGATGTTAAGGTTATGCTTTATGTTGGTTGATCGATCCGGTGAAGGAGGAGTTACTACTGATTGGAGAAGAGTCGAGGATGTTGTTGCTATGCTAACGAGACAAAGGCGTGGAAGAGTGGCCATGGGAGGACATCCGCTTGCAGAAGTGGCCTCTCAACCTCGCACTGCTCCTCAAGTAAAGCAACCTCTGCCTCCTGCTCCCAAACCTGTTGTCCCGGTTGCAGTTCCTTTGATGCCAGTTGTGTCAGTTCCTGCACACATGGCACCGGTTCAAAGATCTGCGGAGAACCATGGACAGCAGAACCAGATCGAAGACCTGATTCGGCAGATGTAAGAACTGAAGGTGGAGCTAGCTGGTCTGCAGAGAGAGCAGCCGCCGGCGCCTGCTGCTGCACGTCCAGGAGGTGCTCCTGTTTGTAGATGTATCTGATGTGACAGTCTTGATCATTTTTGAGGAGATTATCAGGAGCTTACGGCTGCGTTACGAGATGGTGTGGTTCGCTACCAGAACGGTAGGCTGCACCTTTCTTCGACTGGAGAGCCGCTGAATACGCAGTTTGGGCGAGGAGGCATGAGAAGTTTACCTCAGATTACTACGGCTGCAACTTTAAATGCATTGATGGCACCATCGATAAATTCTGATGTATATGCCGGACACATTGAAGTTTCTTCCAGTCCTACGTTGCTAGATAGGACTGCTAAGAAGAAAAATGCTCAAGTTCCTTCTGAAATACTGAAGAGAGGAGTTGAGACTATCCGCAGAGTCACAGAGTAAGGAGATCTTGTTGAGGCTACGTCTATCAAAACATTCTTGGACGTGGATAGACACGTTCACTGACAGGATGCTTCTGTGGAGGAAAAGAGGCGGCGAGAAGCCTCTGAACTTGATACTGGAGTTCCAGAGGAGATTGGGGACAGACGAAGAGTCACAAGGAGGCGAGCAGCTCCTCCAGAAGACATCCTGTCTACTTCTACGGCTCCTCCACCTGCACCAGGTCCGATGGAGGACGTGCAGAGATCCCAACAGGGACCAACGACTGCTGGTAGACGATTTACTGCCCAAGAGAAAGAAAAAGGACCGGCTTACAAGTTGGCAGCAGACATAGAAACTTCTACTAATCTGAAGAGCATCTTGGAGCAGAGAATACTTGACACACGAATCGAGTTTTCTCTTCGAGAGGTTCTTGATATTGCGAAGAGGGAGTTTCACGAGCTGATCATCGACATCATTAAGCGGAAGAGACAGGTGATGTTTGAGCAAGTAGAAAATCAGATGATAGATGCAATAGGAGCTTCTCTAAATGATGTAGAGTTCAGAAAGGTGCATTTTCAGGAGGTTAATGATACAGAATATTAGCAAGAAGCGTTGGTTGCTGGTACCAACATTGCTGAGTTTGATGATGATGAAGCTGGCGACAAGAATCCAGCTACTGATAGTGACTTCAGAAAAAGACACTAGGCTCGTGCTACGACTGCTACGCGAGTTCGCCTTGGGAGCCTTGAACCTATTGCTGCGTTAGTTGATCACGGTTTGAGATCAACATCATGTCACGGGAGGTGTACGAGAGAGGTTACTGGTCTATCGAACTGAACTATGGTTGGGTGCTACGAGCTGCAAACAACCAGAAGGGTGAGTTATACGGCGCAAGTCCTAACGTAAAGGTGAAGCTAGGTGATGTGGAGGTAGATCAGCACTTCTTCGTGCAATCTTCAGCGTCATATCCTGTGATTCTTGGTCAGCCTTATATCACTGCAGTTAGAATGGAGACCAAGGTGATGGATGACGGGTCTCACTATGCTAGGATCCGCAGTCCAGATGATAGACGTTCTGTGTAGTTTCTGACTGTTCGTACGAATCACGAATGAAATCGACAGACTTTAAGAGATTCTCCTATCTGTAGGAGTAAGGATTTTCAGAAACCACTCTTGTAGGACGAGATAACAAGAGTGATGGATCTACTACTACTATGATCTCGCTTGAGCAGCCTGTGGGATCACAGGAGGTTGACGAAGAGGTTGCTCAAGATTCAGAAAATAGTTATACTGCACATAGTTGGAAATCTGGTTTGATGACTTTCAGTTTTGATGATTGGAGTGAGTTCACGCGAGTAGAAGATCTGACTGAGAAGAGTAGAAGGCAGATGGAAAAATATGCAGAAAATCTGCACTGTACAGGAGTTCTGAAGGAAGGTGAGATGATTTCTGATTTTTACGAGAAGTTTGTAGGTATACAGTCTTTTGTTCGTTGGCTGGATGAAGTAGATAGGTTGATGGAGCAGATGGGAGGAAGGGTGGTGATCCTCATCCACTCTCGTAAAGTCTATGAGGAGGTTGTCTCGTGCTTACAATCTCGTCCTCATCCGAGACTGGAGAGTGGATGGAAGGATGCAATCTGCTAGTGTGGCTCTCGTGAAGAAGGAGAGGTTCACACCAAATACAAAATTGTAGCAAAGAAGGTGAAACTAGTGGCGACCCAGTTACTTGTTGATTCACAACAGCAGATGGAGTTAGCGCACTGAGCCTGTACTGAGAGATCCCAAACAAATAAGACACAAGTTTACTCAAGAGACACTCGAGCAGCTCCAGATAGGAGAGGGTGGCTTCTTGACTGAAGTGGAGAAACGAACTTTTGAGCAGATGATAGTTAGCCATGGTAAAGCATTTTCTTTCTCAGCTTGAGAGATTGGTTGTGTGGATTCCTTAAGAATATTCTAAAATCTTTCTAGAAGTTGTTGACTTTAAAGGAATAAACCCATGTGGAAAGATAAGAAGTGTGGTGCCCACAATTTGCAAGGTTTGAGATTTTTTTGAAAATTTTAAGTTAATGACGTGTCTATATGATTGAAGTAACCTTATTACTTAAGATTGCGCCTTTATTAACAAGAAGATGATCTTAAGGGACTTTGTGAAGAGAAGTAGACTTCTTCCGAAGACCGGAAGTTGGACATCTTCCGAGAAGACGTCTTCTGGATAGTGTCTTCCGAAAGACGGAAGCTGGAAGCTGGAAGTCGGAACAGGGATGTCTTCTGAGAAGACAGTAACTACGATCGCAGGCGTACCAACCACGTTATCGTGTAGGATATTGCGTGAAGGATGTCCAAGAAAACGTGAGGTTCCTGGCTGTGGAGATGATGTGTGCTGAACAAAGACAAGGCAGAAAAAAACAACCATGAAAAGGAATGCTGCAATATATATCAACTCCAATGTATGTACACTGCCGGTTCTTTTTTCCTAAGAACACAAAACTGATAGACAGACCAAAGCGGTCTGTAATCTGCTTCAAAGCCCTTAAAGCGAACCCCTGAATCTCAATCCTGACCCAAAACCACCGAAGCGTTGCTCAAAGTAAGATAGACTTCCCTAACAAACAGAGCTGCACCAGTATCACACGATTGAAACCCAAGTCCAAACCACATCCATGTACAAGCTCTTAGTCAAAGCTAGCTACCGCAAGCTGTATATATCCAACTAGATCTCTAACAAACTCAAAAGGGCAAAACCCATAGCAAAGAAATCGAAAAAACACCTATCTGAGAACTTTCTCTTTTTGCCAAACGGTCTTCAGATGTCGATAGGGTCTTCTTCCCTGACTCTATTGACCTCAAGGACTATCAGATCCAACTCCCGACAGCCGAGATATCACCGGTTTTCAGTCGCATGTGACTGAACCTTCAAAAACTCCTCCCTACGGCTTAAAACCGCACACACCGTTCAAACGAATCGCTTGATCTGATATTTGTCTTCTCTGGCAGGTAGATCTAGCTATCATGAACCCAACGAGACTCCAAACAAGCCGTTTGGAGTTCCCCTTGTAAAACCACGCAAGAAATTTGATCGCAAGTTACAAAAAACTGACGTAAATGAACTCCTGCGGCTCAAACTCGCTCACCTCACCCAAACCAATAATCTAATCCACGTACTGTCTTCTCCTATGCGTAGATGAAGACTCTCTGGTCGCGTAGGCACCAAGAACGAAAAGCTTGGCTCACCGATCGCGAAAGCAATCCAATCTCAGGTCGCAGACGATGAAAACTTGACGCAAGCGCTTCCTTGCGAGCCAATTTCACCCAGAACTTCCAAACTGTCTGATGAAACAGGGTATCGTCTTCAATTTCCTGAAGAACTCGTTGCTCTGATCGCGATGGATCCAAGGACAGCAAGTTTGGAATCCGGAACGGCTCGAACGGTCCAACTCTCCTTCACAGATCACTGAAGCTCATAAAATCTCCTCTCTACGTCTCAATTTATCCCAGAACACATCCGTCGATCCGTCTCTTCAAGAACCGTCTTAACCCACACGTAGCCTGCACAGATCTGAACCCAATTACACCTTGCGCGTGTGTATTGGACTTTCCAGTTCTCCAAAACGTCCACCGTAGAAACAAGCTACCCCCTTACGTCAGTCTCTGTACGTACAAGTTCTCTTCAATAATGAGGAAGCAGACCCCTTGCGTCCTCAGTATAGCGCTTAGAGCCACAAATACCCAGTCAGCAAGTAAACTAAGGCCTAGCTTGATTTTTCCTTCTTTCGAGTCCCATAACTTCTGCACTAGACGTCCAAACGAAGTAAATAAGGTGCCTATGAAAAGTTGACAACGAGCTCTACCCATTGATTCAATGAAAGAGAAGGTCCGAAGTTGTGCCAAAAGCTCGTAAGCTGAGGCCTAGCTTGCTTTCTCATTAGTGTCTTTGGAGCGACCGAAGCATCGAAGAATTTCAGGTAAGAGCCGGTCCACGATACGACATCCACCCCCTCTAAACTTGTGCATCCTCCGATATGCACTAGAGATTACCAACCAAGGAGTGGACCGGTACGCACCTCGTCATATCATCCTACTTCCCATCGTAGCCAACCTCATCTTCAAGGTCTTCTGCATAATCCTCATCCTCAAACTGAAACTTCGTCAAGATATTTGCTAGATCGACCTCTTCATCTCTCTTTTTGAAAATCTTGACACGTTTACCTGCCACTGGTACCTTCAAGCTTGTTCCGTCCAACTCTTGCAGAGCGTAAGTTGCATTGTCATGAACTTTCTTCATCATATACGGACAAACCATCGTCTAGAAAACTTCTGGAGTGCACTATGCTGGTTGGCTAGACTGTTGTCATAGACTAACACCCAATCACCTTCCTTGATTTCCCTAGGTCTTAAACGATGTCGCTGATCAAATCTGACCTTGTTCTTCAACCGTGCTTCTCGTAGCCTATCCAAAGCAGCTTGGATATTCTCAAGTCTTCTCTCTAACTGCCTAATTCGAATAGCAAGAAGCTCTTCCCTAGTCAGATTGTCTTCCCAAGGTAACACACTCCATGTCAGAACATGTTCTTCAATCGGCATGATAGGTTTCTGACCTGTGATAAGTTTCACTGGCATGTAACCTGTCACCGAGCTGTGCGTCATTCGATCTATCCATAACGCAAATAGTAAGAGTCGAGGTCACTCCCGCATCTTCCCGTTGTAGGCCTTCATCAAAGCCTTCACAATGGACCGATGACCGCGTTCACTCTTGGCATTCTCTTCGGGGTTGTATGCAATTGTCAATGACAACCTCACCCCACACCTTGCAAAGAATTCACGAGCCTCATTTGCATCTAACTCTCTCCGATCTGCAGTGATCTTTCTCACACATCCATATCGACAAACAACCTCTTCCAAGAGAAATCTACATATCTTTTCCGTTGTCTTTGTCCGAAGCGCCCTACCCTCAACTTGATTTGAAAGATCTTCTCTAGCAAGTACCAAGTATCTCATCTGCCACAACCCAACTGGCACAATCACCAAGTCTACAACCCACTTGAAGTGGATTGTCAACGGAAAAGTCGGATGTAATCCATCTCGATGTCGGATGTTCGAGTACATCTGACATGTCAAACAAGGCTCCATAAAAGATACGTTATCTTTGTACATGTTTTTCCATCAATACCGCTCTTTCATCTTCGTAAAAGTGACCCAAATCCCTTGATGTCCAGCCCAAAGACTCTCATGAAATGCCTTGAGTAACTTCTGCTGATCTTCTTTGTCGCAAATCACTCGTAGCGGTATCTCACCTTTTTGCTTCAGTTGCTTCCAAAGAAACCCATCCTGCAATATGAAGTTGTAGGTCTTCCTTCGAACTCTCCGAAACCTCTCATCCGTCCAACCTGTCTGCTTAGTCATCGTACTAAGGTACCTCTCGATATCAAGAAAATCACCATCATACATTCAACAAATAACTCATCTTCCCTTACTGTCTTTGCAATCGAATAGAACTCTACACCCACGTCGTCAATGTCTTCAACCATCTCATCCTCTCCATCATATCGAGCTCGAGATAACATATCCGTCATCGGATTATCCTTCCCTGCAATATATCTAAACTCTGAGTTCAACGACTTGATATATGTGATCCATCATAACATCGCAATATCATGCGTTGAACAATTCATGATCATCCCTAACAACGGCAAGCAATCAGTTTCAACCACCACTACTGCTCCAATCAAATACTCTTTCTCAGTTTTCATGGCTGAAACAATACCTCACAGTTCTCTCTTCACTTGCGGGTAAGCACGTTGTCGATCACTTAACACCTTCGCTCCAAACCTAACCGCAAAGTTGTCTCCATCCTCATCATCATGTCCTACTGCCCATCCGATTGCAACCGGACTTATATCTACAGTAAGAACCACCGGCTTGGCACCCTTGTAATCAATCCTTCCCAAAACTGGAAGAGATGATAGTAAAGACTTCAGCTTCCGCACCGCATCAGTCTGCTATGTGATCCATGACATGTCGCTGACACCCCCTCTGATCTAATGCTTCATCCTTCCCATCCTCTACACATCCTTTGATGGGGATGTCATCCAAGAATGACATCGTCCTCAAGGATGAAATCCCTTAGAACTCGATTCATCCCATTCATCATGTGTGCTACCGAGTTGGTAGCTCCTTGTGGTAAGATACACATCCTAACCAACCCCGAAGGTGTCCTCATTGTCGTGAAGCTTCACTCTCCTCCGCTAGTTGAAACTGATCATACCCTGAGTAAACATCTCTCATTGAGTAAATTGCTCTTCCTGCAAACGCTTTAGCAAACTCATCCACATTCGATCCGACCCAAGCATTTCTGATTGTTATTGCGTTCACCGGTTGCATATCTTGGATGAATCTCAGCGATCCATTCTTCTTAGGCACTGTAAACTATATGCTCAAATATGATGCAAACGACAGCTCCAAAATCTTCATCCACATCTTCTCCTTCAGCAACTCCACTAGTTTAAGCAAGTGAGCCCGCGGTACTAGAATTGGTCTCAGGTTCCATGGCACATGCGGTACCGTGAAGATAACCATCGGGGTAACAAAGTATGAGTCTACACACCCAATCTCATGTGGTTCAAAGGCAAATGCTTTCCCATGTCGTGAAAGCATCTCCTTGAAGCACATCCTCTCTTTTGGTAGAAGAGACCCGTCAGATCCAGTCTTCAACTCTTCAAGGGTCTTCTCCGTGAACTTGTGTCTTATCATTGCAGGATCTCTCAAACTCTTCTCCCTTGAAGCTCGATCCATCTGTTGGTTAGTATCATCCGACAAAGGACCAGCAACTGACTTTATCTTCTTGTCCATTGTCTTGTACTTCGTCTCAACTCGAACCTCAGGTGTGCGGAATGACTCGATCACTGAATAGACTTCCCTTGAATGAATCTGCACAACCTTATCCATATCCTCCCATCCAATAGACATGATCTCTCGCAAAGGATCCTCCAACCCATCCTCTTCATAAACACAAGAAGTCCATTCATCCCTTTCTAGCTCACCCAACTCTTTCATTATCAACTCAACATCACGCAAATGTTTTTGTTCTTTTCTCCTCAGCTCTTCTACCTTCTTGTAAATAGCAATCCCACACTCTGAAAACCCAACAAACCCTGTACAAAAGGCATTATCTCCATCAAGCGAGAGTATCTTCTCCTGCGCACCACCACAATCCCGCTCTATAGTGATACTCAACAAAAATCCTTGAACTCTTCACTCACCCTTGGAAGTGGTTTTTCTCTCAGACGGTCTCGATTGCGCTCGTGATTAGACGATACAGTCAAGAATTGTACCGCTCTCTTCCTATCTTGACTTCAGATCCTAGCATGAGCAGATCCGTCGTCTAGTACCTTTGTCTTCATCCGAGTTGCTATGATGAAAGGTTGACCAAGAATGAGCGGGTAAGATGTTGCTTCTTGAACAAAAAAGTTTTGCTCGATAGCAACATCACCTATGCGCACTCCGATGTTTGGACAAGCTCCATACAAGTCTCTTCTTGTGTTGTTGGCTGCTCTTATGACCCACCCATGCTCTGTGTCGATCAGCCACTTCTTCCTCTTGTACAGCTCCTTCAACATGGTTGCTCTGATCCATGATCGATCAGAGCAACCATTGGCTCATCCAAGTCTCCGATCCTTACCAACGTCTCCGTTGTAGCTCGAGCCCAGTGATTATGACTATAATGACTTGAGCTTTGTTTCTCATCCTCCTCTTCATCTTCAAAATGTACCCTGCTCCTTCGATATCTTTCTTCCTCTGAAGAATAAACACTGCATTTTGCAAACTTCCTCTCCTCATCCACAGACATCCTAGTATCCAAGGCATGTGATAAATCAGTCTCATCCGTAATCTGTCGCTTCCGTTTGATGATGTCGATGATGACATCATGAAACTCACGCTTAGCAATGCCCAAAACTTCCCTCAAAATAAACTCCATCTTCGCATTTAGAATGCGATCTTCTAAGACTCCCTTCAAGTTTGTTGAAGCCCTCGATGTCTGACTGTAGTTTGTATGCAGCCGGTTTATCCTTCTCCTTCTGAAACTCCTTCGCTCTCTCTTTCGATGGAGAAGGAGCATCGTCCATCGGTAGATCTTGAGCTCCTGCATCTCGAAGCTCTTGACGAACTTTCTCTCCTCGAGTCTGTCTCTTTGAAGAAGTTCCTTCTCCTACATGCTCTAAATCTCGCCTTCTCTTCTCTTTCAACAACGCTTTGTGTTGATTCTTGGTGATGTAAGCATGTACCGATAGAGCTTCTATCGGATCCTCTCATCTAGTATCCCTTTTGATTGTAGCAGCTGTCCTCAACAATGTCTCACGTGTCATCTTTCTTTTCTGTTTCGTGGAGATAGCAGATGATCACAGTCCACTTGGCTCAACATGCTCGTTAAAATTCCTCTCATCTTAATCCTCAACCCTTGTGCCATAGGTTCCAGCTTCGACAATTGCAACTGCTTGCGCTGATAGGTGGTCCTCAACCAACTTTTTCATCCCTCCTCTACCAAAGTTGGTCTGAAGAAGTGTATCGGTATCTCGCAATGCTACCTTCTCATCCTTCCAAAAATCACCCTTGTTGTAAAATATCGGTGAACTCCTTGCAATCTCTGCGTGGATGATCAGTACCATCGCACCAGATACACCGCTGGATCCAGCCTTGCTTCTCAACCGATTTTCGTCCGCTTGTAGACCTCTTCTCTTCCAATCTTATGACCTTGATCTGCAGATCTCGCATTCCACGCAAGATCTCCTCAAAGTTTGAATCATCCTTCTTCGGAGATACTACAGGTGCTTGGACAACTGGAATAGCTGGAGCAACTGATAGTACTTGTCTAGCAACAGAAACCACTGGTCGGACTACAAGAACAGATGTTACAGCAGTCGGTGTTGGTGCCAGTCTCCTAACAGGAACCTTCTCTCGTCTTCGCTCCCTCTTGGTAAGTAGACCAACAGCTTCCTCAACCTTCTTCCAACTACTGGTCAAGCCATCGTCTTCCTCCCGATCTTCCAGAAGTACCTCTAGCTTCTCTTGCAACTTCTCATCTGCAGCCCCAAGAAATAACTCTGTCTTGTTGGACTGCAGCGTCAACTTCTCCATCCTAGTCAGCCGTGAAAACTGTTTCTCGAACTCCCTGAGCAACTCTGTAGCTTGTAAATCTTTCCTCGGTTGCTCAACTCACTCCAAGAATGACTTCTTGGTGACAGGATCAGAATCCTCAAAGAAGTACTCACCCATCAAAGCACGAGCAAACGTCTCCCAATCGTGAGTCGTAAGATTCTTCGTCCACTTTCGACTTCTTTTGTGCTCTTCCACGAGATCGAGATATAGTTGCTGGCTTAGTCTTCACTTTGTCCCCGTCGGTTTGTTCTCCCGGCTCCTTGCTGATTTCTTCTGCTATATTTTCTTCACTTGTTGTATTCTCAAGTTTATTTTGCTCTCTCCATACGGCTTACTAACTTCTTCCAATTTCTCTTACCTTTTTCTTTTGCTCACTGTTGATTGCTGGTTCTCGACGTCTCTTGTTGACCTTGTTGTTTTCTCATCTCCGTATGGGACTTCTTTCTTCTCCCACACGTCTTGTCTCGTTATCGCATGCAAAAGCGTACCACCCTTCATTATGTCAAAGGACTATGATCTTGTTGTCCCCGAAGCTACCAATCACAACAGCTGTGTTTATCGACGAACAAAGATCAGCGGCAGTTTTAGACATAGCTGTGTTGAAGCCAAATGAGAGAGCTGATCCTTCCCTCTTCTTCAAGGGTGGCTGCATACCTGCACGCACAAACTGTCCAACGTTCAAGTTGTAAAAAGTAATGTTCAAGTGGTGCCAATCTTCCACCACTATCAATACATTGTCTGAACCTCCGTTCTCTGTACACTTTTGCCGATATGACTATCCTCATTTGCTCCCACTATGTCACTGCTCTGGCGTTTCTCCTCAAGATCAAAATCAGTTCAGTTGAGTCGATGAATTCATCGTGGTCTATTGGTCCATCTCAACATGCCAGTCAAGTTTTGTGTTTGGACGCACCTCAACATTCCTAGTAATGCCTATCGCTGTATTTGGTTCCTGCAATAAAGAAGAGATTATTATTTTCTGCCCAGTTTTAATGGTTAACTTTATACCCGCATAGCATGTAACATTGCCAAATTTTCAAGACACCGAAATTCTTACGTCTTTTCCACTAGGACCCTCGGTCTCGACCCGGTCTTCCTTAGCTATTTCTTTTTTTTTGTCACTGAAACTCCTCACAAGCCTTGCGGTATTCTTTGTTCTCGCCATTCGCACCTATTCAGGATAAGATGTCGCATAAGAGAGAAAATATAACAACGGAAACAAACATCGATTATAGAATCGATGTTTACTTGCATTCACGAACACACATAACATAACCCGGTAGACATTCATTCAACTTACATTCTACTCTATTATGTATCCTCGATTCTAGAATAGCGGATACCGACAAGTATTAAACCGACCAGTAATAGTTAGACTGAACACCACATGGGTGGTGGGCTACATGCGGTAATCGATAAGCGCTTCCAGTGAAATAAGACTGAAAGGTGTTGATGCTGCACATCCATTGTTCTGACGAGAATGCAGCACCTCCCATATGAAGCACGATAAGACAGAACGCTCACGTTGGTAAATCCAGTGCAATCAACGACAAAGGATATACCATGATCACTCCGATCACGATTCATTCATGAGAGTGGTGTTCGTGATAGAGCCTGCCACTTCAGTGGTCTCCACCAAAGATTAGACCTTTGAATTGTCAGCAACAGTGAATTGGCTTTGCGTCTGTACGACTGTACAAGCAGCGAAGCTTGCGCACAGATCAAGGCGAGAAGGTAATTGGAACTTCAAGCAGTGAAAACTACGATGTTTCCTCGAGCGCGAATGCAGCGCTTCAGATTTCTTGACAATTCGAAGACACGGATCCCAAGCCCGCTCATGCGATCAGAGCAACACTATGGCAAACAGCCTCCACCTTCAGGCTCCGCGTTCTGTTTGTATTTGTTTGGGTCTCCCTGTGAAGGAGGATGGGATGCGCCGGCCTAGGAGATAGTGCAATACCAAGGCGACACTGACGAGTCCGAAATAGCAAGCTATCCGTCTGGACTCGCACCCGTGAAAGAAATAAGATTAATATCGTGAGGGTCGATGACCCTCGTATCAGATATTAAACCGATAAGAACAGATACTACACTTGATCTTAGCCAAAAGGCCGAGAAAGGTATATCTCCTAACGCAGACTCAAGGGATATGAGCGTCGCAAGAAATCCACGGGACACGCGTCTATTATTGGTTTATTCTCAAGGCTTGCGAATACTAACGACTGTACTTCTGTTCATTCCATACCGCACAAGAACTTTAAGAATGCATGAAATGTATCTTTTGTACTTGACACTTCAACCTCAGGGTCAGAATTAGAAACGAACAGTCCCCCACGCTACCAGTGAGAAGAAAAGGATAGCACTGAATCCATCGTCCCCGCAAACACATCAAGATCTGGAGTGAAACCTGGCAGATCACATACTTCCAAAGTTCCGTGTCCGTGACGAAACATTCTACCGGTCTGGCAAAACTAGGTTCCCGCTACAACGTTGGCATGTGTTCATTGCGACCGGCCATGCCATGCCTTCAGTACGTATTGTCCTTCTTGGATTAGGTTGGTGGGTACTCTTCGTGGGAGAGCGTTCCAAAGATTCAGATAAGCTGCTTCTGTGACCCGCACAGAAGCAGCAAAGAATAGTTCGCTCTGAGCTCATTACACGGCTGATAACTGTGTCTTTGGCACCATAGCTACTTGAAAACAAAGGAGACTCTGTAGAAGGTACAGTTTAGAGGAAGTTTAGAAGGTACAGTTAGGAGGTCACTTACAACCCATACTTACTAACTGTCCTCCACGTGCACGTCCTTATTGTTACAAAGGAAACACAAACATTGCTTGGAGCGATGTCGAACGAAAATGATAGAACAAAAGTGTTCAATGCTGCTCTTGGATGAGGATCCATCCCTCTCGCTTACAAACTTTCCGATTTCGTAAATGGCAGGGCACAATTGCATTACTATATCTTTCAATGCAATTGAGGATGTAACTATCCAAAGTTACTCTCGAGGCCAGTACCAGACTAAACACCGGCTGCCGCAAAGTCGTACTTTGTCAAGCGTAGGTGATACAGTCAACTGATCGTCGACTTTGTTCATCACGTGTAGCGAGAGGAGTTCCCAAGTTTATTTCCGAACCCAACCCGTTCTAAAGCAACTTGTATGAGAATTGCAACTAAACGTATACAATATAAATATCATCTAATCGCACTCACTCAATATGGCTTCATTGAATTCTTTCGGGACTGGCAGCACTCTCATGTAATTGGCTCGATTTCGAACGGGAGGCCCACCGACCAGTTTTCTCGAACTCAGGATAACGTAGTCAAAGATCTCTGTGTTAGATTTAATGAGCTAAGCATCAATGCTAAGCATAAGCACAGCAGACACTATGACTCACTGGATGAGCTGTGCAGGAAATTTAGAGCTATACCGCTCTTTAATTCCACCTATGAGCACGAATGCAACAATGTCCCTCTGATTGGGAGGGCTGCGGTTTCCGCACTCATAGTTCCCCTCCTTCCACGGGGCGCCCCAGGCATGCGCAACTGGAATTCTGAGCTCTGCCGATAGTAGAATTTCCACTAGAGTCAGCACTCGAAGCTCCCAGGTAACGAACAAAACGGTCAATGTTACAGTGCCTCCACGATCGTTGTAGTCCGCTAAAATCACAAGGCTTATGTTTCTACCTGACACACAGTATACCAATCAAGACGTCACTGTTCAAAACACAAGGGCTATTTGAATTCTCCTCTCCCATAGAGATGGTCAAACCACGGCACTCCCGTTAAGCAAGGTAATTATCAGCGGTGAGAGCTCGATTTCGCTTCTCTGTTATAGAAGCTGCTGCAGGATGAAGAGCTTGACCTGAACAACTGCCTCCTATAAGTGGAGAAATATTAATGAAGTGGGACTTAAACCCAAGTAGTATCTGCTTGGGTCCATCGAATCTAAAGAGGGAGAAGCCAAGTACTCACGACTGACGATCAAGGGTCAAGGAGACGCAAGTGAAGATCTGGCGAGCATGGATTCTCCTTCCTCCTGACTTCCTGACCTTAAGAAATTGTGCTCATCATCCGTGTTGTCACTGGGTCTGTATTCCTTCGAGGGTGCCTCGTTACCTTTACCAATTAGGACCGCGAACATACGGTGGACACCAGACGAAATAAATTTTGTGGACCTCTTGAGTAACTATCAGGTCTGAACATCATCATTTCCCCTCCGTCCACGGGTCGATCCAGGCATGCGCATTTGAAATACCGGGGGTCTGACGATAGTAGAATTTCCACCAGAGTCAGCTCACTTGAAGCTCCCAGGTCACGAACAAAACGAACATGGATCATAAATTCAAAGAAGCAAACTGCAAGACCTCTCGATATAACAGCGAACAAACATTTGACTTCGAGCAGGATGGCGAACGCAGCGTGAAAACGACTCACAACCAGTACAGACATTTGAGAGCGGAGAGCGTGAGGATTTAGAGCTAAGTGGCCAGCAAGGCGCCTCCAAATTCCAATGCGAGGCGTTAGCTAAGAATAATAATAACGCTGGTCGAACGATGTTTACATGACCATCAGGCTGCAGCTTGAATCAGCCGAAGTGAACCCGACCATTCCTTATCGCTCAGTCTGCTCTGGTACTTGACTGACAGCTAACCTGCAATAACTGGATAAGCGCATCATCGTACATACTGCCACCAACGACCAATGATGCACCAGTGTTTCTCATGGCGTCTCTGATCACGAGCTCATCTCCACCACTTCTGATCCATGTAGACCCAGCATCGTCAGTCAAGGAGATAAGCAGGAAACTCGGAAGCAACGCAATCCATTTTCTCTCACCCCGATGGTCTCGAAGATTCTGTCGCATTCATGAAGCTGGTGATAAAATTTAGGTCGGCATCTGGTTCGAAAAATCCTTCTTTGAAACTGATTTGGTGGAGGGCCGCGCGAACGCGAGTCCTCCGCTATCACAAATTATGACGTGCATTTTCCCACTTGAGGAAATGCTACAACTTGCTCCACCGAAGTGCAATGGAGGTGCTCATCATAGGTCATCGCCCTTCCGGTTCAGCGATAGGCCCCGCCCAGGTAAGTATAATTCCTGATCTTCACACGCTGACTATATACCTCGTCCAAGTCTAGTACAGACACAGCGCTTATGGGTCTTCGGTCCAAAGTATAACAGTGGAGACCTTCTTGTTCAAAACAGAGTCACAGAGGGACTACTCTCCTCTGCCAAATACGTAGACTCAACGAACTCCACGAGGCTACTCGTAAGCTGGACAAAGGAAACGCTCGATCACTTCAGTTCGATACCCGTTTCTCGTTTAGGGTTCCTGGTGCACAGTGAAAGCATGACCGGGCTCTGAACTAGGAAATAAAGTGGGACTTCAACCCAAGCAGGTACTTCGCGTGGTACGGTACACTCATATCTACAGAGTAGAGAACCTAGAGTCAAAACAACAGAAAAAAGAGAACCTATGGTCACTTCCCAATGCAAAGATATTTCCTACTCATCACTGAAAATATGGCTATGGCTTCCTAAGATATCATTTCGGAATTTTAACCTTCCGAAGTTTCGTGTTGATCGACGAAATCATCTCGATCAGAAGACCTTACGGGTTTTCCAGACATCTCATGCATGCATACAAAGTAAATACATAAGTATAAGTTGATTGAAAAGTGTAATTTGGAAGTAAATTTATCTCTTCCACGATAATATCATTTTGTATTAATGATAGCATGCTATTATAGTTTGATCATGCTATAATTTTGATTATATCTATTCAAAAGTACGATGTTTTAACAATAATTATCCTATCTAATATGAGGTCAAGAAACAACAATAGAGTGAAAATTATATATTTATTCAATCGTATGAATTTATACATACGTGGAGTTTGAAAGAATGCAATTATGATAAATGATGAAATTATTGATCAAGAGTTTATATAACTAACTCTATGTCTTCTATTGAGCCTCCATTTCTCAAGTAACCTGAGTTTTAGTGCGTGCACAAGCAAATAGTATCAAAGAATAGAATCGAGTTAAAATTTATCAAATACAAAATATACTCAAATAAAACTTTACATCTCGATACAAAATATATCAACAAAATTTATTAAAAATAAAATAGATAGATATTAGGTGAGAAGAGGCAAAAGCTAGAAGAGAAGGTGAGATAGTTTTTTCCTTTCTAAACACAAATATTTTCCATTTGAAACCCAGCTGCACTAAATATATACACCAAGATGTATATATGAAGATCTCACTCTGCTCCTTGGCTGTCTGAGGAGAAAGAGAATGAGCACATATACTTTGTTGATAAGATTTCCTTACAAGAACCAAGTTTGTTAAATTAGGATTTAAATCAAAGCTCTCTCATTGCTTTACACTTTGTGGTTAACTTTATAATTAATTATTCAATATATATTGAAAATATTAAAGAATTTAAAATTTCTTGAAACAAACAATATTTTCTCTCTATCCAAAAGTAAACAGGGAAAGAAGAATATCTTTTCTTCAGTTTTATACCCGCAACTAAAGTTTAATGTAACATAGTTTTACATTCAAACTATCATGCATCTAGTATAGTTTGTTGTACATCAAAATTAATTCAATTTTTCTCTTGAAGAGATTATGCATAACTATTCTTCGATTGTCAATCTCATCAAGAAATATTATATGTTTTTGGCTTTGAGAGTATTTATCCAACTAGACGAACGTTAGAAGGAAAGAGGAAAAAATTAGATTTAGATAAATCTGAAATGCATAGCCTTGCAGTTCCACTGCATGCACAACACCTTGTTTAGTTCCATATTTACTTTTTGATAAGATAACATAGCATCTTACCGTCTTTGCCGACTAGTGTGTTACGGTCTTACTTCACACAATTGGTTAGGTTCAACCATAACTCTTTGCTTTCGATGACACTGTCAAGTCTTTGTTGTGAGCATTTTTGCTCATATATCGAATCTCCGCAGTTTTTGATGAGGGTATCTCCTCCCACCCTTCTGGATATTCTGCAAGTCTGTGCAGAATATCCAGAAGAGAGAGAGGAGAGATTATTAAAGGTTACTACTAGACTAAGGTTCCCACTTGTAAGTTTTCTGAGTGCACAACATCTTAGTATCATTTTCATGTCGGAAAAAAATTTACCACTTTCTGCTATTCAGCATTTTCCTGAACGCACATTTTCCAATGCAAATTTTATTGTACGGAGGTATTTTGCTGACAATACCCCTCCAAGTTGCTAGGACATGTCGTAGGTGTAAAGCCATTCACGTAGATAGACTCTGAACCCATTATGTTTCACGCCTGAAGTCCTAGTACACTTCGCGCTCTGCTTGAATGGACTAAAGTCATATTCTGGATTCTGAAAGCATATTTGAATAGAGAGACTTTCTTGCACTAAAATTAGAAATCAAAGATTAATGTAAGACACAAGAAAACCAAAAGATGCTCGAAAGTAGTAATATTAGGATCAAACTCACAGAGATGCAAGTAAATATCATCGCACGTTCCTAGAGGGGTGGTAAGGCGACCCCACAATATTAGGAGGAAGCTATAGTTGTAGTAGTGTTTGTCTATATCGTAGAGACGGGTATGAAGGTAATTGGTGGTAGTTGTCTTGGGTGAGCTAGTAGAGCTACCACGTAGATATTTTTGGAGCTACTAGAGGTGTGGACATCTAGTTAATGACCATAAGTAGCAGTTACGACGGTTGGTGATCATATATTGTGCATGTGATCATCGAAGAGGAGGCGTCAGTCCGGGTGAGGCTGGGTTTCCCTTTATGTGAATGTTTGAGTGTAGAGAGTTATCGTTTGGACTTCTTGTGGTTGGAACCCCTCCATATTCTACTTCCTGTTTGTGCGCTGCGTTTGCTTGTGTTGGCGCTTGATTTCCGGAGTGAGTTCACTCCAGTGTGCTGTCGGTAGTGAGACTGGAGTTGCGGATCAGTCAGACTATCTTTGTTTCTCTCACGGTGCGGTTGGAGTGACGACCAACAGACCGTGAGAGGCTGCCTGTGGTGATGACAAGTACAAGTTATCCTTACCTTGACCATCCTAGTAGGGGATAGGTGAGCTCAGTAGGAGCGGGGTTAGGCAAGTAGTGGTTACGGTGGTGACAGAGATTTCAGCATTCTGGTTAGAGAGTGTGTTATCGAGATTCTCTCATCACGGAGTTCTCGGGAGGTTCTGGTGGAGACTGCTCGGACAGTGGGTATACACGGAGTGGGGTGAGGTACTGACTACCTGCATCATTGCCGTCGGTTATTCCAGAGGACGAGTCAGACGCAGATAACGCATTTTCTGGTGGTATCGAGTGTCACCACATCATTGTTGTGGTACATGGACAAGATCTATGGGGCCATGAATCGACCTCGACATTACTCGAGTACAATGGGTACCATCGAGCTGGATGTCATCCAGGAGTTTGACAGTTGGTGCGATCTGCAGCAGATGCGGAACCCACAGCTATTTACATCTTCCATGGCGTGAAACGGTTTGTTCCAACATTTGGAGGGACCGTCGATGGACGATTATCATGAGTTCCGACGAGACTACAGTACGGAGATGAGTTCTGGAGACAACATTGGTCTTTCAACTACGTTTCTGTCGCTACTGGCGCAGTTTCAAGAGGCGTAGCACTACGAGTTCGGGTGCCAATAGCAGTGAGTACTTACTATCGGCGGTGTGTCCACTAGTAATGGAGCAGGTGGTAGTGTGAGCGGGATACCACCAGGGTTTAACCTTGTGGTTCAGTTCTTCTAGTGTTTGAAGAAGAACTATCAAGGTGTGTGGACCGACAAGTTGAGGAGTCTGCAGGAGTTCCAGCGGAAGACTAGAGAGAGCCTACGTGAGGCGTTTACTCGCGTGAGGCGGTTGATCAGCGTTACCCAAGGGGTGACGGAAGCACAGGCAGTCTAGTTCTGACATGCGATACTAGATCGAGAGCTGCGTAAGAGAGTCAGAGATGTCACTCTCCTTAGAGACATTGTTCCGACGTTAGCGGTTGTCTTTGGTTTGGCTGAACGAATTGAGCTCAACATGATGGAGGAGAGTGTGGTGGTTGTTGGGTTTAGCAAGGAGACATCACATGGGACGAGCACCTCTTCTCGAGGATCACAGGTTACGCAACAGAGTGGTGGTGGTGGTGGTAAAGATCGTGGGGAGCAGTCACGATCCCAAGGAGGTGTTGGAGGATCTGGTGGGCAGAAGCCCATACCGTCCTTCTCTAGTCAGCAGCAAGTGGGTCCTTGCTGGACGTGTGATGGTCCTCATCAGCAGAAGGACTGTCCACAGAGGAGAGGTGATTATGAGACGTCAGGGACGTCTCAAGCGGTACCTAGGCATGTGAGCATTGCGGATGACCTGGTCACAGTAGTGATCGTTGTTTTGATCTTCATCTCGAGCTGCGGCAAAGGAAGACTGATCTGGACGAGGCGGAGGAGCTCAAGAAGACCATGGTGGTCGAGCTGGAGGTAGATGTCCAGCACTTGGGAGAGGACCAGTCGATCCACCGTCTGCTACGACGTCAGAAGTAGGTATGGCTGCTCGGATTGAGCAGTTGGAGCAGAGGATAGCTAGTATGACTATGACCCAGTAGAGATCTGATGGAACAGAGGCTTCTACGTCTTATGGAGGAGAAGGAGGTGATTTCGACTTCATGGCTGGCGTGGCACTGATTGAGGCATCTGCGGCAGTGGCTAAAGGTGCAATACGTGCCTTTGAGCCACGAGGTGCGTCAGTGGAGTTGGATCCACAACGCGATGTCGTGTGCATGACATTCTAAATGATGAAATGGAGCTTCAGAAGACACTCAATCAGCATTTGTTTCGGAAGTTGCGCCTTAGCTTACCAAGCTGGGCAGGAGCTAAGCTGGGGCTATGCTTGGCAAGCTGTCCCCTAGCTTGGGTTGAAACATCACCCTGAACAAGGGTGAAAGTTTCCAGAATGCAGAGTTCGACGAGGAGAGCGACCTCATGCTTCTAGTTTTGACAGAAAGTGTTTTAAGCAATAGTTAGTATAAGTTTTAGATTGAGAAATATGCGAAAGAGAGAAATCCGTCGATTCTGGCTCGTGACTCGAACTTAGAATCTAATAGCGTGAGTGTGTAGGTGTTCACAAGTACTATAGTTTTGACTCTTTATTCATTAAAAATAGAGTTGTATAGAGAAGTTAGCGTAGGAAAGGCTAGTAAAGATTTTATAGGAAAACTTCTTCAGGAAAACATATGTACAGAAATTTTAACCTTCTTGAATGGAACCAAAGGCCATCCCAGTGATAGGGCGCCTGCCTAGGAGGAAAGTGGTCTCCGGATCAATTCCCCCTGGCCTCTGGTTTCTATTCCGATGTCGGAGTGTAATCCGTCTACCTAGGAAAGCGTCGGGCTTCTGGCTGTGGTTGTTCACTCAAGAGGTTGGCTTTCAGGTCACAATAGGGCTATAAACACTCACATAGATGTGTAAGATCTAGTAATATACCCAGAAGGCGAAATTCAGGTCTAGCTGGCAGTAATAGGATTCGGCGGTGAACTTTGACACTCACGGAGAGGAAAACTATGAAGGTTTGGACCTCTAAACTTCCCCTACATGCAAATGAGGTACTACTGAACTCACAGACGAAATTTCAGCCTGAGATCAAATTCTGACACGGAGATATGAACAGAAAAGTTTTGAGCAAGAAAACTACGGCAATTTCTGGTACCTAGCTGGCTATTTCAACCTATAACAGGAGTTTGGCTCGATCAATTTTGAAGTTTCTTACAGGATTTGCAGTCTACAGGGTGCTGAACATCCCTGTGAAGTTGGGACTCCTGAATGTACACAGAACTGTAGATCTCCTCCTCTGAAGTCGCTGCTCTAGATTAAGAGCTTTTCAGACCCCCTCAGCTTCAGCGGCCGCCCTGAATTACTCAGTTGCTCAATCGATATGAAACTTTTTGTGAAATCGTAGCCCTGCTGGCGGAGAACACAACCTCGAAGTTTTGAAGCAATTTCCTCAAATCTGCTGCGAGTGACACTGAAAACCCTAAATCCAACCAAAATGATTCAATTCTAGCACAATCCGAACTTCAATTGCTCATAACTCCGTCTTTATTGACTCAAATCGATCGAAATTTTCACTGGAAGTGCTTGGCATGACGAGACCTCTCTCCTTGTGCTCTCAGATTTCGAAGATCCCCCACCAAATGCTCGAACTCCACTCTAGAGCTCTGTTTCTAAATTTAGAGTTTAACAAAAGACAAAAACGGACCAATGGGAGTTCATAGCTCCACTTGGTTGTCCTTTAGTACCCTAAACCACGTGGCAACTTAGTTTTACTCATAGGCTACCACGTCAAGCCCCCTAGAGTGCCAACGTAAAACTTAAATTACTTAAAACGACACGTAGCCCCGAAAAATAACTTAAATCAGCTAGAAAGCGTGCATGGGCGACACGCAAATACAACCCATGAGCTTAAGCCCTATCAACATGGTAATCAACCTACTAAGACTCAAAATAATGTTAACACCGTATGCAAAGGTGTGAAACATATACATAAACGACTAGAAGTAATATAAGCTAACTTCTAGAACTACTAAACTCAAGCGTCGGAGTAGAAATATAACATGTAGCCGCCAAGTAGCGCGACACTGGCATGTTGGCCTCTTGGAAGGAAGTCTATGTTGGATATGCAGTCACGTCCTGCATATCTAAGAGCGAGAGACCGGTATTTCTCTTAATCGTGGACTTCCTGACCTAAGTCCCCGCATGCCATCTTGAATATACTATGAGAGATACCTGATGCGCATATGGGAGGGCTGTAAGCCCTGTGAGGCAGCCTCATAAGTGTTGAGGCTTCGATCTACATTGGATGACTTGTAGTATATTCAAGGTGGCATCAAGATGACATCAAGAGCACGGGAAACTTTTGTTATTCAGTTAATTAATCATCGAGTCGGCTTAGCAATAGCCAAGGAAGCTGCGAGACCTTTATTAGTGAAGGAGTCTTCTTTGTTAAGACGGCTGTGAACTTTTTATAAAAAAAAGGGTCAGCTTAGCAAATAAAGATCTATACGCATAAGGACAGTAGAGGGGCAGCTTAGCTAGGGGCCTGCTTCTGATAAGTGGTTGTGCTTATAAGGACACCAGGGGGCAGCTTAGCTAGGGCTTTAACTTTTAGGTTAAATAACCTACGGCGGCTTTGGACGGGAACTTTTTGACACAGAGCGGAAGGAGAAGCCACCGAGACGCGCAGGAGAAGCTTGGGAGTAGGGGAGATCAAATTTCTAAGAAACCTGAACTGGGAGGTCGTCGCAAGGAGAAGGGCAAGTGTTTTAGAGCTTGAGCTTTGTCTAATAAACTGCTTTGGAGATAAATTACTTTCAGGAGACAGTCTATTGAGGGGAGATCAGTTTGATGATCTGTGAGAGATTTTGATCGTCGCTAAATGAAATTTCTGAGTTTTTCAGTTGAGAAGTTGACGCAAGGAGAGGTATAAGAGTTAGGGGTCTGAATTTTACTTACTGGCTCGGATTTGAGGTGAATTTGACGGTCTTTGGCAGAGAACTGAGAGACAGAGAGAGAGAGACACGCATGAGAGGAAGAGAGAGAGATTTTTCTTACAGTTGAAGAAATTGATGGTGCAGCCGACAATGAAATAAAGTTATTTTGAATCTTGAGAGACATGTCTGTGCACCTGAGTGTTTGTTGAGTGTTAGTTTGTAATTGGTGGACACAAGAAGTCGGATTTTGAGATCTCATCGCCAGCAGCAATCTGTTTTTTCTTTGGGTCGTTTCTTTGATCAATCACAGTCAGGAGGTCCACGCTCTCCAAGAAAGACTCTCGCCACCACAACGAGGAGGTTGGTAGACAAACCATGCTTCCCAGTCGTTCACGTTATCGAAGATGTTGAAGACTACATCTATGGTTCCTAAATGACTTATCGATGGTGCAGTAGAGTTGGAGGCATCGACCTCCAGGAGTGGATGTGATGTGATCAACCCTCAACGTCTGTGAATGTGACGTCGAATGCGATGTTGGGGGCCGCTACAGCAGTTTTGCGAACCCCACTATTTTTAGCCACGGATATGAAGACATTGGGAGTCAGCTTGGCTCCAATGTTCTAGTTGGCGGTCACGCTTAGTGAGAGCGAGGATGTTGTTATCTCTAGCGCTGAGGTGGTTCAGCGAGAGGCGGTAGATGTGTCCATGGAGTCGAGGATCAGGACAGCTACCAGTGGTACTTGGTAAGCGACGGCTGCCTGTAACGACCTATGTTACACATAGGAAGTTTGTCTATTAGTAAGGTGTTTAGTTATAACTAAGTGTTGAGAATGTTTATTTGCTGCCAAAGTACTTTAAGGAGGTATCAAGTTAGTCATGACTAGCTAAAAGTTAGTTATGGTTAAACTTAGCTGTACTTTTGGCAGAATTCAGATATTTGCTAAAGAGTGAGCACTACTATCTTGTCATCTTGTCTAAAAGGTAGAAAGGAGGTGGAAAGTATCCCTTATCTCCTTTTTGACTTGATATTAGTGGTTGGATTAAAGTTGTGGACTTTGTGGGCATTAAAAACAAGAAGAGATTCCACATGTTTCCTTTTTAGTGGGTCCTAGTGTAGAGGGGGGGTGGAAATTCGAGATTCCTTGAGAATATTCCAGAATCCTTCTAGAAGTTGTTGACTTTGAAGGAATAAGCCCATGTGTAAGAAGCCCATGTGATTAATGCTTTTACCTTAAGTAATATCTTAGTACAACCCGGTAAAAGTAGTTACGGCTGAGTTACTGGAGGGTACCAAAGTAAAAACCTAGAATGTATAAATAGAGGAGTAGAGAAGAGCACCTCATCCATGTTTTCACATCGTCGTAATGACGACTTGAGTAATATAGAGAGTGTGGGATATTTTTAGCATGTGAGGACTTGAGAGACGTCGTTAGAATGAAGGATTTTAGTTGATGAGTTTATGGAGATTTTTAGTTGATAAGTTTGTGGGTGTATGTATGAGTGAACTTAGCATTTTTCTCTTCAAGATTCATGGTGTGCTTCCATCAAAGCCATCAGAGGTGACCCTTGAGTGAGAGACAGGCCCGACATTTGCAGATTCATCGATGACGATCGTGGAGGTTGAGAGATCGAGAAGGGTAGTTGATCGATAGGACCGCGGAGGGTTTACATTTTTGGTTCCGTTGCCAAAACCTCACTTGAAGGGATCATTGAAAATGTTTAGAGTTCAGTTTTATATTAGACAAAAAGAGATTATGAGATGTCGCGTCCCTCATTCTCAAGATCGGGCGCAGACGCGAACAACAGAACCCTAGCGGACTTGCGCTAGGTTGTGAACGCTGCGAGTAAGACTTAACGGCTTGGCCGGGAAGTCGGGGTCAGATGAACCCTAAGTGGTTCTCTGAACCAAGGTTGGAACATTGGTTAGGACCTAAGGGCCTACCCCAAGAGGGCCCCAGACGAACGCTGACCTAAGGGGGCGAGTCTGAGAACGGGCTGAAACATAAGTCTCAGACATAGGCTCGAGACGTGGGACCGAGACGTGGGTCTGAGACGCAGACGAACCACAGGGTTCGAGTCTGGATCTGGACCACAAGTTTTCAGAAAAATGGCTAAGTGTTGGAGCTCTAGCGACGTTTTAGGTCGTGTACGGAGCTCCACGTAAGATCTCGAGGCGAGTGAGGTATCATTGGAAAGGTCTCGTCGAGAGCTTTCCAGTGATATATAACACTCCTCGATTTGACCTCCGAGCTGGAAGTTATGGCCGAACCACAATCGGGTTGTGGTATAATTTTCAGGGACCAAAGAGGAGGGCGGGGCCGCCGATCCCTAGAAGTATATATGAGGGGGCTCGATGCCTGGGTGGGCCAGGACGAGTCACCCCCAGGGTTCGGCGGGCGGACTCTAGGGGCATGAGGTGATGGCTGGGCTGGTCCAAGGCACGTTCGGATCTAGACTTGGATGTCTGGACTTATGAACGATGTAAGGGCTGGGACAAGACTAGGGAACGAGTCGGCGGGTTAGACCACCGTTCGGGAACCTAGACCCAGACGGACATCACGGACGGTTGGGCCGCTAGGTGTGCTGGAGGCACCGTTTAGGACCCTGGACTTTATGGGAAGTCCGCCCCAAGTCATATTGTGACTTGCTCATGTTTGGGACCGACTTAGACGGATCTAAGTCAGGACTTAGGATTGCTGAGCTTGATGATTAGGGAGACGGTCCGGCTCCGATCCGGACCAAACAAAACTAAAGTAAGTGGTGCATGGACGCTAACTTGTGATTGTGTTTGCAGGTTAGCGGTGTAAAGTTTACGACCTATTGAGCAAGTACTTCCGCTGGCGCAACAAGGCGGTAGGTGCGTGAAAGAGAGAACACACGGAGAGAACGTTGGGAGGAGAGAGAGCTAACGTGATGTTAGCAACATTAGAACCTTTCGTGTATCCAGTAGTGATCTATGACACATTCGAGGTTATTCTTTACATCTTGTTCACTTAGAAAGAGTTTGAGGAGAGTTGAAAGGGGATGAAACAAGAGTTTAGAGAAAGGAGGAGAGAGAAGTATTAGAGGAGAAAAATTTCTGCGTTTGAGGATTTCTGCTCTCTGGAAAACTTTTATAGTCATTGTCAGATTTTCTGTGAATTTTATTTTCCAGTGAAACTTTCCAGGATTGTAGCTTGGCTGATAACCTATCTACGACAAAAGAAATCATAGGAATAGGTGTTCTAGAGAAGGAGCAATGAATTTTCAAAGTTGAGGGGGTCTATTCGTGAGAGTTGAGGAATTCTATTCTCTGGAAAAAGTTTATAGTCATTGTCAGATTTTCTATGAATTTTATTTTCCTAAGAAACTTTCCAATGTTTTAGAGTGGCTGATAAGCTATCTAAGACAACAGAAATCAAGAGAAAAGGTGGTATGGAGAGAGAGCCATGAATTTTCAAAGATGAGGGGTTTGAAAGCCATGAGAGAAGTGAAAATATATAAATTTCAGTTCTCTGAAAATTTGTACAGTCAGCACCATCTCTTTTGATTAAGGAATTTTCTATTGAAACTTCATTAGTAAGTAGCTTGGAGGTTGAGCTACTGGAGATCACAAAAATCTTGGAGAGATCTCTTACCGATTAAGAGATATATGGTTCGACATACAAGGAAGTCTTGACGATACGTCATGAGGAATCCAGTTTGAGTACCGAGGTTGAAGAAGAGACGTTTGGGAGTTAAAACGGAGACGGAAAAGCCAAAGTTAAGTATAGAGGCGTTGCGATCAAGCATCTATTGCAAGTGGGGTGCCATTTTTACTTTATATCAAGAAGCTTCTGCGAGCATCGGCGCAGATGCGAAGAAGGTTGAGTTCAAAGTATCATTCACTGTAGAGGCCACGAATGCTCCTAGCGAAGTAGAGTGTGATCCTTACAAAAGTGACTTTAAGATGTCTGTTAGGATTAGTACAGACGATGATCATGAGGATCTTATCATGGACTCTTAATTTTAGATTGGATTTTATTTCGTGTATAGCATGTATAATACACAATTTTCAGTATAAAGCTCGAAAGAGTTAAGAAAGTGATGTAGAGTTATTTTCCTCAAAGATATTTTGTCCACTTAATGGTTGAGAAGGTGCAACATGAGTGGAAGTTCGAAAGATTAGAAAGTTAGACTTAGAAACCTTCCTCAAGGTTTAGATGTCATAGTAAGTGTCGGAGAGAGCTCGAAAGAGGTTATCGTTGAGTTTGAGAACCCTAGTACAAAATCTCAAGTAGAATCTCCGAGAAGAAGAGTAGAAACCGACTTGTGGTGTTATTTCTGTAGAGAGTTAGGACATAAAGTAGTGAATTGTCCAACTAGAATCAGAACCGAGAGAGCTAAAGGAAAGCGGGAGTTTACTTCGAGTGGGTTCATCGTCACCAGCGCCAATTCATCTTCTAGGAGAAGATCCTTGTCCAAGTTGTGGAGTGGGTGATCTATCAAGAGGACACAAGTGCGTCGATGTGGCCACCCTACTTACGTCAATAGTCGAGAAGTTGGACGAGACTCAAAGAGCTGAGACGGAGAAGTTGTCGACTTCAAAAGAGGACTCGGCTGAGTTGTGATGGAGATCGTCATTCGGATGGTGGAGAAGACGGTGATACGACTCAGGCTCATGATTACCTTGGGAGAAGAAATGACACAAGAGGTGTAGTTACAATCATTTCCTTTTATTTTACTTATGGTAGATTATTCGCGAATGGAATTGGTGATGTTCGTACTCTTTTAGCAAGTAGTTATTGCACAAAAATTAGAAGGGTAGAAAGAATAGTTACAAGATGGGGAAGTTATCAGTGTTTCATGGGAAGGACAATGAAGATGTAGAACCATTTGTACGAGACTTCAAAAGGGGTTGCATCGGAAACAACGTGAGAAGGAAGGAAGAATGGGTGTTGTTACTACCAGAGTTTTTAGAAGATTTTGCTTTTACGTGGTATGAAGACCGAGTGAAGAGCAAGACACCTGGTGCAGTTGAGGACACATGAGAGACGTTGAGTAATGCACTCATCGAAGAATTTCTTCCAGAAGAGAGTTATGAGAAGCTCATGGTGGAGCTTACTCATTTGAAGCAACGAGACGACGAGAAAGTTCGGCAATATGTCGAAAGGGTGGATAAGTTGGAGCAACGGTTTTGGACGGTCCTACGGAAGAGTGGAGACAATGTGGAGCTAACGATGACGGGGATTGGAGCAGTGTTGACCAAGAACTTGGTGGGAGGGTTGAGGCCTTCAATTCGAACCCAAGTGAGGTACGAGAAGCCAGCAACCAAAGCAGAGGCCATCAAGATTGCGACAAATATGGACGAGAGTTTGGATGAAGGAGATATCATCCAACCTCATCATGCTGCTCTAGTGTCGACTCCGACTCCCGGCGTAGCCACAACGATCGCACCTGCACCATCACAATTGGTGATTGCTTCAACATCAGCTCCTACTCCAATGTTGGTGCCAAGACCGTTTGTCCCAACAACGATGTCTACTGCCACCTCTGATTTTCATGCCGAGTTGAAGAGCATCACCGATACTCTTGCAGATCTCAAGATAAACGTGGTGCAGTTAGGAGAATGGAGGAACAAAGGTGGAGGAGGAGGTCAAAGAGATTACGACGACAATCTCAACCGAGGAAATCAAGGTAACTTTGGACGCAATCAAGGTAACTTTGGAGGAATCACTTGTTGGACGTGTGGAGGTTCTCATTTCCAGCGAAATTGTCCTAACAACGGAGCAAGAGGTGCCGAAGCTGTCAGAATGAATGTGGGTGGAGGAAATCCATCACAAGGACGAGACAAGGGGATGGCTACTATCGATGTCGTGCAAGATCCCATCTACGAGAAAGGAGAGAGTTCAAACTCTTCTCATGCACCGGTGGAGCTTTTAGCTCAAGAAAGGAAAAGAACTCGATTTTCTGATGAATCGGTTTTCATGGAGGAGTCAGCAAGTAGAAGTACTCGTTCGAGTAATGTTTCGAGTACACCAAGGGAGCCAAGAAGAAAGCTGGGGATGGCGGATTTCATCATTTCATCTTCTCCAGCGGGATATGATGTGGTTGAAGATGTGGGTGCTCAGAAACCCAACATCACTGTTGGACAACTGATCGCACTTAATCCCAGCTTACGAAGGGAACTCAGAGGAGGACTGAGTTCTAAGAGAAGCAAGAAGAAGAAACCCAAGAGCAAGACATCAAAGTCTGTGGGAGTTGGTGTGGTGGATGTGCTGTAAACCCTCCGCGGTCCTATCGATCAACTACCCCCGGTCTCTCAACCTCCACGATCGTCATCCACGAATCTGCAACATATCGAGCCTGTCTCTCACTCAGGGGTCACCTCTGATGGCTTTGATGGAAGCACACCATGAACTTGAAGGGAAAATGCTGAGTTCACTCATTCATACAAACTTATCAACTAAAAATCTCCTTAAACACATCAACTAAAATCCTCCATTCTAACGACGTCTCTCAAGTTCTCACATGCTAAAAATATCCCACACTCTCTATATTACTCAAGTTGTCATTACGACAATGTGAAAACAAGGATGAGGAGCTCTTCTCTACTCCTCTATTTATACATTCTAGGTTTTTACTTTGGTACCCTCCGGTAACTCAGCCGTAACTACTTTTACCGGGTTTTACTAAGATATTACTTAAGGTAAAAGCATTGATCACATGGGCTTTTTACCTTTTCACATGGACTTATTCCTTCAAAGTCAACAACTTCTAGAAGGATTCTGGAATATTCTCAAGGAATCTCGAATTTCCACCCCCCCTCTACACTAGGACCCACTAAAAAGGAAACATGTGGAATCTCTTCTTGTTTTTAATGCCCACAAAGTCCACAACTTTAATCCAACCACTAATATCAAGTCAAAAAAGAGATAAGGGATACTTTCCACCCCCTTTCTACCTTTTAGACAAGATGACAAGATAGTAGTGCTCACTCTTTAGCAAATATCTGAATTCTGCCAAAAGTACAGCTAAGTTTAACCATAACTAACTTTTAGCTAGTCATGACTAACTTGATACATCCTTAAAGTACTTTGGCAGCCAATAAACATTCTCAACACTTAGTTATAACTAAACACCTTACTAATAGACAACTTCCTATGTGTAACATAGGTCGTTACATTTTACCCCCGGACTAAATTTTCGCTCCGTCCTCGGAGTGAAGAGAGAACTTTCGTCGATGAAACAACTTCAACTTGTCATGATTTACCCGATCAAATCTCCTTCCTCCCAGCTCCTGAAGGTCATATGTGAAGTTGCTCCACACCTTATCTACAACAAAAGGACCAAAATATCTCGGAAGAAACTTCTTCTTAGCCCTCTTGAATCTGATAGCATAATACAACATAACCCAATCTCTGACTTGAAAAGGTTTTACCTCCCTCTTGCCCAACCGTTTGTCGTAATTCTTCTTTTGATACGCCTGAGCTCGTTCCATCCGGATCATTGCTACCGCTCGGGTCTCTTCCAACTCCATGAGTTGCTCCCTTCTTGATCTGACCACGTCTTCTCCTCTCGACCTCTTCAACTTTCGTTGAATAGTTTGAAAAGTATCCAATTCGAATTGGATCGGCAACTTGGACTCCACTCCATAAACCAGTCGAAATGGGGAGTATCCAGTAGAAGTCTTTGTAGTCGTTCGGTACTCCCATAAGATGGCATGTAGCCTCTTATCCCAAGTATGTTTCGCAGTTTCAACACCAGCATCTTTGGCGAGCATCATACAAAGTGTAAGATTGGTCTTCTCCGCAAGACCATTAGCATTTGGTTTGTATGAGGTCGTTACTCGTGGCTTGATAGAAAAGTGTTGTAGCATAGCAGTAGTCATGCTCCCTACAAACTCTCCTCCTCTATCTGAGACCAACTCTAACGGACATCCAAATCTCGTGATGATCCTCTCCCATAGGAATCTACCGACTTCTGTTTCATTGGTCTCCCTCAAAGGTCTAGCCTCTACCCACTTGGTACAATAGTCAGTGGCGACTACAATGTATCTATTGCCTCGAGGTGTCTTATTAAGAGGACCTACAAAGTCAATACCCCATTTCTCAAACGGCCCTAATACTGGAATTGATCTTAACGGAGGTGTTCTAGTAGACTTTAGAGCAAATGCTTGACATACGTCACAAGTTTTGCAATAGTCTAAACACTCTTTGAAAATCCCTCTCCAGTGATAACCCGCATCCAAAATCTTGAAGGCTGTTATCTTACCAGCAAAGTGACCTCCGCAAACAGTTCCGTCGTGAAACTCGTGCATTAGCTTGAATGCCTCCTTCTGACCAACTGCTCTCCTTAGTAACCCATCTGCTCCTTGATGAAACAAAATTCCCTCCACCATGGTGTAAGGTTTGCATCTCTTGATCAACGCATAACGTTCTCGGGTATGCATACCTTCTGGAAAAGAGCCATCTACAAGGAAACTCCAGATTTCCTTGTACTCGTCCGGTATCTCCTCGATGCTTGTGATGGTCATCAGATGCTCGTTTGGAAATGAATCATCAAACGGTTCTTCTCCCTCATCATCATAAGCCCTTGACAAAAGATCAGCATTCGCATGCTTCTTCCCTGGTCTATCTTCGATCACATAATCATATTCTGTTAGAAGGATCTTCCAACGAGCAATACGACCTTCGGCATTAGGCTTATTAAAGATATACTTTAAAACCTTGTGATCTGTGACTATGGAAAATTTCCCTCCTAGCAAGTAGTGTCGAAATTTCTTCAATCCAAAGATCACCGCTAATCCTTCTCGTTCAGTCACGGAGTAATTCTTCTCCGCTGGAACCATCTGCCTACTAGCATAAGCTATAGGATGATCATGCCCATCTCCATCTAGCTGACTTAATGTACATCCGATTGCTACATTGGAGGCATCCGTATACAGAATAAATGCTTTACTCCACTCAGGTTTAGCAAGTATAGGAGCTGTCACTAATGCCTTTTTCAGCTCCTCAAATGCTTCCTTTGCTTTCTGATCATGCACTATCAAGTCAAAATCAACTCCCTTCTTCATGTACATAGTCAAAGCTATTGTTTTGTTTGAGAAGGAAAAGACAAACCTACGGTAATATCCAACCATGTCAAGAAACTGCCTCAACTTTGTCAAGTTGATCGGAAATGGAAGATCCACAATCTTCTTCACCTTCTCAGGATCTACCGCAATCCCATTCTTGGAAATGATGTGCCCTAACAGCAGACCTTCTTCGCAGCCAAAGATGCACTTCTCTGGATTTAGAGAAGCGTTGGCTTGCTCCAACCGCTGCAAAACTTTGATCACATGATCAAAGTGGTCCTCCTTTCGTCCGTACACACAGAAATCGTCAATGAAATCCCGAACAAACTTCCCTATGAATGGTTCAAACACCTTGTTCATGAACCTTTGAAACGTGGCCGGAGCATTACACAATCCGAATGGCATCACCCGAAATGCAAATGTTCCCCAAGGAGTAGTGAAAGTAGTCAACTGTTGGTACTCCTGTGCTATCTTGATCTGGTTATACCCACTATAACCATCACCAAAGCTGTACCACTCATGACCAGCAACTTCCTCCAAAATCTCATCTATAAATGGTAGAGGATAATAATCCTTCTTGGTAACTGCATTCAACTTCTTATAGTCTATGCACACTCGCAGCTTACCATTCCTCTTCTTGACAATCACAATGGGTGAAACCCATTCTGAGTTCTCCACCTCATAGATGAAACTCGCCTCCTTCAACTTGTCTATCTCCTCCTTGACCATCATTGCCGTTGTGAGATTGACCCTTCTCTGCTTCTGTCGAACTGGTCTTGCGTGCTCCTCCAATTCGATTCGATGAGTCTCGAGAGTCACCTCCTTCAAATCTTTGTAGCTGAAAGCAAACACATGGATATATTTTCGAAATATATCTAGGAATCTATTTTTCTCTTCTTGAGTGACATTGATACCAAACTTCAGGGTAGAGAGTCTTCTCACAATCTCTGTCTCACTCAACTCTTCTTTGTCAGGATCTTTCTCCACTGCTGGTCGAGGCAACAAGTCAATAGCACTAAGCTGATGTAATGATTCATCTCGACCAAATCCTTCGTCCTCAGACGAGGATTCTTGGTCGTAAGAATCCCCAGTATCTACTTCTGAGACACTCTGATCATCCTCCGTATCAGATTCCCAGTAGTCACTAGTGGGTCTATCAGAGTCAGAAGTCACAACTCCAACACCCGAGAGAGGAACTATCACTCTATGATCTCTAGGCCCAATCCGTAAGTATCCCTTGTGCCACCTATCCGTGGTGCGCACAGCTCTCAACCAAGGCCTACCTAGGAGCAAATCATAACTAGAATCCTTTAACACTTGAAAGGACATCAATGTTTGAACTCCCATCACAGACACGACCACCTTCTCTAACACGCCAAGAGGTCTTACCCGTTGCTTGTTAGCCATCCCCACGACAATGCTAGCCGGGCGAGTTGGTTCCATCCCCAACTTCTTCATCAACCTCTCCGATATGGCGTTTACAGCCGACCCTCCATCCACCAATACGTCAGAGACGTAATGACCATTCAATCGGACTTCAATCTTTGAAGCCCTAGTGCATACCTCTGAAGCATGCACATCCACCACACCTACTCCCACAGACTTTGATGTCTTGCTCTTGGGTTTCTTCTTCTTGCTTCTCTTAGAACTCAGTCCTCCTCTGAGTTCCCTTCGTAAGCTGGGATTAAGTGCGATCAGTTGTCCAACAGTGATGTTGGCTTTCTGAGCACCCACATCTTCAACCACATCATATCCCGCTTGGGAAGATGAAATGGTGAAATCCGCCATCCCCAACTTCCTTCTTGGCTCCCTTGGTGTACTCGAAACATTACTCGAACGAGTACTTCTACTTGCTGACTCCTCCATGAAAACCGGTTCATCAGAAAATCGAGTTCTTTTTCTTTCTTGAGCTAAAAGCTCCACCGGTGCATGAGAAGAGTTCGAACTCTCTCCTTTCTCGTAGATGGGATCTCGCACGACATCGATAGTAGCCACCCCCTTGTCTCGTCCTTGTGATGGATTTCCTCCACCCACATTCATTCTGACAGCTTCGGCACTTCTCGCTCCGTTGTTAGGACAATTTCGCTGGAAATGAGAACCTCCACACGTCCAACAAGTGATTCCTCCAAAGTTACCTTGGTTGCCTCCAAAGTTACCTTGATTTCCTCGGTTGGGATTGTTGTCGTAACCTCTTTGACCTCTTCCTCCACCTTTGTTCCTCCATTCTCGTAACTGCACCACGTTTATCTTGAGATCCGCAAGAGTATCGGTGATGCTCTTCAGCTCGGCATGAAAATCAGAGGTGGCAGTAGACATCGTTGTTGGGACAAACGGTCTTGGCACCACCGTTGGAGTAGGAGCTGACGTTGAAGCAATCACCAATTGTGATGGTGCAGGTGCGATCATTGTGGCTACACCAGGAGTCGGAGTCGACACCAGAGCAACATGATGAGGTTGGATGATATCTCCTTCATCCAAACTCTCTTCCATGTTTGTTGCAATCTTGATGGCCTCCGCTTTGGTTGTTGGCTTCTCGTACCTCACTTGGGTTCGAATTGAAGGCCTCAACCCTCCCACCAAGTTTTTGGTCAACACTGCTCTAATCCCCGCCATCGTTAGCTCCACATTGTCTCCACTCTTCCGTAGGACCGTCCGAAACCGTTGCTTCAAATGAGTAAGCTCCACCATGAGCTTCTCATAACTCTCTTCTGGAAGAAATTCTTCGATGAGTGCATTACTCAACGTCTCCCATGTGTCCTCAACTGCACCAGGTGTCTTGCTCTTCACTCGGTCGTCATACCACGTAAGAGCAAAATCTTCTAAAAACTCTGGCAGTAACAACACCCATTCTTCCTTCCTTCTCACGTTGTTTCCGATGCAACCCCTTTTGAAGTCTCGAACAAACGGTTCTACATCTTCATTGTCCTTCCCATGAAACACGGGTAGCTTTCCCATCTTGTTACTACTCCTTTTACTCTTCTAATTTTTGTGTAATAACTACTCGCTTAAAAGAGTACGAACATCACCAATTCCATTCGCGAATAATCTACCATAGGTAAAATGAAAGGAAATGGTTGTAACAACACCTCTTGTGCCATCTCTTCTCCCAAGGTAATCATGAGCCTGAGTCGCATCACCGTCTTCTCCACCATCCGAATGACGATCTCCATCACAACTCAGCCGAGTCCTCCTTTGAAGTCGACAACTTCTCCGTCTCAGCTCTTTGAGTCTCGTCCAACTTCTCGACTACTGACGTAAGTAGGGCGGCCACATCGACGCACTTGTGTCCTCTTGATAGATCACCCACTCCACAACTTGGACAAGGATCTTCGCCTAGAAGATGAATTGGCGCTGGTGACGATGGACCCACTCGAAGACTTAAATCAGTAAACTCCCGCTTCCCTTTAGCTCTCTCGGTTCTGATTCTAGTTGGACAATTCACTACTTTGTGTCCCAACCCTCTACAAAAATAACACCACAAGTCGGTTTCTACTCTTCTCCTCGGAGATTCTACTTGAGGTTTAGTACTAGAGTTCTCAAACTCAACGATAACCTCTTTCGAGCTCTCTCCGACGCTTATTATGACATCTAAACCTTGAGGAAGGTTTCTAAGTCTAACTTTCCAATCTTTCGAACTTCCACTCATGTTGCACCTTCTCAACCATTAAGTGGACAAAATATCATAGAGGAAAATAATTCTACCTCACTTTCTTAACTCTTCCGAGCTTTATATTGGAAATCGTGTATTATATATGCTATACACGAAATAAAATCTAATCTAAAATTAACTATCGAAGATATGATCCTCCTCACCATCGTTTGTACTAATCACAACAGACATCTTGAACTCACTCTTGTAAGGATCCAACTCTACTTCACCAGGAGCATTCGTGGCCTCCACAGTGAATGATGCTTTAAACTCGGCTTTCTTCAAATCTGTGCCAATGGTCGCGGAAGCTTCTTCGTATAAGGTAAAGAGGGCACCCCAAGTGCTATAGATGCGGGTTCGTAACTCATCTATACTTAACTTGGGCTTCTCCGTCTCTGTTCGAACTCCTAAACGTCTCTTCTTCCACCTCGTCATTCGAACTGGATTCCCCATGAAGTATCTTCCAGACCTCCTTGTATGCCGAAACGTGTATCTCTTAGTTGGTAAGAGATCTCTCCAAGTTTTTTGTGATCTCCAGTAGCCCAACCTCCAAGCTACTAAATCATGAAGTTTTAACAGAAACTTCCCTAATCAAAAGAGATGCTGATGACTGTACAAATTTTCAGAGAACTGAAATTTGTATATTTTCACTTCCCTCATGGTTGTCAACCCCCTCCACTTTGAAAAATTCTTTCTCCCTCTTCAAACCTCATCTTCTCATGATTTCTTTTGTCTTGGATAGCTTATCAGTCACTCTAAAACACTGGAAAGTTTCTAAGGAAAATAAAATTCACAGAAAATCTGACAATGACTGTAAATGTTTTCCAAATAACAGAATTCCTCAACTCTCACGAATAGACCCTCTCAACTTTGAAAATTCATTGCTTCCTCTCTAGACCACCTTTTCCTATGATTTCTTTTGTCTTAGATAGGTTATCAGCCAATCTAAAACACTGGAAAGTTTCACAGGAAAATAAAATTCACAGAAAAGTTGACAGCGACTGTACAAATTTTCCAGAGAGCAGAATTTCTAAACTCACAAATTTCTCTCCTCTAATAACTTTTCTCTCCTCCTTTCTCTACAACTCATGTTGCACCCTCTTTCAACTCTCCTCAAACCCTTTCTAAGTGAACAAGATGTAAAGAATGACTTCGAACGCGTCATATATCACTACGAGATACACGAAAGGTTCTAACGTTGCTAACATCGCGTTAGCTCTCTCTCCTCCCAACGTTCTCTCCATGTGCTCTCTCATAATCTCCTTTTGTCGAATATAGAACTGAACTCTAAACATCGTTCAACGATCCCTTCAAGTGAGGTCCCGGCAACGGAACCAAAAATGTAAACCCTCCGCGGTCCTATCGATCAACTACCCCCCGGTCTCTCAACCTCCACGATCGTCATCCACGAATCTGCAACATGTCGAGCCTGTCTCTCACTCAGGGGTCACCTCTGATGGCTTTGATGGAAGCACACCATGAACTTGAAGGGAAAATGCTGAGTTCACTCATTCATACAAACTTATCAACTAAAAATCTCCTTAAACACATCAACTAAAATCCTCCATTCTAACGACGTCTCTCAAGTTCTCACATGCTAAAAATATCCCACACTCTCTATATTACTCAAGTTGTCATTACGACAATGTGAAAACAAGGATGAGGAGCTCTTCTCTACTCCTCTATTTATACATTCTAGGTTTTTACTTTGGTACCCTCCGGTAACTCAGCCGTAACTACTTTTACCGGGTTTTACTAAGATATTACTTAAGGTAAAAGCATTGATCACATGGGCTTTTTACCTTTTCACATGGACTTATTCCTTCAAAGTCAACAACTTCTAGAAGGATTCTGGAATATTCTCAAGGAATCTCGAATTTCCACCCCCCCTCTACACTAGGACCCACTAAAAAGGAAACATGTGGAATCTCTTCTTGTTTTTAATGCCCACAAAGTCCACAACTTTAATCCAACCACTAATATCAAGTCAAAAAAGAGATAAGGGATACTTTCCACCCCCTTTCTACCTTTTAGACAAGATGACAAGATAGTAGTGCTCACTCTTTAGCAAATATCTGAATTCTGCCAAAAGTACAGCTAAGTTTAACCATAACTAACTTTTAGCTAGTCATGACTAACTTGATACATCCTTAAAGTACTTTGGCAGCCAATAAACATTCTCAACACTTAGTTATAACTAAACACCTTACTAATAGACAACTTCCTATGTGTAACATAGGTCGTTACAGTGCATGCTTCAGAGGTATGCACTAGGGCTTCAAAGATTGAAGTTCGGTTGAATGGTCACTACGTCTCTGACGTATTGGTGGATGGAGGGTCGGCTGTAAACGTCATATCGGAGAGGTTGATGAAGAAGTTGAGGATGGAACCAACTCGCCCGGCTAGCATTGTCGTGGGGATGGCTAACAAGCAACGGGTAAGACCTCTTGGTGTGTTAGAGAAGGTGGTCGTGTCTGTGATGAGAGTTCAAACATTGATGTCATTTCAAGTGTTAAAGGACTCTAGTTATGATTTGCTCCTAGGTAGGCCTTGGTTGAGAGCTGTGCGCACCACTGATAGGTGGCACAAGGGATACTTACGGATTGGGTCTAAAGATCATAGAGTGATAGTACCTCTCTCGGAGGTTGGAGTTGTGACTTCTGACTCTGATAGACCCACTAGTGACTACTGGGAATCTGATACGGAAGATGATCAGAGTGTCTCAGAAGTAGATACTGGAGATTCTTACGATCAAGAATCCTCGTCTGAGGATGAAAGATTTGATCGAGATCAATCATTACATCAGCTTAGTGCTATTGACTTGTTGCCTCGACCAGCAGTGGAGAAAGATCCTGACAAAGAAGAGTTGAGTGAGGCAGAGATTGTGAGAAGACTCTCTACCCTGAAGTTTGGTATCAAAGTCACTCAAGAAGAGAAAAGTAGATTCCTAGATATATTTCAAAAATATATCCATGTGTTTGCTTTCAGCTACAAGGATTTGAAGGAGGTGACTCTCGAGACTCATCGAATCGAATTGGAGGAGCACGCAAGACCAGTTCGACAGAAGTAGAGAAGGGTCAATCTCACAACGACAATGATGGTCAAGGAGGAGATAGACAAGTTGAAGGAGACGAGTTTCATCTATGAGGTGGAGAACTCAAAATGGGTTTCACCCATTGTGATTGTCAAGAAGAAGAATGGTAAGCTGCGAGTGTGCATAGACTATAAGAAGTTGAACGCAGTTACCAAGAAGGATTATTATCCTCTACCATTTATAGATGAGATTTTGGAGGAAGTTGCTGGTCATGAGTGATACAGCTTTGGTGATGGTTATAGTGGGTATAACCAGATCAAGATAGCATAGGAGTACCAACAGTTGACTATTTTCACTACTCCTTGGGGAACATTAGCATTTCGGGCGATGCCATTCGGATTGTGTAATGCTCCGGTCACGTTTCAAAGGTTCATGAACAAGGTGTTTGAACCATTCATAGGGAAGTTTGTTCGGGATTTCATTGACGATTTTTGTGTGTACGGAAGAAAGGAGGACCACTTTGATCATGTGATCAAAGTTTTGCAGCGGTTGGAGCAAGCAAACGCTTCTCTAAATCCAGATAAGTGCATCTTTGGCTGCGAAGAAGGTCTACTATTAGGGCACATCATTTCCAAGAATGGGATTGCGGTAGATCCTGAGAAGGTGAAGAAGATTGTGGATCTTTCATTTCTGATCAACTTGACAAAGTTGAGGCAGTTTCTTGACATGGTTGGATATTATCATAGGTTTGTCTTTTCCTTCTCAAACAAAGCAATAGCTTTGACTATGTACATGAAGAAGAGAGTTGATTTTGACTTGATAGTGCATGATCAGAAGGCAAAGGAAGCATTTGAGGAGCTGAAAAAGAAATTAGTGACAGCTCCTATACTTGCTAAACCTGAGTGGAGTAAAGCATTTATTCTGTATACGGATGCCTCCAATGTAGCAATCGGATGTACATTAAGTCAGCTAGATGAAGATGGGCATGATCATCCTATAGCTTATGCTAGTAGGCAGATGGTTCCAGCGGAGAAGAATTACTCCGTGACTGAACGAGAAGGATTAGCGATGATCTTTGGATTGAAGAAATTTCGACACTACTTGCTAGGAGGGAAATTTTCCATAGTCACAGATCACAAGGCTTTAAAGTATATCTTTAATAAGCCTAAAGAGAGAGGGAAAACCTTTTCAAGTCGGAGATTGGGTTATGTTGTATGATGCTATCACATTCAAGAGGGCTAGGAAGAAGTTTCTTCCAAGATATTTTGGTCCTTTTGTTGTAGATAAGGTGTGGAGCAACTTCACATATGACCTTCAGGAGTTGGGAGGAAGGAGATTCTATCGGGTCAACCATGACAAGTTGAAGTTGTTTCATCGACGAAAGTTCTCTCTTCTCAAAAAAAATTTAGTCCGGGGGTAAAATGTAACGACCTATGTTACACACAGGAAGTTTGTCTATTAGTAAGGTGTTTAGTTATAACTAAGTGTTGAGAATGTTTATTTGCTGCCAAAGTACTTTAAGGAGGTATCAAGTTAGTCATGACTAGCTAAAAGTTAGTTATGGTTAAACTTAGCTGTACTTTTGGCAGAATTCAGATATTTGCTAAAGAGTGAGCACTACTATCTTGTCATCTTGTCTAAAAGGTAGAAAGGAGATGGAAAGTATCCCTTATCTCCTTTTTGACTTGATATTAGTGGTTGGATTAAAGTTGTGGACTTTGTGGGCATTAAAAACAAGAAGAGATTCCACATGTTTCCTTTTTAGTGGGTCCTAGTGTAGAGGGGGGGTGGAAATTCGAGATTCCTTGAGAATATTCCAGAATCCTTCTAGAAGTTGTTGACTTTGAAGGAATAAGCCCATGTGAAAAGGTAAGAAGCCCATGTGATTAATGCTTTTACCTTAAGTAATATCTTTATAAAACCCGGTAAAAGTAGTTACGGCTGAGTTACCGGAGGGTATCAAAGTAAAAACCTAGAATGTATAAATAGAGGAGTAGAAAAGAGCTCCTCATCCTTGTTTTCACATCGTCGTAATGACAACTTGAGTAATATAGAAAGTGTGAGATATTTTTAGCATGTGAGGACTTGAGAGACGTCGTTAGAATGGAGGATTTTAGTTGATGAGTTTATGGAGATTTTTAGTTGATAAGTTTGTGGGTGTATGTATGAGTGAACTTAGCATTTTCCCTTCAAGATTCATGGTGTGCTTCCATCAAAGCCATCAGAGGTGACCCCTGAGTGAGAGACAGGCCCGACATTTGCAGATTCATCGATGACGATCGTGGAGGTTGAGAGATCGGGGGGGGGGGGGGGGTAGTTGATCGATAGGACCGCGGAGGGTTTACATGCTAGGTTAGACGAGTTATCAGCTAGGCCGGCGATTGACCGTGCTGGATTGACACCAGGTGTGGTGTTGTTGGACAACAGAAGTGGTATCTTATGTTTGGTGGCACCTTCAGGGAAGGTATATCGATCGTAGAAAGTCTTGTTAGACTCTAGAGCCCAACCGTTGATGTTGGAGAAGGCGGCGTGTATTGGTCTGAGTTTGAAGAAGTTTGAGATGGAGAGATGTCCATTCCAGCTACAGACATCTCTAGGGGGATCAGGAGGTACAGCTCTGCACATGACACGGGAGATATTGACGATGAGAGTTCGACCAGATCATCCCACGGATGGCTCTATGGTGAGAGCAAAGGCCATCGTTACGACCGTGGAGTCTTGTGATGTATTGATTGGAGGTGCTGTGTTATATCCTATGAGGTTCGTGATCGACTATTGGACAGAGATAGCATCTTACAGACCAGGATGGTAGTCCGGTGAGGGACGAGTGAGCCGCTTACCAGTGCGGTTCAATGCTAGAGTTGGGACAACGGAGCCTACACCAGGGACGATGGCATCTGTTGCAGGATTCAGTTTGATCATCACTTGGCCGGACGAGTTGTTAGAGGATAATGTCCAGGCGAAAGATACTCCGGTCTTTGAGGATGTGGAGGACATGCCTAGCATGTCCACGTTAGTACCATCTTCCTTGGATGTGTCACTCTGGAGTTCGAGTGAAGAGTTGCAGCAGTATGCTGATCGGTTGGTGCAGCAGGCTTGGAGTGAAGCCTTTGTACTATCAGTAGAGGAACCAAAGGTTGTTCCTGCTAGTGGCCTTGTGACCTTATCACCGTTGGACACGACTCTCATTGTGTGGCAGTATCCATTTGGAGAGTATATGTGTGCACCACCACAATCACGCTCTATAGTGGTACTCAACGAAAATCCTTGAACTCTTCACTCACCCTTGGAAGTGATTTCTCTCTCAGACGATCCGATTGCGCTCGTGATTGGATGGTACAGTCAATAATTGTATCACTCTCATCTCATCTTGACTTCGGATCCTAGCATAAGCAGATCCGTCGTCTAGTACCCTTGTCTCCATCCGAGTCGCTGTGATGAATGTTGACGAAGAATGAGCGGATATGATGTTGCTTCTTGAACAAAAAAGTTTTGCTCGATAGCAACATCACCTATGCGCACTCTAACGTCTGGACAAGCTCCATACAAATCTCCTCTTGTGTTGTTGTCTGCTCTTATGACCCACTCATGCTCTGTGTCGATCCGTCACTTCTTCTTCTTGTACAGCTCATTCGACATGATGTTGATTTCTGATCCATGATCGATCAAAGCAACCACCGGCTCATCCAAGTCTCCGATCTTCATCAATGTCTCCGTTGTTGCTCGAGCCCAGTGACTGTGATTGTAATGACTTGAGCTTTGTTTCTCTCTTTCACATAATGTCTCGAATATCTTGAGACATCTGTCTCATCGAACCGATCAATCTTGTTGATCACCGCTTGCAGCGCCTTGGTTGCCAAAGCTTTCTTCCGCTCATTGGACTGTTGCTGCCGCAAGAACATCGTGAAAGCTTGAAACATCGATGCAGTCGCTGGATCCAACTGCACCTTTGGTAATCCACCTGAACCACTAGCTCCGTTATCATCACCGTTCCTGTCTCCGCTCATGACTGTCAATTCTCTTCTTCAAGGTTCAAACACAGAAAAAATCTCCACCTCAGACCTTCACGTCGAGTTCACCACCGTATCGTGTCGGATTTTACGTGAAGGATGTCTAGAAAAATGCGAGGTTCCTGGCTGTGGAGATGTAGTGTGCTGAACAGAGACAAGAAAGAGAGAAACAAGCACGAAAACGAGCGTCGCAATATATACCAACTCTCAACGTATATACATTGCCGGTTCTTGCTTCCTAAGAACAGAAAACTAAAAAACAGATCAGAGCGGTCTGTAATCTGCTTCAAAACTCTCTAAAATGAGTCTCTAAATCCCAACCCAGACCCAAAACTATCGATGCATAGCTCAAAGCAAGAGAAACTTCCCTTTGCTAACAAAAAGAGCTACACTAACATCACACGATTCAGATCCAAGTCCAAAGACCTCAAGAACCTATTAGATCCGACTCCCGACAACTGAGATATCGCCGATTTTTTATCGTAGGTGATCGAACTTTTAAAAACTCCTCCCTGTGGCTTAAAACCGCACACACCGCTCAAACGGATCGCTTGATCTGATGTCCGTTTTCTCTGACAAGTAGATCTAGCTACCCTGAATCCATCGCAACTCCAAACAAGTCGTTTGGAGTTCCCTTGCAAAACCACGCAAGAAATTTGGTCGCAGGTTGCAAAAAGCTGACGTAAATAGACTCCCTGCGGCTCAAACTCGCTCACCACACCCAAACCAACAATCCAATTCACGTACGGTCTTCTCTTAGCCCTAGATGAAGACTCCTTGATCACGAAGGCATCAAGAACGAAGAACTTGGCTCACCGATCGCGAAGAACAAACCAATCTCAGGTCGCATGCCAACAAAAATCTGATGTAAGCGCTTCCTTACGAGCCAATTTCACTCCTAAACTGCCCGATGAAACTTCATATCGTCTTCAATTTCCTGAAGGACTCGTCGTTCTGATCCCAATGAATCCAAGGACAACAAGTTTGGACTCCGGAATACTCCAAATCTCCCTCCTACGTCTCAATTTCTCCCAGTACACACCCCTTGATCCGTCTCTTCCCAAACCGTCTTAACCAGTGCATAGCCTGCACAGATCTTAACCCAACAACACCTTTCGCGCGTGTATTGGACTTCCCAAATCCTCAAACCGTCTACTGACGGATCGTAGAAACAAGCTGCCCTCTTACATCAGTCTCTGTATGTACAAGTTTTCTTCAATAATGAGGAAGCAAGCCCCTTGCGTCCTTAGTATAACGCTTGGAGCCGCAAATACCCAGTCAGCAGAATAAACTAAAGCCTAGCTTGATTTTCTCTTCTTTCGAGTCGCGTAACTTTTCCACTATGCGTCCAAATGCAGTAGACAAGATGCCCATGGAAAGTTGAAAACGAGCTCTACCCATCGATGCGATGAAAGTGAAGATCCAAAGTCGTGCCAAAAGCTCGTAAGCTGGGGCTTAACTTGTTTTACCCATTTTTTGAGTCTTGTAACTTCTCCACTAGACATCCAAACGAAGTAGACAAAGTGCCTATGGAGAGCTCACAAAGAGCTCTATCCACTGATGCGATGAAAGTGGAGATCCGAAATTGTGCCAAAAGTCCGTAAGCTGGAGCTTAGTTGGTCTTCCCCATCTTTCGAGTCTTGTAACTTCTCCACTAGGCGTCCAAACGAAGTAGACGAAGTGTCTATGGAGTGCTGACAAAGAGCTCTATCCACTGATGCAATGAAGGTGGAGATCCGAAATTGTGCCAAAAGCTCATAAGCTGAGACCTAGTTTGCTTTTTCCATGAGTATCTTTGGAGTGACAAGCATCGAAGTTTGAATTCCAGGTAGGAGCCGGTCCACGACACGACAACGCTATGCACATGAACACAAAGATGTGACAAAGAAGTATCTTTATTGAGAAAAGATATGTCTAAAACACATAAAATAAGTTTATCATGAACATGTTTGTACTTTTTCAGATACTCTGTTTGCTGGAGAATGCTACAACATCTCCATACGAGATCAATTTCTTCCTCGATCATCTTACCCCAATACTTTTTCAACACAGAGAATGATTCTTGTCCAAATACTTGCAAAAAAGTTTACACTACACGTATGTGGGAGTTTTCATCGTACTATTTCCTCATGTTTCAACCAAGGCAAGAGGACATTCATGAGATAATCATCTCTGTCCATATCACTGCTATCCGAAAGGAAAGAAGGAGGATGAATAACATTAAATAGATGATTTGTGTTATTCTTTTTCGGGGAATCATCGATCATCAAAACGTCTCGAGTACATAAGTTGAAAGAGTACAAGCGAGAAAAGTCCTTCATATACAAAAAGTTATCAATGGCAGCTTCTCGATGGGTCTTGAATCTCACACACATGTTTTGCGTGAAAATCTTACATATCTGCACAATTATCCATAATGACAATGACGATTAGTGCATAACAATACTATCAGTGCAACCATCAATAACGAATACGATTAGTGTGTAACAATGCTATCAGTGCGAATTAAGATTGATTTATCCATGGATTCAACTTACTTTACTTGATGCAATCTCTTACGGCAAGTACTTGTTATTCTCTATGGATCGAAGGATGAGATTGCAGTTGTTCAATGTGCGTGTTGTCTAGATTATAACATGGAATTCGTTGCAGCATGCCGTCATAAACTCACGTATACTTTTCCGAATCACGTAGCACATATGCTTTCCTTGACATGTTTCGACCTTGTATCCTCTTTCCTTAGCGCCTTGAAGTTCCATCTCATTGCGCTCAATTTTCACCAACAATCCATTCAGATCCAAGATGAGCGTTTTCCTCCTAGCATGACTTGGATCCACTAGTCGAGGATAAAAGCTCTTGGAAGCACGAAGACGGGCAAGTTCTGCTTCCAATGCTTGCAACTCCTCACCTTTATGTACAATAACAGTCTCTTGACTTTGCACTCACTGGTTAATTTCTTCCTCTTTCTGTTCGGCTTCGCATATCTTTTTAATTATTGCTTCTTCTTCAAACTTCTTCATCTAAGTACGTTTGGCAAGTTCATCTCCTTCCTCATGTCAAGAGTTGGTTGAGTAGAAGCTCTGCTAAGGCTAAGGTTGAGAGTTCAAGTCCGTTTTTCCGCTTGGATGCACGTGACGAAAGAGAAAGATTAGAGATATGATCTTACTCGATGTAGTGCGATAAGATTAGCGGGTCGCACTCACCTTACTCAGTGCGATAAGACCAGCGGGTCGCACTGAGATCCTTACAATGCGACCAACCCATGTATATTCACTCAATGCGATCAATAACCGCGTCGCATCAATCTTACTCGCTCAATGCAGTGCGATAAGACAACATAGTTGCACTGAGGTCATTGATCTCAGTGCGACCCAAGTGCTTATCGCACTTCAACTTACCAAACTAGTGTGTAGTTTAGAATTGCTCTGCAATCTAATACACTACATAGGGTATGAACTAGAGCTTATAAACACAAACAAAGGCATTTGCAACAGCAAGGTAACTCCAAAGAAACTCGGAAGCATTCAGCCATACCTGTTTCATAATCAACACTCGCTAGAACGTCTGCCGGATGAATGACATGGTCTTCTCTCATGTTACCAATGTGTATCATAACATGCATAAGTGCAATTCTCATGAAGGTCTCGATTGTTCCGTTCTTTTTGGACGCTTGAACGTGTCTTTGAAGATGCACAAGTTCTCTGTTTTCTCTCATCAGCTCTACCCAATCATAGTCGGGGTCTAATCCTTCAACTTTATTCTTCACATACAATGCCACTTGATCTGTAACTGTTTTAAGTCTTCTTCTCACCAATAGTACTACGTTTAGGCATTGGAATACTGCTCCCCACTCCGGAAATGCACATTCTCTTGCACAATATCTTTTTCCTCTCTTATCATAGTAAGAAAACCAATTCTCAATTCAGACATGTCTCACAAAGGAAGGCATTTCAACTCCACCAGAAAGAAGAATGAACGCATCTCTGATCAAGTCGACGGTCAACACTATCTCCGTGTCTCCAATGGTTGCCGTGTGTGGTTCAGAATCATAAGCTCGTATAAAATGCATTATATAATGCAATCTGCTTATCACGCAGAAAAGCACTCAATACTGCATAATTCTAGAACACACACTTGATCTGGAGTTCAAAGTCAAAGTGTGCAAAAGAACCATCAATAAACCCGAGCACACACATCTGATTTGGAGTTCAAAGTCAAAGTTCTCTTACATCTGGCCGTGCAAACTAGAATGACAACGCTATCAACAATCCAAGTTTGTGTACGACATCTTCGTCTACATTGCTCAATGCTCTTCGAACGTCCTCTTCGTCCATCCATACCCATCTGATTCGAGATTTACTATCCTCTTCTACATGAAAACTGATCAGAAACGGTTCTTCTTCATTTCGACCGCTACCTTCTTCTCCAGCGCTACCTTCTTCATGTAACGATTTCTTCCTACTCGAAGCCATATCTGGTAAACACAATAAAAACTTTCATAGAATCTAGATATCGGGTTAATAAACGCAGTCCAAATCGCATTTCCTAAAGTTCTAAAGTTGTAATCCAAAACCATCTAAATCTAAACATCACGTGGTGAGATAAAACCCACTCGCATTAGTGCGAAAGAGTCCACTCGTACTGAGTGATCTTATGCACATTGAGCACGAATGTGCGATTTCAACTCGCTCAGTGCGTGCAATTTCACCTTATCACACTGACCGCAAATGTGCATGCTCACGCACTCAGTGCGATTTCAATTTATCTCACTGAGAGCGAATTTGCGCATGAAATCGCATTCAGTGCGGTTTCTTAAACCCGCGTTCAGTTCGTACAATCGGCACTAGACTCGCATTTAGACAAAAGACTACACATTTATCCACATGATTTCTGCAGTCGCACTCATTGCGAATGTGCGTACGTGCACTCAGCTTTCTAATACGTGAAATTAGAATAAGATTTCTGCCCTTTTTGCTTACTAACCAGCTACCATTTCACAAACTAACAACTTTCTGCTTACTAACAACGATCAAGATCACACGCCACTTCAGCTTACTAACCATCAACAACCATTTCATAAAACTAAGATTGATCAATGAAGTTACACCCAATTGAAACACAACGCACCTCGACTACTGCGGAACAACATACCTCAAGTCGAATGAATCGTCGTACTTTGGGTTTGTTATATCCGCGCTACAAATGAACTTCGAATGACTCCAACTGATGTCACAAATCTTGTGTTCCGACTGCACATCACATGTCATGTTCACAGATCTAGTTGTGTTTGCGACTTACTCTCTATGAACACGAGCTACACCAGAATCACTCCCTATGAACAAGAGCTTGACAGATCCATTCGTATTGCGACTCACTCCTTATGAACACGAGCTACACGGGATCTGTAAATCCTAAACATTCTAATTGCACCTGACTCTCGCCCTCGCCTTTGAGACTAAGCCACGTTCACACTCTCCATTTTGTTTTCTCTAACAACACATTCGCACTCTTGATTTCTATTTCTCCAATAATTATACACAATACACATTGATATGACCTGAGTGGCAAAGAAGATAATTTCATTGAGGTTTTTTAGATTCTAGTCCTCCCACATGTAATTACAACGACGACATGAAACTTATGAATATGACAGTTCACAACTGAATCATACACTTTACTTTCTTCAAAAAATTACATATTATCGAGCTTCTCGATAATTTCTTTAATCTCCTCAAAAGACTTATCGGTCTTATGTAATTCAACAAACAAAGAGGAATGTCTCTTTCTAGTCTCCTCTTTCTCATGACTGTCTCTCGCTCTTTTCTTTTCCTCCAATGTAGCCATCCTAAACTCAAAGAAAACTTTTCTATACTACACTTTCTCTCAGATACTCTATTAATATAAATTTAACGCTCCTACTTTCATATTCATCGTGGATCCGGTTCTGAGATTGTTAGATGTTTCTTGAGTACGGACGGGAGGTATATTGTAGTGTCGCAGGATTACTCCTTTTGTCCATTTAGTATACAAGATATTGTTCCCATAGAAGATTTGCACAAGTAACGATGCTCTAAGTTCTAAGATCTGTTCAAATACACAAACACACGGATTTTGTCTAGAAATCCCGTCTTCTCACAAAACCATGCGTCTTCCAGACTCGCCAAAAGGTGCTCTGGACCTAAACAAACAACTACTAACTAAAATATCACACAACTATTCACAGAGAGGCTCAGGAAGACGCTTTCTGCTTCGAAGTCACTTCTTCCGGTCTTCTCGATACCGTCTTCTTGAAGCAATTCTCGGCTTCTGGGGGTTCAACTCGACTTCTCACACCTCCAGAAGACTGTTCATGCTTCGCTGAAGTCAACTAGCAACGGCTGTTACACCTTACTCACTCTCACATTCCAACGGATTAGATTAATCACATGATGTATGTCCCCTGTAGCCTTCCCAGGCTTCTGCCTACGGAAACGGTCTTCCTGTAGCACTACAACGGCATTCACCTTCACGAAAGCTCAATAGAAGGTAGAAGATGGGGAAGATGAGAGAAGATGGGGAAGAAAAGAAAATCCAAACAAGAGAAAACAAGATGAAAAGGAGAAATTAAGATTCCGACAGGCTTCTAGTCCGGATCCTGACTAACAAGCCATCCCTGCTTGTAATAGTTTGGGGAGGAAGACAACAAACTTGCGTACAGTTGCACCGTCTTCTACTTGAAGATGTCGTCTTCTGTTGTGGGACGAAGGCTTCTTTCTTCTTCTCTTCGCTACTCCGACTACTCTGTCTTTTGGGATCCCTTACCCATAAGACCGTCCGTACGTAGATCCGAAGTGCTCTACTGAACGAGCCAAGCTGCAATTCCACAACTGCTGACAATCACCGCCACTCAAGAAGAATACTTCCCATGCACAATCGGAAGTGAATCCAAGAAAACCCACCACCCAGAAGACATGGACAAAGCTTCTGCACTCAAATTCGTAATCCATTCCCGAGAAGACGTCACATTGGCATTGGGAAGCTCACTCCCTCTACTTTATGCGCCTACTCTTCGGCACTCCAGTCTAGCTAACAGGACTGCACGAGGATGCCGTTCCCTGTTCCTAAACTGTCCACTACCTCTATCTACATCTTCGAACCACTGCTGATAACGAGCATGTAGACCCCTCCGGTATAATCCCAGTCTATTCGTATGTCTCTAACATCGGGTGTAGTGTGTGTGAAAAACTAGATTTCCTACTCTTCGATCCTACTTATGCCTTCTACCACGAGAAAACAGAGGAGACGACCACCAGGGAGAGATGGGCGCTGTTAGAAGGCTGCCACCTCACATGCAAGCCGTTTTCCTTTTCCTGATTAGCCATCCACCTTGTTGTTCCTACGCTACGTATGCTGCCACATGGTTTCCTAACTAATTTTACACTGAAAAACTGCCATCCTTAAGATAGCATGTTCGGTCCTACTAAGTTTGGAAAATGTTAACATCGGTTGTGATTACTATCTACTCTGATTGCTCGGATGCAATCTCTACCTGATCTGCTCCTACCGGAGCTCCTAACGTGGCTTCTGATAAGCTAGGAAGCCCTGCGAACACCTTGGGTAACACTGAGGTGGCTTCCTCCACATCGTTCTTCGCTGGCCCTGCTGTCGCTGCTGCTGCCTCTTCCTCGGCTTCTGCTTCTGCTTCGGAAGACGGAAGCGTCTTCTGGGAAGCGGAGTCGAGTGGTGCTTCCTCGCTCTTCTGGAGCATTAGTTCGGTACTAGAGACCATGGCGACCTCATAGAGGTCCGAGGAAGTCGCTTCCTCCACGCGGAATACCTGAGAAGACAGTTCTTCTTCCTGTCTTCCAGAAGACATCTTTTCTTCCGGGGCGTCTTCCGGAGTCTTCTCGGCTTCCAACGCTGTCACTACCAAGTGCACAGCGAGGTCGAACTCCTCCTTCTCCATGTCGGCATCGATCGATGGTACTAGGACTGGAGAAAATGTAGTTACCAGTGGCAGAGTCGAGAGAAGTCCATAGAGTGTCTTCACCCCCTCTATCTGCCTATCCAAGTACCAGAACATACTCTCCTTGCACTCTACCAACATCACCTTGGACTCATCGTCCCACTCTCTAGCCAAGATAAGCAACTTCCTACCCGCGGTGAAGTTGAACTTCTTCCGAAGCGCTTCCACTGACTGTGCTAGCATCTCCTGCGCACGAGCTTCCGCTGCTTCTCGCTGCATCTTCTCGGCTGCAACTCGCGCTTCTGCGGCTTCCCGCTGTGTCTTTCATGTTGTCTTCTCCTCTGCGAGAGCGGTGATCTTCCCCCGCACTCAGAGAACCTCTTGGTCACGCTGCTGTAAACGCGCCTGCAACTCCTGGTTGCTCTTCTTCAGTTGGGTCAGCTCCTTGGTAGAAGCGGCTGCTTCCACCTTGTACCTCGCTGCGAGCTTCTCTGTGGTGCGGAGACTAGCTTCCAGCGCTTCTGCCTTCTTCTGGCCTTCTTCCTGACGCATCAAAGTGCGCAGACCAAATCCAAGCTGTAAGAGCTTCTCCTGAGCCTTCGCTCTCTTCTCCAGCAACTCCATAGCTGGCTGGATGTGGTGCCCACAAATTACAAGATTCACGAATTTTTGAAATTTTTGGGAATAATAACTTGTTTGTATAACTGAAGAAGCGTTGTTACTTAAGATTACGGTTTCCTTAGAAGGAAGATGATCTTAAGGGCTATTTGTAATAATAAGTTGACTTCTTCGGAAGACGACCGTCTTCTGAAGAGCGTCTTCTCGGTGGTATCTTCGGAAGACGGAAGACGGCGGAAGACGGAAGACGCTTCGGAAGATTGGAACATCTTCGGAAAACTGTCTTCGGAAGTCGACTGTACACAATTCGTATCAAGAATGGATTTGCTTTGCTTTTGTGTTAAGAGAGGCTTGGTACGAATCCTGAGTGGCGTGGTGAGTTTTTTGTTATTTCAAGAAGTTGGAAGTCGGGGATTAGGCCTGTGCCTCTTGATCTTCCTAGCTTCTCAAATCCACATCTTCCTAGAGAGACTCGAAGACAGGAAAGGCTGGCAAAATGCGCAAGAAGACGAGAGGGTCCGTTACGGGTCTCTTCTGTCCGACCCATAGCAGCCGTTTCTTCTTCTTTCCGAACTTAGAAGAGAGTTGTGAGAAGTCTTGCTGGCAGAATCTGGAGAGAATGGTCGAGGGTCATGTCTTCCCATCATGCAGCAAGCTTCTTCTGAGTGTGTATGAGAGGTGAGAAGTCAGAAGAACAGAGTGCACATGTCTTGAATCTGTTGTGAGGATAGATTGAGCGTAGGAAGAAGAAGACAGGTGAGACCAGTGAAGGGAAGCCTGACTTCGGGAGGTCTCCGAGAAAGACATTGAATCGGAAACTGTCCCGGGAGTCTTCCCAGAGGCCACTATCACCGCAGGAGCCCGCAACCATCTTCTGAACCTTTCATATACTCTACTTCTCGCATATCTTGTATCTTCTGTTAGGAAGTAGGATGTAATGCAAGGTGGATTGTCTTCTTAGTAATCCATGCGAGGCCTTGCTTAGTTAGGATTGAGTAGATATAACCCGGAAGACGGGAGGAAGTTAGGAAGCACTGTTAGAATCTCGGAAGACGGAGTAGCTGTCTTTTGGTAGACTAGGTTCGTCTTCTGAGAGTGGAAGCTAGACTGTGAGGACTTAGGGAAGGACTGAGTCTTCGACTCACAACAAGTACGTCACTTCTTCCAAGGAGTCAGCGCAGCTGAAGAAGAGCAACCAGGAGTTACAGGCGCGCTTACAGCAGCGTGACCAAGAGGTTCTCCGAGTGCGAGGGAAGATCACCGCCCTCGCAGAAGAGAGGACAACATGGACGACGCAGCAGGAAGCCGCAGAAGCGCGAGTTGCAGCTGAGAAGACGCAGCGGGAAGCGGCGGAAGCTCGTGCGCAGGGGTTACTAGCTCACTCGGTGGAAGCGCTTCGGAAGAAGTTCAACTTCACCGCGGGTAGGAAGCTCCTTACCTTAGCTAGAGAGTGGGACGAGGAGTCCAAAGCAATGTTTGTGGAGTGCAAGGAGAGTATGTTCCGATACTTGGATCGGCAGATAGAGGGAGTGAAGACACTCTGTGGTCTTCCTTTGATCCCGCCACCAGTAAACGCATCTTCCCAATCACCAGCATCATCGACAAGACCAGACTTGGAGAAGGAGGAGTTCGACCTCGCTGTACACTTGGTAGTGATAGCGTTGGAAGCCGAGAAGAACCCGGAAGATGCCCCGGAAGACAAGACGTCTTCTGGAAGACAGGAAGGAAGACCGTCTTCCCAGGTATTCCGAGTGGAGGAAGCGACTTCCCCGGACCCTTATGAGGTCACCATGGCTCCCAGTGTCGCACCAGTGCCTCAGAAGATGGAGGAAGCAATACTCGACCCAGCTTCCCAGAAGACGCTTCTGTCTTTCGAAGCAGAAGCCGAAGCCGAGGAAGAAGAAGCAGCAGCAGCAGCAGAGTCAGCGATGAACATGGAGGAGGAGGCTACCTCAGTGGTACCCGAGGTAAGTGCAGGGTTTCCCAGTCCATCAGAAGTCGAGGTAGTAGCTCCGGTAGGAGCAGATCATGTAGAGATTGTCACCGAGCAATCAGAGTAGTTAGCAAACTCAATCGACACTTCCAGATTTAGTAGGATCGGACATGCTATCTTAAGGGTGGCAGTTTTCCATGTAAAAATAGTTAGGACCCCATGTGGCAGCATAGGTAGCGTAGGAGTAACACAGTGGAGGGCTAATTGGGAAGAGGGACCGCATGCATGTGAGGTGGCAACCTCTTGTCAGCGCCTCTCTCTCTCCCTGGTGGTCGCCTCCCTTGGCTCTCGAGGCAGATGGTTAAGTAGGATCGTAGAGTAGGAAATGGAGCTCTGCCGGTTCTGCCAGTTCCAGAGAGAGGATTGAAGACTGACTGGAAGGAGGTTGAAGAGGCTGTTTCTTTGCTGACCAAGAGACAGAGAAGAAGGGACAAGGTGGTGGTAAGTGAAGCAGCACCTCTGATAATTCCTGTCAAGCAGTTGCCTACTAAGCCTGCTTTGGTAATTGCTAGAGAGGAAGACTCACCGCTTGATGAGTTGATTAAGGGTATGAAGGAGCTTAAGCTTAAGCTCACTAGGTTAGAAGAGAAGGAGCAGAATGTACAGCCTGCTATGCAGAGACCTCAGATGAGAGAAGGCTTTGTTCATCGTTGTATATGGTGTGATAGCTTAGACCATGTAAGAAGAGATTGTGGAGAGTTTTCAGATGCATTGAGGAAGGATCTGATCTTCTTCAAAGATGGTAAGATCCATCTGAGAGAGACTGGGATGATGTTGGGAACCAACTTTGGCAAGGGTGGTATGAAGAGGCTTGTGAATGAGATATCAACATCACATGCTGTTTCTCTTGTGAATGCTGCTACCTGTGGAGTGAAAGTGGAGATGGAAAGAGAGAAAGGGACTACTGGGTTGTGGTCTGATGTAGTGCGGTCCGTAGCTAGAACAGAGCTAGACAAGGATGTGCTACGAAGGGTTGGCAACTCAATTCGAGAAGCTACAGGATGGAATGACCCTGTAGACACTATGTCAGTGCATGCTTATGTTGCAAGAAGTCAGCATGAAGCTGTTCTAGAAGAAAAACGCAGGAGGGAGGATGCAGGTGAGGCTTCTACAGCCAAACGACCTGCTACAAGGAGTGAAAGGGCTAGACCAGAGACAAGGCAGGAAACAACACCTACTCGGGAGGAGACTATGGAGGATCTACCACCTACAACACCAAAGGAGAAGGAGAGAAGCAAGGAGAAGGGTAAGATACCTGCATACAAACTTCAGTCTGACATTGAGATTGCTACAGACTTGAAGCAGGTGTTAGAGAATCGTATCTTGAATGGGAAGGTTGAGTTTACCTTGGGTGAGATTCTTGGGATTGCAAAGCGTGAGTTCCATGAGGTTATCATAGATATCATCAAGAGGAAACGTCAGATTTTGGGTGAAGCAGCTACGCTTAACGCTCTAGGGACCAAACTGTCGGAGGATGAGGAGGATGAGATTGCTGGTTACTACTCTCAAGTATCAGAGGGAAGATCAGATCAGCACGTGAGGTTTGAAGATGAGGTGGAAGCATCGCAGAAGAGCCATTATTCTCACAACCATTGGGCGAGAGCAACCACAGAGACCTTAGTGAAGCTGGGAGATCTGGAGGAACCTGTGGTGGCATTGATTGATCACGGCTCAGAGATTAATCTGATGTCTAAGGAGCTGTACAAGCGTGGGAGGTGGCCCATAGACACCGACCATGGATGGCTTATCCGTGCTGCCAACAACCAGCGGGGAGAACTCTATGGTGCTTGCCCCAACATCAAGGTAACTGTGGGTGACATCAGTGATGTTCAGAATTTCTTTGTGCAAGACATGTCAACCTATCCTATCATTCTAGGACAGCCTTACATTACTGCTGTTAGAATGGAGACACGAGTTATGGATGATGGTTCAGCCTATGCTAGGATACGTAGTAGAGACGGCAAAAGAGCTGTTCAGTTTTTGACCGTTGCTGCAGAACATGAGAGGAATCGTGATAGCTTGAGAGACCGTCCACTACCTAAGATTACTCAGGAGTTTAGAGAGTCTAGGGGTTTTGGCAGAGTACCATTGAAGAGCGAGACTTCAACGGTACAATAGAGATAGGATTCTCGCCTGATCCAGTAGAGCATGAGGTTTTATCCGCTGGCTTCTTAGGATTGACGTCATGTGGATCAGTGTGTTATAGGAAGGTTGAGAATCTGAAGAGGTTTGAGAGGCAACATGTGAAATATGTACAGCAGTCTTTGTGGGACAGTGGAGAGTTAGCAGGAGATGAATACATATCTGGAGTGTTTAAAGAGCAGTATTTGGTAGATACTATAGGGGAGTTGAAATCTATAGTAGAAAGTTCTATAGATGATGTAGATAGAGTGGTGAGAGTGAGCTCCAAGGAGCTTTATGATGTAATTGATAAGTTTATAGATCGGCAAGAGGTGTATGTGGAGACCAAGTACAAGTCAGTGGCAAAGAAAGTCAAACCAGTGGCTTTGCCTTTACCACTTGATTACAATCAGAAGATGGAGCAAGCTGCACGAGAACCGACGCTCAGAGGACCGAGAAGAATTGGACACCAGTTCACAGAAACAACATTGAAGGAGCTGAGGATTGGAGGTGATGGATTTCTTACTGAGCAAGAGAAGAAGAGTTTCAGGGAGATGCTATCTAGGCATGGTAAGGCGTTTGCGTTTGAGTCACATGAAGTAGGATGTGTAGATCCAAGTGTAGTTGCACCTATGGTAATCTTTACTATACCGCATGTGCCTTGGAATCTACGTCCTATCCCTGTGCCTAGAGCTCATCTACCAAAGCTGATAGACTTGCTCAATGAGAGGATTAGGATGGGTATCTTGGAACCATCTATAGCTCCCTACTCTAGCAGATGGTTTACTGTTCCGAAGAAGAGTGGAGCTTTGAGGTTTATCCAAGATATGCAGCCAGTTAACAAGGTGACTATCAGGAATATGGGTATAGGACCTATTGTAGACAAGTTTGCAGAGGCTTTTGCTGGTCGTGCTATCTATTCCATGGGGGACTTATATTCAGGTTATGATCAGTTTCAATTATCCTCTGAGAGTAGAGACTTGACTACAATGAGGACACAGGTTGGGGTTACTAAGGATGTGCACCTTGCCACAAGGTGCTACCAATTCTGTAGCACATATGATGAATGGCATGAATAAAGTTTTGAGGGATTTCATTCCTGAAAAAACTATGTCATTCCTTGATGATGTGCCGATCAAAGGATGTGCTGAGCAGGAGAAAAATGAGGTAATGGATCAGAGGGGGTGCCGTAAGTTTGTTGTAGATCACATAGCTGATTGTGATAAGATATTGAGTCGACTGGAGGAGGTTCATTTGAGCTTATCAGGAGCAAAGTCTGTATTTGGAGAACAGGAGGTGTTGATTGTGGAGCACCTATGTGGATCTTATGATCGAAAACCTTGTCCAAACAAGGTTGATGCCATTCGAAGGATGAAGGAGACATGTGGATCAGTTACCGAGGTGAGAAGGTTTCTAGGTGCATGTGTGTTTTATCATATATGGATTCCACACTTTGCACATGTAGCAGACCCGTTGTACAAGCTGCTGAGGAAGGGGCAAAGATTTCAGTGGCAAGAGGAGCAAAGCGAGTCTATGAAGAAGTTGAAGGATCTGTTGTCTTCACCACCAACTCTACGGAAGGTAACATATGAGTTGGGCAGATCTGTTATCCTTACTGTTGATACTAGTCCTATTGGCATTGGATGGGCTGTAGGACAAGACGATGAGGATGGAAATAGATATGTGGTGCGTTTTGGAGCTAAGGTGTTAAGTTCACGGCAGAGAGACTACCCTCAAGTCAAGAGAGAGCTATGGGGAGTAGTTACTGCGATGAAGAGTGACAAGGAATACTTGATAGGAGCACCTGTGGTTGTGGAGACAGATTGTTTACCTCTCTTGGGAATGATCACTAGCTGTACAACTCCAGATATTGCTATGTTGAGATGGATAGCATATATCAAGTCCTTGAACCCAGAGTTTAGACATATCGCAGGAAAAGACAATCCTGTGACAGATATGTTATCAAGGGCTAGGTATTACGATGAGAAAGAAATGATAGATGATCAGGAGGATGTGGGAACAGAGTTCTATTCTAGTGCTCTTGCTACAAGAGATAGAAGCTGTTTTGCAGCTCCATTAGAGTTATTTGAGGAAACTATGTATGATGGCGAGTGGTTGGATCTTGGGCGCTATTTGAGTTCATTGGAAAGGCAAGAAGGCTGGTCTGATGCAGATTTCAAGAGGATCCGTAGAATAGCTTATGGTTACTTTTTACATGGAGGACATCTATGGAAGCGTCCTAAGCTACAAGGAGGTATACCGCAATGGGTGGTATGTGACTTGGAATTGCAGCGGCAGCTGATCAAGGAGTTTCATGAGAGTCTATGGGCCGGTCATAGAGGAGTTTGGGCTACATTTGCCAAGATGAAGGAGAAGTATTGGTGGAAGGGTATGTATAAGGATGTAGTACAGTTTGTTTCATCCTGTATACCTTGCCAGATGTATTCCAACGTACGTCATCGTGATGGATTGCATCCTACTTATCCTTTAGCCATTCATTACAAATGGGTAGTGGATCTGATAACTATGCCATTTGGGCTTGGACAAATGAGGTATCTAGTCTTGGCTAGAGAAGATCTATCTAACCAAGTCGAAGGCCGTGCTCTGAGGACGAAGACCACTGCTAGTGTCTGCCGCTTTCTACTTGAAGATGTTATTTGTAGGTATGGGTGTGTGGGAAAGATCACTGCAGATAGGGGTGAGCTGGATGCACAAGAAGCAGTTGAGTTCTTCAAGCGGTTGGGAATCAAGTTGGCGTTAACCACTGCTTACAATCCTGAAGGGAATGGCAAGAGCGAACGAGGTCATCCGCCAATCATCAAAGCTTTGGTAAAAGCTTGCAAGGGTAAGATCCGTGAATGGCCTAGACTGCTACCATTTGCTTTGTGGGCAGATCGTACAACTCATAGTACCGTTACAAGTTACATGCCAGCAGAGTTGATACTAGGGCAAAAACCTGTGATGCCGATTGAGGAGGTTGTGTCTACTTGGAATGTTTTGCCATGGGAAGATGGTAGAAGTACGGAGGATCTTCTTGCATTAAGGATCCAGCAGTTAGAACGAAGACCAGAGGATGTTGCCAAAGCTGTGGAAAGGTTGAAGATTGCTAGAGAGAGAAACAAAGGCAGATTTGATAGAACGCATAGATTACGACCCAAACCAGTTAAGGAAGGTGATTGGGTGTTAGTCTATGATAGTAGTCTTGATAATCAGCATAGCGCTATCAGAAAGTTTTCCAAGAGATGGTTCGGACCTTATGTGGTGTTAGAAGTTTATGATAATGCCACATTCTCTTTGAGAGAGTTAGATGGTGCAGTGCTCAAGATACCAGTCGCAGGGAAGAGAATCAAGCTCTTTAGAAGGAGAGGGGAGGACCAGAACATTGCAGAGCTTACTGAGGATGAAGCTGAAGACTCAATGGAGGTTGAAGATGAATTTGAAGCTGAAGCTGAAGAGTCTTGATCTGGATCTGGCACATACCAGAGGATGTGCAGGTTCAGAGGGGGTGGATGTCGCGCCATTTGGCGGCTACATGCTTGACTTCTACTCCGACGCTTAGGTTTGATAGTTCTAGAAGTTAGCTCATATTACTTCTAGTCCTTTATATATATGTTTGACACCTTTGCATACGGTGTTAATACTATTTTGAGTCTTAGTAGGCTGATAGTATGTTAGTTATCTTGTTCAAGCATTTGTGCGCTTGTGCAAGTGACTTCTTATTTGTCTATGACGTTCAATGTACATAACTTAGGGTTTCCATGCTGATAGGGGTTTGAGCTCATGGGTTGTACTTACTTGTCGCCCATGCACGCTTTCTAGCTAATTTAAGTTATTTTTCAGGGCTATATGTCATTTTAGGTATTTTAAGTTTTACGCTGGCACTCTAGGGGGCTTGACGTGGTAGCCTATGAGTGTAGATAAGTTACCAGGTAGTTTAAGGCACAAAAGGACAGTCAAGTGGAGCTATGAACTCCCATTGGTCCATTTTTGTCTTTTGTAAAACTCTAAGTTTAGAAACAGAGCTCTAGAGGAGAGTTCGAGAAATTGGTGAGGGATCTTCGAAATCTGACAACACAGGAAGAGAGAGCTCGTCGTGCCAAGCACTGTCAGTGAAATTTTTGCTCGATTTGGATCAATAAACAAGGAGTTATGCCCAATTGAAGTTCGGATTGTGCCAAAACTGCATCACTTTTGTTGATTTTAGGGTTTTCGGTGCCAATTGCAGCAGAATTGAGGAAATCACTTCAAAACTTCGTGGTTGCGTTCACTGTCAGGAGGGCTACGACTGTCCAAAAAGTTTCGAATCATTTGAGTAATTGAGTAATTCAGGGCGGCCGCTGAAGCAGAGGGGGTCTGAAAAGCTCTTAATCTAGAGCAGCGACTTTAGAGAAGGAGATCTGGAGTTCTACAAACAATCAGGAGTCCCAACTTCACAGGGATGTTCAGCATCCTGTAGACTTCAAATACTGTGAGAAGATTTGAAATTCATCGAGCCAATTCTCTGTTCTATGTCTGAATAGCTGTCTAGGTACCAGAAATTGCCATAATTCTCTTATTCAGAACTTTTCTGTCAACATCTCGGTGCTAGAATTCAATCTCAGACTGAAACTTCGTGTGTGTGTTCAGTAGTGCCTCATTTACATGTAGGGGAAGTTTAGAAGTCTAAACCTTCATAGTTTTCCTCTCTTTGAGTGTCAAAGTTCACCGCTTAAGCCTATTACTATCAGTGAGACCTAAATTTCGCTTTTTGAGCATATCAGAGGATCCTACACTCCTGTGTGAGTGTTTATAGCTCCTGTTGTGACCTGAAAGCCAACCTCTTGAGTAAACAACCACAGCCAGAAGCCCGGCGCTTTCCTAGGTAGACGGATCACACTCCGACAACGGGAAGAAGCTACTCTTCTCATCTTCCGGGGTGGAAGATCTCTCCCCATGGTAGAAGCGGTCCTCTTCACTGCGCTTTCTCGCATCGCAGTAGGAGTATCCATCCATCCTTCGTCTTCTAGAGTCTTCGGAAGACTCCTTGGTGTGGCAGAAGCGATCTTCTGCTCCGGTCGGGTACTCAACGACTCTTCCTACGAGTAAGACTCCGATCCCGAATGAATGAGGGAGGTGGTCTTCCTATGTACACTTCTAGGACCCATCTTCCTCGGAGGCGTGGCGTCTTCCGACCCACTGGAGTCGTCTTTTCTCACCAGAAGCGTCTTCTGATGAGTGTCGGGCCTCAGCTGCGGCATCAGAGTGGGAGGGGGAGTCATCGCTGCTGCTCGATCGTCTTCCCTCGTCTCATGTTGCCCTGTTGGCCCATACTTCACCAACTGATCTTCCGTGAGATCCCCCATGGCTACGTACAAGTAACAGAGGAAAGGTGTCAAGTGTCCTCCTGCCGAGGTACCTAAGTACGCTAGCTCCGTCTGTACATATATGTGGAAAAACGAGCCCCAGTTGACGAGCACTCCTTCATCACACAGTGCTTCCAAGAACTCCACGTCCTGATCTCCAAGGTACCTCGTCTTCTGCGCTTTCTCCTTGGGAAAGAGATGCAGAAACAGCTTCGTCAGAAGTCGCTTCTTCGACTCCCGGTAAGACTCTACCTTCCATCCGTTCCTGCCCTGCCTGTCCTCCATGAAGAGGCAAGTTGTGCTTCCAGGCACATGTCACTCACTCACGATCCTGGGTAAGATCTTCTTCTCGAGCCAATAACCTCGGTCCTCGTATTCTGACATGTGGAAGGCCCTGCACCACCAATCTTCAGTCAAGGAAAATGGTCTTCCTCGAGCTACTCGAGGAAGACCATCTTCCTGGCAAGACTAGTCGAAGGCAAGACTAGTACCAGTGCCTTCGCAGGTACACGGTTGCGAGGTGATAAGGCCGCTCAAATCTCCTCCAGAAGACCCTGGTCGGCGAGGTTCCAATCCCACAGGAAGAAGTCGAGACTCAACTCCTTGAGGAAGGGTGTGGTCTCGGCCAACTCCGCTGCGGGTAACACCAACCCTCGAGGATGCATCGACATACTTGGAAATCTGTTGCACTAAGCCACACGCACTTACTGTGAGTTGACGGCTCTGTCCTTCCCAAGTGCCCACAGTCTAGCTCCTACTTCTCAGAAGACGAAACTAGTCTTCCAGAAGACAGCTACTCCGTCTTCCGGGATTCTAACAATGCTTCCTAGATAGCTCTCGTCTTCAGCTATATCTAAACAATCCTAACTAAGCAAGGCCTCGCATGGATTACCAAGAAGACAACGCACCTTGCATTACATCCTACTTCCTATCAGAAGATACAAGATTCGTGAGACGTAGAGTGCATAACAGGTTCAGAAGACGGTTACGGGCCTCTGCGGTGACAGTGACCTCTGGGAAGACTCCCGGGACAGCTTCCGATTCAATGTCTTTCTTGGAAGACCTCCCGAAGTCAGACTTCCCTTCACTGGTCTCATCTGTCTTCTTCTTCCTACGCGCAATCTATCCTCACAAGAGACTCAAGATATTTGCACTCTGTTCTTCTGACTTCTCACCTCTCATACACACTCAGAAGAAGCTTGCTGCTCGGTGGGAAGACATGACCCTCGACCATTCTCTCCAGATTCTGTCAGCAAGACTCCTCACGACTTTCTCCTAAGTTGGGGAAGAAGAAGGAATGGCTGCCATGGGTTGGACAGAAGAGATCCGAAATGGACCCTCACGTCTTCTCGCGCATTTTGCCAGCCCTTCCAGTCTTCTAGTCTCTCTAGGAAGATGTGGATTTGAGAAGCTTGGAAGACCGGGAGGCACAGGCCTAGTTCTCGACTTCTAACTTCTCGAAATAACAAACAACTCACCACGCCACTCAGGATTCGTACCAAGCCTCTCTTAACACCAAACCAAAGCAAATCCACTCTTGATACGAATTGTGTACAGTCGTCGTCCGAAGACAGTCAGGCTTCCGAAGACAGTCAAGTTTCAGAAGCGTCTTCCAAAGATGTTTCAATCTTCCGAAGCGTCTTCAGTTCAAGGTTTCGGGAGTAGAGGGATGGTAGGGTAGGGAAATTGATAGCTGAGATCTCCAATTTGAGGGCTAGGGGTAGGGAAGCTCGAATTGAACTCAAGAAGAAGCAAGAAGATGTCTGACGGAAATTGAGCAGCGCTTCTACGTCCAATGTCACAATAGGAAAATAAGGATGGGGGGACTGATCGATCAGGTTGCCTGCAAATCACCGGGGAAGCGCGGGGGATACCTAACAAAGGCGAGAAGCAGTGGGAAGAGAAAAGAACATGGGAAGAACCTTTACTATCTTTTATCTGCTTCCCGAGTTGTCTTCTTCTTCCGCGCGCTTCCGGCTCTGGTCTTAGCTTCAATGCGACTCCACCAGGCTGCTTCCGTTGTCAGCTCCTGATTACGCCTCAATCGATCGAGTCTTTCACCTTCGATTCCACTCAGCTGTCCTCCAATGTCAGCTTTCGAGAGTTCACAAAAAACGCCTTCAGCTCGACACTCTTCTGCTCTCAGTATTTCGACCTGGCCTTCCTTCTAGCTTCGAATCGATCCTGATCTCTCTCAATTTCACCCCACTGCTGTCTCACTCAAAGCTCACCCTCGAATCGATCTTCTCAACCAAGAAGCGCTCTTGCTACGGGAAGCTGAAATGCGCTAATGCGCTTCCTGCGCATCTTCCCTGCAGTTTAGGGGTTTCGACCCTCCCGACCTATCTAACCTGTTCGGTGCTACCTGGTAGGTGCACCTACTCCTTACGTGGTTAAGCTTCCACGGTTGCCGTCTTCCGGAAGATACGTGTCTTCCGCCGTCTTCCGTCTTCCGCTGTCTTCCGACTTCCGAAGACATCACAGAGAAGACGCTTCCCAGAAGACAGTCGTCTTCCGAAGAAGTCAACTTATTATTACAAACAGCTCATAAGATCATCTTCCTTCTAAGGAAGCCGTAATCTTAAGTAACAACGCTTCTTCAGTTATACAAACAAGTTATTAATCTCAAAAATTTCAAAAATTCGTGAATCCTGTAATTTGTGGACACCACATATATCAAGAACAGCTCCAGCACCACGGCTTGTTTCACCGGGTCCTTCTTCTTCTTCCTCATCGTTGATAGTCCCCTCTTCAGCTATCGGACTCATGTCCTCTTCGTGCGTTTGATTTTTTGATGCTTGATATCTACATTGTGAGATATCCATGTCACCATCTTCTTCATAACGAGGGAGCGTATTCTCAAGATCCTACTGAGGAAAAGTATTCTCTGCTTGACATTGAGAATCAAACTCGAGTATTCCTTCTCTTGATGGTATTCCAAACGAACTTATAGCAATAGGATCAATGTTAGCTGGACTACCAAACACTGAAGACAATTCGTGTTCAACTTGTCTTCCAACGTCAAACCAGTCATCATTTTCTCTTCTGTAAGTCCACCTCTTGTGCCATCTTGGATTTCTTTAGCTTTCTTGTACATGTCACCGTATCATTCAAATCATTTTTTCAACTCAACACCGGTGAGAACAAGAAAGTCATTCTTCTCAGAAAGCTGAGCAGCCATGATCTCGAAAACAATCGCCTTGCTGAGATATTTTCCGACCTCGACTTTGGTTTTTTGTCCCGCTTCATGTAATACTGTAAGTTTTTCTTCATCTTCGATGTACGTGACAATTTTTTCATAATCATCGAGATTCAAACGAATGCGCGCTCTTTTAATCGCTTCAAGACTTTTAGGAGCCATTGCAGTAAGACGGCCCGCGTAGAGACGGTCGACACATGGAAATGGATCGATAGAGTCTACATGACCTTTGATCTCCTCAAATAAGCAGTTCATTTTTGCGCATGTATGACTATATCTTCAAACTAAAAGATAACCCCTGAAGCAAGATCGTTTCACCACTTGCTCCACCACTTCATCGATTCAATGCTATACTTAAAAGTGTTTGTGGTTTGATCTGCTCATGCGGACATCATTCCGGGACATTTAATCTGAAGTATATATTTCTGGATGCGGATAAGTTTGACACCCCTCCTTAGATGACCGCGGGTATAAGATGTAGAACTGTGATAATGTTGGATGCGTTAAACTTTACATAGTGGCCGTTGCCGAGTTACGGTAAAGATTCTCTCATCCGTTAGAGAATAATTCTTCTTAACTTTAACACCCCTATTACTGCTAATCGAACACCAAAGTAAACTTCAATAGTTTTATAGTTCATCTCCAACCCAGTCCATTTTCAATAAAAAATAGATAGACTTGATGATGATCTACTAACATGATGTTTTGCAGCACTCTGTCTGCTCAAAGGTCCTATGAGTTTGAACAGCTTGGAAGGCAGGCGAAATAGGATAAAATCGTTATGATGCTCTGACGTTGGAGCAAGCGTTCAGGCAATTGTCCCGAGTTCGGCTCCCGGCAGACGCCTACGTCAGTAAAATGGTTATGGATCAAAATTTTGTTGTCCCTTGCCACACATAAACCACGTCCCTCCTACCTTCATGGAATGCGTCGTTGACAGCGCCACGAGTATTCTGTCCTCTACGTGGTTCATGGACTATTTCGTTGACAGCTTCTCGCGGGTACCGGTTCTACCCTTCGGCTGTTGTGAATCTGCGTACACTAGTCTACGTAATCCACATCTCTCGTTTCTTCCATGCGCTCCTTGTTCATGCATGAAACCTCTTCAACTTCAGTACTCCTTCCTCCGGTTATGGATCTAGTGACAGGAGATATATATCTCTACACAAGCCGTACGTTTAAGCACACTGACATGTCGTTGGCCTTCTACTTCCTGAAAGGATATGCTCCTTTCAGTGGGGCAAGTACGACCACGGTCATGTCAACTCCGCCGGGTGTAAACAGAACATCCTACTCCGGAGTTCGGATCCACGTATCCCTTCTGGGAACGTGCCGGTATGTAGGATATATCTAGTCCTCCGCCGGAAGACGGTGAATTACCGTCAGTCCAGGTCCGGGTTCATATGTCCATGTTTGTACGAGCTTTTTACTCCGACGGATCATTGTGCTCGCTTTACCTTACAGTAAGTTTAGCACGGTGGGACTTTTCTTCGAGACTTTCTACTTTGCTGTTGTCCGACGAGCGGGAAACAACCGATCGGAAATTTTAGATGTACCATCGGCGATCGGAGCCAGGGACGGAAATGCGTTAAAACTATGTCCATATTTGTCTATATGGTTCCTCTGCCGGAGTCAGGAGCCGTGGAGAGGACCTTTTCCCCTACGCGGTTGAACTGGATTGAGTCATCTACGGAAGGAGGAACGTGGTATGCAAATAATGACGATACAAGGGACTGTTTGCCACATAACTTGACAGTTTTCAGATAACTAAATCTGAGCATGACGTGAGGAAAGCGCGAGAGCCTAGAAGGCGAGGAGGTGATAGGTACAAAATCTAAAAAATGTAACGGGACAAAATGTCATGCGGAATATGGAACCGTTTTAAATGGAATTAAATAAGATAGTGAACTGGTTTATGCGTGAAGTGGTCGTGCCGGAGTGGTTATCGGGCATGACTAGAAATCATGTGGGCTCTGCCCGCGCAGGTTCGAATCCTGCCGACCACGACTTTTGCTTTTGTCTTCGCCCACGTCCCTGAGAAGCAGAAGTTAGGAATCTTGATGTCGGCTTTTGTCTTCGCCCTCGTCACCGAGAAGCAGAAGTTACGAAGCTTGAGTGTGGAGCGGAATTGCTGATAATAATAATAATAATAATATGATCATAAGGAGCCCGCTGCGCTTTCTTGAACCTTTTCTTTTGGCTTTATTCGAGCCATTTGCATCGATCTGAAACTCTACATTCCACCTGGAAGTAACATAAAATAGTACATAAGCGGGAGTGAGGTAAAAAAGGAAGAGATAGTTCGCTCTGAGCTGAACACAAGGCTGACTGAAGAAGAAGATAGGTTGTCAAGACATGCATAAATAGAAGTGTTCACAGTTTAGACATTTGAGCAAACAGATTTAAGAAAATTAAGGTTAGATAACGTAAAATACAAAACAGAAGGTTCTGTTCTTGTAGTTTTGGGATAAAGAGCACTTCAACATCTGTTACCAAACTCTTTATTTCCTGTATGAATAATAATGAATTTTTTACTCTTTTTCTCGCAAATCTAGTCGTTCTGCTATCTCCGCCCTTGTATCTCCTCCCTTTCCTCTCGTATACAGTAATCATGTGCTCTATTTATGTAGAGATCTTATTGTCGCACTCTGTCATTCTTATCTCCACATGAGAACACATTTGTGATTTTATTAGGTAGGTGAAACGAGGTTGATTCCTGCTTGGGGTATGCTTCCATTTCGAGACGCTTATCTCTTGCATACCCCGTACTCCGCTCACTTTGGACTTCGTGGACACTGTCGTGGAACACGACGTCTCCATTCCTTTCTTTTGTCTCTGAAAGTGCCGTCTTCTTTTTAGATCACTTATGGCATCAGTCCGCGGAAAGCAATTTACTTGATCACCCCATAAAGAATGCTGGACTTGATCCACCCCTCTTAACGATTAGTTTCTTGATCCATCCTAAACTGACAATCGATCATTTTTCAGATGACTTTGCCAGATCATATGTCTAGTCGGATGGACATGTTGACTTTTAGTGACTGATGTGCTAGACTAGTGCGCGGGAAGACAAGCGGGACTGCGCTTCAAATGAGTACTGGCATGATACAGTGTTTCATATCCAGGTTGGACGCCATCAAGCAGAATGAATGGAAAGAAACAGCGCATGATGGTAACGGTGAGGCATCGTCTGATGTGACAAAGTCACATGGAAAACGGCCGGTTGCTTGTTTGAGGGTCGATCAAGAAGATAATCGTAAGAGGGGGTGGATCAAGTCCAACATTTCTTCTGGGGGGTGGATCAAGTAAATTTCTGGTCCGCGGATGGTGTTGCCGATCTCCTGTTCTCTCAATGCTGAGCTTACTGACGTCCTTGCTCTTGGACGTACTGTACATTTGAAGATGGACCCCCTCGCAGGTTGACTTCTCTTTGATTTTATTACTTCCAGACATTATTTACTTTTCTTAATGAAGGAGAAGTCTCCCTCGAGGCTTTTTGAGATCCGGTCACCTCTACTTGACCAGGCAAGTTTCTCCATCCTCTTTTGTCATGTTGTTCGGCAATCAACTTGTACGGGACCAGGTGCTTGTTGCCAATTTATCTTTTCTTCGTGGTTGTCTAACCTCTCACCACCACTAGGATCCACAGATGGAGACGCTGAGGTTCTCATCTCTTCTCAATCCACGTGGGTAAAATTTCTTAATCTTTCTTCTTGGTGCCGAGATCTTCTTCCTAACCTTTTCACGGTTGTCGGACATGTGTTACACATTCCTCTTGCTACCAGAAATCTTATCTTTGCTACTGCAGAATGACTAATTCTTTGGGACGCTTCCAACCTCATCCTGCTTGCATTTCTCTTCAGACGGGACCTCGTACGCTACACCTCTCTCCCCGCTTTCATGATTCTCAGTCTAACCCAACCTCCTCTGCTTTTGAACCCACAACTTCATCTCCTACCACCTCCAATCTTGTTGTATATATCGCACCACTCTCTTTTCTTCATATCGCATCCCTCTCCTCAGCCTGATCATTCTTCCTCACCAGTGCTCTCTTCGATTCAGACCCTTCCTCAGACCCTGACCGTCCAGCCACTAATTGTATTCACCTCCTCGACTTTCATAGACACTACGATCCAAGTGTCATATCATACATATCGCTACACAACATACATCGTTGTCTAAACTACAAAATGCATAATAAGCACAGAGTGTTATACACATACACAAGTATACGACAATAATCTGAAAACACCGAGACCTTTCCAATGATACCTTACTCGCCTCGAGATCTTACGTGGAGCTCCATCCACGAGCCAAAATGTCGCTGGAGCTCCAACACTTAGTAGTTTTTCCGAAAACCTGTTGTCCAGAACCAAACTTGGACCTTGTGGTTTGGATTAGCGTCCGAACCACGATCCGTTTCTAGACTTGCCCCCCTTAGATCAGCGTTCATCTGGGGTCGTCTTGGAGTAGGCCCTTATGTCTTAACTCAATGTTCCATCTTTGGTTTAGAGGACCACTTAGGGTTCATCTGTTCTTGACTTCTCGGTCAAGCCGTTAAGTCCTACTCGTAGCGTTCACAACCTAGTGCAAGTCGACTAGAGTTCTGTTGTTCGCGTTTGCGTCCGACCTTGATAATCAAGGATTATCATCACTAAACTCATTGTCAAAATTTAATATAGTCTTGTATTTGAATTTTGATAAAAGATATAATTTTTACTCAGTTAGCAATGTGATATTATCCTCTAGTTTAATATTTATAACATAAATTATGAATTATTGGAATTATGTTTGGTTATATGGTTTATTTAAATTATAATATAAAATATATCATTATGATTTTGTTTTTAGTTGTTCTCTTTTTCGTTATCGTTAAGTTTATGATTTTATTTCAAGAAATCAGATCAGATTGAATAAATTAAAATCTCAAAATTGTCCTTGGAAAGTTTCACTTTTGTCATGGAAATGTCTCACTTTCACGAAACATTGTCTATAAAGTGTCTCTCAAATATCTCAGAAATGTAATCTAGTCTTATTATAGTGAATAGACTAATTGCACCTTAGGTAAGTTGATCCTGAGGTTAAGCTAGAGCTTAGGTAAGCTAGGCCAGAGCTTAATAGAGGAAGTTTTCTGAAAATAAAAGACTGATGAAACCATGTTGTAAAGCTCATTCAGCTGAGCAAAGGTAGGACTTGGAGAAAACGGGACCTTGTTGACGAAGTTATATGAATTGAGGTTTTATGAGAATTATGAAAGAGAAAATCGCATGGGAAGAAGAGATTTGGCTGGAGTTGAAATCTTAAGTTGTCTACATGTAGGTTACGATGGATATGTGTCTTAGTATTTTATATCATTGAACAGACTTATATCACTAGAGATATGTGAATTAGAAGCAATGAAGAGTATAGAATCCAGCAGGAAGAGAAGTCTTAACCTTCTATAACACTTCTTCTTTGGATGTATGTGATGTCGGAGAAGATGGTTAGCTCAGCCTCTTGGTAACAGGATGTCTAAGGTTTAAATCTTTCTTGACACTCGTGCTTCTAGATTGGATCTCGAGTTGCACTTTACACACCATTGCATGCCGATCTTCAGCGATTGAGGATTACGTTGAATGTGACTTCGGTCGTGCTTAGAGACGAGAGACAATATCTCTCTTAAATGTTTAGGTTGAGTGCAACTTCAGTTGTGTTTAGAGACGAGAGACAATATCTCTCTTAAATGTAACCTGGATGAACGACGTCTTCGTATATAAAGAAAATTATCAAAGGATTGCGAGTGGCATCTTCCCAAGCACAAAAAGAGAGAACAACCATGATGGAAGAGGTAAAAGAACCGCAGGAAGACAGATAAGCTTCCAAGGATCAATATGTCCGCTTGGAGAAGACTAGAGGAATTCAGTGCCTTCTTCAAGGCCGAGATCTAGCCAACCGTGGAGACGGTGAAAAAGCGGACTAGAGCCCAAGAGAAACCACTTCATTCTCGATTTGATCTTCGGAACCTGATCCAGCAGGAAGAAGCTCATACAGAGCGGATGGAAGCTCTGGAAACCAACCTCCACACTATTGAGAGATTAGCAAACAAGTATAAAATAGAAGCTACCGCTTTTGCTAAGGAGATGACTCAACACCAGAAGACCCACCAGGAGTTGCAAACGCGACTTCGACAAAAGGAGCAGGACGTCTTGATGATCCAAGGCAAACTAGATGACCTGGTGTTCGAGAAGAAGACTTGGAGTGACCAGTGGGACGCAGAGAAGAAGCAATGATTGGAAGTAGAATACCGAACCAAGGAGATCAGACGCAGATGGGAGAGACACAAACTGGGCATACAGATAGGTGTGGATGCCATGGACATCACACCTGGAGTCCAGGAATAGGTAGGAAATTTAGTTAGGTCCAAAGTTTTTTATACCTCGCTGACTTTCAGAAAATTTAACTTAGTTATTTTTTAGCTTTGCAGCTTTTTTTGTATTTTTAGATCAGTACCCATGTGGCAGAGTTAGTTAGAGAAGGATTAGGGAAGGACTTGCAAAACTTAGAGGAGTCGAAGTCCAAGGAGGAGGTGGTCATCTTCTTGTGGATCCTTTCATCTTCTGGATTGTGGTTGTGTTCGAGGGAATCCCCTCCTATGTTTAGAAGGTAGTTTGTTCGGCAGTTAGTCAGCCCTTGACCAGGAACAGTATAAGACCTGGGATTGTTGTCTAAGTTTTACATACAATATGTCTACACATCCGCACCCACAGGGAAGCGCGGAAGTGTAGATAGAAGTAGACATGGAACGGCATCCTCATGTCGTCATGTTTGATCTGTTGTGTCGAGGAGTGGAGTTAGAAAGCTGAAGGGGTAGCTACCGGAAGTTGATGTAACTTCTTAGTCGATGTATCTATTTGATTCTTCTTCTAGCATTTCAGTTCCTCAAATTTTAGAGTGCCTTATGTCACAAAAGCATATTTTAACTCTTTAATCGGCAATAATTTCCTCCTCTATGCACCATAATTAACTCCTTAGTCTAAAATTCTTAGTAAACACCTTGCATTATGATTATTAAGTACAGACGCATGAAAATATCCAAATTAACTCGATTTTGGAAAATCGAGCTTCATCATTGTGTATAGACCTTTGAAACATCATTCACAATAATACACTTAATTCAAGTCAAGTCAATTCACTTCTTGATTGTGAAGCCTTGATTTTTTGTTTTTGTTAATTAATTGACTAGTTGTAGAGTAAATAAGAAAAAAAGGTAGTAGAAGATAAGGGATAGAAGCAGAGTAGTGTTAATTAAAGTTTAGTGAAGAAGATATGTTCTTGAAGAATCAAAGGAAGTTTCTCATGGATAGATGCTTCGGATGAAGAGCTTTCTAACGATATGTTGTGCGAGACAAACCGAGTCTGAATGACGAAGTTACCAAAGATTTAAGTATCAGTAAAGTCGATAAGGAATGACTTCTTCGTACTTCGATTGACGAAGAAGTCTGACAAAATTATGGAACTCTAACTGCGGCACGTGGGATTAAAGTAATCATGATGTATAAGAATAGTGTCGCGACTCTCAGTCTCAAGGTCGTGCGCATACACGAATAATGAAATCCTAGTGGACTTGCGCTAGGTTGTGAACGCTGCGAATAAGACTGTATGGCTTGACCAGGAAGTCGGGATTAGATGAACCCTAATGGTTCTCTGAACCAAGGTTGGAACATTGGATTAGGACATAAGGGCCTACCCCAAGACGACCTCGGACGAACGCTGACCTAAGGGGGCAAGTTTGAGAACGGACCGAAACATAGATCTGAGACATAGGTCTGAGACATGAGATCGAGACATGGGTCCGAGACGTAGAGGAACCGTGGTTCGGACGCTGGTCCGAACCACAGGGTTCGAGTCTAGGTCTGGACCACAGGTTTATGAAAAAAACGACTAAGTGTTGGAGCTCCAGTGACCTTTTAGGTCGTGGACGGAGCTCCACGTAAGATCTCGAGGCGAGTAAGATATCATTGGAAAGAAATCGGCGAGGGCTTTCCAGTGATATGTAGAACTCCTCGAACTGACCTCCGAGCTGAGAATTATGGCCGAACCAAGATCGGATTGTGGTATAATTTTCAAGGACCAAAGAGGAGGACGGAGCCGCCGATCTCCAGAAGTATATATGAGAGGGGCTCGATGCCTGGGTGGACCAAGACGAGTCATCCGACCCCAGGGTTCGGCAAATGGATCTTGGGGGCATGAAGTGATGGCTGGGCCGATTCCAAAGCACGTTCCGATCCAGACTTGGACGTCTGGACTTAAGAACGATGTAAGGACTGGAGCAAGACTAGAGAATGAGTCGGCGGGTTACACCACCGTCCGGGAGCCTAGACCCAGACAGACATCATGGGCGGTTGGACCGCTAGGTGTGCTAGAGGTACCGTTTAGGACCCTGGACTTTATGGGAAGTCTGCCCCAAGTCATCTTGTGACTTGCTCATGTTTGGGATCGACCTAGGTGGGTCTAGGTCGAGACTTAGGGAACGCTGAGCTTGATGATTAAGGAGACGGTCCGGCTCCGGTCCAGACCAAACAGAGTTAAGGTAAGTGATGCATGGACGTTGTCGTATAACGTGTTTTTCTGTCTAGGAATACACGGGGTATATGACTGTGTAAAGGTATGTGGCTTGAACAGGTTGGCTCTAAACCTTGATCTTTCAACCCTAATGCTCTCTATCTACTCTTCTAGGATACGTTATCTTGTATCTCGACTCAAGGTTAACGGTTGCTATGATCCAATGCTACGTATAAGTTGTACAAATTTGTGTTACATACAGATCCTTTCGTACTCTATCTGAAATACTCAGCTCAGTATTATCTACATGCAAGTAACTCTAAATCACTAGAAGTATGATTTAACAACTTCTCAGCGACGCTAACTACCCATCAGTTTGATCGCCACAACTCTATTTGATACAACCGAAAGATACTATAAGATCGTTCAAACAACTTGATAGAGTCCCTAACACAACTTGCTGCACACCTTGGTCTCCTAAGCATCTCAGCAAGGTAAAGCATGCATGCTTCAAGGCACTACTCAGATCTCAACATAGCACCAACGGCGGTAGTACCTGCAGCTCCGAAAACTCAAACAGCGGATTATGACTCATTGTGACTCCGTTCTCCTTCATCACCAAGAGCTGATATTAGCCCCACACCTTCACAATGTCGATTTGTATGCAGACATGGTAGTTTCAGCAACAAACTCCTCTCCAAATTGCTCGGAAATGATCAAAAGTGACAATAGATGTGACCAAAACTCCGAAACTGCTAATAACAGAAGTATCTCCAAACTTTGAGACCTCAGTCCTCCCAAACCAGTTGATCAATGATGATCAAACTTCACTCCTATCTTGAACAATTTTCAAGTTAAAATCTCAAACCAACTCTCAGATATGGATCAATCCATAATATGTGCTAACTTAAGAGCTTTACAGACCCAGGTACATTTGATCCAAGATTCTGAACAAACCATTCGATCATTTGAGATGAAACTTCCCAAGTATCTTACTGATAAGACGTACTTCAGTCCTGGAAAGTTTCACTCAGAAATTCAACTCAAAACTCGAGCTATAGTAAATTATCCATGACTATCACAGTTCGCAGTTCTCATTTTATCACGTTGCACTTCTCAACTTCAATCGGTTGGTTCACAATCCAAATCGATCAAGAATCTGATGAAATTGATATCAAAACGACCAACACGTTGTCAGCTCTCCAATCCAACAGATAACTCCTCAGAACTCATCACGAGTCTCTCGAAACAACCAAAAACGTAGTAGTAGGTACGAATTTCATCCCCCTTCCACTCAATCGATCATAACGCCTTCATCCTTCCATCAAATCGATTGATTTTTCGGCCCAGATTATAGCCCCGGTCGAGTGCTTTCCAACCATATCCTTCTTTTTGCGAATGGCACTCCGAAGCATCCAGAAACCACAGAAACGTCGCGACGATCAGCTAGAATACCATTGGTCCAAAAGTAGATCAATGAGAGCAAAAATAACTTTGGTTTTGTCTTTTCTTCACTCAACTTTTTCCCTTAGAACGAATTTTTACTTTCAAAGAGACACAAGACATCAACAAGACTCTAAGACCTCAGAAAATCCTTGAGACATGTCGAAGAATTCTTTGCGATCTATAACTACATAGAAGCGCTCAACCAGAATGGAACGATTGAGTCGCAGAATAATACAAAGTCAATATTACAACCTAGAAATGATCTACAATAAAAGGTATGACAAAAGGAAACTGTGAATCTATCACTCGATTGAAATATTCTTATCCGAAGTTTCTCACGATCCAAGCCTTATGATTGATCTTCGGTCTGCAATGACACCGGACATCGACCCAAAGGTTGAAAAGAACGTTCGATGGATAGTTGAGATCCAATCTTTCTCACAACAAGATGTACACCGTCATATCTCAAGTCTCTCCGTATGTAATAATCAGAAGGATCACCAGAAGCTGTAACTCCATCACCCTCCTCATGAATTCATCGTCAAAGTACGCAACTAACCACTGTCGAAAGTGGTCGCGTTAGATCGTGGGTCATGTAAACCTTGACCTCTTCCAGCACGCGTGTGACCTTGACATGGCCACCCGACTATCACCAAGTGAATGGTGCTAACAAATGTGAGATCCTCCGCCCTCAGCAGCAAAATATTCGATGGTAATGCTTGCTGGTATCCTCTAACGGTTGATATGGACAACAACTCAGGATATCTCTGCATCAAACGTGTCACATGACGCAATGAGATGCGTCTCGCAACCTCATCTCTCTCCACATACAAGTATCGCTGTACTTGTATGTCTGCCTGCAATATCGCAGCCAAACCTGTGCTGATCCCTCCAAACATCTCCAGCGTAGGAGAAGATACTCTCGCTTGAAAGAGAAAGTGCCTTTTGTGCAAGGTTTGTTAGGTTTTTAGAGTGTGGGATTGCTAATTACAAGAAGGTAGAAGAGCTGAAAAGAAAAGAACAAAAACATTTGCGTGATGTTGAGTTGATGTTGAAAGAGTTGGGTGAGCTAGAAGGGGATGGAATGGATTTCTGGTGTTTATGAAGAGGATGGGTTGGAGGATCCTTTGCGAGAGATCATGTCTATTGGATGGGAGGATATGGATAAGGTTGTGCAGATTCATTCAAGGGAGGTCTATTCCGTGAACGAGTCATTCCGTGCACCTGAGGTCCGATGTCGTGTTGTGGTTCGGCTCCTGTGTGAAATTCCTGTGTAACCTATGTTGTGTTTCTTTTCCGTGTTTCGTGAACCGTATCGCGTAACTCGCCGAACGGTGTGATGAGTGTCACGTTTATGATTATCTGTTTAAGTGATCGCACGGTAGAGGAACGTGCCAAGTCATCGATCTGTGCGCGTTCACTTCAGTGGTCCTTGTCGCCGCAATTGTGTATAAAATGAGGGGTCGGAGATTCATACGACATTCTCTCTCAGCGGGTGATTCGTAAGGGTTCTCGGTGATCTGCATGGAGGAGTGAGGAACTGCAGGAGTGGTGGTTATGGACGGAGGTGTGTTACCGGCTCCGGATCTTCCTTTCCCGAATCTGTTTCACATCAAGCTTCATTGCATCCACCGCGATCACTTTCGACAGTGGTTAGTTGCGTACTTTGGTGATGAGTTCATGGGGAGGGTGATGGAGTTACAGCTTCCGATGATCCTTCCAATCGTAACATACGGAGAGGCTTGGGATATGACGGTGTACATTTTGTTGTGAGGAACAATGGATCTCAACTATCCATCGAACGTTCCTTTCAATCTTTGGGTCGATGTCCGGTGCCATTGCAGACCGAAAATCAATCATGGGGCTTGGATCGTGAGAAACTTCGGACAAGAATATTACAATCGAGTGATAGCTTCACCGTTTCCTTTTGTCATACCTTTTATTGTAGAACGTTTCCAAGTTGTAATATTGACGTTGTATTAGTCTGCGGCTCACTGGTTTCATTCTGGTTGAGCGCTTCTGTGTAGTTACGGACCGCGAAGAATCCATCGACATATCTGAAGGATTTTTGTGAAGTCTTAGAGTGTTGTTGATGTCTTGTGTCTCCTTGGAGAGTAAAAATTCGTTCTAACGGAAAAGTTAAGAGGAGAAAAGACAAAAAGTAAAGTTCTTTTTGCTCTTATTGGTCCACTTTTGGACCAATGGTGTTCTAGCTGATCCTCTCGACGTTTCTGTGGTTTCTGGAGGCTTCAGAGGTCCATTCGCGAAACGAAGGGTATGGTTGGAGAGCTCTCGACCGGGGCTACAATCTGGGCTGAAGAATCGATCGATTTGATGAAAGTATGAGCGCGTTATGATCGATTGAGTGGAGGGGGGTGAAATTCGTACCTACTGCTACGTTTCTGGTTGTTCCGAGAGACTCGCGAGGAGTTTTGAGGAGCTGTCTGTTGGGTTGGAGAGCTGACGACGTGCTGGTCATTTTGATATCAATTTCGTCAGGTTCTTGATCGATTTGGATTCTGAACCGACCGATTGAAGTTGAGAAGTGCAGATGGGATAAGGCGGGGACAGCGAACTGTGATAGCCATGGATAGTTTGCTATTGCTTAAGATCTGAGTCGAATTTCTGAGTGAAACTTTCCAGGATTGAAGAATGTCTTATCAGTAAGATACTTGGGAAGTTTCACCTCAAATGGTCGAGTAGTTTGTTCAGAATCTTGGATCAAATGTACCTGGGTCTGTAAAGCTCTGAAGTTAGCACAGATTACGGTTTGATCCATATCTGAGAATTGGTTTGAGATTTCGACCTGAAAATTGTTCAGGGTAGGAGTGAAGGGTCCAATCAAGCTTCCTGTGAAGTTTGATCATCATTGGTCGAGTGGTTTGGAAGGACTGAGGTCTCAAAGTTCGAAAATACTTCTGTTATTAGCAGTTTCGGGTTTTTCGGTATCATCTATTGTCAATTTGATCATTTTCGAGCAATTTGGAGAGGAGTTTGTTGCTGAAACTGCCATACCTGCATACAACTCGACATTGGAAGGTGTGGGGCTGATTTCAGCTCTTGGTGATGAAGGAGAACGGAGCCACCATGAGTCTTAAGCCGCTGTTTGGGTTCTCGGAGCTGCCAGGTACTACCGCCGTTGGTGCTATATTGAGATCTGAATAGTGTTTTGGAGTATGCATGTTTTACCTTGCTGGAATACTTGATAGACCAGGGTGTACAGCAAGTTGTTCGATACTCTATCAAGTTGATTGAGTGATCTTAGTATCTTCTGATTGTATTATGAAGTTGTGATAGTTGGATTGATGGCCAGTTAGCGTCGCTGGGGAGCTATTCAGAAGTCAGGCTTCCAGTGATATAGATGAATAACTTCAGTAAGATAATACAGATCTGAGTATTTTTAGTTAGAATACAAAAGATCTGTTTGTAACACAAGTTTATGCAACCTATACGTAACCTTGGATCGTAGCAAGCTTTAAACTTGAGACGAGCAGATACAAGGTCACTCAGGCTAGAAGAGTAGATAGTGAAACATTTGAGTGGAAACATCCAGATCTAGATCCAACCTTGTCAATCCACATATCTCTACACAGCCATATACCCCGTGTATTCCTAGACAGAAAAACACGTTATACGATACCGAGTTGAGACGAAGTACAAGACAGTGGATAAGAAGATAAAGCCAGTTGCTGGTCCTTTGTCGGATGATACTAACCAACAGATGGATCGAGCTTCAAGGAAAAAGAGCTTGAGAGATCCTGCAATGATAGGACATAAGTTCACCGAGAAGACCCTTGAAGAGCTGAAGATTGGATCTAATGGGTCTCTTCTATTAGAAGAGAGGATGTGCTTCAAGGAGATGCTTTCACGACATGAGAAAGCATTTGTCTTCGAGTCACATGAGATTGGTTGTGTAGACCCGTACGTTGTTATCTCGATGGTTATCTTCACGGTACCGCATGTACCACGGAACCTGAGATCTTCTAGTACCGCGGGCTCACTTGCCTAAACTAGTGGAGTTGCTGAAAGAGAAGACGCGGATGAAGATCTTGGAGCCGTCGTTTATACCATATTCAAGCAGATGGTTTACAGTGCTTAAGAAGAATGGGTCGCTGCGGTTATCCAAGACATGCAACCGGTGAATGCAGTAACAATCAGAAATGCTAGGGTGGGACCGATTGTGGATGAGTTTGCTGAAGTGTTTGCAGGAAAGAGCAATTTACTCAATGGGAGATCTTTACTCAGGGTATGATCAGTTTCAACTAGCGGAAGAGAGCAGAAGCTTCACGACAATGAGGACACCTTTGACGTTGATTAGGATATGTATCTTACCACAAGGAGCTACCAACTCGGTAGCACACATGATGAATGAGATGAATCGAGTTCTAAGAGACTTCATCCTTGAAAAGACGATGTCGTTCTTGGATGACATCCCTATCAAAGGATGTGTAGAGGATGAGAAGGATGAAGCATTAGATCAAAAGGGTTGTCTGTGATATGTCATCGATCATATAACAGACTGTGAGAAGATCTTATCTGACTTGCGGAAGTTCATCTCACGCTGTCAGGTGCGAAGTCTACATTTGGGGTTAGAGAAGTCTTGATCTTTGATCATTTGTGTGGATTGTTTGGTCGGAAGCCAGACCCGAACAAAGTGGATGCAATTGGGAGGATGAAGGAGGTTTGCAACTCGTTGATAGAAGTAAGAAGATTTTTTGGTGCTTGTGTATTCTATCACATTTGGATTCCTCATCATGCGCATGTGGTGGATCCATTATATGAGTTGTTGCATAAAGGTCATAAGTTCATATGAGAGGAAGAACATACTGATGCGGTGCGGAAGCTGAAGTCTTTACTATAGTCTCCTCCACTTTTGGGAAGGATTGATTACAAGGATGACAGGTCGGTGGTTCTTACTGTAGATACAAGTCCGGTTGCAATCGGATGGGCAGTAGGACAGGATGATGAGGATGGAGACAAGTTTGTGGTTAGGTTCGGAGCGAAGGTGTTAAGTGCTCGATAACGTGCTTACCCGCAAGTGAAGAGAGAACTGTGGGGTATTGTTTCAGTCATGAAAATTGAGAAAGAGTTATTGGAGCAGTAGTGGTGGTTGAAACTAATTGCTTGTCATTATTAAGGATGATCATGAATTGTTCAAATCCTGATATTGCGATGTTACAATGGATCGCATATATCAAGTCGTTGAACCCGGAGTTTAGACGTATCGCAGGGAAGGATAATCTGATGACGGATATGTTATCTCGAGCTCGATATGATGAAGAGATTTGAGATGGTTGAAGACATTGATGACGTGGGTGCAGAGTTTTTTTCGATTGCACAGACAGGAAGGGAAGATGAGTTATTTGTTGAAGGATTGTATGATGGTGATTTGCTTGACATCGGGAGGTACCTTAGTACGATGGCTAAGTAGACAGGTTGGACGGATGAGATGTTTTCGAGGAGTTTGAAGGAAGACCTACAACTTCATGTTGCAGGATGGGTTTCTTTGAAAGCAACCGAAGCAGAAAAATGAGATACCGTTGAGAGTGATTTGCGACAAGGAAGATCAGCAGAAGTTGCTCAAGGCATTTCATGAGAGTCTTTGGGCTGGACATCGAGAGATTTGGACCACTTTTACAAAGATGAAAGAGCGGTATTGGTAGAAAAGCATGTACAGAGATATCGTATCTTTTGTGGAGTCTTGTTTGACATATCAGATGTATCCGAATATCCGACATCGGGACGGATTACACTCGACTTATCCGTTGGCAATCCACTTCAAGTGGGTTGTAGACTTGATGACTATGCTGGTTGGATTGTGGCAGATGAGGTAGGTACTTGCTAGAGAAGATCTTTCAAATCAAGTTGAGGGTAAGGCGTTTCGAACAAAGACTATTGAAGGGATATGTAGATTTCTCTTGGAAGAGGTTGTTTGTCGATATGGATGTGTGGGAAAGATCACTGCAGATCGAGGAGAGTTAGATACACATGAGGCTCGTGAATTCTTTGCAAGGTGTGGGTGAGGTTGTCATTGACAACTGCTTACAACCCCGAAGAGAATGTCAAGAGTGAATGTGGTCATCTGCTCATTGTGAAGGCTTTGGTGAAGGCCTGCAACGGAAAGATGCGCAAGTGATTTCGACTCTTATCATTTGCGTTATGGACAAATCGATCGACGCATAGCTCGGTGACAAGTTACATGCTAGTGAAACTCGTCACAGGTCTAGAAATCTATCATGACGATTGAAAAACACGTTCTGACATGAAGTGTGTTATCTTGGGAAGACAATTTGACTAGGGAAGAGCTTCTTGCTATTCGAATTAGGCAGTTAGAGAGAAGACCTGAGGATATCCAAACTGCTTTGGATAGGCTACGAGAAGCACGGTTGAAGAATAAGGTCAGATTTGATCATCGACATCGTCTCAAACCTAGGAAAATCAAGAAGGTGATTGGATGTTAGTCTATGATAACAGTCTAGACAATCAGCATAGTGCACTCCGAAAGTTTTCCAAGCGATGGTATGGTCCGCGGGTGGTGAAGAGGTTCATGACAATGCAACTTACGTCCTGCAAGAGTTGGACGGAACGTGCTTGAAGGTACCAGTGACAGATAAACGTGTCAAGATTTTCAAAGAGAGAGATGAAGAAGTCGATCTAGCAAATATCTTGACGGAGTTTCAGTTTGAGGATGAGGATTATGCAGAAGACCTTGAAGATGAGGTTGGCTACGATGGGAAGTAAGACGGTATGACGAGATGCGTGCCAGTCCACTCCTTGGTTGGTATCTCTGGTGCATATCGGAGAATGCACAGGTTTAGAGAGGTGGATGTCGTGTCGTGGATCGGCTCCTACCTGAAATTCAGACTTCGATGCTTGTCACCCCAAAGACACTCATGAGAAAAGCAAGCTAGTCCCAGCTTATGGGCTTTTGTCACAATTTTGGATCTCCACTTTCATTGCATCAGTGGATAGAGCTCTTTGTCAACACTCCATAGGCACTTCGTCTACTTCGTTTAGACGCCTAGTGGAGAAGTTACAAGATTCAAAAGATGGGAAAGACAAGCTAGACCTCAGCTTACGAGCTTTTGGCACAATTTCGGATCTCCACTTTCGTCGCATCAGTGGATAGAGCTCTTTGTCAGCACTCTATAGTCACTTCGTCTACTTCGTTTGGACGTCTAGTGGAGAAGTTACAAGACTCGAAAAATGGGTAAAACAAGCTAAGCCTCAGCTTATGGACTTTTGACACGACTTCGGATCTTCACTTTCATCGCATCGATGGATAAAGCTCGTTGTCAGCTTTCCATGGGCATCTTGTCTACTTCATTTGGACGCCTAGTAGAGAAGTTACGCGACTCGAAAGAAGGGAAAACCTCATTATTGAAAAAAACTTGTACGTACAGAGACTGACGTAAAGGGGCAGTTTAAAGGGCCAGCTTGTTTCTACGACCTGTCAATGGACGGTTTGAGGATTTGAGAAGTCCAATACACGCGCGCAAGGTGTCATTGGGTTCAGATCTATGCAAGCTACGCACTGGTTAAGGCGGTTTGGGAAGAAACCGATAGGGGGGTGTGTACTGGGAGAAATTGAGACGCAGGAGGAGGATTTGGAAGACTTCAGTAACATGTGAAGGAGAGTTGGACCGTTCGGACCATTCCGGAGTCCAAACTTGCTGTCCTTGGATCCATTGGGATCAGAACGTCAAGTTCTTCAGGAAATTGAAGACGATACGAAGTTTCATTGGATGGTTTAGGAATTTTGAGTGAAATTGGTTCGCAGAGAAGCGCTTACATCAGATTTTCGTTGGTCTGCGACCGAGATTGATTTGTTCTTAGCGATCAGTGAGCCAAGCTCTTCGTTCTTGGTGCCTTCGCGATCAGGGAGTCTTCATCTACGCATAGGAGAAGACCGTACGTGAATTGGATTGTTGGTTTGGGTGTGGTGAGCGAGTTTGAGCCGCATGGAGTCCATTTACGTTAGTTTTTTACAGCCCTGCGACTAAATTTCTTGCGTGGTTTTCCAAGGGAATTCCAAATGACTTGTTTGGAGTCTCGATGGATTTAGGATAGCTAGATCTACCTGCCAGAGAAGACGGATATCAGATCAAGTGATCCGTTTGAGCGGTGTGTGCGATTTTAAGCCGCAGGGAGGAGTTTTTGAAGGTTCGATCACCTGCGACTGAAAATCGGCGATATCTCGGCTGTCGGGAGTCGGATCTGATAGTTCTTGAAGTCAACGGAGTCAGGGAAGAAGACCCTAACGACATCTGAAGACCGTTTGGCGAAAGAAGAAAGTTCTCAAATAGGTTTTTTTCGGTTTCTTCGCTATGGGTTCTATCCTTTTGAGTTCGTTAGAGTTTTGGTTGGTTATGTACTGTAAGCCGGCCTGTCTCTCACCCAGGGGTACCTCAGATGACTAGGATTACTAGTGCACCCTAATTACAAAGATTTAAGTACATCCATGCTCACTTCACTCAACTCTCTGACCCGTATGGTCACATCGGTACCTCTAATAGCGTTCCTGCACACAAGTTCTAATCCCGCTCTCAACATTACATCGCAAAATACTCAAGGACTCCCAAGGTCTCCAATGCTCACTTTACTTAGAGTCAGGAAAATGAGAGTGTCTTCCACCTTCTCAACTCCTCCTTATATACTCTACAACTTCTTACCGTGGTAACTTTCACTAAGTTACGTTACCTCATGGTAAGTGCGCAATCCAAAATAGTAAAACTTCTAAAGGCTACTAAGCCTTTAAGAATAGCACACACATTACTTGTTCTACTTTACAAAAGTAAGAGATTCTCCTACTTTAGCTTTTGTAAAGTGTTAACTTTCCACCCTATCCAATCGGAAGGCGACAACAAACTAATACGTCTTTTGAGGAGCATCTTTAGATCTTTGTGCATGACTTTCCATCATGCATCCAATCAGCGATGGTCAACAAAGTTACATACTTTTGAGAAGCATATTTAGAGCTCCGCACTTGTCACATAGTGTCATAGTGGAACCTCTAATAGTTTCCCCAACTTAGTTATAACTATCTCTGCTAGTTATGGCTAGTTTTGATCACTCTAGATTTAGATCTTCGAACTAGAGTAACCTATAAGATAGTCATACCTAATGAAACTTATATAAACATGCACACAAATAATGGGATACTTGTGACGTGACATTTACCCCCAGACTTAATTTTCACTCCGTCCTCGGAGTGAAGTATCACGTTGATGAAACTTCTTCAACTTGTCGTGGTTCACTCGGTCGAAGAACGTACCACTTCTCTCTTGAAGATCATAGGTGTTATTACTCCACACTTTGGAGATGATGAAAGGCCCAAAATATCGACGTAAGAACTTCTTTTGAACTCGCTTGTGCCTAATAGCATCCCATAGCATCACCCACTCACCCTTTTGAAATGGCTGTAACTTCGTTTTGTTCTTCGCCAAGCGCTTGTCGTAGCTCTTCTTCTGTTGTAGTTGGGCCATCTCAATTCGTTGAGCTGCATCGTCTCTATTCTCCTCCAGCTCCAACAAAGTTTCTCTCCTCTCTTTCTCAGCTATTTGACCACCCTTTCTCTTTAATCCAGCTTGTAAGGTCTGAAAGGTGGTTAGGTCGAACTGGATCGGTAATCTGGATTCCAACCCATACACCATCTTGAAAGGTGAATATCCCGTAGATGTCTTCACTGTTGTTCGATACTCCCATAGAACCGCATGAAGACGCTTGTCCCAGTTGTGTTTGGCCCCTTCCATGTCAGCATCCTTTGCTAACATCTGACACAAGGTAAAGTTTGTCCTCTCTACCAAACCGTTTGAACTAGGTTTATATGAAGTAGTAACCCTCTGAGAAATGGAGAAGTGGGTGCACATAGCAGTAGTCATGCCACTCACAAATTCTCGACCCCTATCAGAAACTAACTCCAAAGGACATCCAAACCTAGTTATGATCCGTTCGTATAGAAATCTACCCACCTCAACTTCTCCAATAGTTACAAGAGGTCTAGCTTCTACCCACTTCGTAAGATAATCTGTGGCTACAACAATATACTTATTGTTGCGAGGGGTGCGATTCAAAGGCCCAACAAAATCTATTCCCCATTTCTCGAAAGGTCCAAGAACCGGAATAGATCTAAGAGGAGTGGAAACACTAGATTTGATAGCGAAAGCTTGACAAACATCACAGGTTTTACAATACGTCAAGCAATCTCTAAACATCCCCCTCCAGTGATATCCCGCATCGAGTATCTTATGAGCCGTCAACTTGCCTGCGAAATGTCCTCCACATACTGGACCGTCATGGAATTCTTCCATGAGTCGTAGAGACTCCTCCTTGCTCGCAGCTCTTCTCAGGACCCCATCAACTCCTTCACGGAATAACACACCTTCCACCACCGAGTAAGGTTGACTTCGTTTCACCAGTGCCTTCTTCTCTCTGGTCCGCATCCCATCTGGATAGACACCTTCCGTAACAAAATCCCAAATTTCTTGATATTCTATTGGGATAATAGAGTTGCTCAAGACCATCAAATCTTCGTCAGGAAAGGTGTCATCCACCGGCTCCTCTCCATCCCCATCGTAAGCTCTAGATAGCAAATCTGCATTCGCGTGTTTCTTCCCTGGTCGATCGCAGATCTCATAGTCGTACTCTGACAATAAGAGCTTCCACCTTGCTAATCGTCCTTCGACCATAGGTTTATTGAAGATGTACTTCAATGCCTTATGATCTGTAACGATAGTGAACTTGCCTCCTATGAGATAATGTCGAAATTTTCTCAAAGCATAGATCACTGCTAATCCTTCTCTCTCTGTCACAGAATAATTTCTCTCTGCCTTGATCATTTGCCGACTAGCATATGCGATAGGATGATCTCTACCTTCAACATCATACTGACTTAAAGTACATCCTACTGCTATATTTGAAGCATCCGTATATAGAATAAACTGTTTATTCCAATCGGGCTTAACCAAGATCGGAGCTGAAGTAAGAGCTTTCTTCAGTTCCTCAAAGGCGGCTAGAGCTTCTTCATCTCCTAAAATCAACACGTAATCTACTCCCTTCTTCAGATATGCTGTCAAAGCATATGCTTTATGTGAGAACGAGAGTATAAACCTTCGATAATACCCCACCATACCTAAAAACTGTCGTAGCTTAGTGAGAGTACTAGGAAAAGGGAGCTCTAAGATCTTCTGCACCTTCTCTGGATCAACGGCAATGCCGTCCTTGGATATGATATGACCCAAGAGTAACCCTTCCTCACACCCAAAAATACATTTCTCCGGATTGAGAGATGCATTTGCTACATCTAAACATTCTAAGACCTTCACAAGGTGCTCAAAATGCTTCTCCTTACTCCCGTAAACACAAAAGTCATCTATAAAATCTCTCACAAACTTTCCTAAGAAAGGTTCGAACACTTTGTTCATAAACCTTTGGAACGTCGCAGGAGCATTACACAGACCAAATGGCATGACTCGAAATGCAAACGTACCCCACGGAGTAGTGAAAGTGGTCAGGTGTTGATGTTCTGGTGCAATTTTGATCTGGTTATATCCGCTATAACCATCTCCAAAGCTGTACCATTCGTTTCCCGCCACTTCTTCCAAGATCTCGTCGATGAAAGGTAGAGGATAATAATCCTTCTTTGTGACCGCATTGAGCTTCTTGTAATCAACACACACCCTCAATTTGCCATTTTTCTTCTTTACGATCACAATGGGTGATACCCATTCAGAATGCTCCACCTCGTAAATGAACCCAGCAGTGTGCAGCTTCTCGATCTCTTCTTTCACCAGATCCGCAATTGGAGGACTCACTCTTCGCTGCTTCTGTCGCACCGGTTTGACTTCCTTCTCTAACTCGATACGGTGTTGCTCCAGTGTGACCTCCCTCAGATCCTTGTAACTAAATGCAAATACATGAATGTATTTACGAAAGATCTCTTCGAAACAACTCTTCTCCTCTTTAGTAACCTTCGATCCATAACGTAAGGTGGCAATTCTTCTCTCCACCTCCTCGGGAGTCAATGGTTCTTTGTCTCGATCTCTTTGCACTTCCGGAGAAGGGAAAAGATCCACTACATTCACACCCACATTTCGTTCTTCTCTCTCCTCCTCTGACGATGTATTTTCAGATTCTGAATCTGAAGAATTGGTACCTACATCAGAAGTAGTATCGACAACTTCTGACTCCCAGTAGTCCGATGTGGGTCGATCCGATTCTGACGTCCCAACTTGATCTCCGAGCAATGGAACTTTGATCCGGTGGTGATTCGGTCCGATGCGTAAATAACCTTTGTGCCAGTTATCCGTTGCATGTACTGCTCGAAGCCAAGGTCTTCCGAGTAACATTTCATAACTTGACTCCTTCAAGATTTGAAATGTCATGTTTACTTGCACTCCCATTACTGACACGCAAACTCTCTCCAGCACTCCCAATGGCCTAACTCGCTGTCTGTTAGCCATGCCAACCGTGATACTAGAAGGACGTGTTGGTACTAGATCCAACTTCCTCATGAGTCGTTCCGAGATGGCGTTTACTGCCGATCCTCCATCGACAAGAACATCAGAGACATCTCTCCCATTGATACGAGCCTCTACTTTTGATGCCTTGTTGCATACCTCTCCTTCACTAGCGTCTAAAGCACTCACACCGACAGTAGAAGGATTTACCTTCTTCTTCCGACCTCGTCGAGAGCTTAGACCGCTACGAAGTTCTTTCCTCACCGAAGGATTCAGAGCAATCAACTGTCCCACAGTAATGTTTGCTCGTTGCTTTCCCACGTCTTCCACCACATTGTATTTTGATTGCTCCATTGAAATTGTGAAATCAGTATTTCCCAATTTCTTCCGTCGCTCTTTGGTTTTTGAAGAAGATTTGCTACTCCGAGTATTTTGACTTGGAGAATCTTCCATCACGACCGGTTCTCCCTCCTCGAAATGCGTCCTCATCCTCTTCCTCTCATGAGCTAACAGCTCTACAGACTGAAAACCTTCTCGTACATCTCGCGGCTCCAAGATGTCAATGCATGCTACACCCTTGTCCTTACTTTGTGAAGTTGAAGCTCCATCCGCCGTTCCACCATTACGACTCGGACAATTACGTTGGAAGTGTGATCCTCCGCACGTAAAACATCCTTGGCTCGTGTAGTTACTGGGTGATCCTTGCGGTGGTCCACCTCTGGACTGATAGTTTCCATAACCTCGTGAGCCCCCTCCAACATTTGGACTCCGGTGTTGCAACAAATTCACCATATTGATCTTCAAATCTGCCAGAGAATCTGTCAAACTTTTCAACTCATCACGAAAGTCGGGAGTAACAGATCTAGATGGTACAGTGACTGTAACCGCACTAGTAGGAGCTATCGGAGTCAGATTTTGAAATCGAACAGTCGAAACACTCGCAGGTTTCAGAGTTGGCATGCTCGGCCCTTGCACATCTCCACATGCTGCCCCAACAGTCATTGGTTGCAAGTCGTCTCCATCCAGACTCTCTTCCATCCTGGTTGCGATCTTCACTGCATCAGCCTTCGAAGTTGGTCTCTCATACCGCACTTGTGTTCGAATCTCCGGCCTCAATCCCCCAATAAAATTCTTTGTGAGCATTGCTCCAATGCCCACCATCGTTGGTTCTACTACATCTCCACTCTTTCGTAAAACCACCCGAAACTTCTGTTCTAATTTCTCCACCCTCTCGGCATAAGTCCTTACTTTCTCTTTCTCTCCTTGTTTGAGGTAAGTTACCTCCACCATTAACTTCTCGTAACTTTCATCAGGAAGAAAAGTTTCAATTAAGGCCTCCGTCAATACTTCCCAAGTATCATCTGGAGTCCCCACTACTCTTCTCTTCTTTCTATCCTCATACCATGTCAATGCAGAACTCTCAAGAAATTCAGGTATCAACCCTACCCACTCGCTCTTCTTTCGATCTCCATTGCCAATGCATGCTCTTTTGAAGTCTCTCACAAATCCTTCCACGTCTTCTCCATCCTTTCCGTAAAACACCGGAAGTTTCCCCATTCTTCTCTTCTTTTCTTCTTCTTACTCGAGGTACTGCTTGCAGATGTGAAGATCGCACTTCACCGCAATCCACAATTTCCCCGTTGAGCTCTCTCCTCTCCAAAGGTTGGAGTAAGTTTGACCCTCATGGTCATCTTATCTCTCGTGTGATAGACTATCTCCATCCTCGCTAGAGGTCTTCACTCGTTCCGTTTCTACACTCAATCTTCTCTCCAGACCTTCGGCTACAGTTTCTAGCAAAGCAACCACTGCGCTACACTCGTGCTCAACTGGAATCCCGTCCACTCCACATCTAGGACAAAAGGTTGTAGGGTCAATGACAGCTTGTCTAGGGGAAGAAGGACCTATGTGTAAGCTTAAGTCGACCAACCCTCTTCGCTCACGCAAAAGTCTATTCTTTGTAGGACACTTGCTCACTTTATGTCCTTCTTCTCCACACAAAAAGCACCTCGAGTTCTTCTCCTGGTTCTTACGACTACTCTCTGTTTCTTCCTCAAATTCTAGTCGAAATTCTCCTTTCGCCAGATCAGCGGTAACTATCACCGCATAGCCTTGAGGGATCTTGCTCAACCTCAATTTCCACTCTTGCTGTCCTTCCATGACGATGATCTGTCATACATCTCTCTCGCTCTATAGTTTGTTTGACACTTTTTTATCACTCGACTATCTTCTCGCTTAACAATCTCTCACATTACTAAGTAGAAGCTTAACTTGTCAACCCTGAGCCTCAGAGATCGAACATAACCCTCTCAAGAATTCTGTAATTCTTTCACTCTTTTACTTCAGCAAACGATATAACAGATTTGACCCCCCTTCGCTTCGAATGCCATAACTCCAGTTCTACTCGATCAATTCACGCATGATTTGGGTGCCTAGATAGCTTATCTTGCAAGCTATCAGCATGGAAGATTTCAAGGTCTAACTCTAAAAACTGAAAATATGAAAATGACTGTAAACTCCTTCCCGAGAGCTCATTATTTGATACCGAAAAACCCCCTTAACTTCCGAAAGACATAACTCTCTCCTCACAATTGATCTCTCGGAGATATCAAGCTTATTGGAAAGCTTATCTTGCCCTCTATAACATGGTGTATGTACAAAGGTTCTGAACTCATGCTCGAAAACAGACATGAACTGTACTAACGACTACATACGAATCTTTGTATCGAGGTCCCGGCAACGGAACCAAAATGTAAGCCGGCCTGTCTCTCACCCAGGGGTACCTCAGATGACTAGGATTACTAGTGCACCCTAATTACAAAGATTTAAGTACATCCATGCTCACTTCACTCAACTCTCTGACCCGTATGGTCACATCGGTACCTCTAATAGCGTTCCTGCACACAAGTTCTAATCCCGCTCTCAACATTACATCGCAAAATACTCAAGGACTCCCAAGGTCTCCAATGCTCACTTTACTTAGAGTCAGGAAAATGAGAGTGTCTTCCACCTTCTCAACTCCTCCTTATATACTCTACAACTTCTTACCGTGGTAACTTTCACTAAGTTACGTTACCTCATGGTAAGTGCGCAATCCAAAATAGTAAAACTTCTAAAGGCTACTAAGCCTTTAAGAATAGCACACACATTACTTGTTCTACTTTACAAAAGTAAGAGATTCTCCTACTTTAGCTTTTGTAAAGTGTTAACTTTCCACCCTATCCAATCGGAAGGCGACAACAAACTAATACGTCTTTTGAGGAGCATCTTTAGATCTTTGTGCATGACTTTCCATCATGCATCCAATCAGCGATGGTCAACAAAGTTACATACTTTTGAGAAGCATATTTAGAGCTCCGCACTTGTCACATAGTGTCATAGTGGAACCTCTAATAGTTTCCCCAACTTAGTTATAACTATCTCTGCTAGTTATGGCTAGTTTTGATCACTCTAGATTTAGATCTTCGAACTAGAGTAACCTATAAGATAGTCATACCTAATGAAACTTATATAAACATGCACACAAATAATGGGATACTTGTGACGTGACAGTACAGCTTGTGGTAGCTAGCTTCAGCTAAGAGCTTGTACGTGGATGTTGTTTGGACTTGGGTTTGAATCGTGTGATGCTGGTGCAAACTCTTTTTGTTAGCAAAGAGAAGTTTCTCTTGCTTTGAGCTACGCATCAATAGTTTTGGGTCTGGGTTGGGATTTAGGGACTTGTTTTAAGGAGTTTTGAAGCAGATTACAGACTGCTCTAGTCTGTTTTTTAGTTTTGTGTTCTTAGGGAGAAAGAACCGGCAGTGTATATACGTTGAGAGTTGATATATATTGCGATGCTCGTTTTCGTGCTTGTTTCTCTCTTTCTTGTTTCTGTTCAGCACACCACATCTCCACAGCCAGAAACCTCGTGTTTTCCTGGACATCCTTCATGCAAAATCCGACACGATAGCGTGGCCTATGAAAGGTGTTCCTTGTGAATAAGATACACTGTCGCACTTAACGTTTTATTCTTGTGCATAACGTGACTTATGGAAGGTGTTCTTTGTGAATAACGCACACTGTCGCACTTACACTTACTCTTCGACGACTGAGCACCTCAAGGTGTTCTTAATGAATAACGCACACTATAGCAATTACATGCACTCTTACAAAGCAAAGCGACAAAACACACTATTGCACTTCTAACGACTTCGTACAATGAGCACCACAGAGCGACGTAGCACACCATCGCACTTATAATGATTGAACACATTATCATAGTGAGCTCAGAGCGACGGAGACACACTATCACACTTAGAACTTACATCGCACATGAATGATGCACCTTAGAGCGATAAAGCACACTATCGCATTTAGAACTTACATCGCACATGAATAACGCAGCTCAAAGCAATGCAACACACTATCGTACTTCCAACAACTCCGCACAATGAGCACCTCAGAACGACGCATCACACTATCGTACTTACTAGGACTGAACACATTATCGCAGTGAGCTTAAAGCGACGGAGCACACTGTCTCGTTTACAGCGACTGAACACATTATCGCAGTGAGCTCAGAGCGACGGAGCACATTGTCGCTGTGAGATTAAGCACCTCAGAGCGATTGAACACACTGTCGTCACGAGACAACGAGACACACCTAAGGCAAATCAATCTCGAAGCGAAGTCTTCTCGCACTAAGCAGAGACACGATTTACATAACGCAACATACATTTAACTTGTTATAATAAATTCAAGTGAACATATAACTTTAGCATTCACGAAGGAAGAGTTTATCAAGGCTTGAATAAGAACCCATCAGGATTTCTATTGTGTCTTGGACAAATTGACATCATTCTATCTGGTACACAATTCTCTTTTATCTGACTAGATATATTCTCAAGGTGAGATACTTCGCAGTCTCTCTCCGATTCTATGACTAGCTCTTCATCCTCTTCTGTCCATTCGTTATTGTTTCTTAATAAAAGATTATGCAAAATATCGAAACAATCAACCCATCTAACTAAAAACTGATTCTCTGCTCTATTTTTCAATTGTGTTCGCACTTGCTTTAAAGAATGCCACCAAGATTTCAAGATGTCAATACAGTGTTTGTTTGCTGCTCTTGCGTGCGTCACACAAGTATTGAAGTCTTGCTTTTCTTTATCTCCAATAGCCATCCGGAACGAAAGAATTAAATGTCGCATCGAAGAGTAACCAGAGTCACTTATTAAATACTGATCTCCTCCAAACAAAGGGCTCTCGCTTTCGATGTGCTTATCAAGCACAGACTTTCGTAAGCAAGTGATATCTTGACAGCTTCAGGACACACCAGTAAATAAAAAACGAATTCTCTTCATGTGAACAAACCACTTGAGCATTGATCGAGTAGTCGCACTTCTTATCATAATACATTTCCTTGTTGTCGTGTCGGATTTTACGTGAAGGTTGTCAAGAAAAATTTGAGTTCTTAGCTGTGGAGATGTAGAGATAAGCACTACCATGTGAACCAATTTCATCAAGAACTCCTAAATCGTCCGATGAAACTTCGTATCGTCTTCAATTTCCTGAAGAACTCGGTGTTCTGATCTCGATGGATCCAAGGACAACAAGTTTGGACTCCGAAACGGTCTGAACGGTCCAACTCTCCTTCACATATCACTTAAGCACACCAAATCTTTTCCCTACGTCTCAATTTCTCCTAGAACACACTCCTCAATCTGCCTCTTCACGGACCGTCCTAACCAACGCGTAGCCTACACAGATCTAAACCCAATAACACCTTGGGTGCATGCATTGGATCTCCCAATTCTCTAAACCGTCCATCGACAAGTCACAGAAACAAACTAGCTCCTTAAGCTACCCCCTTACATCAGTGCGTACATGAAGGTGTTCACATATCATGAACAAGCAGACCCCTTGCATCCTTAGTATAGCCCTAGGAACCACAAATACCCAGTTAGCAATAATAAGCTAGAGCCTAGCTTGATTTTCCATCTTCCGAGTCTCGTAATTTTACCACTAAGCGTCCAAATGAAGTAGACAAAGTGCTCATGAGAAGTTGATAAATGAGCTCTACCAGTTGATGTAATAAAATGAAGATCCGGAGTTGTGCAAAAAGCCCGTAAGCTAAGACTTAGCTTGATTTTCCCACCTTTCGAGTCTCGTAACTTTACCACTAGGTGTCCAAATGAAGTAGACGAAGTGCTCATGGAAAGCTGACAACGAGCTCTACCAATTGATGTAATAAAATGAAGATCCGGAGTTGTGCAAAAAGCTTGTAAGCTAAGGCTTAGCTTGATTTTCCCACCTTTTGAGTCTCGTAACTTTACCACTAGGTGTCCAAATGAAGTAGATGAAGTGCCCATGGAAAACTGAAAATGAGCTGTACCAGTTGATAGAATGAAAGTGACGATCTGAAGTTGTGTAAAAAAGCTTATTTTTAGTCATATGAGCGTCTTTGGAGCAATAATGATAATTATCAAAAATATATTTTCATGTAGAAGCCAGTCCACAACATGATATCGTCAAACCTAGGTATCTGTGACAAAGGCAATAAAGTACCGTCTATCAACCTGATACAACTTGGAAATCCTTTTGCTGCAAAATCATCGAAGATTATTTTCCTCTCTTCACGATTTGACCAGCAATAAATCCTTGCAATGTCGACTCAAGAGCTCTCATTATCTCTTCGTATGAAGAATCATAGTATAGTGAGCGATTCTTCATAGAAACAAAGACCTTCGAATTGCAACACCGTTTCCATCGTGATCGAACGTATATAGTGTGTAACTGTAAGCTGTAATGACACCAGAGCTTGCTTGATCCATGCTCAGTTCTGAAAAACAGGATGTCTTTCGATCAAACTCACCAATTTAACAAAACTCCTTCTATCCATCCTAGTAATCTGTCTGAATGAATGAGGAGGAAGATTTTTGAAATAATTCTTATAAAGTCTCTGCTTTTGGAAAAAGGAAAATGATCATGTCGTTCCAAGTACCGGGAAGTATTGAGGATTTGATATAACTCCAAAAATTCCTCATCAGAGTTTGAATCAAACACATCATCATCATCATTGGACTCGTGAACCCACTCTCATATAACATTTTCTTCCTCGACTCCTTGGTGCCTTCTCTCTTATCACCCTCATCTGATTCTTCAGAACTCGTAGAACTGTCTGAACTGGAAGACACTAACATCACTTGCATCTCGATGATCTCTTCGATGTTTCTTAACAACAGCTTTTTTTCTGAAACACGTGGTATGAAAAATGCAGACGGATCAAAAACACTCGGAACTTCACAAATGCAGTAGATTCAACTTCAGAACGCTCCACTATCCACGCGAGGTATGATAAGATGCAATTAGGTCAAAATCAGACGGATCACTCCGCTATCCATGAATGTTCGATTTCATTTCCAACGCACCGCTATCCACGCGAGGTATGGTAAGATGCAGACAGACCAAAATCGGACGAGCCACGCTCCGCTGTCCACGAATGTTTAGTTTCATTTCCAACACAAGAGTCAAGTTGTTCTCAAGATCTTCGATGATTGCTCAAAATGGTGAGAAAACTACCCAGATCTCAGTTCTTCGATAATCGCTCAAAATGATCTTTGGAGTTCTCGAGTCTTGGTTACTACTTTCTGTGAGAATTGTCTAGTTGTTTTAATTTTTAATATATATATATAGATTTCTCAGGGTTTCTTAAACGTGTCACATACACATGACTATGTGTCACGTCCGTGTGAACATTTATAAACCACATGATTATGTTAACGTTTACTCTAAGGACAAAACCTCGATGGCCAGTTGAACAAAAGTCACGGGTGAAATCTGTGGATACCTCCGGAGCCACCCATAACCACAATGCCTGTTGTCATTACTGTAGCCCGCTTGGAAGAGAATAACCCTCACGGCCACTAACTTTGACACCCCCTAATAGCATAACCTGTAGGTCCAGAACAGCTTATATTATACGTCCCTTGCGGTGAAGAGAAGGATAAATCATTCGCGTAGTACGTATCTACCATCGATCGTATATTATATCGTGTTCTATGATTTAGGATCACGGGAAGCAATTTCTGAACCACAGTAATATCGGGCTGGATCGGTCGTGGTTGCAATTAGTGCCATCTCGAGTTGTTACGCTGTAGCTTTAGCAGAGAGGAGCACATATTAGTCACGCGTAGTTATGGTCGGGTCATAGTTGGGTACTAATATCCTTAGCTGCTGTTCACACCTACAATTTTACGTTGTGTCTGGGTATTATACGGGAATATTCGAATTCCAATAGTATTTTTTCCAGAGCTTTCATACTAGATTTTTTTCACAAAAGGCTCACAGGTTATGGGTTTGATACTGAAAGGTCAGAAGTCACGAGTCTTGCGTGTTATATAACGAAATAACATGCAAAGGAAAACAACAGATTGTAGAGACAACAAGACCCAATAGAACCTTTCGCACCCAAAAAGATTTAGAGCATTGATATAGGCTTTCTCCTTCGGGTCATCAAGGGTGCATATTTGCTTGCGATGATTTTCTCCCATATAAAAACTTTGCTTTTGCTATGCGTTAGTATAGCTATATATCGATTGTGGAAAATGGAGAATAGAAAAGAAATATTTTTGTGTAGTGTATTTGGTCATACTGAGAGACGGTTACGAAAAGACGGTTAAGAAGAGAGAAATAGAAAGAATATCTGTGAAACCTAGAAAGGAGAAGGAAAGAATTTAGATCCGGATCAATTCCACTGCAAGCGTAGCTCCTTATATCACTCCGTACTGCACGGTGAGGTTTTGGTGAATATATTTTCTCGTCGTATGGACAACTTTCATGGATGAAACGTCTGTTCACGGCATTGATCACGATTGTGCATAAACTTATATCAGTAGTATTATGAGTTCAACAAATATGTATAGAAGGACGTCCATTACACAGACGAAGTATAATACTTTCGTCAATGGAAGTGTGATGAATAGAGGCAATAGAGATGGAAAGACGAGTAGAAACGAAGAAGAAAGAGGACTAGAGGGAACAAGGAGAATATATGAGAGAGTGTTTGAGGAGAGAACCAAAACTGGAAGAGAGGGAAGGGAACCAAGAGAAGGGGGAAGACCAGGAAGAGCATTTGGAAGAGAGAGGAGAGAGAAACAGAGGAGAACGGAGAAGAGACACGAGGAGAGAGCACCGGTGGAGAGAAGAATCGGCTGAGAGGTCGAGAGAACTGAGAAGAGAGGTGGAAGATCGAGGGACGAGGGGGACGAGAAGGTGGAGAGAAAAACCTAAAGAGAGAAGAATTCTTCTGGCTGAGAGGTAGAGAGAACTGAGAAGAGTGGCGGAAGGTAGAGGGACAAAGTGACAGAGATAGTGCATGTCAGTCAACGGTGGAGAGGAAAACCTAGACAGAGAACTGAAAAGAGGTAAGAGATAGATGGAAGATGGGTGAGGAGGGAACCAGAAGAAACGAGAGAGGTGTAATTCTATCATGTTCTATTTATTAAAACCGGTACAATCGTTTACCGCTCAAGTGAAACACTTCAAGAGGCTCAGCACCAAATGACGTAATGCATTATAGTACCAGCGCTCGGGGCTAACCGGTGTTACTTGGAAGATCAACCGAGCGGGTTGAAATTGTACTCATCCGGATATTCACCGGCGAAGACTAACAGATACCGACTAAATTACCCTTTAGTTTTGGAAACAAAAACCGGTCACCGATCGATAACACGGGGGAGTTTAACACTGTTTACAGTGGGATATTTACCTGTACCTCGCGAATTTCTGCCCGAGTACTGAGATGATCCGTTACTACTAAAACCGGAGGCGCATGAACTTCATGACGTGGTTGCTCTCATGCAGCCGAAAACACCGTCACTGAGCGTAATCTGATGATATGAAAGTGATCTGCACAGCACACCACCGAAGTTTGAGTGTGGCGTGCGGCTGGAAGAAGTAGACGTCTGCGTGAGTATAAGTGATGTTTCAGAAGTTACTCTTCTCGCTGTACTGTGCTCGTTGGAGTCTTCGAAGTTGCGAACTCATCCACTCTTCCATGCGTCCCACAGGCTCCCACTGGTTTAGACCATCGGGGACATCTCCGGTAAACTTTTCAGGTACCGGCCAATGGCGCTGAAGATGCTCCCTTAACTTTCAGCGAGTTTGGTCGCACTTGAGCCGCAACCGCCGAATTCCGTAAAAACGACGTAACAACGACGAACTGACTGCAATCTCTCACGTCACATGTCCGCCGAGAGATATATATATACCGTCAGATAGCATCCAACAGCCGTGCTTGAAGCTTGCGTGCAGCATTCCTGGGCAAGAAAGAAGCATGTACAACCGTCTCTAGAGTCTATACGTGTCAGGTATTTTCTCTAAACCGCAGCAGGAATACCGCACGATAAATACAGATGATCAGATGTCTTTACTGGCAACTTACGTAAAGTATCGTGCAGAAGAGAAGAGGACACTAAAAGTACCGGTTTTCTTGTCCTATCTCTCTCGTAGAGAAGGTACTCGCTCTAGAATGTGGGAGACACAACAATTGGATCCAACTTTGAATGGACGAGATCCCAAGTAAACAGATCACCATAAAGGAGGGCGAGATAAAGAACATCTCCGGACTCGGAAGAAGGCACATGGCAGGTGGTGGTGCCAAGCAATCCACGCAAACGCCAGCACCAGAACAATTCGTTGAGCCCGCCAATCCGACCTATCACAGCAAAGTGTTGGCTTGTACTGGTCTCGCAGGGCACAAGATCCGCGACCGAAAAGTCAAGTGACCTTCACCAAACACTGCAATCGCTCTTCTTTGAAGGGATTCCCCTGTCAGCCTGAAATCCAAGTCCGGCCGGCGCCGGATTTAGGATCCTGCAGGCTTATGTGTTTGACACGTGAACGATAACCGTCGCGGTTCCCCACTCCACACCACACCACCCTGTGCTTTGTTCGGTAGGGACCCGGCCTCCCACCCGGAGGAGAACCACGCGAGAAACCTTGTCGGGGAAGGGAAACGGGGAAGGGGGAAAGGATTCCAGAATCAAGGGCCTGAGACTGCGTTGACACTCTTGCACCACATCGAACGGATAATTTCAGGAAACCGTGCAAGATATTTCCACCGGGTACGGGACGGTATGCTACCGGGTGGGTGGTCTGTATTGACCCTACTTCCAGAGCGTGTGTTTTGATGGTCTGTGCCTGCTTCGTTCGTTGCTTCCTTCACTTCCCGCTGTTCCCAGTATTGCAGCAGACTTTCATCAGGTTCTCATAGACGTGGTGTTATCCGGTCCGCAAAAACGACGTCCGTGATGTAGAACTTGCGTCCGATAGTTGGCATCATACGCAATGAAGAGCAAACTGGAATGAGTACTCAAGGCTGCTGCTGCCTTGAATAATTTATTTGCCACTCGTGCGGAATCGCAGCAGAAGCGCAAAGTTTGAACTCGACTAGGACGATTTAGGAGGAGAAGGAGGAGGAAGGAGTCGACGGTTTTCGGGTGATTGAACAGGCCATTCCAGCAATGGCAGGATTGAAGGAGTCTTTGGTGGTCGCTTCATCGCTCGGATTGTATAGTACAGAGAAATTGGACAGTCTTAGAGATCTGAGATTCGGAAATGGAAAATTTGGTGACAATGCAGCGGGAATCAGTAGGAGTAAAGCAAGCAGGGAAATTAGGATCAGGAACGCTCTAGGCAATGGAAATTCTCGAATGGTTCCCATTGAAGAGGCCATAAAGCGAAGTACGAAAACCAGCAACTTTGTTGGCTCTGGTAACTCTTCTTCAACTGGTAAGGAAAATTCAACTCAGGACGGATAATCTCATCCTGTCTCATGCTTTCTTGATCTGCTGGTGGTGAATTCTGTTGGTACGACCAGTATCAATTTCCAATCAAGCTAGAATTGTCAAGCTCGCAGAGAATGCAAGAAATTATGAAAGATAAAGCTGCGTAAACATCACTGTGTTGTTTCTCCATGTGTCAAACAGATTGTCTTTTGTTGGTTTCCGTGATTTGGAGAATTAGATTTTTTTTCTCGAATTCCGTTTCTTCTCGGTCAGGATTCATCGGTTTTCTCCGTCTCTGGGCATTCTCTATATTGGACTCCTGGACTAGGCTCGTACGCCATGCTCAGCTGATGGTCCGAGATGCTTTTAGAAGAACGCAAAACAGCGCTTCCAGTCAAAAGTCGCTGTCTATGAGCAAACAGGGTCAGTACAACTGCTATTGCAGGAGTCAACTGGCAGTCAAGATCTGTAGGTAGGAGAGTAGCTCTGCCTGCTTGGTTTAAATGAATAACAATCCAGCCAAATCTCTTTATTTCTCACTCGCAAATCCTTCAAGTACCCAAGGAATTTGACACCGGTTTGTGAAATAATCTCAATTAATTGTGCCACGGTTGAACATTTCGGTCCAGTCGCTACACACACATAATACAACTTTTCACTATCAGAGTTGCCCTGTGCGTTGATTTCTTTGGTTAACTATGGTATGAATAGCTATAGCGGTCGTTCCAGTTTGTCTGTCTCCTATTTTAAGGTCTCGTTGACCATGACATATGGAACCAGGCTATCCACTGCGTCTAATCTTATTTGCCTGGGATTCATGGTGCGCACGAGATGAGTAAACTTCCAGTACGCTTATGAGTCAGCTTGATAAGTGGTCAATGAAGGAAGGTGAAGTGGTCCAGAATGCAGCAGAACCGGAAAAGGAGGATACAGTTCATGTTGTTTTTAGGTGAATGGTTGTATCATCGTGCTAGCTGAAATGGGACTTACTGCTTAACTTATCTACCGTGTTGTAATCGTGTAGCTGTTAAATGATATAAAATGTACAGTAAAATGATATAAAATGATATAAATGTAAGCTGTCGGACAGGTTGGTTTCCGTTGAAGTAGAGAGCTAAGATTTTTCTGACCAGTAACTTGCTCGTTCCACTGATCCAGATGTCAGTCAACTTCGCTGTCTTTCTTGTTCTCTGGGTTGTAGTCTAGGTCTTAGCACTCACGTATTGTTTTCATCGGGAGAAATCTTTCTCAAACTCGCTATCGCTCTCCTCCGGCCACCAGGTGATGTCTATTTCCTAGAAGCGTTATCTTGCTATATATGCGTAAGTATATTTGGCGAGCAGTCGACATTCACTACGCACTGCGGGGCTTAGTGTTTATCAACTCCAATCATTTGCTCGTTAACTTTTACGGCCTAAAACTCGCATCCGAAGGAGACCACCGAGTTAATGTTTTTGAATGTTCGGAAGAGTTCCGTGACTCCAAGGAGCTGACTTGTGCTTGTATACATGATGCAGGCTTACCTCTAGCAATCAACGGAGTTGTAAGTGGACAAGAGAAGGTTTCGGAGACTCTGCTATCAGATCGACCTGCCTCCGGGGGGCTCAGCATACAGACTAGCCGACCCAAGAGTAGTAATGGAGCTGCAAATGGTTCTGTACGAAGAGCGGCAAGGAGTGGAGCCGTCTTAGTCCGTGAAACGGATTTACCCGGGAAAGATACAAACGGGATTAACACCACGGCAATAGCCAGTGTTCCAACCAGCAGAGTCACGAAACGACCGGTCGTTGAGCTACCCGTTATCGACTCTTACTTGCGAGTTCTACCATCGGATGAAGGTTTCAGCTGGGCTAAGGATAACTATAGTCCTGTGCAGAGAACCATCGATGTTTGGAGCTTCGTCCTCCAGCTCAGGGCTCGTATCTCTCTGCTAGATGCGAAGTGGACTTATGTCGGTGGTTTCACGGAGGAGAAACAGGTCGAAAGCACTTCGCATCGCGCTGGACGGTTCATTGACTAAGCATCAGATTCTCTATGCCAATCGCTATTTTGCCTGTTTTTGGAGAACTTCCTTTCTCAGCCTTTCCAAGCACTGCTGGTAGAGAACCACTAACCGCAGGTGCGTTTCCACAGAAAGCAAGAAGGCGGGCAACAGCATCGTGGGTGCGGGAGAGTATCTTACAGCTTGGGCCTACATTCATCAAACTTGGTCAGCTCTCATCAACGAGATCTGATCTTTTTCCTGCCGAGTTTGTGGAGGAACTTGCCAAACTGCAGGTGACTATTCGCGGAGTGTTTGCAGTAACTGTCATGTCGAGGTTTATGAATTGTTACTTTTCTATGTCATATTGCCTTACAGACCAGTACGATACCCTCTGAGTGACATACTGATTCGTATTTCGATAAATGGATCTCCCGAGTACTTGCATCGATTCAGGACGGAAGTAGGATACCAGTAGCCGCGAGAGTATGGACATGACAACTAGTGGGATTACATAGCAGGCAAAATATATTTTTAAGTTAATGATGATCCACAAAATTGTAGCTACCAGCAGGCTTGGTACGAATGTGGTAATTAGGAATTCAGTGCAAACGTACTGCCTACGTTCTGCAGTTTGCAGCGAATCTTGTACAGAAGCACGATCCATAGCTATTTGGAAAATGGGTCTAAAGTTGGCTGAACATAGTAGTGACTGTAGCTGTGGTCTGTGGTCCCCAGCCCAGTGCAGCGTGATCATTTACAGATCCTCCAATTAACATCTTTATCACTGGCTGAAAAATGTGGACGGTTTCATCGCAGGATAAAGTTCCAGCATTTTCATCTGAGAAGGCGATGGTTATCATAGAGAAGGAACTCGGTGCTCCTGTTGATGAGCTTTTTATGCAGTTCGAAAGACAACCAATTGCAGCTGCCAGCCTTGGACAGGTTCGCCTAGCCTTCCTGCCCCTGTTTTGAGCTTTAGTTCCAGTCGTTACAAGTCGAGCTGTAAGCTGTACCTTCGTTAAGTGTCAATAGTCAAGGATTTGTCCGTCTTTACATCCTAACAGAAAGCCCGTAATCATCACAGTCCAAGTATAGTATGTATCGTTATTTCACCTGGAATAGTCGATCTCATGGGTAAAATGGAAGCCGGAAATCCTCGTACAAGCTTGTTCTTCTCTCGTAGCTTTACCTTCTGCCTGAGTAGCTAATTAGCTTGATGCGAAATTGGTATACACCAGATACTACCCCTTCTCAAGCAATAGAAAAAGAAGTACTAGCTGCAAGCGTGAAGTCCTAAAATTGTGTGTGCATTTTCTCGCATATGATGCATGGAGAGAAGTGAAGTCTTCGAAAGGCAAATTTGGAGGTCATTTAGGTTTACGTTCTGATATACCAATCCGAAAGTGGAATTTGTTGGTGACATATGAAGCTAAGGAAGTAGCATCGTCAGCAATCTGAGCTGGTGGACTGTTTACTTCTGGTGCCAGGTGCATAGAGCGATACTCTATAACGGAGAGAAAGTTGCTGTGAAAGTTCAGAGACCTGGTTTAAAGGAGCTGTTTGACATCGATCTGGGTAAGTGATGCCCGATTCCTTGAAACCTACAGAATAGGAGCTAACTTTACAGCCCACTGGAATATAACAGTCCGCAAGTAAAAAGGGTTTTAGGGTGAATTATATTCAATGGTACATACACATTCCACTGGACGAATGATGGGCTTCTCTTGGATTATCAGAAAAGCAGAATAAGCTTTTGATGGTTTATAAACTTCCTAACGGCGCCTGCTCATGATCGTGCAGATAACTTGAAGTTCATAGCGGAGTACTTTCAGAAAAGCGAAACCCTCGGTGGACCTACGCGCGATTGGCTCGGAATATACGAGGAATGCAAAACGTAAGATCTTGTAACTCAGTTCTCGCCACTGGGCGGTTGGATCAAGCGGAGACTCTCGGGTTGTCACACTGGCTGTAGGTTGATGTGGTCGTTTGATTGGAGAGGCCGATCATAATTCCTAATAAATGAACACACTGAGGACATCGATGTTTATTACAACCCAAGTTCGTCGTTCCATTTAAGGTTTTTCAGAGGTTAGCACTTAATGGTATTCGTCAAATGCCTTTATGAAAGAGTTTGAAACTCCTGTTTTCTGCTCGCTTGCAGAATATTATACGAAGAAATTGATTACCTCAAGGAAGGGAGAAATGCGGACAGATTTAGACGAGACTTCAGAAATGTTAAATGGGCACGAGTTCCAGTAAGTCCATCCTTGCACGCTGACTGACTTCTTTTGTCCATTACCATGCAACACTTTTTATGTCCAACTTGTCTGTGTATGCCTCCGCTGCAGTGGCCTGTTACTTACACACTGATTGCAATCTGACCACAGCAAATCCACTGGGATTATGCCTCACGGAAGGTTTTGACACTAGAATACGTTCCAGGTAATAAGCTTCTACTAGTTCTTGTACCTCTTTCACGATCACGGAACCAGTCGCATCGCGAGATGTATCTTTACCGTTTACGTTACTGAGCAGAATGAACCAAATGCTGTATCTTACAATTGTGAATATGTGGTGGCTATTTAAGAATAAGGAATTTACTGAAGCACAAGTTCCCGTGTGCTGGGCTTGTGTCTTGTCACGAACGACAGGAAGTCTTTACTACTTTTACATGCTGGAAGAGGTCCAGGAAGGTCATTTCACCGCGTTGTCTTCAGATCAGTGTCCGTTCATGCAAGATGCTTATAAGCAGCAGCTTCTTGTACGACGAAACAATAGTAACTTGTTTTGGGTGACGGCAGGCATCAAAATAAATGAAGTGGCCAAGCTTGATGCCGGTGGATTTGACAGAAGAAAAATTGCTCGTCTTGCTATAGAGGCCTACCTTATCCAAGTAAGTCAGTTTCTCGGGCCTGTCTTTTTGTTCTGTAAATTCGATTGCTTGTCCTTTGTAGCTAACGGAAATGAATGCATTGTTGCGCGTGAAGGTTGTAGTCTCGATCCTAAAACATCTAATTACTAACGGGTGATCAAAATACTACCTTGGAGGATCAGTCTGATTTCTGGTAAATAACCTAGGATTTGAAGAGTTCCCACAACGAAACAATCTCGGACTTATCAATTGTTGCGTTTCCACATAAGCCTGTGCCAAAGATATAAGGGTGAAAGGCGTATTGTAAATAGAACCTTATGCGTACACTACATCAATATATCCTCCACAGGAAGAGACAGTCACAGTTGTTTCTGTCATGCTTCTGCAGATACTGAGGACTGGCTTCTTCCATGCTGACCCACATCCCGGAAATCTAGCTGTTGATACTGATGGTTCTCTAATTTATTATGATTTCGGTATGATGGGTGAGATCAAGTCTTTCACGAGGGAGAAGCTACTGGAAATGTTTTATGCTGTGTACGAGAAAGATGCGCAAAAGGTACGTTGCATCATGCTTGTCAAAGCTTTCGAGGAAGATGTACCCATAACAATTGCATGCCGTAGCCTTTCAACGAAACACCTCGTGCCCTGGCTGGACGGTGCTAGAAACAAGGATTCGTTTAGAAGACGACAATGCAGAACAGACAGCTACCTGAGGAAGGGGACACTTACTGAAGTATAATACGACTTGCCGTAAAGGGCATTTGTCCTCATCTTCTAAATTTCAGCCAGGAAAAGAATGAACTAAGGGTTTCAAGGAATAAGGTTCTAGAAGACACTTTAGCGTGTGCTAACAACAGCTTTCTTTATGAAGAAGTTGGGTTCACAGAGTACTTCTGTCAAAGCTCTTAGACACTTCCTGTCGTTAACCGTTTAAGAGTACCTCTTCCTGAATGTTTATGTCTCCATGTTCTACGCAGGTTATAAACGCATTAATAGACTTGGGGGCTTTGCTGCCAACGGGAGACTTGGGACCCGTAAGTAGTATCGACCGCCGATAATAAGAGCATATATCCCAACAGCGTTCTTGTTTCTCAGCTCTAAAGCTTTCAAAACCATGTGATTGCGGACAAATGAACGGGATTCTCCTGATACGGTGTTAGCTGTAAAGTCAAGCTATTTCCTGTAGGGTTTAAGTAGGGTTTAAGACCTAAGCTATGACGATTGATTTACAGGTGCGAAAGACAGTGAAGTTCTTCCTCGACAATTTGATGAACCAACGACCAGATCAGGCTGCTACTATCTCAGCCATCGGAGAGGTCAGCAACATTCCAGTATGGGTATTCATTACTCTGCTCGTTTAGAAACCGGTCTTGACTTGCGAGTCCAGGATTGCTAACGCTGAAACTGTGGATTTTGCAGGATCTTTTTGCTATAGCAATCGACCAACCTTTCCGTTTCCCTGCTACATTTACGTTCGTTCTGCGTGCGTTTTCTACTCTAGAAGGTAAGCAGCCTTCTGCAGTTTCCTTACCTGACCCTTGGCAATTTCTTCGTTTGGAGTAGAGGAGCAGTATGTACTTCTTAGGGTCTCAGTTACGTTGGCAACAAGTTGGAAAGCGGACTTCTACTTTCGTTGGTGCTGTTAGTTACCCTCGACAAAACTTTTAATAGATCTATTACTCTGGAGCTCATGACTTTTCTCTCTACTGTGTACAGGAATCGGAACGATTCTTGACCCAGACTTATCCTTCGCGAAAATTGCTGCACCGTATGCCCAGGTAACTAGGATTCAACTTTCAGGCTTTATCGTGCCAAGAATACCGTCACATGCTCCATATTCCTTCGCAAGTCCTGTTTTGTAGTTAATAGCGTACATAATGTAGAATCGATCACTCAAACGTATCATCATCTTCTAAAACCTTTCACGGTCACAACTACATATGGCGAGCAAGAAGTTTCTTTTCGTTTTAATCTGTTCAACAACTTGTTCGAGAGAAACAGGAGGAGCTTCTCTTCAGTTTGGAGCTTAAATCACCAGCTTAACTTACATGGTGAATTATCCAATCGACAGGAGTTGCTGGATGTTCGTGACAGGCAAGGTGATGGGCGGTACATTGTTCAAGAACTGCAGCGACAGGCAGCTGACGTACAGACCTGATCCTTTGTCCAATTTGTCATGCTTCATACCACTCGTAGCTACGTGTGGAATAGACTCGATAGAGCTGATCTGTGCTGCGTCCTTAGATTATAGATCTAACGCGCTTGACAATCCTGACTGTTTGTTAATGCTATTGACCTTTGTCTTTGACCGTGCTTCAGTAACCACTGGTTTCTTGATTCTATCTGCAGGCTAGAGATGCAGCGGTAGCGATGCCGCTAAGAATTCAGCGTATGGATGAAATTATTCGGAAGCTTGAGGCTGGGGACTTCAAGCTTCGTGTGCGAGTATTAGAGGTAGAAACTGTAGTATGATTGCTTTAACTTGACGCGGTACGCGTACCTAGATAACATCGAGTATGGAATATAATAGTTAGTGTACCCGAAGCCGTGAACAACCGCCGAGGTGGGAGAAACTTACTCAGGGGTCTCAAGTGGACGTAGTCTCTTGATCTCCTAACCTAATGTTTCACCTAAACCTGAAACAGAAGTCTGCTAGATCAGCCGTTCTTACGAACATGACCATTGAGAACACTTGTATCCGCCCTGTGCAGGCTGAGAGGGCAGCCAGAAGAGCATCCATTCAGCAATCGGCAACGATGAACGTGGTGGTAGCCGCATGTCTAGCAAACATAGGAGTTAACCTTGTGCTCTCTCAAGGAATGACACCTATAGCGGTCTCACCACTTGTGGGTACTGGTAAGTCGTCCCTTCACTGCTCATAAGCTCCCCACACCTTTGCACAGTAGTTAGCAGTATGTTCTCCGTTAGTTTCGGTCCATCGACTCTATAGAACTCTTGTACTCCACGCTCATTCCGAGTTTGCCTCCATTTCTGCTGGCTAGTTAGCAAGATGGATAGGAAGTGTGATGACTTGTGAGATAAAAATAAAAATAAAATGTGCGTAAAGTACCAATACCATGCATAAGCTCATGACAACTGAAGCACTCAATCTCTGCCTGCAGGTATCTTTATGGTGCTGGTTCTGAACAGCATGAGAAGGTTGAAGAATTTGGACAAGTTTGAAAAGATGCTGTAGTGGCATTCAGTTAAGTGTACAGAAAAGGCTATTCCTCCCACCATTCTGGGATTGTAATACAGAGTATACCACTGTAAGTAGGGATTATTCTTAGGGGTATCTTCAGTTCAGTACGTCATTGAACAGGTGAACACACTGCGTAACCTGCATATACGAAGTAGGTGCGACGAGTCCGGATGAGAAGGTACACTAATTCGACGACAATCATAGTCGTCCGGCTCTTTCGCAGCTGTGGTTGTAAGGAATACAAGAAAACTGTTCCCTCGAAGTTGATGCAATCTCTTCTTGCCACGCATGGCTTATGGGCATCAGCTTTGCCTCAGGTTGCAAGCTTTGCAGCTTCCAGTAAGCTCCGATATAGATATACTTGGAAATAACTTAGTTCGCAGTTCCGGAAGTTCGTCCATCACGGTGTTGCTGGGAGAAGGTGAGTGCGTAGATTTCTGTGTCATAAAAGTTCTTCAGTCTCATAGATTTCCACACATTCCCTCAAGGAAAATAGTCGATTACCCCAGTATCTTGCCTGGAACTCTTTAAGACTTCAGTGACTGACCATTTGTGTCAATCACTTACAATTTCGTCTCATGAGAATGTCGCTAGGAGCAACGGAATCGGTCGAAACATTCTATTCTGACGCCAGTCTTGCAGTGAGAAGTACGGCAACTGTTAGAGACAAACAGTCTGCACATTCTATAGTCACAGTACTCACCAACGAGTCGCAGTACCGACCGCCAGCCGGGCCGGGCCAGCCATGCTTCATCTGAAAAAGGATATCAACGCGAGAGGAGATCGTGCGGTAAGAACAGCCGCTCTCACTGACGCCACATGTGGCCAAAGACGAGCTCAGTCCGTTGAATCGTTGGAAGTCTAATACAACAGCAACTAGTACCGTAGTTGGGGAGCTGGGTAGTCCTTGACGGTTGAACGACTGCTCAAACTTACTTTGAACATAGTACTTTGCAAAAGACGGATCCACTCCTACAGTATATGCAAAGTTCCTCTACTGAACTGATGATTGACCGAGAGCTGAGCGAAACTACAGAGAACGCAGCTGAGGTTAAAAATGAGCCCAGAAAATGATCCATGAAAATAAAGAGTTAATGGAGACCGCCATTAGACATGCGGTCAGAATGTGAACCAGCGGAGTCTTCCACGTGGACAGGTGACCATTTCGCCATTTGTCAGGAAAATGACAACTCTTCATATCTAACAGAATTCTGCACGTAAGTGACGTAACTCAAGATTTGTCTGCCCAAGTCAGGTCCAACCTGAATCTGGCGAACAGACATTACTTTTGTAGCCTAAGCGTCGCAGTTGATGGGGACCATGACGGTCACAGGCAAAGTCCCTGTAACTAATGCAGCTGGTGACGAAGAAGATAATCCCCATTGTTGTGCAAGTTTCCCACATGGTACATGCCCGTCAGAGCGACCTTTCATTTGGCGGCATACATGCAAAACACTGGGTCCTACAAAGTGTACTCCGAGAACAGTCCATGTGGCAGGTTAGGAAGCAGGACCAGCAAGGGCCAGGGAATGTCGAAGGATCAAAAAGTAGTGTAACTCGAGTTCCCCGCAGGAGCTCAATACTGGAGGCCAGGTTTGTAGGAGGCAATAACCTGGTACGTATACTTTAGGTCACCACCTTGCATATGACAGCAAAAGTTCGTCAAAGATACTTGAGACCGGAGAATCCAAACAGGGAACAGTACTCTGAATGACCACACACACATCAGCTAGCCCCAAAAGGTAGGGTTGAGGAAATAACAGTCGCGTAGAAGCTCGGAGGTCCCACCTCATCGAATTACTTCTCTCAATACGTCTTATGCTGCGGTATTACTCTGACGATGTTTAGTACTTGATTATCACTTCAGCCTTCAGTTACCTTTTCCACCAACACAGATACAACATAAGTACAACCGTTCCCCCCAAAGCCAGGGATAATCCCAAGGTCACCATCAAGCAACAAAGACTCCTGGTGCAGTACCTCAACCGCATGTCGAGGACTGCCCCTGCTGTGGACTCCCATAAGTTACAAACCCAATTCAGTTGTTGAAACAGAGAGTAAAGTAGGTCCCATCTTTCCCCGAGCATTTCGAGGAAAGGTGGAAGAACAGACGGAAGAACGTAAGCGAACTGGCAAGCAGTGCTCGAAGTGAACTGTGGATGGAACTGGAATGGATTCTAAAGGTTGAAAATGATTCGCCGTCTCCCCTAACCAGTTACTAGGTGTGAGTCAGCCAACCCTTCGCTCCAACTTCTCGTCCAACTTACAGCGAGTTTTGAACGAGTTCATGTCCGACAACCCTAATTACCATTACTGTTAGCGTCAGCCAACTTCCACTTGTCTTTCTCTTTGCACTTCTTCTCACCTACACTGCAACCATTGCCAGCCGTCCCCCACATCCGCTGCCGGAAGATCCTTCCTCCACGCCCGGCCCAACATCACTCGTCCTTTTCTTCTTCCATCCACTAAACAATTCGATGTCTCGCTAGCTTGACTCGCATTCATGTCTTCTGCTCCTCCTCCGAGTCTCTGACTTGCTCCTCGTCCAGAGCACTCGTCGTCTATCTACATTCATCTTCGTGTCTCTCCTATTCAATGCTTCTTCCCATACACCTTCCTTTTCCTTTCCACTCAACATCCTTCCTCCCCTCCTACAGTGCTACAGTGTCTCGATATAATCAACCCAGCTACACCACTCAGTGACCACTGTAACTGAAAGAAGGCGTCGCAGAAAGTACTATACCACCCTGCCTGCTGCCAACATATGATTCACCCCTTCAGGTCCTACCACCATCTTCTTTCTCCTTCTACCTGTGTCCTTCCATCCTCCCATTTGCCAGAGCTCGGGACTCGGGACGGCGGTGAGATGAGGTCCGCCAATCCAACTGTAGGCCGGAGACGATATGACGCTTCTCAGTTTCCTCGAATGATTCCGGAGCATAACATCAACTCTCGGTTCTAGTATTTCTCTTGAACTTTCTTTGGAAACATCAATTCCCCACCGAATTTCCGATCATATATCCTCCCCCACTCTCATTCCAGATGGTTCCTTCGGTCACTCCACGTCCTTTCGCATACAGTACTTCCTTCGCTCACTCTCCGTACGACGACCGCGCATCACAGATAACAATAATTCCTCGCATAAACTTTCGTATAGCGATCTGTACAATTCCAGCGAGCGAGGGAGCGCAAAGACCAGCAAGAACAAACAAAGTCAGTTCCTGGTTCGTTCCACACACGTGAAGAGGGCGTCAGTCCCATCGTCCCATCCCTTTCTTTCGGCTATAGCATCGTGGCTTGCAGACGCCGAAGGCAAACTGCGGGGAAAGTCGTACTCGTGAACCTTTTGGACGAGCGGCGTCTAGCGCCGCAGCCGCAACAGTGACAGCCTGGACCAACCTCACCGTCAACAGAAAATGGAACCAATTCTAAGAATCTCGTGTCGACTATCCAACTTTCAAAACCGGTTGCAGTGAAGAAGACAAGTAGATCCAGGTCTCCCCACTACAGGTATACATCGGAACAGACAAGGTTAAACACGACAGACCCTAATAACGAATTAGAATCTTACGAACTCCTTCGCGCGGAGACCATCTTGCTCTACACCATTGATGATTCAACATCATCATGCAACAGCGGTTCATACGAGAATCCCTAATCATCGAAATTTGTATACCACCGTGTCATTACTCACAGATACCGTATATGTTTTCTTTGGTAGCTGTAGGAACTAAACTCTCTTCAGTTCTGGTCGTAATGTTTGCACATTTCCTTCATTCTAACTGAAGCAAGATTGATGATGTCCACGTGGTTTACACACATCTATTCTACAGTGTAGATGCAGATATCTACGTCTTATCAACCGCGCGGGCAAGGACGCCAGTTTTGCCACGGATGCCAGACTCGAGATGTCGAACTTGCTCCAATGGTGGCCGTCAGATCTTGAGACGACAGTTTGTTTTTGGCTGATTGTAAAGAATGACAGAGTAGCGCCAGTGGCGTCGGTTGTCATTGTCAATCTTTTCGTCTTTGACGCTTGCACCGGCGAGCGCGTGGCAGAAGAAAAGGAGGAGCTAGTGTTGTTGGAGGGAGGCTGAGATGACTGCGGGAGAGAGTTTCGAGGGGAGATTATTCGAGTTGCAACACATCGATCGATTGAGCGCTGGTTCGCTCTATCCCGCGAGTAGAGCGAACCAGCGGTGGAGCCGTGGGCCCAGGACGACGGAAGTCGAACGCGCCAGATGTTAAAACGCTCTTCTGATGGATTACGTGCAAACAAGAACAAAACTTTCACGTAAGTGGACTCCGAATGGCTCTTTCTAGAGAAACTTTTGATATCATTCTACAAGTGTCTGCTCGATGGTGGGAAAATTAGAGGTTTTTGATGTCCTTGTAACTAAAATCTACACCATGTCAATTCAGAACCGACCTTAAGACCTATAAGTCATGAATCTATTTAATTTGCAACAATCACTTTTTGTCGCAAGAGTGAAATCACTTGAACAAGATCCCCTTTCCCATGTAGTTCCCGAGACTCCAGGCTTCAGATTCGAAACAGGCTTGGAAGGACTTACTTTATCTACAATTGACGTGTAAGCTTGAAGTAAGTTGCTTCTTCTTCTTGTACATGTGGGCCTAAAAGGCAAGAAGCTCATCTTTTCCATCGACGTCTGAGTAATAACTCTTCTCAGTAATCTACGCTGAGGCAATTCGAGTCGGTCAACACTACCGTCGGTAAAGGTGGGACTGCAGAAGGCAAGAGATAGAAGGATTGTTGTGCTTGGTTGCTAGATTACCGGATCATTATCTAATCGGAGTTCATCCACCATTATACTTGCTAGATTACCATCCTCATAGTTGCAATGCCTTCTCCATTAGTGTGAGCATGGGGGGCATGCATTGCGGCACCATGGAAGATGGTGGATGAACTCCGATGAAGGAGAGAGATGAGACATCAAGGCCGGCCACAAGGGACACGCGGTAAATGCCAGGAATTCGGCAGCCTTGAGGCGAGAGGTGAAGTGAAGTCCGCGTACGTTAGCTGCAAAGGCGACGACAATGGCTAGAGCAACGTCTCATAAGTAAGGAAGGAGCGGGAGAGGCGGAAAGAAAGTGGGAGCTAGAATGAAGTAGACAGTTTCTGGGAAACGAGAACCTCAAGTCCAGATGATAGGTACTAGAATTCTTTAGAAATGGGTAAAAGTAATGAGTTACCAGTGCAGCTACGGCGCAACGCATCCGTCAGCAGATTTATGAGGCGCGGTGACCTCAGAAGGAAACCACGAAAATGCTTTTGCGTAAGGGTTTACGGTACAGCTTTTCTGAATCAGAGCTGTCAGAGATAATGGATTTTTATGTTCGTGGTCAAAGGGCTGCGAATGTGACCTTCTGACCGACTCCTCGATTCCAGTAAGATATTGTCTTACTTGAAGTACAATACCTCCTATCTACAGAACAATGCTTTCTCCGTGAAATCAGTCAAATAACATCACATCAGCGCCTGCTTCCGACTAGAGGTACAGTGGATTCCAAACGCTAACGCAGTGCCGGCCTCTCAGATGGCAAATCACCCTTTCTCTTCTTTCGCCCACTCCCCCCGCATCTTTCATCGACTTTTTCCTCAGTACCATTTATAGATATCCAGACCATCATTGTGACCAGTAACAACTCCACCCTACGCCTCACCGCAAATGTTCTCTGACACTCTGATTGCTTCACTCATTACCCAAAGTACAAGCCGTATGATACAGGTTCTCCGATGCGGAAGATCTGTCTGGTCCTGGTCTCGACAGTAGTACAGCACTAATCTTTGTTTACATTTACCGGTACCGTATTGTATGTAGGAATACATACAGGAGGTTACCGGTATTCCTACATAAAATACGGTACAGTACTATACAGAGTCTCGGCCAGAAATTGGCTTGAGCACACCCCCAGTAGGTTCCGTGAGCTTGATCATACCCCTTTCCCTTTAACGATGTATGGCTTGATCATAACTCTGACTGGCTATTGCCTGTAAAACCAGTCACTTTATGATGTTACTCACATGTGAGACTGCATATATTAAAGGAATGAGAATATGGATAGTCTAACGTGTCTTTAATGTTAAATATTTTGACTATAGTGATATTTAGTACAGGTTGAAAGTAATAAAATGATGAACCAAAAGATAAAATGACTGTTCATCTGTCAATAACCCTTCAAGGGTATGATCAAGCAACCAAACGTTAAGAGAGGTATGATCAAGCGCATAAATCGTATTGCGGGTATGATCAAGCCAATTTCTGGAGTCTCGGCACTGACTGCATCCTCCATCGCTCCGGCTGTTCCGACGCAAGAATACTTCTTTCTTCTCCTCCGCACCAGTACGACCGAAATCCAATATATCGTCCAGACATAAGGTCCTCCTCACACTTGTACGAAGAGGCCCTTAGTCGGTAATGGAAGTGAAAGTGGCAGCTGTCCCGATCCTCATCGTCCCATCATCGCTACACCTCAGGACCTCAACCTCAGGTGAAGTCAAGCTCTCCACATCCTCCTGATCACAGTTCCATCTCTTCTGTCTGCAATTAAGACGTACTTTGTTTGATTCTCTTCTCCCTCTCTCCAAGTCTCTCGTCTAGGCGAGTCAAGACTCAACCTTCTGTTCCTTCTTTATTCCTCCTGTACAGGATCTTTTCTGCTACTCTTGCTCACGCCAGCAGTGCAGCACTGCTCGGCAGTCTCACCCCTCTATACCCCATGACGATAGGCAACTCACAGTTTCCTTCTATGCTATTCTTACCTCAGTTAAGTTCGAACACTGATCTTCAATCTGGAGTGATAGGAATTATGTTCAGATGTTCATAACTATTTTATGCCAATGCTTCCGACTTCTCTTCGTCAGAACCTAAACTCTCCAAACTTGAGTCGAGGTTGTATCTCTCCCAAACAGTAGTCTTTCAACCGACGGCAAGTGAATTGTTCCCTTGTGCCAGATCGTCGTTTACAAAGTCAAGATTATGACGGTGAAAGAATTGACTGATCATGAACGGTACCGTCCAGATTCCTAGCTATTCCGCCCACAACTTGCACATGGGCGTCGACCTGTCTACTTCGATATGTTTTGGTCCTTATGGATGAGCGGGTGAACTATTTTTATTCGTTTTCTTAAAATCTTAAAATCACCTGCTGTCTTCAGTCGTTTGCTCAGTCTAAAGATCTTTTCTGCACACTTTCAGGTGTACTATCACCTAGCACTTTTACAAGCAGATACTGCTGATCATCCATCGAAGTAAGGTACATGTTTCAAAACTTGGTATGTTTACAACTTGTGAATCTAATTGTAGTTTCGCGTGCTTATTGTTGAACATTGCCGATAAACGTTGAAGTCACTTTGTTATTCCAACAGAAGAGACTGTCCTCACTGTCCGGGATATAAAATTCGGTTGCTTTGATTACCAACCATGTACTTGTTCCTTTCATTCTACTCAGTAAGGACTGCTTCAGCAGCACATATGAACAGATACATCGTAGTAGCCACATCATGGAGTATTGCTCAATCATACTTTCCGTCCAAACGAATCGGGCTTTGCACTTATGCAGCTTCTCCTTTTGTTTCCTCTATCACCCTCCTTTGAGACCGGGACCGTGCGTTCCACGTGACAACCACGAAATAGTTTTTCAAGTTCCCATGATGGATAGAGCGCCCTAGTTTATTTATCTTATGTTTTTCTGCATTTTATCTCTTTCATCTCAACATGACACAATCTTCCACCTTCCAGTTGATTCTCATTCTTATCGTCATACGAAATAGGGAAAGGTGTGTCAATAATCTTACTTGCACTCATCACCGTTGTCGATACCTGCTTCCTTTTTGAAATGTTTTTCCGACCTTTGGCATATGTGCGTCATTTCTGCCTCCATTTTGCCCTCATGACAGTTCAAAGAAGAAATCCAAGAGGACAGCTTTCCTTATTTAATTATAAAAACAACTGTAGCAACTATATCTCTGCAATGTTAAGTCCATAGTGGAGATTTCCATGATTGAGCTCGTCTTTACGGTAGGATGGGTCTATGTCCAGAGCACTTATAATACTGCATGCCCACAAAATATCGCTTGAGAATCTTCCTTCTCCACCTCTGCTTTGACTTTGGCACTGCTCCTCCATGCTGGTACTCTGTTGTCATTACAGTCTTCATTCTCTGAAACAACGACTGCATTTTCACTGGTTAGAAATAAATCGCTTCGGGTAACACAGTATGCGTGACACTGGATCTTCTCAAACGAAATTGGGTGAGAAGATCGGTGTCATGGAGTGTGGACATTCTAGAACGGACTAAGCATTAACTTCTATGGCAGTTTCTGTTTTAGGATAAGGTTTTCTCATGTTAAATCATTGATACTGCATCATTCTCTTTAGATTTCATTCAAAAGACGATCATGTCAATTCGTTGTTACTTCAAGCTAGGATAAATTCGGTCTCTGCACTCATCTTGACTCTTGCACCTTGGCCTCCTCCCATGGGCACATGGCACAGCTACTAAAGGTCCTCCTTCCAGGTGAGTGCATGCATACCTTGCGGGCAGTTCCATCACTGGACCAGTCTTCTGGAAACATCTTTCGAACTCTCCTGGTAAAATCAGACACATAGTCTTCAGTTTTGTATCATAAAGTAGGGTGGTATGATCATATCCGCCCGCTAGATTCATGCATTCGTAATGAATGCTATTTGAAAGACTGAGTCTATGACACATGAATTGAGGTGTTTGGGAAAGCTTTAGCTAAAAGTATCTTGCACTGCCAATGCCTTGTAATCTGCACTCTCCTTCATACTGTACCGCTTATTATTTATTATTGCCCTTTGCTTGTCCTCGACTCTATGTTAACAATCATTCTTTTTGCTGTTTGTCAAGCTGAATATATATATTGTTCTCTAAGCAGCTTAATATTTTCTTTACCTCTTCCCATAGTCCAGTAAAAAACCACTCTTGGGAAATTCAATTCTAGGTTAAACGACAACTCGTTTCCTAAAGGAAGTAACTTGTCTGTCTCTGCTTGTCCTCGACTCTATTCGAATTCATTCAAGTGATTATCCTCTCGGTATTTCTACACTAGATACATTTCGTGTAATAATTTGAATAGCGTTATTCTTATATAGTGTTTATAACACTATATGATGTGAAGTAAAAATTTGAGAAAAAAACTTTGATTATGGTAATATTTATTGAGTTAAAATTTACTGTTATTTAATGAATATATCACGATATAATAACTACGTACTTTCTGATTTTGTTCCACAAAGACACCATCGACAACTCTAAAAAATATCAATGAAGTTGGAGTATATATTATTCTCAAAAAAAATTATTTAAGGTCTCATTGAGAATTTAATACTGGAAACAAAAAAACATCAAAAGATCTCAAACCTTAAAAAACATGACCCAGTTAGATTCACATGTTGAAGATAAACAAAATTTATTTTCCTAATCTTAATCACACTCAATGTAAACATTGTACAATTAGTGTTAACTTTAATAGTGTTACAAACAGTAATACAGGTGCAAGAGGATTCTTGGAAGCTCACTGAAAGAGTGTGTGTAACACTAAATGTAGTTTCGAGTGTACATCATTGTGCTGTTTATAATTGTAAACCCGAGTCCAAAAGTCTGTTATGTTCAGCATCTCTACGGTGTAATAATTCCGGGGTTCTGCCCAGCTAGTATCCAAAAGTCAAACTGACAATGATGTACATTTGAGATCAGGCAGCTACTCCGCTGAATATTTCGATGGATCTCTATAGTTGGAGAACCGACTCTCTAGCAAAGTTCGCTCATGGCTCGCCGGCTGATATGCGTTTTGTTCAGGATGGACATGGAGGTGTGTTCGGTGCAGGGGATTCATGGTGTGTTCTCCAGTTCTCCTTGAAACGTCCCCTGCTGTGGATATATTTGACAATAATGTCGGAATCCACCGGTAGCTGCATAAGGCTCAAGTGCAAATTACCTCAACCATGCGAGAAGATCAGAAAAGAAGAAGAAGAGCTCCCGTGAGGACAGGACACTGGAGTAAGTCGTCTTGACAATCACTTTCCTCTGAAAGGCATCATTTATGTGTTTCTTGGTCTGTTAGCTTTGATTTCAAGCACGTTCTTCACCTACACTCTTCTTCAGGGAAATTCTAACTCCAGACACCAGTTTGCTATTTGACAAACTCTGCGAAAGACCGTGAAGCAACAGCAGCGAAATTTTGGACAGAAGTCGGTGTACGATGGCAAATTGGAGAATGGATGCCATTTGTCGACGTAGTATCATGGAACCTACAGTTGGGTAGGACGAGTGATGAACGAAACAGCTCAACAACGGAGCAAAGCATGAAACCAGCGGTTTGGAGAGAGCACAGGACCCTTTTCCGAGCCCCAAACCAATCATCCCGCTTAGGAAAATGAAAATTAAATTCTGAAGCTAAGTCGTGACCTTGCCTGGTGCCTGTTATTGTAACACCTGCCACGCCCGCAGTTTGCTTTGGCCCTGCGCTTACCTACTTTTCCCGTTACGCAGGTTGTGGAACTAAGTGGAAATAACATTTCCTTTCTTTCAGGGTTTCCTATCGACAGAAATAGGTTTGGATCAACACAACCATATCCATCATGTCATACATTTTCAAACTGTGAATAGTCGTACCTTTCGATCGTCCAGATGTATCTATCTGCAAATTGTATCCATAGGAATGTTGTTGGTCGAGAAGTACAGGTAGTATATCAGGAATCAGGGCAGAATTATATGCTTATTTGAAGGATAACTCTGAATTATCAACATCAAGTGTCGAGATCGAGTTGAAATGATTCTCCCTTCTACAATTTGTCAGTTTGTTTCTTGAGAAGAACAGGCAACTGCCTGACTGGTCTATTAGGGGGTGTCAAAGTTCAGAAGAAAGATTCTTTCGGTGGCTCCGTCCGCCTCAGAGTCATCAGGAAGAAGGTGAAAACTGGGTAACATTGTACTCTGAGGAATTCCAATAGGCAGTTGTAGATATTCTGCAACTGGGCTGTGGTCCATCTTATGTATGTGGAAGGCGGCAAAAGAGCATGTCATGAGTATCTTGGTTTTGCCAAATACATGAGAAATTTTAGACATAAAGAAGTTGGACGCTAAAATCTGCTAAACGAGACCGCTGACAACTTTGAGCTGAATCTTGTTTCTTGATGATATCTTGTTCTTTAATCTCATATAGTACTTGCGAGACTTACGCACATCAGTGAGAACGTGTGGGCGTCATATCAGAGAAAATCGCCGTGCTCATCAAGCTTCTTGTTCTTGCTCATTAGTACACACCCAACTGACGTTATTGACCGTCTTACAGTCACCTGAATCCTGCCAGGGTACTCACATTTTGGGCACCGACGGTAAAAAGTTCTCCTCTTCCTGCTTGGTTGGTCTATGTAAATCCGGAACATGAGAAGCAATCAAAGCCTTGCGCAGGTTACTGAGAAGTGTCACCTCACGTTGGAAAGCTTTTCTGAAACTAGTAGAGGCGTCAACTTGCAAGTCAACAGAACCTACCGGCCTATCTTTGAATTCATTGAAGTTAATCCGTCACGATGATGAATGGATAGGGCCGGGTAATTAGTCAGTTTGTGGGTTACAGAATGAAATCCAGCCGGTGACTAAGGTAACTTTCAATCCGTAACCAGGAAATCCAGTACAAGATCCGGCAACTTTTGCTTTGATGGTTGAGTATTCTTTTCTTGCGACTACCCCCTTCAACTTCTGTATTGTACGACAAAACACACACACACAAATATATGATTCTTGTTTGATTAGCCCTTGACCATTTTGTACTCTTGCTAGTTCGTTGTGAGTTGGACCCGAAAGGGGTCATCAATCGTACTTTGTCCAAAGCATGGTGTAGGTATACTGTTAGCAGTTTCACTTCATTATTCTAATCTTTTCCTCGACAGTCTTCATTTTCCTTTCCTACTTAAGGTAAGTTAAAACTCTTTCTTGCGGCCGTTCTTGGAAGTGGGATCCGAGTTCCGAAGATTGTCCTTGCGAATTCCAGTAACTCCTGATTGAAGATTTGGCTTCCGTTATGATTTTCCTTCGCCTTGCATTTAGCTTTCCTTGAGAACTGCAAAAACTCTATTAGGGTTTTGCAACCGATTCACATTCGACGAAAGGGCTAAATAACCTCACTCAATCGTCGCAACCTTGCCCCACTCAAAGAGTTTAAACTTTCAGGTTTGCATAAGGGTTTGAAACAGAAGGTAAAGTTGTTCACTTTACCTTCTTCTTCGTCTTCTTTTGTTCTATTTACGTCCTACTCGTCTATAGCTACAAACCTACTCCCATATTCCCCCAGTGCTGCTGAAACGTGGGTAGAATTGCCACACTAGTTCGCTGTACAGCCTGGTCCAAATCTTGCACGCTACCCATCTGGACCCTATGCACCGTCCTGTATGCCTCGAACCGAGTTCAATCTATTCTCGCGGTTTAGAGCCGTCTTGACTCGTTCTGAAAGCTTGGCAGCTGCAGTAGACTTGTTTGAAGACCGCCGCACGGAATTCCTGACCTCTGCTCTACACGTTTCTTTACTATAAACTCGACCTCGACCTTTGTTCACATGCAAATTCCTTACCTGTCTGTGCATGTCAACAAAGAGCCAGTCGACTAGATTTAGGGCTTGGGCGGCTGCTCGAGGATGCCGACGATCTGGTGGGCTGGAACACATTCCCTGCACGGTAATCGACTCCTCAGACTCGACCACGTTCTTCACCACAAACAAGTACAAGAGGTTCGCTCCTTTAGTCCGGACAAGTTTGCTGTAGTTTCATGTTGTTGTTTACACTCAGGTTGGTTGATGGAACCGTGGCGTGGTTAGAATTCGGAGCATGTTCACACTTGTCGTTTATCTCGCTTCCTGTCTACTCTCTCTGAACGTAGAACGCCCACCACCATCGCCCTAGTTTCTTGCGCGCAGAAAAACATCTCATTTAGAATGATCATATTTACTCGAATCACTTATCGAAAAAGTGCCGGCTCAACTTATTTCAACTGTTATCGTCACATATCTCGCGTCTCAACTAGAATTGCAGTGCTTTCCAAAAGAACCGATGAGATACCTCAGCCAAAACCGTAGAGAGAATATAATATATGCAAGCTTCCTAAGCTTTCGTCGGGAGGGAAAGAAGAAGACAAGCGAGAAAATAGTGAACGAAATCCGATGGACACTGGCTCCGAGCACATCGGGACTGGGTTTTGCAACTGAGTTGTACACTGATATCACTTAAAGGAATTCAGTAATGTGTTCAGTTATGTTAATAGTATATATATATATATATATATATATTCTAGAATGATCTAAAGAAAAAGTATATTTTAAAGAGCTAATATTAATTATTATTTGAAAAGAGCCATAAAGAAATCCAAACATAACCCATAAGGAAAGAGCACACTAACACCTCAAAAGAGTTACAACCCTCCCATAAGCACACCAGGTAACTCTTGCTCTATAACCAAAGTGGCATGCGGAGGCTTAGGCCAAGAAGCCCATGATTAAAGAGGATACTGGTCCTATTTCTCTCTCTACGGCAACCTCCCAACTGAAATCCTTCAATAATTTGATCCTCTGAGCTCGTAGCTTCCTCTCATGTCTCTCGATGATTCTTCTTGGAAAAACAAAAAATACTATTAAAAGTATTTTTCACGTCCACTTGTAAGACAACCCAACGAGGATGGATGTCCAAGAGAGCCCTAGACACAGATTCACAACCTCCAAGCGTCTCAACTCCAGACTGATGTGGACAAAGGTGATCCTGAAAAGTATCTCAAAGTTGAAGAACAACGATATGACTAATAAATCTCACGTAAGAGAATCTCATCGATGGCTATCGGTCGAATCTCTCCACCATCCTTCATCATGGCTAGAAGTCTAGCTGTCCTCAATACATGAGCTATAGAATGAGGAATATGTCATTGAGGTACTGCTGCGGCTACTCCTATCTCGTATCGCACGTACTGATTCCTCCTGTAAGGCCGCTCAATCACCCGCACGGAATCTTCGAAGACGGGACGTCACCTCCCGATGTCTCTCTCTTCCACCTCGAGTATAACGGAGACACCAACGAGGAAGTAAGAGGAACAGTAAACATGCCGTCTCGTCCTTGGTATTCCGTGCTAACATGTCGAGAGGTTGACAGAATGTATGTTTCATCTCATCATGGAGAGCACGGGATAATCGATGGAACAAACATGGACAAGGAAAAATCATCTCGAATAATCTCAGAATAGTGTCAGTGTGGACTCTCAACCATGATATCCAACCAAACGGTACTCGTAATAAGAACATCTCTAAAAAAAACCCACTAAAAGAAAGAACTCTGATCTGTAGAGATAAAAAACACACTATATGTAGCAAGAAGGCCCTCAAAAATCTCTCAAAAACTCTAAATAGAAGACTATGTAACCTTAAAATCTCAAAAAACTTAAAAGTATTTAATATTCATTCATTTCTTCACCGAATGTATCAATTCTATAACCAAAAGAAGCAAAAACACAAGACGAAGATAAATATATGTAACGAAGGCAGTAATCCACCCCAACACACTCCACCCTCTCACACTACACTCCCTTCTCTCCTCTCCTCCTTCTCCTGGTCGGAGTTTCGCTTGGAGTCTGGAGAGGAAAAGAGTACATAACCACCACCGTGATATACAAAGAGAAAGAACAAGAAAAATGGAAAGAGAAAAGAAAAGGAAAAACCATTGGAGAACTATGTTTGAGTTATGCTTTATACTAGTGTCTTACGAGTCTCCCGGAGTTTCTATGTATTAATCTTTTTCTTTACATGTGAAAATAATAGTTATTAATATTCTCTTTGTAAGATAGTCTTTTGTTGCAATGTTACACTAAAATTTTGTTAACTGTTAGCAAAATACCATATATACCATAATCTTTGTCTTTGCTCTCCATTGCAAAATGTGCAAATAATGAACCTAGAGGTCAGTGATGAAATACCTTTAGCACTTAAGATATCGTACTCTCAAGTTCTGGTGTAATTGAATAAAGTTCTTTTATGTATCGTTAAAATATATATTTAGTAAGAGGGTATTGGATTTGGTCCTTTATCCCATAATAAGCATGTTCCCAGCTTGGCATGAGATCTGCTTGATTGTTACGAAAATAATAAGAAGGGTCTAGCTTAGCAGGAGGCCTGCTTGGTTGATAAGTAGGTCTGTTTATAAGGACCTTCCTTCATCTTTGCTTTTGTGGTTTCTACAAGAATGTCAATTAGTATTCCACATTAGGCAAAGGTGCTACTTTTTTTCCCAAGAAGAGCCATCGAGAGGCACGGGAGGAAGCCATGGACTGAGAGGATTTCAGTCGGGAGGTTGCCACAGAGAGAGAAATAAGAGTTAGGGGGCTTGAACTTCATCTACTAGACTGGTTGGAGGTGAACCTGGTGAGTAGAGAACATCTATTTGAGTGGAGGAGGAAGACTGGTACTGAGAAGGTTGGATTTTTGAGAGATTTCAGTTGTGAAGCTGTCACAGGAAGATGAATAGCAATTTTGGGAGTTCAAATTACATTTATCATTACGTTTGGAGATCGATCTGCTTTCTGAGGAACGAGAGAAGATCTGTTGGATGAGGATTGAGTGCTTAGAAGTGATCTACTTTTGATCAGTGGAAGACGATCCTATTGAGTAGGAATCAATTGTCGAATTGACGTCTGTGGAAGACTGTTGACTGTCTCCGAAAAGAAGTAAAGCATTTAGAGTTCAGATTTCTTCTATTGTTGTGTTTGGAGACGAATCTATCTTCTGGTGGATGAGAATCAATCTTATTTGAGTAGAGATCGGTCGTTAGATAGCGATTGGTGTCTGTGATTGACTGTAGACAGAAATTGGTGGTTGTGAAAGATTTTAACTATTGTAGCCAAGCTGGTTGGCTCCTGTCTTCTTATTCTATCTCTATCTCTATCTCGCAATTGGTCACAGTCAGAAGGTTCGCTCTTCATAAGAAGGACTCTCCTCGACAACGGTCCTTTGATAGAGAGATTACAGTCATCAGTTCCGCTGCTGGTACTCGTCAAAGAGACCTTTTGGGTGGACCCCTCTTTATCTTAGCTCACTATAGAGCTCTTTTGGTCACCGCCTTGGCTGCTCTAAGTTGTGTTTTTTCATCTCTAGCTGATGAAACGCATATCGTAGGTCTAGTGGACCAAGTTTGTGATGTCTTTGATCACCTCGTCTTTCAATTGACCTTGGTAGGATTGAGAGTGAAGATGTCAAAGTGCAAGACTTGGTCTCTCATAGGTATACCGTCGGACCTTCAGAGGGATTTGTTACACCTAGAGATAGTTTACATATCCTCGGAGTACCGGTGGGTATAGAGGATTTCATCTCTCGGTTCTTAGATGTTTTCTTGGCGGAGGACGTTTTGCATATCTAGGATCTCCCTATGTTAGAGGACCCACATGTTGCATTGGTATCTTTTTCTCTTCCATTGCACGTCGTCTTGGTTATTTATTCCGGACAGTACCTTCATCTCCTATCTTCATCTCGCCTCTTAGAGAGTTTGATAAGAGGATCATGAGGTTTTTGGTAACATCGTAGGACCGGAGACCTTTGACTATGTGGTAGGACCTCTTGCACGTAGACATACATCTTTGTCGATATCATGTGGCGAGATGGGCTCATTATCTATGGAGGAGGCTGCTTCGTGCGAGATATACGTATTCTGGAGAGCTCTGTGACAGAGCTGGAGGATGGTTCTTACCTACTAATGTATCTCCGTGAGGCAAGATATAGTTTGACTCTTGAGGATACGTGAGATACACCTTCGATTCGATACTCTATCTATCGATGGATCTCACGGACTACATTTCTCTCTGACGAGACATCACTTCCAGCAGGTTTTTCATGTACTCTTAGTGGATCTTTTCATCTCACGGGATACTACATCTCGACTCCGCTCTTGATCGGCAAGGGTGCAAGCTCTTGGTTCATAGCTCGACCTTGCATTAGAGCATTCTGACTCGCACTGACTATCTTCTCTACAACGATGAGGTTTCACCTAAGTTTGATCTAGCATGTTGCTTCGGTATTGTCCACCTGCAAGTGCGGTATCTCGCTCGACATCTCGAGTCGACATCTTACTCGTTATCCTCGTGATGGAGAGCGGATAGCTACCCACGATTACATCAGCGACATCGTGTTTATCTTAGCACGGGAGAGTGATTACATGACGTGGAGAGAGCGTTGATATGTCTTTCGGACAAGAGGATCAGTGAGAGCTTATCTAAACATGATGAGAGAGGATCAGATCTCAGTGGCAGATGTTATTGTCACAGATCCGTCATGAGACTCTGTGACGACACAAGTGATCACACATCTTCCAAGATGGGTTGCAGGCGTGACAGCAGCAGCGAAGGTGATCAAGTATATGAGTATGCAGGTGGGACATCGCTTCATCCTCTTAGCCTTGGAGATATACGGATGGACAACTTCGGAGTTTGACGTTTTTCGAGATTGTGTCAGAGTCTACCATGAGAGGCACCAGCGGCATCACTTTCTCTTTCTTTTTGCACTACGTTTTTTAGACAGTGAGTTTTCATCGCTCTACTGAAAGCTTTAGCAGGCGCGGTCCACAGGAGAGCAATTGCAGTAGGCGATGCTACTATATGTGTACCTGTTGTATGCAGGAGTTTTGACTTACCCGTGTGTGATATTATAAGAGCGATAGATGACCTTAGAGCCACTGATAGCGGAGCTTAGCTCCGTGTTCTTCCTCTCCTCTGGACGATAGTTGCTTGGTCCTTCGGTTCCTTCTTTCACTTGTTATGCTTGATGGGGTCTTTCCATCAGTTGGCTATTCATTGCGTCACGTGTTCTCACCTGAGCATGACTGCATGAGTTTACGAGCTGGTGGTCTGACATGCAAGAGCAAAAACGTAAACTTACTTGTCTAGGGTTAGGGTTTAGGGTTTACCCTACCTAAATCCTACGTACATATGGATAGAAAGAAGTTCCAAAGAAGTTCACTTTGCTGAATGCACGGGATGAAGAATTACGTACATTCTCAGATAGTACAAACGAGCCATCGAAATCCATATCGGGCAGGAATCGTATGATTCGGAGTTGTCAAGGTTTCTGTCCATCTGCCCATTTCGTAGAAGGTGCTCGATGAAACAAACACAAAAGCTTTCTTCTCCAAGCAGACCTTTCTCCAGTAGCACAGGCTGCGGAACGAGAGAATGCGTTGTCCTTTCGTTGGCTCCGTGCACTAAACCTAGATAAATGTTGCTATTCAAAGCGGCGGGGCATAAAAAGAGTTTTCAGTAAGACCAACAAGAAAAGATCACTCTCTCACTCTCTCTACCAAAGCAGCAGCTGCATCATCTTCTTTGTTTGAGCTGACCCACCACCAACCCCAACCATCCATCCCATCAAGAGGGGAAAGTAGAAATGTTAGATTCTTGATTTCATTTCTAGAATAATAGCAAATTTCTGTTTTCTAAACTTTTGACTGCGATTCTCTTCCGCTTCCTCCTCCAACAACAAGGCCTGAGCTGAGGACTGAGGAGTCAAGGAGGAGCCTGGACATGCTAAACGGTGCTCCCGGATAGGATACCAGAAAACACACTTATGCCCTGAGACAATCATGAAAAAGCATACATGAACATCTATTCCATGACTCTCATTGGCCCTTTCGGGCAAAGCCAGGAAAACAAATATTTTGTTTCTCAAGACCAAAACACGGGAACGAATTATGAGATAGAAATGCATGCCCTGGCCCCTGGTCCCCCTTGACTCCTCAAAGTGGGCCCTGGCTAGCGACCCGAGGGAGCCCATTAGGGAGAAGGTGATCTATAAGAAGGAAGTGACCACCTGCAGTTGCCTCCTCCTAACATGTTTCATATGCACGCCTAACATGTTAACCAGCAAGGAAACCAGAACGTGGTTCCAAGTCCCTGAACTTCTCGTAAATGAAATTATTTCACCTGCAAATTTATTGTGAGTTTTGTAGAAATTACTCTAAATACACAAAAGTAAAATGATTCTCGGCAACCTAAAACCGTTTACAACCGCTGCAGAGAAATTCCGTTTCGTTTCTCTTGTGGAGAGACCCGCCGAAGCTTTTTCACGAAGAATATATTTATATCACAAAATACATGGAATAACTTTTTAATTTACTTATTACGTAACGGCAGGTCACAGTCAGATGAATCACCTGCTAAAGGAAGTATAAACGGCGCAAAAGGTCGGGAGTCCCAGTGGTTACGCAGTTCCGGCATTCTTTGTATTCTGTTCCGGATAATTTGTGCATTTCCGGTTAGAGCGGTTTTTGGCCGGAAATGACCCCCGAAGAAACTTTCGACTTTTACGGAGACCAAAGGACAAGGTGGAAAGTTCATCGGGAAACAACTGCTTTTTTAGTAATGAGATCGGAAATTTTATAGGTTAATAGGATATGCATCAGAAACCTATGTAGTTCATATTTCAGAAATACACCGAGGAACAAAATGTTAATTTCAGAAATGAACCGAAACTGGTTTTTAGTGTTTGAAAATTCCATGTAGGTTTATTAGTTTTCAAAATGATGACTTGGGAGTATTCACAGAGACTTGGGACGTGATATCACATGGTAAAAAATTATAATCTTGAAGTGTAAGGGAAGTTAGGAGACAAAAAATTGACTATTTATGAACTTTAGTAATTTTCCATGTGAGTATCTAATCTGGATCTCAAGGATGGAAAGTACTTTGAATTTGTCCATGTCTTCCTCTGCTTCTAGTGTATCAGAGAGTGCATGTGTGATGAGAAGGAAGAGTAGGGGGACATTGGACCTCCTTGGCGCATTGATATGGAGATCTGCACTATGTCTTCTCTTCTCTCGTTGAGTAGAGGGACGCTTGTTACCTCTTCAGTGATTGCTTTGATTGTAACAGCGAAGTTGTTGCTAAAACCCATCACGTTATAGCCTTGATAGGAAAAGACCAGCGGGCACAATTGATAGCCATTCTGAAGTCAAGTTTTAGGAAGACACAATTGATGTCTAGTCTCTTTGCGTGATGTATCTCCGAGCAGATGAGGATGGACATGTGAATGGACTTGGACGAGAGGAAGACGACGTCCTCTTTGACCAACAGGGCGTCAAAGTGATGGACTGCGACTCCTTGTTGATAACTTCAAGAAGAAGTTTCGGCCCATCTCACAGACTTGCAAGTAGAACTCGAGGAATACAATGTCAGGTCCGGACTCTTTCTCCTTCCCAGCAACTTTATTGTTTGGTAGATCTCCTGCACTGTCAAAGATTATTCCAAAGCAGTTGCGTTAGAGACAGAGATGGAAGATTTGAGGTGGTAGAGAATGTACTCTTCAGCGACCAAGGTCGCAGCTGGGTCATCCCGTTGTGGCTCCTTGAGTTGCAATGAGAGATGGACGTCCATGACTGAAGAAGGTTTGAAAGTAGCAGTCTTTTCTAGAACTAAAGTTGTGTCTGTGATATCTTATAACCATTTGGTTCTCGCTTCTTCCATCTGTTGAATGTCGTCCATTTTTACTTGAGGCGCAGTCAAAGTCTTCCTCAATTGCTCCTTACCCTGCATAACTCTCTAGAGTATCCTTTGAAATTCTCCAGTCGACTTCTCAACACTCTTGGTTGGTGAGGGCCTTCAAAAAATGATAGAAGACATTTTGCCTTCTACAATCCCCATGATCCTTTCTGCTGGTCCAGAGAGTGCAGCAGCAGCCAAAGACTTCTCCATGAGTCCAAATCTTAACATAAGAATCTCCTTGCTACTGATAATTTTTGCCTCCAACCTATTGATCTTCCTCTTCTTTGAAGCACCTTCTCCATGTTGACATTCATCATCTTCAGTCCATTCACCTCCATGATAAGATCAGTGATGGTCATCTGCAATGTCTTCACCTGTTCACTCAGTTCTAACTTCAATGCCTCTCTGCTTTGACCAAGATAGACTATTTCTAAAAAAAAACAGTCTTAATCTTCTTTGTCTTCAAGCTCTTCTCCAAAGCATGAGACATATCTCTCATTGTCACCGAGTGACTGTAGGTTGACCTTCTCCTTCTGTACCACCCCTACATTCAGCTCTAACTGCTTCATCCGCACCAAATGTGTCTCATTCTCGTTTGCAACTTCCTAAAGTCTCTTCTCTTTTTGTCGGATGTCTTCCTGAAAGGACTCTATCATCCGAAGAGCAAAGCCTTGGTAAAGACCACCTTCTGAACTCATGGCTTGGTCTTCTAATCTTCCCATAGCTCCCTTAACCTCTAATTGGACCCACTACTGTAGCTCTGCGATCTTGTGTCCCGCTTGCTTACTAAAGAAGATAGTGTCGCCTTATAGAAGACTCGTTTTCTAGTTGTGCTAGAACAAATTCTTCCATCTCATGTGGCTCTGCCCATGTCGATTGACCTTCATGGACATACTGCTCATCTACCTCCTATATCTTCTGTAAGATGAGGCTCTAGAGTGAACTCCAAACTCGAATGCCCGTGGTGGTGCATTCGTAGCCTTTATATAGTGAGAGGAATAGTACATGATAAGCTTCCGACCAATGCTCATCTCTCACGTGGATCGCTGATGTGGCTTACATGCAGCCTTAGATCTAGAACAACATCTAAAGGTTCAGAATGAGCCACGTAGAAGGCTCGCTGGAAAGTTCTAGAAGCTTCTTTCTAGAAACTTCCTTCTGGAAGCTTCCCGGCTGGAAAGTTCTAGAAGCTTCTTTCTAGAAACTTCCTTCTGGAAGTTTCCCGACGGACTTTTGGCGCACTCGCCTAGTGGTAGAAGTACTATTTGCTGCATGTATTCTTCGGCCAACTTAGCCGTAACTAATTCTTATACCAAAGACTTCTACCAAACCAATTTCTCCTCTAGTTGATAAGTAGGACTCTACTTATTACAAACCTCCCCCCTTTTAAGAAGCAACGTCCTCGTTGCTCAACTGCTGTTCGAAAGCTTGCACTATGAGTGGGGCGTGTGCAAGATTGGTTGCAGGTTCCCATGTTGCTTCATGTAATGGATAGCCTTTCCATTTGACCAAATAATCTACCCGTTGATGACGAGTCCCACGAACACGTTTCTTTAAGATGCATTCCACTTCAAACTCTTCCTCGCCATCGATAATTTGAGGCAGTGGTCGCGACTCTTGCGAATTGCCAAATTGAGGAGGTCGTGGTGTATATCGCCGTAATAAAGACACATGAAAGACCGGATGAATCTTCATGTGGGGTGGAAGTTCGAGTTGATATGCCACTGCTCCAATTCTCCGGACAACAGAGAAAGGTCCGATGAAGCGAGGGTTGAATTTACGACTGCCGATCAGAGTAAGGTTGGTTGTGGATAACCAAACTTGATCACCAATCGTGAACTCTTCGTGCCGACGGTGTCCATCGGCATATTGCTTTTGTCGGTTCTGAGCAACTTGTAGTTTCACCTTAGCTTTTTCCACTCCTTGTTGAATCCGGGCAACGAATTCATTAACAGCATCCACTTTGGTGTTGACTGACGACGTCGTGCTGAATCGTGTCAAACTTGCTGGTGTGAGAGGATGTTCGCCGTACATGAGATAAAAAGGTGTTTCACGAGTAGATGCATTGAGGGAGTTGTTGTAGGCAAATTCTACCAAAGGGAGTAAAGTGTCCCACTTCGCTTGCTCCTCCAGAGTAAAGGCTCGTAGCATGTCTTCAATGGTGCGATTGGCTCTTTCGGTTTGTCCATCGGTCTGTGGGTGATAAGCCGTAGACATGGCAAGTTTGGTCTTGAACAGACCAAATAGAGTTCTCCAAAACATGCTCGTAAACTGAGGACCTCTATCTGTTATAAGCACCCGCGATAGACCGTGCTGAGCAAAAATGGTGTTCAAATATATCTGAGCAAGTTGCGGTGCTGAGACGTCTTTCGTGGTCGGTCGAAGATGGATCATCTTGCTGAGCTTATCGACGAAGACGACGATGGAGTCAAAACCTGAGCTCGTCATGGGAAGTTCACACACTAAGTCCATACTAACATGTTCCCAACGTTTGGAAGGGATCGGGAGGGGTTGAAGGAGACCGGAGGGTGCTTGATTTGTAGCCTTATTCTGTTGACACATTGCACAACTCCGAGTGTATACTGCAACATCCTCTGCCATCTTGGGCCAATAGAACACTCGTTGGACTGCTTCCAATGTCTTTTCTGCCCCCATGTGTCCTGCAATGGCTGAATCGTGACATTCAATTAGTATGGTGGTACGTAGTTCTGGATCATCTGGGATCCATAACTTCCCTTCATGGAATACCAAACCATGGTTGCGGGTGATGGTTCTTGAAGGTTTTGCTGCGACAGTCTGTGCATCCGATTTTGTGCCCTCGATCAATTTTGTCCAGAAGTCAGAATTCACCTTGACTTCAGAGACTAAGTTATGCACCATAGGCATGCGGGTTAATGCATCAGCAATTTGCTTCTTGCCCTCAACATACGTGATGGTCATGTTGAATCGTTGCCTCCATTCTGCCCAACGGATTTGTCTCTTTGAGAGATCCTTCTGCGTCTCCAAATAGACTAAAGGTTTGTGGTCTGTCTCGACCACAAAAGCCTTCTCCCCTAGATAGTGCTTCCAATGCTTAGTAGCGAGAACTATCGTCAATTCTTCTCTCTCGGTGGTGTGATAGTTCTGTTCTGCTGGTAACAACTTCCGAGAGAAGTATGCAATTGGATGCCAACCATCCTTCCATTCTTGCTGCAACACCGCCCCTACTGCCGTGCCTGATGCGTCCGTTGCTAACTTGATAGGTTTTTTTGGGTCGTACCACTTGAGGATCGGAGCATGTAGTAGCGCGGTTTTCAATGCTTGAAAACCTACTTCTTGCGCTGTTCCCCACATCCATTTCTTGCCTTTGCCTAACAGGGCAGTTAGTGGTTGTGCAAGCTTGGCAAAATGCTTAACAAATCTACGATAAAATCCTGTCAATCCCAAGAAGCTCTTAAGTTGGGTCTGATCTTCTGGAGCCTTCCATTGTTGGATGACAGCTATTTTATCGGCCATTACTTGTATGCCTTCTGCACTCACTCTATGTCCTAAGTAGTCCACCTCCGTCTTGCCAAATTCACATTTTGAAATTTTGGCGTACAGTTTATTTTGGCGGAGTACTTGGAGAACCTCTCTCAAATGGTGCACATGGTCCTCCATAGTTTTGCTATAGACTAGGATGTCGTCAAGAAATACAACGACTGATCTGTCTAAGTACGGACGGAATATGTCATTCATCAGGCCCATGAAGGTGGCCGGTGCATTTGTGAGATCAAATGGCATTACTAAGTATTCGAAGTGACCATACCTTGTTCGAAAGGCAGTCTTTTCCACATCTTCGTCAGCGATTCGAATCTGGTTGTACCCGCTCCGTAAGTCTAGCTTCGTGAAGTACTTTGCTCCTTCGAGTTGGTCGAACAAGTCATCCATCCGAGGTAGTGGATACTTATTCTTCACCGTTTGTTGATTGAGTGCTCGGTAATCGATGCACATCCGTAAGCTGTTATTCTTTTTCTTAACAAAAAGGACTGGAGCTCCATATGGTGACACGCTGGGCTGGATGAACCCTTTTTGTAACATCTCCTCGATTTGCGCCTTGCACTCCTCCAATTCATGTGGCGCTAGTCTGTATGGGGCCTTACAAGGAGGGGTGCTCCCTGGAATCACCTCGATTTTGTGGTCAATCCTTCGTTTTGGTGGTAACCCTGAAGGAAGATCATCGGGAAAGACATCCCCATATTCTGCTATCACTCCTGTCAAGCTTTCTGGTATCTGCCCGTCGAGTCGTGCACTCGGGACTTCTCTTATTAAACCCAAAAAACAGACATCGCTGCTACGTATAGCACTTGTACCTATTACATACAAAGGCAAGTTCTGTCTTCGAGATCTCACTCTATCTCCGAAGATTTTCCACTGTTTGGTTTTGACCACTTTTCTTCGCCAATCCACTTCAGGATTATACTGCTCCATCCACGGCATACCCAATATGACATCATAACGGGCTAATGTGATCACTCGCCACTCAATATCTTCACGATATTCACCTAAAGTAAGTTCTATCTTTCGAGGTAGAGATTCAATCTTCTCAGTCTGTCCATTGGGCAGTTCCACCTCTTCACTCTCATCACTTTCTAACTCCATTCCCAACTTCATAGCAGTCGATCGAGACAAAAAGTTCTCTGTTGCACCAGGATCGATTAGTACTCTCACCTGGGTCCCTTCCAAGACTCCATCCGTGACAATCAATTGTGCATTGTTTTTTGTCAATCTCCTTCTCCTTCCCTCGCCTTTCTTCTCCCTCCTTGCACCAGTAAGGCCGCGAGGTGCATTTACTGGTGTTCTTCGTTTCCCAGTCTTGTCTCGATTTCTTCATCTCCTTCCGTCTCATTCAGGTGACTCAGAGGTCGACGATATGAAGGTCTTGGATCTCTAGGAAAACGACTTCGGCAATTTGCAGCTATGTGGCCGAATCGCCCACAGCTGTAACATCGACGTTGCTCGAGTTGAGGTGTAGCATTCCTGACACCTTCTCCTCTAGGAGCTCCTTGACGTCTTTCTTCTGGCCGTCCTCGACGATCTCCACCTTGAATTTGTCGTGGCTGATAGCGGATGTTGCCTAGCTCCATGGGTGTCGGACCGTTTGCATAGGGGATTTCGGATCTATTCTGATGATTTGGTGGAATCATCACTTCTCCTCCTAATGCTCCAACAATTCTCTGAGCGCAAGCGATGGCCTCAAAAACCGTGAGTGGGTTTTGCACCATTACTTCTTGTCGAATTCTTTCCTTCAACCCCCTCTTGAAATTATCAAGAGCCTCCGCCGGACTCATATCAGTGATTGCAACTTGCAAGTCGAGGAAGGCTTCTACATACTCTTGAAGGCTTCCCTTCTGTTTCAATCCCCACATCCTCGTTCGAGCCATTTGCACCGAGTCCACAGACTGGAAATTCTTCAACAACCCTTCTTGCATCGCAGTCCATGTGACTGTCCTCCCTTCCGCCAACACCGATCTCTCCCATGCATCATACCACGTGAGAGCTTTATCAGTCAAGTAGCCACACGCAAACACTCCCGCTACGTGGTCCGTGATTTGCGTACTGAAAAGTCGCAAATATCGATTCATCCGAGAAATCCAATTCTCGACTATTCCCATAAGTCGTTGGTCTTTGTACGGTTCAATGTTACATGTCTTCTTCATCCGTAGTAGCAGGGCACCTTCCTCATCGACTGGAGCTCTAACGATTTGTGCCACGGGTTCTCTTGGTGCAGCTTGCTCTCCCACCACTGGTACTCCTTGAGACGATCCTCCTCTTGCAACGTCTGTCATACTCTGACCCTCGAGGTTCAGCATTTTGTTTTGTAATGCTTCAACCGTCATCTTCATCTCTCGAAATTCGGTCAGCATGCCTTGCATCAGTTCCTGCATCACCAGCTCTGGATTTGGAGGTTGTTGCTCCATGATCGCTCTCTCTCTCTCTTACGACACGTAAGTTTCAAGCTTCTCCTAGTACAGAGTTATGACGGCCACTCGGAAACGTTCGTATACTACAGGTACTACAAAAGGGACAGGAGAATCAATTATCTCGTGGTAGAAATCCTCACCAAAATTTCTAATCACAAACTCTCTATGTAATGATTTCGGTCTGCAGACATAGCGGATCTCCACCCACGTATTGAAGGGAACAGGAGCGGGTAGGTTTAGATCCATGCTTACTAAATCAAGATGTAGACGGTCAAATCCCAACTAGCTGCATATGTCACTACTGGAAGAATCACCGGGACTGGCGAATTCATCACTTGACCCATGAAATCCTCACCGAAATGATAAACAAGATACACTCAAAAATGCTCTCGACGCATATACATAAGCTTGATATGGAAAGGATTCAAGAATGGTAATTCTGGAGCTGGAAATCTACCCCCATCCATCACATAGCTCTCTTGATCCTTTCAGCGCACTCAGAGTTCCAATTGCTAGGTATCCCGATCAAAGGTCCTTCTAAGAGGGGTAATCCGCTCTCTTAGAGTTTCCTGCTCTGATACCATTGTAAGATGAGGCTCTAGAGTGAACTCCAAACTCGAATGCCCGTGGTGGTGCATTCGTAGCCTTTATATAGTGAGAGGAATAGTACATGATAAGCTTCCGACCAATGCTCATCTCTCACGTGGATCGCTGATGTGGCTTACATGCAGCCTTAGATCTAGAACAACATCTAAAGGTTCAGAATGAGCCACGTAGAAGGCTCGCTGGAAAGTTCTAGAAGCTTCTTTCTAGAAACTTCCTTCTGGAAGCTTCCCGGCTGGAAAGTTCTAGAAGCTTCTTTCTAGAAACTTCCTTCTGGAAGCTTCCCGGCTGGAAAGTTCTAGAAGCTTCTTTCTAGAAACTTCCTTCTGGAAGTTTCCCGACGGACTTTTGGCGCACTCGCCTAGTGGTAGAAGTACTATTTGCTGCATGTATTCTTCGGCCAACTTAGCCGTAACTAATTCTTATACCAAAGACTTCTACCAAACCAATTTCTCCTCTAGTTGATAAGTAGGACTCTACTTATTACATCTTCTCCTTATACTCTTAAGAAGGTACATGAAGTACTTCCCTCTTGAGTACTGGTGACATTCTTTGAGTGACCTTAGGCTTCACCACGAGTTTGTACTTGATCCTCCAAGACTCATCTTCAGAATCCTCCATTACTTTATCTTTCTCTCAAGAGTTTTCCAAAAGGCTCTAGGTAACCTTCTTGTCTTTCAAACCTTTCGAACTTTTTGAGCTCGAAAAACACCTCTTCTTCCGATGAACTCTCATTGTCTTCTTCCACCTTGATGATAGACAACGTTGTTGTCATCTCCTCGGATGTTATATCTTGAAATGTCTCGTACGGATGTACTAGATAAGACATTATGAAGGTGATCAAAGACGAGGAAAGATCTATGACCATCCTTGTGACATAATCTGAAATCATCCTTCCCCAATCAACTTTAGCATCCTGAAACACTTGGTCAATAAACCAAACCATCGCATTGCAGATGTAGGTCTTCTTCTCATGACAGAAGAAGTTCAACAAAATGTATGCAAATGTCTTTTTATGAGGATATTTGTAAGTATCCATCTTTCAACCGTTCTTATGGTATTTGGGAGAGCTAATCAAGCTTTCCGTTAATCTCATTCTTCAACATCCCTTTATTAGTCAACACTATCGCTCTTTTTTCTTCTAGACGATGATAAGCCTTCCGCCCTATGACTGATATCCATCTCTTGAATCGACCTCTCATTTATTTCTTACTAGAGCCGAGAGATGCAGACTTACTGCCTTGCCAAACCTCATTCACAGATCTCCACTATAACATCATCATTGTCACAGAAGGAAAGACAAGTTCAACTCTTCAGCCTTCTCTGAAAAGACCTTCACACCCGCAAGTGGCATAAGCAGTCATTCTGAAACGAAGATAGGATATGTCCCTCTAGAAGCCATGCTACCCTTTCACCTTTTCACACAATCACTCACTGGTTTGGAGTCGACCTCTCTCTAGAAAATGTATAGAAGACAAATCGTCTTCTTTGTCTTCTATCTTTTGTGACAGAAAAACAACCAGAATTTCGAGCTCTCAAGTCCAAATCAATCAAGATAACATGTGTTGGGTTGGCCTCGACAAGGCGCTCCCAACTATCTATTCTCCTCACTTGAATCTCAAAATTTCAACTTGAGTTTCTTTTCCATAAGAACCTTCTAAGGAAAGAAACGCATTCCTTGGACCTCCAGATCAAATACTCTCAACAAAGACATCCTCAGTCTCTGATTTCTACTGCAACAGGAACGTATTTCTCTCAACATTCACAATATCCAATTTCTCTTTCTGATTTAGCCTAATGGAAGAGAATTTCCATCAGGTGTTTCACTTTCTCACTCGCGCCTCCTGTCATCTCACTCCTGCTCACTGCTGCAAACGCTGAGCCATGCTCTCTCTCACCACACCTCCGTCTAATCCAATCTTCTCCTCTGTCACCTCCCGCTTCCACACCTCTCCCCTTTTTCTCTTTCTTTCTAAATTTTATTTCTCTCTCTCTTCAATTTCCGTTCTCTCTCTCTCTCTCTTTTCTCGTTTGTTTTCTCATGTTACCCGAGGTGGAGTTGAACCATCTTTGTTCTACCGAGATGAGTATTGAGAAAACAACAAAATTAGTGCTCTTAAGGTCCTCAAGGTACACATGACTCACAAGGACACATGTCAGAATGGAAAGAAAACAATGTTCTGCTTCCATACTATACCATCTTCGGAGCAGATGAATTGCCTCTGAACTCAACCGCGAACTGACATGAGGTACCCATACATAAAGGGCTGGTGAGAGTCAACATACAGAGCAACATTGCAGAACAAGTGTTGGATACTTACTCGTGCCGATTGGTTCTAAGTTTCCAAGATAAACTCGAAGAGGAGACTACAAGGAATTGGCTGGATCAATATAACTGGACACACAACAAACAGCGGCCGGTGTACCAAGAGCCGCTGGAAAATGACCTCCACCTCTTCAAGGTAGAGGAAGACAAGACGCAACACACATACAGATGATTATTACGCGACTCTCCACTGCATTGCAACGACACCTTCGTAGCAATAAACAACTTCTCGCCCACTTTTGATGCTAAATGACCAACTGCTCTCAAACAGATCATCATGGTACAGGTGAACCGAGCAAACCAACTCATCTACAATCTTGTAGACTGTCTGCTCCAACGGGTGAGGACGGTCCTACACAAGGTGTTAGTCAAAGAAGGCTCTTTTTGAAGGTTGAAGGTCATCGTCGAAACACCTAGAAATTCCTTCTTCACGTCGCTGATGATCTCCATCAACTCCAACTTCGAACAAAGAATCTAACTTGACTATGAAAGCCTCCACCTACGTTGTTTCATCTGCGAGTCGGTCCTACACAAGGTTGAGGATTGCTTGGTAGCCACATAGAACAACCTCCACTTTGGATAGGGACCTAACCCACACCATCCGGGGATAAGATCCAGTTTTGCAACCAATTGGTAAACCTCTGCACCACCATGCCACAATTTGTGCACCCACAGACACCCAAACGACTCAGATTCAGCTCAAGGACAGAAGACTATAGGAAGAAGCACACAAACAACAACAGTGGAGAAAAGGATACCCACAACCTTAACTTTTTCTTTCACCTCGCAACTCTTCCTCAAATACCTCATCGTCTACACGGAATAGCCAAAAGTGGACAAGGGCGATACACTGAGCAAAAGTTGCTCAAGAAGCAGCTTCCTCAGCAGAAGGGCCACCACTCCAACTGATACAAGATGCTTCAGAAGACAAGGCCAAAGAAATCCTAGGTGCTTGCCTCTACACTCGTGGTATTGCAAGCACCCCCAAGAAAAAAACAGTCTCCAATTCCACATCGATTAGCACCACGCAGAAAAGCAAATCAAGTACTCGAGGAAGATCACACTTCAAAAGCGTCACTGTTGGTCTTTCCTCATAGCAGATTGCTGAAGACACATTCATCCCAATGAAACCCATCCATGTTCCAGTAGCAAGAGACATTCTACCTAGTCCACATGGACCAACGAGAATCAAAGAGATCAAGAACCAGACGAGGAAACAAGTCACTCCGAAAAGAAAATGACACCTTGAGGAAGATCTCCCTCCTTTGGAGCACAAGTCCAAAAAACCAAAGGTCCAGCAGCAAGGACACACATCTCACCTCCTCCCTAGGAAACTTGATCTCCCTAGGAAAAAGAACTCCTCTCGCTGTTAACTCTCTTCCCTTATGTGAGTCTGCAAGATGAAGCTCTCGGTCCTCACCTACAATGTTAGAGGGCTTAACAGAAGAGAAAACAAAACACGGCTGAAGGATTTCCTCACCAACCTACAACACAAACCGGACGTGGTGGTCATTTAGGAGCACAAAGTCAAGGAGACACAACTCAAATTCCTCCCTCAATACATTTGGTCCCATGGAGTTGTCTTCTCATTCCTTGCTACTGACAATCGTCACGCAATCCGGAATGGAAAATGTCAGAGCAGAGAAAGGTGGAATCGCCCTAGTCCTTTCTTCACATCTTGCAACTTATTTCTAACCATGGAAGCTTATGTGCAAATAGAGGATTGTGGATCCATATCGATGGATTGAGGGGTTCAAACTAGGCATTGTCTGTGTATGCTACTAACAATGCATTGGACAGATGCAGGCTTTGACAACAAATGACAGAGGTACTTGCCGAGGACAGACAGTGGATCTTCATGAGAGACCTCAACATGATCACGTTGTAGTATCGGATTGTGTGAAGGTTGTCCATGAAAATGTGAGGTTCATAACTGTGGAGATATCTATGTGCTGAATGGAGACAAGAAAGAGAGAAACTGTCCAAGAAAATGTGAGGTTCTTGGCTGTGGAGATATCGTGTGCTGAAAAGAAACAAGAAAGAGAAAAACAAGCTCGAGAACGAGCGTCGTAGTATATATCAACTCTCAATTTATATAAACTATCGGTTCTTTCTCTCTAAGAACACAAAACTGAGAAACATCCAAAGCGGTCTGTAATCTGCATCAAAACTCCTTAAAACGAGTCCTTGAATCTCAATCTAAACTCAAAACTACCGAAGTGTAGCTCAAAGCAAAAGAAACATCCATTTGCTAACAAAGAGAGCTGCACCAATATCACACTATTCAAATCCAAGTCCAAACAACGTCCATGTACAAACCTTTAGCTAAAGCTAGCTACCACAAGCTGTACATAACCAACTAGAACTCTAACGAACTCAAAAGGACGAAAACCGTAACGAAGGAACCAAAAAAATCTATCTAAAAACTTTCTTCTTTCATCAAATCGTCTTCAGATGTCAATAAGGTCTTCCTTCCTGACTCCATTGGTCCGAAGAAATCCCAAATCTGACTCCCGATAGCCGAGGTATCGCTGATTTTCGATCATAGGTGAGAAAACTTTCAAAAACTCCTTCATGCGACTTAGAATCACGCACACCGTCCAAACGAATCGCCTAGTCCGTCTTCTCTGGTAGGTAGATGTAACTATCATGAACCCAACAAGACTCCAAACAAGTTGTTTGGAGTTCTCCTCACGAAACCACGCAAGAAATTTGATCGTAGAAAGTAAAAAACTAACGTAAATCGACTCCCTACTGCTCAAACTCGCTCACCACACCCAAATCAACAATCCAATCCACATACGGTCTTCTCTAGCGTAGGTGAAGATTCTCTGATCGTCTAGGCACCAAGAACGAAGAACTTGACTCACTGATCGCGAAGAACAACCCAATCTTAGGTCACAGACGACGAAAAATTGACGTAAGCGTTTCCATGCGAGCCAATTTCGTCCAGAACTCCCAATCGTCTGATGAAACTTCATCATCTTCAATTTCCTGAAGAACTCGGCGTTCAGATCCCGATGGATCCAAGGACAGCAAGTTTGGACTCAATAACGTCTCGAACGGTCCAACTCTCCTTCGCATGTCATTGAAGCACTCCAAACTCTTTCTCTGTGTCTTAATTTCTCTTAGAACATATTTGCCGATCCGTCTCTTCATGAACCGTCTTAACCAACGCGTAGCCTGCACAGATCTGAATCCAATGACATCTTGCGTGCATGCATTGAACCTCTCAATTTCTCAAAGCATTCATCAACAAATCGTAGAAACAAGCTAGTCTCTTAAGCTGTGAAAACTTTCATTATACGTGAAAGTTTCCACAGATAATGAACAAGCAGACCTCTTGCGTCTTTAGTATAGCGCCAGGAACCTCAAATACCCAGTCAGCAATAGTAAGCTAAAGCTTAGCTTAATTTTCGCATCTCCCATCTCCCGAACCTCGTAACTTCATCACTAGGCGTCCAAATGAAGTAGATGAAGTGCCCATGGAAAGTTGACAATGAGCTCTACTATTTCATATAATGAAAGTGAAGATCCGAAGTTGTGCAAAAAGTCCGTAAGCTAGGGCCTAACTTGATTTTCCCATCTTTCGAGTCTCGTAACTTCACCACTAGGCGTCCAAATGAAGTAGATGAAGTGTCCATGGAAAGCTGATAACGAGGTCTACTGGTTGATTTAATGAAAGTGAAGATCTGAAGTTGTGCTGATTTTTAGTTTTATGAACATCTTTGGAACGATAATGATAAATATCAAAAATAGATTTTCAGATAAAGTCGATCCACAACAAGACAAGGTCCAACCTAGACCAAAGCGAAGGCTCAAACTGCATATTCGAATTAGAGAAGATTGCATGAAAAATCCTCCTCCTAAAACTCCAACTGAGTGATGTTTTCCAACGAGAGGACGAGCACTACCTCTACTCATGAGATAATAAAAAGAAACTTAGAACTCCATCATCTCAACCCCTCGCAATACTCCTCCTTGTGTGCCCACATGATTCTATATTTTACAAATTAAAACATCTGATTGTTTGTTAGAAGACAATTTATACCTTCTAGAAGACATATATTGTGATAGATGGAAGACTTTCTGCTAAATAACCTTTATGTAGATATTTTATGGTTGAAGCATATGATTATTTAATAAGGAGTAGGTATGAGTCTATTGGCTAAGTATGTCATCTTGTATCTCTAACCTTCTATGAAAGTCAGAAGGCAAAATGTACCAATAGGTCAAATTGCATCACTAACCTGGTAGGAGGAGTCACGAGGTGCGACAGGTGAGTATCAAACAATAGAAGGTCGACAAGTGTGACCTAACTACTGATAGGAGGTCAAAAGACAAAAAGCCTTCCTGGCTGGTGACGGCTGACTAGTGATGAGTCAAAAGGAGAAGATGCGCTTGATGATTGCCAAATGGATGATGGATCATGGTGAGTAAAGTGGGAAACTCGAGTGGAGGATACGAGAGGATAAACCCTAAGGCCTTCTACCTTAAAGATCATTGTTCATTTGTCTAAGGGGTTGCGTGATCTTATGGAGAGCAAGGAAAGAGAGAGGCTTCAATTTGAGTTGTTTTGGTGAGATCAAACTATGGTGCAGGTTTCATTCGGAGAGGATTAAAGGGCAAAAAGTTCAAAGAGAACGTGATTAGAGGTTCCCGTCAGACCGGGAACTCCTCTCGACGTACAAATTGTCTCGGGGAGTACAGTGGGAGAGCAGAAAACATAGAGCCGTGGTTCTCTCTTCCTCTCTCTCTAATATATGTATGGCTCTTTACAAATACATCCGGAAAATCCCCGGACCGTTTCAAAAATCTACGGGAGCGCTGGTCGGGATGATCAGTATAGGTTTTTTTACAGTGATCGGGTTATATCGATACTAGAAAAGGAACGACTGTCTTTAGTAACTCTGTTTCTTATCTTTTTATTACACTATAAGACTTGTCAAGTAGAGGAAATTCTGGCTTTTTAACTAAGTACTAACATGAAAGCTTCCGTCTTACAGCGTGAAGCTTTTCGTCTGCAGACGCTAACAAGAACATGCCCGTAACCGGAAAGAAACGTGTGGCGGAAGGTACTGCACGCAGTGAGCTTATGAGTCTAAACCGATTCTGGTGAGAGTGACTTATGCTTGTAAGTCACACCATCGGGTACGGTTTTCTGCGGTGGAAAGCTCGTGGTTGAAATACTGTTCTCTGGCTTTTATTTTACGTTGCTCTGCACAATGTTCTTGAATATTTTATGTGTAACGCAAGGCCTTGCTCGTAATGAGCTTACGAGTCTAAGCCGCTGCTCGAGGACAACTTATGCATGTAAGCCCGTAAGCTGAAAGATTGATTGCGCTCATTAGATATATCATCGTAACATAAAACACTGGTAAAATTTTCATCGAGCAGCATAATGTCACGAGCAAACGACATAGAATCACAAACACGAGCTAAAATTCTTATAATGTGTCTTATGTAAACTAATGCACATTGATATACTTATAAGTAACGTAAACCACGCACTCGAGCAATCACTTACATGCATAAGCCGCTCTCGCAATGTGCTTACGTTCCTAAGTCCGCTGCAGTCAGTACATTACCCTATACGTAACACTGATATTTTGTCCTCTGCCCGCTACCTTACTGTTTCCTGCCCGTGACTTTCCGCAGCCTGATGATACTTTAACTAATGTTTTCCGGGTGGTGAACGCGCGTTCAGAACTCTCTCAACCACAAAACATACAGATAGAGATCTGCGGGATACTTTTGGTGTCTTGTTATATGTATCTTCTGCCTTCTCTTCCGAAATCATCATCATCTAGCACCATAGTCAGGATAGTCTTTTCTTTTCATCAGCAGCTTCTTGATGGGAAAAGACAAAAGTTCTATGATGGGAATTCCGATGGGGATCTCCTTCTAATCACATGGTTCTCATCAATCATTATCTATTTATATCCAACATAATCACCGAACACTTTTTACAACCGAACCCAACAGAACCAGACCAGAGGAGTGACCAGACCGTATCATCCTTAGACAGGATCGTCCGCTCCTTTGATCTCCAGAGTCCATACTTCCAAAGCATGCTCCAAATTACTCGGAACTAGGATAAAGCCTAAAGCCTAAAGCCTAAACCCCCCTCCCTTCAGGCGTTAACGTCGTATAGGACCCGCTTCTCGCTTTGACAAAAAGAAGAAGAAAGGAAAAGAAACGTCGAATAGGAGCGTATGCTACGCCGCGTTCAAATCGGCCAGTTTTCGCTGATTTCGGGACCCGGAATTTAGCGAAAGCGGCGAAAAGTGGGCGGTAGTCCGGAGAAGTCTCCACTGTGGTGGGAAAGTAATAAATGTGTGCGGTGGACTTACATTTGCAGGTGGAAGAATGACGGTTGAGTGACCTGCTGCATAGAGTAATAGTTCCCCACACCGTACCGCAGGCTTCAACAGCGGAACAAAAGTTATACAGTATACTCGTAATAAATGAATACGACATTTGTTCTCTTTGCTTACTTATCCTGACAAAACCCAGATCCGGTTGTTATTATCTTTTGTTATTACTCCAGCGTTGAGAAATTGCGACCGGTATTATCCGTTTGTGCTTCGGCAGCCAACCTGACATTATCGGCAAATTCAGCTTAACGGAAAATGTCGGACGCATCCGGATTCCGGAGGGTCCTGTGAAAACCGCAGAAGAAGTGCGATATGAGCCTTTGTGAGGTCACCTTCAATGCGTGACCAAGGGAGTAAACTGTAAACCCATGAAAAGTTCAGATCCAACGTTCCGATTGATCAGCAGCTGACGCGTGGTCGTGTTCACATAGTTGTGAACATGAACGTGAGTCATACAAATGAACATGTTGCGACCTGCTAATCAACTAAAATTTGTAAGAATTCTGAAGATGCATCTCGGGCAACTTTATCAACTTCCAACAAGACATATACTTTGTGACACTTGTATTTTAAATAAATGACACAAAAGTAGAATTGATGAAAAAGCAAGTTAATTCATTGACAACCATTGGCTCTGATCAAGCAAGATTATTTTCACACAAAAGCCAACACTTAGCACTAACAGTTAACTGTGATTTCCTTCTTCTTTCAACTTTCCTTGATCTTTTTATATTTTTGCACATATAGCATAATCTTTCCAAATATATTTTTCTTTAGTTTTTATCATATTAGCCATGTTCTTTTACCTACATTTTGCTGATGTGACAAAATAAGATTAGATTATGAATTTCCTATCAATAGAGACTAATTGAAAGATGCGAAGAAAGGGGTGATGGATTACAAAGTGAAAAACGATCTCTAAACAACATTACCTCCGACTGGCTAACTGAGCAGTATCCCTCTGTATCACTTACTCAGTATCCTAATTTCAGCTTGTTGGTAGGCTAAAGTTGCTAAACCCAGCTCCCCCTAGCTCGTACCTTCCCCTTCCAGAGGTTTCAGTGAGTTAAAGCTTCGCAACTCGAACACTGGAAACGGCCCAAGAAGATCCCGTTCTCGGTCTTCTCTAAAACCATATACGAGCATGGGAAAATGTTATATCACGTGAGTTTTGCTAATTCGCTCAACATGTAGCATGGATATTTACCGGGACGTACACGACACATTTATATACATGCTACGTTTATCACACAGCACGCCAAAGTAACGACTGATTACCGGATAGTTTAGTGTGTAAGGCATTTACAGTGCCCCGGTGGAGATGCTATTAGTGAACATGAAATGGCAGGTTACCACTTATTACGAACAATAATCTCTTCCAAAGTTCGAGATGTTTGCACTTTTGCCTGTTGGTCACATGATGATTTAAGATGAAAATCTGAACATATTTCTTACACTTTTTCTTTCTTTATGGAGAACACAGATTTGTTTATAAATTGAACGAACTGAGCAATAATTGGTAAATTACACCGCGAGCCTTTTTATAAAGTACTGTTTTCTTTTCTGAGTAGAGTACAGTGAAGTAATACATAGTAAGTTGGTGTCCTTCAGAAAATTAAGCAGTAGAAGCAAGTATCAAGTATACAAACTAGTTTATACGGTCGGTGTATTGTATTAATGGTAAGGTATACATTATATTAAAAGTTCCATCACTTTTAAACAAGTCAACTGTTGTTTACTATGGATATTTTATATTTATTATTCCTGTGTAAGACTGTCTTTCTTACATCTTCTAGCGATGATTGACTTCTCTTCTCTTGACGTACACCAAGCTTACAGACTTTCCATCTAGACCACTACATAAACTAAGCCTTTTTGGAACGCCCAACAAATATTTCTCGATTCTCGTGCTGGAAACACAAACAGAAAGACTAGATTTCCTGTAAACAAAACTTGAATGAGAAATAGTGTCAGAGTTTATGACGGAAAAAGAGGTTTGCAATGATTAGCTCCTGGGTGCTGGAAATGGTCCACTCGAAAACTATCTTGGAATGTTTTTGGACAACTTTTTCACACGCGTATCTGATTGATTGATTCAGTCAAATACACACACTTGCAGGTTTTTACCGTCAAGGTGAGTTCCAGTTCTCATGGAAAATCTGTGTCTTACAAAGGAAGAGAATGTTCTTCTTCTGTTTTTCCATGAGCTTGAAAAACTAGAGAACTTTTTCTTATCTTCTTCTGATCTGATTAGCACCACAGTCTGAAGATAATGGTAGGGGCCACTACACACGTTATTCCCATCTTTTCTTTCGTTTAGATTCAGTATTCCCTTCTGTCCACAAAAGAACAACATGCTAACATGCTGTAATATTGCTTTCTGGGTGTTGCTATGCATTAGTATAGCTAACTGTCGATCTGGAAAGAACCACCCTAAAGATTACCGAACTTTTGAAATAGTGGTTCGTTTCTGCTTTAAACTTCACATATACAATATTTAAAAAATATTCATTCGCTTTTCGCTATGTATGTTCACTTTATGAGTTGTAACAAATTCATAGCTTCGCAATTCCATTGCATTGCGATGTATCTTTTTTTCATCGGGATATATATTTAAGATGGAAGAAGTGAATATGCAAAGACTTTAATTTATAACTAAATTGTTTTTTTGAAAGATTTGGTCATTAATCAACTAGACCAAAAATGCTATTTTTTCTTTTGTGGAGAGATAAGTATGTATAACAAGGTGATACGCATTTGGTTATTGTTTGGTACAACAATAAGTGAAAGTGAAGAGCATAGGAATAAATACTTACATAGCATGTGAAGTCAAAGCAGAAAATGACAACAGAATTGCATTGTTATCTTGCATATGCTATGTTGAAATTTTAGCTTTGCAAGTGCATAGAAAAAACAGAATGATACATGCCATCGAGTGATCAACAAATCTCATACAAGTTTATTATTTACTTGATTCATTATGCGACATAAGGGTTTAGGATTCGAAGGCTTTAGTGAGATTTGTGAAATGGCCAAAGTAAAAATATTCGTTCATGGGAATTCTATGGGATAGGAAACTAATACCTCTAGAGGTAAACGATTGCGAGAGTCTCTTTACTTTCCATAAACCAATTGCAACCTTTTCCAAATTTGTAGGTCTGAATGTTTCGTGCATACAAACTATTTTTTCCCCTTCTTTTTCCTTGAAAAAGAGTTGTTAATACATATCGCACAAACTTGATACCCAAATATCGCACAAGAACACGAGGAAAAATGACTTATTACGTGCAGAAAAGAGACTTTTTGCTACGAAGAACAAAAAAGCTTTAAAATGTACCAAAAATCCAGAAACACAGAAAGCTCTAGCTGAAAACCCGGCAGCTTGACAACGTCTGAGAATAAATGACCCATTCTTTCTTCTGAGACTCATCTTATATATTGCTAATAAATTGCTCGTCTGTGTAAACATTTCCACCTCAAACATATAAGCGAAATATCTATCATGCGACTCCACCAAATGACACACATGTGTCATCCACTCCGAACTGAGGCATTGTGTTAGTGTCAATTTGATCACAAAAAATTAAGCTAGAAAATATATCTCAGTTATGATAGAGAACTGTGGACTTTCTGTCGCGAAAACTTCATCCACCCAGAAATGCAGAGCAGTGAACTTCGTACAGTTTGAGTAGCATTGAAGCAGTCATTCTAATTCTCATGAAGCCTTGCAACGAACAGTAGTATGTTTGAGACTATGAGGTCGTTTACTAGATTCCGAGCGGGTTTGCATACTTCTCAATTCTTTGTCAATGAGGACAACGCTTTACCAAGTTTCTAATGTTGTGTTGAGTGTATCTGGCGACTTATCGTTTAGTCCTGTATTCAGGTTGGTATGCAACCAAGAAATTATGGAATCCAGTACATCACCGTAACTTCCAACTCAAGATACAATCAAATCAAGTGTTACTCCAATCACCATGGAGATGTCAGAAAATGTCACGTTGGCAGTTAGCATTTCTTTGCCATCATAATAGTCTGTCAAAATCTTAAAACTTTAAATGATCATATCTCCTTTTAAATTGCATACATTTGTGACAATCCAAGAACTAAAGTTTATTTATTTGACAAGCTTACGTTAAAGATGATTTTCATATTTCTATGTGAAACTATTCTGGAAATAATAATCACTTCATAAGATAACTATTCGGAAAATTATTCATAATAATGTCAAGAGCAAGAGCTGGATCTATGATGGTTATTCACTGGATGTTAGTGCAAGACAAATTTCTTATATATCATTATAAATGGCATATGTGGTTTAAGGTACATAAGTCTCTTACAATGTGATTTATCAGAATAAAGTCACAATCCCTTCGGAAAGTCTCATGATTGTGGCTTTATATTAACACACCACACTTGTCATGGATTATGAGTTGTAAAGATATCTCAAAGAGAAGTCTGGAACAGCCGCAACACAAGTGTGACATACCTTCTTGTAGCGTAAAGTATTTTTTAGAAATGTTAGAACATCCATAGTTGCACAAGAATACTCATGTCGCACGGAGGTTCTCCTTGATCTATTTTTCCATATCACATGCGAGTCAAGTTATAAATCAAATACTTATTTTATTCTTCATTTAGTATATAAAAGATGTACTAGATAAATTAAATGAAAATAACACTTTTGTATTTTCTAGAACTTTTTTTTACTTCAAACAAAAAAGAGGTATAAAATATATTATTTTCACAAAAATAAGTTTCTGAAATTTTCTTATTTTGTATAAAATATCATATTTTACTTACATATACATTTAACAGAATTAGTTACTGAACCCCTCGAGTCATATCGACATAAGATTAACATGTCTGTGTACCCATGGTTGATTATCATAGCAAAAAACTATGGATGTTTGTTCTCCATAGAACTATTCACACTGCTCGCAAGTTGGAATACATAGAAATTTGTCATCTATAGCTTCTAATGACACATAATCGACATGTGACAAATCAATAGTATTGAACAGCTCTATTATATGTTGCTTCACTACTGCTCGTTGAATGTTGTGACATTGGACTAGTAATGCATCTCCAATGCACATTGCTAGCTCTATTAATTTTCATTAGGCAAGTCTTTGGTCCATGGACTACCTCTTGATCCCAATCTGAGCTGACTATCAACCAGCATGGAAACATCACCTATAGGTCAAAACACAAAATCTGAAATCTAAAAGCTTTGTGTTTGATCTCCACTTTACTCCCAATCCGAAGCTCTTGAAAGCGATTTCATCACGATCCATTCATCACATAAAACCATCCTAATTTGCTGTCAAATGATAGAACGCTCTTGACTGGCTTGAAGACCTCAAGGATCACAAAGACAAATGAAGGCTGCTGAGTGATGATCGGAAAAAGTAGAAAACTTGCAGTTGTGAAATTGTGGGATGTGTAGAAAACTCAAACACTATTGCCATCTATAATCTTTTTCCCACCCTGCTCTATATTTCATTTCTCCACACATCCCTTCTATTTGTTCCGTAGTTATTTTTTATATTTTCAGGACAATGCAAAACTGTACAACGATCGACATCATCACACACAATAGATAGATGCAAATGGTTTTGAGTTTCTAATGAACATGAGAAGAATACCGAGGAGAAATATTGAGTATTATTATACAGACTCGGTTATTAGATCATGATTTGAAATACAACTTATTATAGCTAGATATTATGCTAATTCTTCTTTCTAACTCATCTCTAGAGTCTAGAACTCTACAAGCATTCACATCTGATTGTTCAACTGCAAGAGGGATGTTTATTAACCTTTGTCTACTATCATTAGATGGTGCACTAGATGCGCACAAGGTGAGAGATAGGACGGTGATCCATATCCACTCCCGTAGAGTCTATGAGGAGATTGCTATATACTTGCAAACTCTGTCCTCATGCGAGACTAGAGAGTGGATGAAAGAGTTCAGTCTGTTGGTGTGATTCTCATCGAGAAGCAGAAGTATAGACCAAATACAATAATGTAACAAAGAAGATGAAACTTGTGGTAATCCTATTGTCAATCAATTCGCAGCACCAAATGGAGGTAACTGTCACGGAGTCAGTATTGAGAAATCAGCGAAGCATACGGCACCAATTCACTCGGGACACACTATGAGAGCTCCAAATTGGAGAGGGTGGATTCGACAGAAGTAGAGAGAGTGACTTTTGAATGGATGATTATCAATCATGGTAAGGCATTTTCTTTTTGCACTAAGAAGATAGGTTGTGTAGATCCGAGTGTTATAGCTCCAATGGTTATCTTCATCGTTACCCATGTATCTTAGGACTTGAAGAAGATTCTAATCCCTCGTGTCTTGTTGCGAAAACTCAATTGTTGAAGGAAAAGGTGCAGATTGGTATTCTTGAACTATCCATGGCTCTGTACTCTAGTCGATAGTTTATTGTGTACAAGAAGATATTGTGCTTCATCCAAGACTTACAATCTGCAAATAACATCATTATGCTGAACGTTGAGACATGACATGTGGTCGATGAGATAATAGAGATATTTGCTAGAAGAACAATTTATTCGATTGGTGAATTTTTTTCCAGCTATGATCAATTATAACTTACTTTGGAGAGAAGAGATTTGACTACCATGCTCACAAAATTGACGTTAACGAGGATGTGCACATTTCTCCAAGGAGTAACGGTAATTTTTTTTAAGATAAAGTAAATTTTCTTTACTCGTATGCAAAACATGATGCATAAGGTGTCCCGAGAGTTTGTACTTGTGATCTTTTATAGGACCTTTTACAGTGACCTTTTATAGGAATGTAAGATTGTGTGGCGGAGGACAAAGATGATAGTATAACTTCTGATGGTGATAGAAGGTTTATTGCAGATCACATTCAAGACGTCAAACAAATTTTGAACGATTGGAGGAGGTACATTTTATCTTGTCAGGTGCCAACTCTTGGTATGGCATGTTAGAGATTGTAGTGACTGGTCACTTATGTGGTATGTTTGAAAGACAACCGAACCCATAGAAGATAGATGCTATAGCAAGGATAGCATATTCTACAAACATCATTGATGTTCGGTGTTTCTTAATAGCTTGTGTGTACTTTCATGTAAGTATTTCTCATTATGCACATGTTGTAGAACCTTTGTATGCACTTTTGAGGAAAGACAAGAGCGCTTGACTCCAAGATCATGATGAGATGATGGAGAGACTGAAAGAGATAATGAAGTCTCAACACATGTTAAGGAGAATGAACTATGAGTGCAGAAGACTTGTGATCATCACTGTGGACACAAGTCCAGAGCCAATTGGTTGGGCGGTTGACCAAGACTACACGATGGACTGCGATGTCGTAGCGAGAGTCTTTCTTTTGAGCAAGGGCGTACCTTCTGATTGTGGCTAGCGGCCGATGCACATCGAAGCGACTAGTATCATGTAATTTCTCTCTTGACTTCTTCTAAATCTAAGCACTTTCTTTCTTTCAGTAAAGGTCAAGATAACCACACGAAAACGTTGGATGATCATGAGAACGACAAACGGGATATGCGATGACATGATCTCTCGATAGTATTTCTCTCCGATGTTCCTTACTACTAAAGCTTCGTACATGACAAATGGATCGACAAATGTATCTTATCTCGCACTCAGTGTTAAAGTTTACAGGTGGGAGCTGATTTAGATCCATCCTTCGTTAGATGAGGATAAAGATGGTAAGATCTCATTCTTGACCGTAAGTGACAACAGGTAAGATCACAATGATAGGCGAGAGCATGACTTGCGCGATTAAGTTATGTCCGAAGGATCCTATCAAAAACTGTTGGAAATAGACTCGTTTTATGTACATCTGTTTAATCTGAAAAGGGTTTCGAAAAGAGAATCTTGACGATAAGTAGAGCCCTTCGTCCATCTTTCACAACATTCGCACTCCATCTGCAAGGGTATATGGATCCATAGAGCGTCGATACAGACCCATAAGACCATTACGACCTCTCTACGAGTAATCACTTTAATTTCTTTAAGATCGAATGCCGCCCACATGGGTCACTCTCCTTTGCTTTAAAAGTTTCGAACACAAAACAAAGATAGGTGCAAGTCACTAACCGATCAACCAAAGACATATGGATCGATGAGGTGACACACATGCACATCGCATGTTTGATGTCATCATACTCATCCTCGTGTAGATCGTTTTGGTGGACGGTTGCAATGCATACACCATAATACATCTTATGACTAGTCACTAGGCTAGGCAAGTAGTCGTCTTTAGAAGTCAAGAATCGCACTTTGCTACGTTGAGTGCGAAACTGACAACCACATGATCCGATCGCAACCTAGATCGATATAGTCTTGTCTACGTCTAGTATATCCCCCCTCCCAAAGCAATACAGACGTCACACCGGATGCTTTTCTGCCAGCTGTCGCTAACAAGTCTCGCGACCTGGACTAGATACCGTTGTCGATACAACTCGAGAGAAAACACATCAAAGTTTCACACATGATAGGTTCAGATCTACAAATCAGTCTTCTCTCAAACTTGCCACATAGGTAAGATACTAAGATTTCTACTTACAGGTCAAATTTCAGGAAGATCTGACGGCTAGATCTCCTCCCACAATTAATACAAATTCTCAGAAACTTACACACACTCCTAAACTCAGATTCAAGACAAAAGTTTCCTCGTCTAAATGAACCGTCTACTTCGACTCAAACTTCTTGTGCCAGCAAATCACAAGGTAAACTCACTACTCATGAAATTTCAGCCGATTTGACCGTTCGGATCATCCTTCATAAATCTGCGAACTTGCTGCTCCAGATTGAAAGCTTTCTGCACCCCACCGTCTTCAAATCATCATTACGCCCAATCCGCAGAACATATGGTAATGAAATTTGGAGTCAGAGCTTCAGCAACTGACAGGCTACAAGCTCATGAAATTTGGTCTCAATCTGAAGGTGCAATCACTCTAAACTCTTCAATCTTTCCTTCGGAAGAGAAAGCTATGTACTCTCATCACTCTACGAACTTCAAATGATCATAACGCATGCAATGGACCTCCAAATCGAGTGAAATTTGGACTCAGGTTGCTCTTCCCATTGAGAGCTATCCGTCTATCTCCTCTGATCTCCCAAATCCCTCGTGAAAATGCCCCGTCCTCCGAAGCGCTCGTCTAGATAGATGACAACTTATCTCCACTTTTTGATGGACCAATAGGAAGTTAAAGGACTCAACCTTGTCCTTTTGCACCCCATGGAGACATCCAGCAAATATTAGAGCATTCTAAGCTCATAACAGCAAGGGTTTTCACCTCATTACTTCACAACTTATACAACTGTGCGCAAAACATAATTATACGCGTAATTTACATACTAATTGATTGCACAACAGGACAGCGGTTTGTTTCTAGATTCGGGGCTAGAATCTTGATAGATAGGTAGCGCAACTACCCTCAGGTGAAGGTTATGGAGAGTTGCTACAACGATGAAGGTAGATCTAGAATTCTTGATTGGTGCTCATGTAGTCCTAGAAACAGATTGTTTGTCTTTACTTGGCATGGTTGCAAACTGCAACATCTTGAATATGGTGATGCTACGATGGATTCTTTACATTCATAGTCTAAATCCTGAACTGAGACACATAGCGAGAAAAGAGAATCCGGTTGCAGACATGTTGTCTAGAGCTCGCTACGAGAACGAAGATGAGATGATCGTGGAAGTTGAGGATGAGGAGAAGAGAGATGCTTGATACTTACCAAGCTGATCAGCAAACCTCATATTTGGAGTTGTTGTCATTCAGAGCTTTATACATGTAAATTATGTGATATTGATCTCTATTTGAGCACTCTAGAGAGATGAGGAGAGTGGATTGCTGCACTGTTCAAGGAGGTAAGACGAAAGGCATATGGTTATCTTCTGTGAGAAGGGTACTTTTGGAAACAACCAAAGAGGAGAGAGGGGATTCTAGTGAAAATGATGGATGATGAGGGATCCAGTTCTACTCGAAGATCCATTATAGAGATGGACATGTACCCACTTATCCACCCAGTATCCACTTTCAATGGGTCATCTTGTGATAACGTCTCCAAGACTATGAGAGATGCGTTACTTGGTATTGGCTCGAGAGGATCTCTTCAACTTCATGGACGAACGATTATTGCGGAAAAAGATTATAGAGAGTATATGTAAGTTTGTGCTTGAGGATATCATCTGTCTGTTGGAAGACTACAAGCAGATAGAGGAGAATTACGAGGTAGAGAGGTGAAGGAGTTTTTGCTCGCTACGGGGTAAAACTTTGACTTACCATTGTTATGAATACGTATGACATCTGTCAGAGTGAACGAGGTTACATATCTATTGTTCATGCTTTAGTCAAGGTATATGATGGTAAGTCTAGAGAGTGGTCGAGGTTACTTCCATTTGCTTTGTGGGCTGACAAGACTACACACTATACAACTAACGAATACATTGTCGTATTGTGATATGACTCACATATGAATTTAGCGTAGAACTTGTGTTGTGTTGTTTTCTGTGTTTCATAATCTAGAGGGGAAGATCAATCAATTTTAGTTCCGAGTGGAGTGTTATGATCGTTCAAAGTCAGGAGGATCAAATCAATACTCCGAGTCACGTTTTTGATTGCTTCAAGAGTTCGAGAGATGATCTTTCTGTATTGTCAAGGGGATTGATTAGTGAAATTAGTGATGGTTGCATTGATATAAATAAGTTCTAGTTTGGGTTGGATTTGACTTAAAATGCTCGATTGAAGTTGGCTTTAATAGTTGAGATGCAAAAGTAAAACCATTTTGCTTGAATTCAAGGATTGAGTTGTTCCATGAGCATGGGATCAAATCTCTGAGTGAAAGTTTCCAGGATTGGATTGTGCTTTATTCGCTTACTACATGTGAAATTTCAGCTCATCTGGTTAAGAGAAGGTGTTGAGGTCGTGGATTTTAGCCACCGGATCTGTAAAGCTCATAAGTTAGTATAGACGAAAGGCTTGGTCCATTTCGGACAATTGGTTTGAGCTCTGAAGCTGAAATTTCAGAGAGTAGTAGTGAGGGATCAGCGAGAATTTCCTGTGAAGTTTGAGCCCAGTTGGAAGTTAGAGTTTGGAGCAAGTGGTTGCCAAAGTTCAGATTACAGCGTGACAGGTTTTAAAAGAGAATAGTGATTTCTCTTACTTGGTTGGCTTTGAACAAACGACTTGGGGTTTGGAGATGGAACTTCTTGGAGGTGCTAGAAGTGAGAGGAGAGAACTATGTTTTTAATTTGGCACGGAGATCATAATCAGAGAAGACGTTCACTATGTCAAAGTTGCTGCTTGAAAATCTCTAACAACGAGGTATCGTTATCTTCGACATCACGCCTTGAGCTGACTGGTTGCTTGCTGCGTGCATGCTTTACTTTGTTAGAAAGCTTGTATAGTAGACTATCCATTGCTGTAAGGCTCATCTTGAATCGAGCTCATATTAACTAAGTGTAGAAAGTCAAAATCAAGTGTTTTATGTAGTTTGTCAGAGAAAAACAATGAAGAGGGTATTGCTAGTGCACCAACCAACCCAAGGGATTATTTGAAGGTGCTTCTGTGATCTAAGCATATGTTTATCATGTATTAATCCTTCCTGTACTTAGAGTATGATTGAACCCTTAGTTGTATTGTGTGATGCACGTGTGATCAAGTTAAGTCGGTAGAAATTGAGTCGAGAGAAAGTTAGATCGATTGGGTAATGAGAACACAAAGGTTGTACCGAGTTGGTCCAAGGTCTTGTCGTATCTCTCTACAGCCAGACACCTCGTGTCGATCATATCCTCTCGACTCGTCAGTTGAACTTATGTTGGGACAGAAGTCAATAATGCTTGCTGAGGAGAACTTTTCTACATTAACAACCTTATGATGAGAGGATGGTCTAGATCGTAATTCCTTCCTTGTGCTACGAATCAAACAATTAGAACAACGAGAAGAGGGCGTTGTTGATGCACAAGAAAAGTTGAAGGAGTGTTTTGACAAGACTCACAAACTACGGCTGAAACTGATAAGAGCAGGTGATTAGATGACTAGTATACTAGAGAATCAACATTCTACAGTTCGTAAGTTTTCTCAGAGATGGTTCGGACCTTATGTTATATTGGATGTGCATGAAAATGCTACACATTGTTTGCAGGAAATGGATGATACCTTATTCAAGCTACCTATGACTGACAATCGTTGTCGTAGAACGTGAAGTTTGGATATGACTTCTTGGAGACAGAGCAGATGATGGATAGTGATGAGGACGATCTGGAGAATGAAGAGGATGGGAGAGGAATTGAAGACGACGAAGAAGAGACGTTGAGAAGATAAAGAAGTTGGCACATATTGGAGGATGTGTCGGTTTGAAGGGGGTTGGATGTCATGATGTGAATTGTCACGTGTGGAAAATTCATCATGTGCGTATTTGACAAGCAAACTGAGGAGAAATCCGAGAATACAACATTGTCAAGCTTGTCGCGTTGACCAACGTTGTATGTTGAGACTTAAGAAATGGAGTCGCAGGTAAAGATCTATCTGAAGCACTTTGACGAGAATTGTGAAAGCAAGAACTATGTGGTAAGTTGCAGTAATTTCAAAATGGAGTGATGACAGCACCATTGCATAAACTGCAGTATACTATATGCGGTTGAGATTTAAAATGCCAAAAAATGACATGTAGACATGTATGAGGAAAGTTATGAGATTTTAGTTAGAAAAGAGAGGTGAAACAATGCACATGAGTGTCTTATTAACCTTAGAACTATCTTTTATGAACGGTTGTGAGATATGACGTAGCTGAGAAACTTGTAAGAGAGAGATCTTGATCTCAAGCCCCTTAGACTCACAATCGGATTATAATGGCACAATAGACTGGTCCCTTCGGAGAAACCAAGTTGTCTAGTGATGAGACACTAGATGTCTCTTAAATGTACTATGAAAGCGAGACCCCTCCACTTATCCCAGTACCAATGCAGTCATGTGATATGGATGCTAGAGATAAGTTTATCGCTGGACTTTCAGGATGGATCCTCTCCCTTGGGGTGCGGGATAATTGATATAAATTCTGATGAGGTATCTTTAAGTCCATGGGTAGCAAAAGGAGGGGTACCAGAAGTCGGTATACCTCTTTTTGAACCCTTTGTTGCACTCATTAGAGACGTATGACTTATTTATCAAATGACTGAGAGGATTTAAAAGTGTACCCATCTAAAATTATTTATGATCTTCTAGAAAGATAATCCTGAAAATCAGTTTGATCTGACTTATCTACTGAGAGTTATGAGGGTTTAAAGAGAATGAGGTATCGGATGAAGTAGAATCACCACTTTAGCATCATGTCATTACTATTTGTCTTTCAACACTGAGCTGTTCTGTAACGACTTATGTTACACATAGGAAGTTTGTTTATTAGTAATGTATTTAGTTATAACTAAGTGTTGAGAATGTTTATTTGCTGCCAAAGTACTTTAAGGAGATATCAAGTTAGTCATGACTAGCTAAAAGTTAGTTATGGTTAAACTTAGCTGTACTTTTGGCAGAATTCAGATATTTGCTAAAGAGTGAGCACTACTATCTTGTCATCTTGTCTAAAAGGTAGAAAGGAGGTGGAAAGTATCCCTTATCTCCTTTTTGACTTGATATTAATGGTTGGATTAAAGTTGTGGACTTTGTGGGCATTAAAAACAAGAAGAGATTCCACATGTTTCCTTTTTAGTGGGTCCTAGTGTAGAGGGGGGGTGGAAATTCGAGATTCCTTGAGAATATTCCAGAATCCTTCTAGAAGTTGTTGACTTTGAAGGAATAAGCCCATGTGAAAAGGTAAGAAGCCCATGTGATTAATGCTTTTACCTTAAGTAATATCTTAGTAAAACCCGGTAAAAGTAGTTACGGCTGAGTTACCGGAGGGTACCAAAGTAAAAATCTAGAATGTATAAATAGAGGAGTAGAGAAGAGCTCCTCATCCTTGTTTTCACATTGTCGTAATGACAACTTGAGTAATATAGAGAGTGTGGGATATTTTTAGCATGTGAGAACTTGAGAGACGTCGTTAGAATGGAGGATTTTAGTTGATGTGTTTAAGGAGATTTTTAGTTGATAAGTTTGTGGGTGTATGAATGAGTGAACTCAGCATTTTCCCTTCAAGTTCATGGTGTGCTTCCATCAAAGCCATCAGAGGTGACCCCTGAGTGAGAGACAGATCCGACATGTTGCAGATTCGTGGATGACGATCGTGGAGGTTGAGAGATCGGGGGGGTAGTTGATCGATAGGACCACGGAGGGTTTACAGTTCATGCTAAAAGACAAAATAAACTACCACATCAGCACTATTTTATCTTCTAGTGACGAGTCGCTCTCCACTACTAGACAAAATAGATGTCATGTCAACGTTGTCGGAGTGTGATCCGTCTACCTAGGAAAGCGCCGGGCTTCTGGCTGTGGTTGTTTACTCAAGAGGTTGGCTTTCAGGTCACAACAGGAGCTATAAACACTCACACAGGAGTGTAGGATCCTCTGATATGCTCAAAAAGCGAAATTTAGGTCTCACTGGTAGTAATAGGCTTAAGCGGTGAACTTTGACACTCAAAGAGAGAAAAACTATGAAGGTTTAGACCTCTAAACTTCCCCTACATGCAAATGAGGTACTACTGAACTCACAGACGAAGTTTCAACCTGAGATCAAATTCTGACACGGAGATATGAACAGAAAAGTTCTGAATAAGAGAATTATGGCAATTTCTGGTACCTAGACAGCTATTCAGACATAGAACAGAGAATTGGCTCGATGAATTTCAAATCTTCTCACAGTATTTGAAGTCTACAGGATGCTGAACATCCCTGTGAAGTTGGGACTCCTGAATGTTTGTAGAACTCCAGATCTCCTTCTCTAAAGTCGCTGCTCTAGATTAAGAGCTTTTCAGACCCCCTCTGCTTCAGCGGCCGCCCTGAATTACTCAATTACTCAAATGATACGAAACTTTTTGGACAGTCGTAGCCCTCCTGACAGTGAACGCAACCACGAAGTTTTGAAGTGATTTCCTCAATTCTGCTGCAATTGGCACCGAAAACCCCAAAATCAACAAAAGTGACGCAGTTTTGGCACAATCCGAACTTCAATTGGGCATAACTCCTTGTTTATTGATCCAAATCGAGCAAAAATTTCACTGACAGTGCTTGGCACGACGAGCTCTCTCTTCCTGTGTTCTCAGATTTCGAAGATCCCCCACCAACTGCTCGAACTCTCCTTTAGAGCTCGATTTCTAAATTTAGAGTTAAACTAAAGACAAAAACAGACCAATGGGAGTTCATAGCTCCACTTGGTTGTCCTTTAGTACCCTAAACCACGTGGCAACTTAGTTTTACTCATAGGCTACCACGTCAAGCCCCCTAGAGTGCCAGCGTAAAACTTAAATTACTTAAAACGACACGCAGCCCCGAAAAATAACTTAAATCAGCTAGAAAGCGTGCATGGGCGACACGCAAATACAACCCATGAGTTTAAGCCCTATTAACATGGTAATCAACCTACTAAGACTCAAAATAGTGATAACACCGTATGCAAAGGTGTCAAACATATACATAAACGACTAGAAGTAATAAGAGCTAACTTCTAGAACTACTAAACCCAAGCGTCGGAGCAGAAATATAACATGTAGCCGCCAAGTAGTGCGACATCCACCCCCTCTGAACCTGCACATCCTCCGGTATGTGCCATCCAGATCAAGACTCTTCAGCTTCGGCTTCAAACTCATCTTCAACCTGCATTGAGTCTTCAGCTTCATCCTCTGTAAACTCTGCAACGTTCTGATTCCCCCCTCTCCTTCTAAAGAGCTTGATTCTCTTTCCTGCGACTGGTATCTTGAGAACTGCACCATCTAACTCTCTCAAGGAGTATGTGGCATTATCATAAACTTCTAACACCACATAAGGTCCAAACCATCTCTTGGAGAACTTTCTGATAGTGCTATGCTGATTATCAAGACTACTATCATAGACTAACACCCAATCACCTTCCTTAACTGGTTTGGGTCGTAATCTATGCGTTCTATCAAATCTGCCTTTGTTTCTCTCTCTAGCAGTCTTTAACCTTTCCACAGCTTTGGCAACATCCTCAGGTCTTCGTTCTAACTGCTGGATCCTTAATGCAAGAAGATCCTCCGTACTTCTACCATCTTCCCATGACAAAACATTCCAAGTAGGCACAACCTCCTCAATCGGCATCACAGGTTTTTGCCCTAGTATCAACTCTGCTGGCATGTAACCTGTAACGGTACTATGAGTTGTACGATCTGCCCACAAAGCAAATGGTAGCAGTCTAGGCCATTCACGGATCTTACCCTTGCAAGCTTTTACCAAAGCTTTGATGATTGGCGGATGACCTCTTTCGCTCTTGCCATTCCCTTCAGGATTGTAAGCAGTGGTTAACGCCAACTTGATTCCCAATCGCTTGAAGAACTCAACTGCTTCTTGTGCATCCAGCTCACCCCTATCTGCAGTGATCTTTCCCACACACCCATACCTACAAATAACATCTTCAAGTAGAAAGCGGCAGACACTAGCAGTGGTCTTCGTCCTCAGGGCACGGCCTTCGACTTGGTTAGATAGATCTTCTCTAGCCAAGACTAGATACCTCATTTGTCCAAGTCCAAATGGCATAGTTACCAGATCAACTACCCATTTGTAATGAATGGCTAAAGGATAAGTAGGATGCAATCCATCACGATGACGTACGTTGGAATACATCTGGCAAGGTATACAGGATGAAACAAACTGTACTACATCCTTATACATACCCTTCCACCAATACTTCTCCTTTATCTTGGCAAATGTAGCCCAAACTCCTCTATGACCGGCCCATAGACTCTCATGGAACTCCTTGATCAGCTTCTGCTGCAATTCTAGGTCACATACTACCCGCTGCGGTATACCTCCTTGTAGCTTAGGGCGCTTCCATAGATGTCCTCCATGTAAAAAGTAACCATAAGCCGTTCTACGGATCCTCTTGAAATCTGTATCAGACCAGCCTTCCTGCCTTTCCAGTGAACTCAAATAGCGCCCAAGATCCAACCACTCGCCATCATACATAGTTTCCTCAAAAAACTCCAACGAGGCTGCAAAACAACTTCTATCTTTTCTAGCAAGAGCACTAGAATAGAACTCTGTTCCCACATCCTCCTGGTCATCTACCATTTCTTTCTCATCGTAATACCTAGCCCTCGATAACATATCTGTCACAGGATTGTCTTTTCCTGCAATATGTCTAAACTCTGGGTTCAAGGACTTGATATATGCTATCCACCTCAACATAGCAATATCTGGAGTTGTACAGCTAGTAATCATTCCCAAGAGAGGTAAACAATCTGTCTCCACAACCACAGGTGCTCCTATCAAGTATTCCTTGTCACTCTTCATTGCAGTAACTACTCCCCATAGCTCTCTCTTGACCTGAGGGTAGTCTCTCTGCCGTGAACTTAACACCTTAGCTCCAAAACGCACCACATATCTATTTCCATCCTCATCATCCTGCCCTACAGCCCATCCAATGCCAATAGGACTAGTATCAACAGTAAGGATAACAGATCTCCCCAACTCATATGTTACCTTCCGTAGAGTTGGTGGTGAAGACAACAGATCCTTCAATTTCTTCATAGACTCGCTTTGCTCCTCTTGCCACTGAAATCTTTGCCCCTTCCTCAGCAACTTGTACAACGGATCTGCTACATGTGCAAAGTGTGGAATCCAAATATGGTAAAACACACATGCACCTAGAAACCTTCTCACCTCGGTAACTGATCCACATGTCTCCTTCATCTTTCGAATGGCATCAACCTTGTTTGGACAAGGTTTCCGACCATAAGATCCACACAGATGTCCCACTATTAACACCTCTTGTACTCCAAACACAGACTTGGCTCCTGATAAAGTCAAATGAACCTCTTCCAGTCGACTCAGTATCTTATCACAATCAGCTATGTGATCTGCTACAAACTTACGGCACCCCCTCTGATCTTTTACCTCATTCTTCTCCTCCTCAACACACCCTTTGATCGGCACATCATCAAGGAATGGCATAGTTTTTTCAGGAATGAAATCCCTCAAAACTTTATTCATGCCATTCATCATATGTGCTACAGAATTGGTAGCACCTTGCGGCAAGGTGCACATCCTTAGTAACCCCAAAGGTGTCCTCATTGTAGTCAAGTCTCTACTCTCAGAGGATAATTGAAACTGATCATAACCTGAATATAAGTCTCCCATCGAATAGATAGCACGACCAGCAAAAGCCTCTGCAAACTCGTCTACAATAGGTCCTATACCCATATTCCTGATAGTCACCTTGTTAACTGGCTGCATATCTTGAATGAATCTCAAAGCTCCACTCTTCTTCGGAACAGTAAACCATCTGCTAGAATAGGGAGCTATAGATGGTTCCAAGATACCCATCCTAATCCTCTCATTGAGCAAGTCTATCAGCTTTGGCAGATGAGCTCTAGGCACAGGGATAGGACGTAGATTCCAAGGCACATGCGGTATAGTAAAGATTACCATAGGTGCAACTACACTTGGATCTACACATCCTACTTCATGTGACTCAAATGCAAACGCCTTACCATGCCTAGATAGCATCTCCCTGAAGCTATTCTTCTCTTGCTCGGTAAGAAATCCATCACCTCCAATCCTCAGCTCCTTCAGTGTTGTTTCTGTGAACTGGTGCCCAATTCTTCTCGGTCCTCTGAGCGTCGGTTCTCGTGCAGCTTGCTCCATCTTCTGATTGTAATCAAGTGGTAAAGGCAAAGCCACTGGTTTGACTTTCTTTGCCATTGACTTGTACTTGGTCTCCACATACACCTCTTGCCGATCTATAAACTTATCAATTACATCATAAAGCTCCTTGGAGCTCACTCTCACCACTCTATCTACATCATCTATAGAACTTTCTACTATAGATTTCAACTCCCCTATAGTATCTACCAAATATTGCTCTTCAAACACTCCAGATATGTATTCATCTCCTGCTAACTCTCCACTGTCCCACAAAGACTGCTGTACACACTTCACATGTTGCCTCTCAAACCTCTTCAGATTCTCAACCTTCCTATAACACACTGATCCACATGAAGTCAACCCTAAGAAGCTAGTGGATAAAGCTTCATGCTCTACTGGATCAGGCGAGAATCCTATCTCTACTGTACCGTTGAAGTCTCGCTCTTCAATGGTACTCTGCCAAAACCCCTAGACTCTCTAAACTCCTGAGTAATCTTAGGCAGTGGACGGTCTCTCAAGCTATCGCGATTTCTCTCATGTTCTGCAGCAACGGTCAAAAACTGAACAGCTCTTTTGCCATCTCTACTACGTATCCTAGCATAAGCTGAACCATCATCCATAACTCGTGTCTCCATTCTAACAGCAGTAATGTAAGGCTGCCCTAGAATGATAGGATATGTTGACATGTCTTGCACAAAGAAATTCTGAACATCACTAATGTCACCCACAGTTACCTTGATGTTGGGGCAAGCACCATAGAGTTCTCCTCGCTGGTTGTTGGCAGCACGGATAAGCCATCCATGGTCGGTGTCTATAGGCCACCTCCCACGCTTGTACAGCTCCTTAGACATCAGATTAATCTCTGAGCCATGATCAATCAATGCCACCACAGGTTCCTCTAGATCTCCCAGCTTCACTAAGGTCTCTGTGGTTGCTCTAGCCCAATGGTTGTGAGAATAATGGCTCTTCTGCGATGCTTCCACCTCATCTTCAAACCTCACGTGCTGATCTGATCTTCCCTCTAATACTTGAGAGCAGTAACCAGCAATCTCATCTTCCTCATCCTCCGACAGTTTGGTCCCTAGAGCGTTAAGCGTAGCTGCTTCACCCAAAATCTGACGTTTCCTCTTGATGATATCTATGATAACCTCATGGAACTCACGCTTTGCTATCCCAAGAATCTCACCCAAGGTAAACTCAACCTTCCCATTCAAGATACGGTTCTCTAACACCTGCTTCAAGTCTGTAGCAATCTCAATGTCAGACTGAAGTTTATATGCAGGCATCTTACCCTTCTCCTTGCTTCTCTCCTTCTCCTTTGGTGTTGTAGGTGGTAGATCCTCCATAGTCTCTTCCCGAGTAGGTGTTGTCTCCTGCCTTGCCTCTGGTCTAGCCCTTTCACTCCTTGTAGCAGGTCGTTTGGCTGTAGAAGCCTCACCTGCATCCTCCCTCCTGCGTTTTTCTTCTAGTACAGCTTCATGCTGACTTCTTGCAACATAAGCATGCACTGACATAGTATCCACAGGGTCATTCCATCCTGTAGTTTCTCTAATTGAGTTGCCAACCCTTCGTAGCACATCCTTGTCTAGCTCTGTTCTAGCTACGGACCGCACTACATCTGACCACAACCCAGTAGTCCCTTTCTCTCTCTCCATCTCCACTTTCACTCCACGGGTAGCAGCATTCACAAGAGAAACAGCATGTGATGCTGATATCTCATTCACAAGTCTCTTCATACCACCCTTGCCAAAGTTGGTTCCCAACATCATCCCAGTCTCTCTCAAATGGATCTTATCATCTTTGAAGAAGATCAGATCCTTCCTCAATGCATCTGAAAACTCCCCACAATCTCTCCTTACATGGTCTAGGCTATCACACCATATACAACGATGAACAAAGCCTTCTCTCATCTGAGGTCTCTGCATAGCAGGCTGTACATTCTGCTCCTTCTCTTCTAACCTAGTGAGCTTAAGCTTAAGCTCCTTCATACCCTTAATCAACTCATCAAGCGGTGAGTCTTCCTCTCTAGCAATTACCAAAGCAGGCTTAGTAGGCAACTGCTTGACAGGAATTATCAGAGGTGCTGCTTCACTTACCACCACCTTGTCCCTTCTTCTCTGTCTCTTGGCCAGCAAAGAAACAGCCTCTTCAACCTCCTTCCAGTCAGTCTTCAATCCTCTCTCCTCACTCTTGTCTTCCAGCAACAGCTCAAGCTTCTCCTGAATAGTCACGTCCGCTGCTTGTAGGAAAAGCTCGGTCTTCTCAACCTCTAGTGTAAGCTTCTCTGTCCTAGAAAGCTGAGCATATTGACGATCAAACTCCCTTAACAACTCATTTACAGACAAACCTTTGTTAGGTTTCACCACCCACTCCAAGAATGTCCTCTTGGTCACCCTCTCTGAATCTTCAGTGTAGTACTCCTCCTTCAAAGCGCGCATAAAGCTCTCCCAACTCTGTCCTTGCTGCTGCTTGAGCTCCTTCACACGCCCACGAATCTCAGGAACAACAGCAAGCTCAAAGTTCTCCACCATCTCCTTCTCAGGTACCTTGTTCACCTCCATCTCCCTGGCATAGTATCGCACATACTTGGAAATATCTGTACCTTTGAACTGGTCCATCTGGTGCACCACAGATTGCAACGCCTTGGTTGCTAACACCTCCTTCCTCTCTGTGCTCTGCTGCTGCTGCATGAACATGGAAAAAGCTTGGAACATCTTCATCGTAGCAGCATCCAACTGAACAGGTTGCTGAGCAGCAGCAGCAGCTCCACTTGATGATCCTTGGTTGGCCATGATATCTGATCCTGTAACACTCTCAAGAAAACTCCCACCCTAGGTGTTTCACGTCGAGTTCACCAAAAAGAGAGTATGTCGGAGTGTGATCCGTCTATCTAGGAAAGCGCCGGGCTTCTGGCTGTGGTTGTTTACTCAAGAGGTTGGCTTTCAGGTCACAACAGGAGCTATAAACACTCACACAGGAGTGTAGGATCCTCTGATATGCTCAAAAAGCGAAATTTAGGTCTCACTGGTAGTAATAGGCTTAAGCGGTGAACTTTGACACTCAAAGAGAGAAAAACTATGAAGGTTTAGACCTCTAAACTTCCCCTACATGCAAATGAGGTACTACTGAACTCACAGACGAAGTTTCAACCTGAGATCAAATTCTGACACGGAGATATGAACAGAAAAGTTCTGAATAAGAGAATTATGGCAATTTCTGGTACCTAGACAGCTATTCAGACATAGAACAGAGAATTGGCTCGATGAATTTCAAATCTTCTCACAGTATTTGAAGTCTACAGGATGCTGAACATCCCTGTGAAGTTGGGACTCCTGAATGTTTGTAGAACTCCAGATCTCCTTCTCTAAAGTCGCTGCTCTAGATTAAGAGCTTTTCAGACCCCCTCTGCTTCAGCGGCCGCCCTGAATTACTCAATTACTCAAATGATACGAAACTTTTTGGACAGTCGTAGCCCTCCTGACAGTGAACGCAACCACGAAGTTTTGAAGTGATTTCCTCAATTCTGCTGCAATTGGCACCGAAAACCCCAAAATCAACAAAAGTGACGCAGTTTTGGCACAATCCGAACTTCAATTGGGCATAACTCCTTGTTTATTGATCCAAATCGAGCAAAAATTTCACTGACAGTGCTTGGCACGACGAGCTCTCTCTTCCTGTGTTCTCAGATTTCGAAGATCCCCCACCAACTGCTCGAACTCTCCTTTAGAGCTCGATTTCTAAATTTAGAGTTAAACTAAAGACAAAAACAGACCAATGGGAGTTCATAGCTCCACTTGGTTGTCCTTTAGTACCCTAAACCACGTGGCAACTTAGTTTTACTCATAGGCTACCACGTCAAGCCCCCTAGAGTGCCAGCGTAAAACTTAAATTACTTAAAACGACACGCAGCCCCGAAAAATAACTTAAATCAGCTAGAAAGCGTGCATGGGCGACACGCAAATACAACCCATGAGTTTAAGCCCTATTAACATGGTAATCAACCTACTAAGACTCAAAATAGTGATAACACCGTATGCAAAGGTGTCAAACATATACATAAACGACTAGAAGTAATAAGAGCTAACTTCTAGAACTACTAAACCCAAGCGTCGGAGCAGAAATATAACATGTAGCCGCCAAGTAGTGCGACAACGTCATCTAGACTCTACCAAGTCAATAGAGGGTGTCGCATCATCACTATTTTGTCTTCTAGTAGTGAGTCGCTTGCAACTACTAGACAAAATAAGACCACATCAACGGCCACATGTGCTCTACCATGTTAACAAGATTACCACATCAGCAACCACCTTGTAATAAGTAGAGTTCTACTTATCAACTAGAGGGAAAATTGGTTTGGTAGAAGTCTTTGGAATAAGAATTAGTTACGGCTAAGTTGGCCTGAGAATACATGCAGCAAGATAGTACTTCTATCAATAGGCGGTTGCGTCAAAAGTCCGTAGGAAAACTTCCAGAATGAAGTTTCGAGAACTTTCCAGCCGAGAAACTTCCAGAAGGAAGTTTCTGGAAAGAAGCTTTGAGAACTTTCCAGCTAGCTCTTACGTGGCTCATTCTGAACCCTCTAGATGTTGTTTCAGATCTAAGGCTGCATATAAGTCACGTCAGCGATCCGTATGCTCACTTTGAGAGGTCAGCATTGACCGGGAGCCTATCATGTACTATTCCTTTCACTATATAAACGATGCGAATGCACCTCCACGGGCATTCGAGTTTTGAGTTCACTCTAGAGACCATCTTACAATGGTATCAGAGCAGGGAACTCTAAGAGAGCGAATTACCTCTCTTAGAAGGACCTTTGATCGAGATATCGGGCAATTGCAACTTTGAGCGCGTCGAAAGAGTCAAGAGACCTATGTGATGGATGGGGATAGATTTCCAGCTCCAGAATTACCATTCTTGAATCCTTTCCACATCAAGATTATGTATCTACGTCGTGAGCATTTTCAAGTGTATCTTGTCTATCATTTCGGTGAGGATTTCATGGGTCAAGTGATGAATTCGTCAGTCCCAGTGATTCTTCCAGTAGTGACATATGCAGTCAGTTGGGATTTGACCGTCTACATCTTGATTTAGTGAGCATAGATCTAAACCTACGTGCTCTTGTTCCCTTCAAAACGTTGTCGTATTGTACATAGGTCTGTATAGTGAAAAGTAATGCAAAGAGATTTTTTTCTATACTGTGTAAAGGAAGTTGCCCTGCAGCTTAACAAGCAAGGCAGGAGCTAAGCTAAGGCCATGCTTGACAAGCTGCCCCCTAGCTTGGGTTGGAATATCACCCCTAAGGGAATCGAAAGACACCAGAATGTGAAGCTCGACGAGGAGAGCGACCTCATGCTTCTAGTTTTGACAGAAAGTGTTTTAAGCAATAGTTAGTACGAGTTTTAAGCTGTGAAATATGTGAAAGAGGGAAATCCGTCGATTCTGGCTCGTGACTCGATCTCAGAATCTGATAGCGTGGGTGTGTAGGTGTTCATGAATACTATAGTTTTGACTCCTTATTCATTAAAAACGGAGTTGTATAGAGAAGTTAGCACAGAAAAGGCTAATAAAGACTTTGCAGAAAAATTTCTACAGTAAAAGCATATGTATAGGTTTTAAATGCTTTTAGAACGGAACCAAAGGCCATCCCAGTGATAGGGCGCCTGCCTAGGAGAGAAGTGGTCTCATGATCAATCCCTCCTGGCCTCTGGTTCCTATTCCAGCATGTTGGCCTCCCGGATGGGAGTCTATGTTGGGTATGCAGCCATGTCCTGTATACTTAGGGACGGGAGACCAGTATCTCGATCAATCCCTCCTGGCCTCTGGTTCCTATTCTAGCATGTTGGTCTCCCGGATGGGAGTCTATGTTGGGTATGCAGCCATGTCCTGTATACTTAAGGGCGAGAGACCAGTATCTCCCTTAATCGTGGGCTTCCTGGCCTAAGTCTTCGCATGCTATCCTGAATATACTATGGGAGATACCTGGTGCGCATATGAGGGGGTTGTAAGCCCTGTGGGGCAGCCTCATAAGTGTTGGGGCTTCGGCCTACATTGGATGGCTTGTAGTATATTCAAGATGGCATCAAGAGCACAGGAAACTTTTGCTAATTAGTTAAATAATCATCGAGTAGGCTTGCGATGAGGAATGAGGTTATGTGAACCTTTATTAGTGAAGGGTAGAGTTTGTGGAGGCAACTGTGAAACTTGTATTAAAAAGGGGCCAACTTTGTAAATAAAGCTCTGTACGCATAAGACAGCAGGGGGGCAGCTTAAGCTAGGGCCCTGCTTCTGATAAGTGACTGCACTTATAAGGACAGCAGGGGGCAGCTTAAGCTGGGGCCTTAAAACTTTAGGTTAAATACTGCGGCGGATGAAAATCGAGGGGGGGACTTTCAAGTGATTTTTGGACTGAGAGCTGGGAGCTGAAGCAGAGGGAAGGGAATTAGAGATTTAGGATCAGGGAAGCGCATGAGAAGCGGAGAGACAGGGAGAGAGGAAATTTTCTAGACAGAATTGAGAAGGTGGACGGGGAGATCGTGACAGAGGGACAGACAAACGTTTGGAGGTTGGAGCTTCATCTGATATACAGTTGGGGTTTGGAGGCAGTAGAATTGAACGGACAGAGGTGGTTTATTTGAAGGAGATCGTTTTTGACAAGGCTTTGGTTGTCGTAAGATCAAATTTCTTGGAATTTTCAGCTGAGAAGGACTTAGGAGAGGAGGAGAGAGATATTTTCTTAACAGTGAAGCAGTTGACACTGAAATAAAGCCATTTCTACTCCGGAGAGATATATTTGTGTACCTGAGTGCGTGCTTGAGTGTTTGTTTGTAATTGGTGGACACAAGAGGCTGTGTTTTGAGATTTAATCGTCTGCAGCAACCTGTTTGCCTTCTTTGATCGATCACAGTCAGGAGGTCCGTCCTCCCCAAGAAAGACTCTCGCCACGACAACGTGGTGGAGATCCGCTATGTCTGTAGACCAAAATCGTTACATAGAGAGTTTATGATTAGAAATTTTGGTGAGGATTTCTACCGCGAGATAATCGATTCTCTTGTCCTTTTTGTAGTACCTGTAGTGTACGAACGCTTCCGAGTGACCATCATAACTCTATATTAGGAAAGCTTGAAACTTTCATGTTGTTGGAGAGAGAGAGAGAGCGATCATGGAGCCGCAACATCCAAACCCAGAGTTGGTGATGCAGGAATTGATGCAGGGCATGCTGATCAAATTTCGGGAGATGAAGATGACGGTTGAAGCAGTACAGAACAAAATGTTGAACCTCGAGGGTCAGAATATGACAGACGTTGGAAGGGGAGGATCGTCTCAAGGAGTACTGGTGGTGGGAGAGCAAGCTGCACCAAGGAAACCCGTGGCACAAATCGTTAGAGCTCCAGTCGATGATGAAAATGCTCTGTTACTACGGATGAAGAAGACATGTAACATTGAACCATACAAAAATCAACGAATCATGGGAGTAGTCGAGAATTGGATTTCTCGGATGAATCGATATTTGCGACTTTTCAGTACGTAAATCACGGATCACGTAACAGGAGTGTTTGTTTGTGGATACTCGAACGATAAAGCTCTCACGTGGTATGATGCATGAGAGAGATCGATGTTGACGGAAGGGAGAACAGTAACATGGACTGCAATGCAAGAAGGTCTGTTGAAGAATTTCCATTTGCACAGAATCCACAATGTGGATTCTGTGCAAATGGCTCGAACGAGGATGTGAGGATTGAAACAAAAGGGAAGCCTTCAAGAGTATGTAGAAGCCTTCCTCGACTTGCAAGTTGCAATCACTGATATGAGTCCAGCGGAGGCTCTTGATAATTTCAAGAAGAGGTTGAAGGAAAGAATCTGACAAGAAGTAATGGTGCAAAATCCACTCACGGTTTTTGAGGCCATCGCTTGCGCTCAAAGAATTGCTGGAGCATTAGGAGGAGAAGTGATGATTCCACCAAATCATCAGAATCGACCTGAAATCTCGTATGCAAACGGTCCGACACCCATGGAGCTAGGCAACATCCGCTATCAGCCACGATAGTTTCAAGGTGGAGATCGTCGAGGGCGGCCAGAAGAAAGACGTCAAGGAGATCCTAGAGGAGAAGGTGTCAAGAATGCTGCACCTCAACTCGAGCAACGTCGATGTTATAATTACGGACGATTCGGTCACATAACTGCAAACTGCCGAAATCGTTTTCCTAGAGATTCAAGACTTTCATATCGTCGACCTCTGAATCATCTGAACAAGACGAAAGGAAATGAAGAAGTTGAGGCAAGACTGGGAAACGAAGAACACAAGTAAATGCACCTCGTGCCTTACTGATGCAAGGAGGGAGAAGAAAGGCGAGGGAAGGAAAAGGAGATTGACAAAAATAATACATAGTTGATTGTCACGGATGGAGTCTTGGAAGAGACCCAGATGAGAGTACTACTCGATCATGGTGCAACAGAGAACTTTTTGTCTCGATCGACTGCTATGAAGTTGAGAATGGAGTTAGAAAGTGATGAGAGTGAAGAGTTGGAACTACCCAATGGACAAACTGAGAAGATTGAATCTCTACCTCGAAAGATATTGAGTGGCGAGTGATCAAATTAGCCCGTTATGATGTCATATTGGGTATGTTGTGGATGGAGCAGTATAATCCGGAAGTGGATTGACGAAGAAAAGTGATGAAAACCAAACAGTGGAAAATCTTCGGAGATAGAATGAGATCTCGAAGACAAAACTTGCCTTTGTATGTAATAGGTACGAGTGCTATATGTAATAGCGATGTCTGTTTTCTAAGAGAGGTCCTGAGTGCACGACTCGACGGACAGATTCTAGAAAGCTTGACAAATGTGATAGTAGAATATGGAGATGTCTTTCCCGATGATCTTCCTTCAGGACTATCACCAAAACAAAAGATTGACCACAAAATCGAGGTGATTCCAAAGAGCACTCCTCCTTGTAAGGCCCCATACAGACTAGCATCACATGAATTGAAGGACTGCAAGGCACAAATCGAAGAGATGTTACAGAAAGGGTTTATCCAGTCCAACATGTCACCATATGGAGCTCCAATCCTTTTTGTGAAAAAAAGGATAACAACCTACGAATGTGCATCGATTGTCGAGCACTCAATCAACAAATGGTGAAGAATAAGTATCCACTACCTCGGATGGATGACTTGTTCGACCAACTCGAAGGAGCAAAGTACTTCACGAAGCTAGACTTACGGAGCGGGTATAACCAGATTCGAATTGCTGATGAAGATGTGGAGAAGACTGTCTTTTGAACAAGGTATGGTCACTTCGAATACTTAGTGATGTCATTTGGTCTCACAAATGCACCAGTCACATTCATGGGTCTGATGAATGACATATTCCGCTCTTACTTAGACAGATTAGTCGTTGTATTTCTTGACAACATCCTAGTCTATAGCAAGACTATGAAGGAACATGTGCACCATTTGAGAGAGGTTCTCCAAGAACTCCGTCAAAATAAATTGTAAGTCAAAATTTCAAAATGTGAATTTGGGAAGACGGAGGTGGATTACTTAGGACACAGAGTGAGTGCAGAAGGCATACAAGTAATGGCAGATAAAACAGCTGTCATCCACGATGGAAGGCTCCAAAAGATCAGACTCAACTTAAGAGCTTCCTGGGATTGACAGGATTTTATCGTAGATTTGTTAAGCATTTTGTCAAGCTTGCACAACCACTAATTGCTCTGTTAGGCAAAGGAAAAAGTTGGATGTGGGGAACAACGCAAGAAGTAGGTTTTCAAGCACTGAAGACCGCACTACTACATGCTCCGATCCTCAAGTTGTACGACCTGAAGAAACCTATCAAGTTAGCAACGGATGCATCAGGCACGGCAGTAGGGATGGTGTTGCAGCAGGAATGGAGGGATGGTTGACATCCAATTGCATATTTCTCTCGGAAGTTGTTACCAGCAGAACAAAACTATCACATCACCGAAAGAGAAGAATTGACAATAGTCTTCGTCACGAAACATTGGAAGCATTATCTAAGGGAGAAGGCTTTTATGGTCAAGACAAACCACAAACCTTTGGTCTATTTTGAGACGCAGAATGATCTCTCAAAGAGACAAATCCGTTAGACAGAATGCATACAGCGATTCAACATGACCATCACGTATGTTGAGGGCAAGAAGCAAATTGCAGATGCATTAACCCGCATGCCTACTGTGCATAACATAGTCTCTAAATCCAAGGTGAATTCTGACTTCTGGACAAAATTGATTGAGGGCACGAGATCGGATGCACAGATTGTAAGAGCCAAACCTTCAAGAACCATCACCCACAACCATGGTTTGGTATTCCATGAAGGAAAGTTATGGATCCTAGACGATCCAGACCTACGCACTACCATACTGACTGAATGACACGATTCAGCTATTGCATGACACATGAGGGTACAAAAGACACTGGAAGCAGCCCAACGAGTGTTTTATTGGTCCAAGATGGCAGAGGATGTTGCAATATACACTTGAAGTTGTGCAATGTGTCAACAAAATAAGGCTACAAATCAAGCACCCTCCGGTCTTCTTCAACTCTTCCCGATCCCTTCCAAACATTGAGAACATGTTAGTATGGACTGAGTGTGTACACTACCCATGACCAGTTCAGATTTTGACTCCATAGTCGTCTTCGTCGATAAGCTCAGCAAGATGATCCACCTTCGATCAACCACGAAAGACGTCTCAACATCCCAACTTGCCCAGTTATATTTGAACAACCATTTTTGCTCAGCACGGTCTGTCTCGGGTGCTTATAACAAATAGATGTCCTTAGTTTACTAGCCTATTTTGGAGAACCCTATTTGGTCTGTTCAAAACTAAACTTGCCATGTCTACTGCTTATCACCCACAAACTGATGGACAAACTGAAAGAGTCAATCGCACAATTGAAGACATGCTACGAGCCTTTACTTTGGAGGAGCAAGCGAAGTGAGACACCCTACTTCTTTTGGTAGAATTTACTTACAACAACTCCCTCAATGCATCTACCCGTGAAATGTCTTTTTATCTCATGTACGGAGAACATCCTCTCACACCAGCAAGTTTGACACGATTCAGTACTTCATCGTCAATCAACACCAAAGTGGATGTTGTCAATGAATTCGTTGCACGAATTCAACAAGGAGTGGAAAAAAACTAAGGTGAAACTACAAGTTGCTCAGAATCGACAAAAGCAATATGTCGATGAACACCGTCGGCATGAAGAATTTATGATTGGAGATCAAGTTTGGTTATCCACAATCAACCTTACTCTAATCGACAGTCGTAAATTCAACCATCGCTTCATCGGACTTTTCTCTGTTATCCGTAGAATTGGAGCAGTGGCATATCAACTCGAACTTCCACCTCACATGAAGATTCATCCGGTTTTTCATGTGTCTTTATTACGGCGATATACTCCACGACCTCATCAATTTGACAATTTGCAAGAATCACGACCTCTCCCTCAAATTATCGACGGTAAGGAAGAGTTTGAAGTGGAACGCATCTTAAAAAATATGTTCATGGGACTCGTCATCAACGGATAGATTATTTGGTGAATTGGAAAGGCTATCCATTACATGAAGCAACATGGGAACCTGCAACCAATCTTGCACACGCCCCACTCATAGTGAAAGCTTTCGAACAGCAGTTGAGCAACGAGGACGTTGCTTCTTAAAAGGGGGAGGTTTGTAATAAGTAGAGCTCTACTTATTAACTAGAGGGGAAATTGGTTTGGTAGAAGTCTTTGGTATAAGAATTAGTTACAGCTAAGTTGGCCTGAGAATACATGCAACAAAACAGTACTTCTATCAATAGGCAGTTGCGTCAAAAGTTCACCGGAAAACTTCCAGAAGGAAGTTTCTAGAAAGAAGCTTCGAGAACTTTCCAGCCGGGAAACTTCTAGAAGGAAGTTTTTGGAAAGAAGCTTTGAGAACTTTCCAGCGAGCTCTTACGTGGCTCATTCTGAACCCTCTAGATGTTGTTTCAGATCTAAAGCTGCATGTAAGCCATGTCAGCAATCCGTGTGCTCACTTTGAGAGGTCAGCATTGACCGGGAGCCTATCATGTACTATTCCTTTCACTATATAAAGGATGCAAATGCACCTCCATGGACATTCGGGTTTTGAGTTCACTCTAGAGCCCATCTTACACACCTGGACTATTGCCAAGTCAATACTATTTTGTCTTTTAGTGACGAGCTATCACACCACAAGTATTTCATTATTTATGTGTTTGTTTATATTACATTCGTTAAGTACAACTATCTCATAGGTTACTCTAGTTAAAAGATCCAAATTTATCAAAACTAGTCATAACTAGCTGAGATAGTTATAACTAAGTTGAGGAAACTATTAGAGGTTTCACTATGACAGTACGTGACAAGTACGGAGCTCTAAATATGCTTCCCAAAAGTAAGTAACTTTGTTGACCATCGCTGATTGGATGCATGATGAAAAATCATGCATAAATATGCAAGAAGATGCTCCTCAAAAGACGTGTTAGTTTGTTGTCGTCTTTCTATCGGATAATATGAAAAGTTAACACTTTGGAAAAGTCAAAGTAGGAGAATCTCTTACTTCAATAAAGTAGAGCAAGTAATGTGTGTGCTATTCTTAAGTCTAAGTGGCATTTAGAAGTTTTACTATTTTAGATTTCGTACTTACCATGTGATAACGTAACTTAGTGAAAGTTATCACGGTAAGAAATTGTGGAGTATATAAAGAGAAGTTGAGAGGATGAATGGACTCTCATTTTCCTGTCTATGAGTAAAGTGAGCATTGGTAACTTTAGGAGTCCTTGAGTATTATGTGATGTGAAGTTGAGCGTGAGATTAGAACTTGTTTGCAAGAACGCTTATTAGAGAGAACGATGTGATCGTACGAGTCAGAGAGTTGAGTGAAATGAGTATGGGTGGAACTGAATATTTGTAACTATGGTGCACTAGTAATCCTAGTCATCAGAGGTACTCCTAGATGAGAGACATGTCGACTTACAGAGTTTCTCGTCACTACAAGACGAAATAGATATCACATCAGCAATCACATGGGCTCTATCACGTTGTCGCGCTACTTGACGGCTACATGTTATATTTCTACTCCGACGCTTGAGTTTAGTAGTTCTAGAAGTTAGCTTATATTACTTCTAGTCCTTTATGTATATGTTTGACACCTTTGCATACGGTGTTAACACTATTTTGAGTCCTAGTAGGCTGATAGTATGTTAGTTATCTTGTTCAAGCATTTGTGCGCTTGTGCAAGTGACTTCTTACTTGTCTATGAGGTTCAATGTACATAACTTAGGGTTTCCATGCTGATAGGGGTTTGAGCTCATGGGTTGTACTTACTTGTCGCCCATGCACGCTTTCTAGCTAATTTAAGTTATTTTTCAGGGCTATGTGTCGTTTTAGGTAGTTTAAGTTATACGCTGGCACTCTAGGGGGCTTGACGTGGTAGCTTATGAGTGTAGATAAGTTACCAGGTAGTTTAAGGCACAAAAGGACAGTCAAGTGGAGCTATGAATTCCCATTGGTCCATTTTTGTCTTTTGTAAAACTCTAAGTTTAGAAATAGAGCTCTAGAGGAGAGTTCGAGCAATTGGTGAGGTATCTTCGAAATCTGAGAACACAGGAAGAGAGAGCTCGTCGTGCCAAGCACTGTCAGTGAAATTTTTGCTCGATTTGGATCAATAAACAAGGAGTTATGCCCAATTGAAGTTCGGATTGTGCCAAAACTGCGTCACTTTTGTTGATTTTGGGGTTTTCGGTGCCAATTGCAGCTGAATTGAGGAAATCACTTCAAAACTTCGTGGTTGCGTTCACTGTCAGGAGGGCTACGACTGTCCAAAAAGTTTTGGATCATTTGAGTAATTGAGTAATTCAGGGCGGCCGCTGAAGTAGAGGGGGTCTGAAAAGCTCTTAATCTAGAGCAGCGACTTTAGAGAAGGAGATCTGGAGTTCTACAAAAAATCAGGAGTCCCAACTTCACAGGGATGTTCAGCATCCTGTAGACTTCAAATACTGTGAGAAGATTTGAAATTCATCGAGCCAATTCTCTGTTCTATGTCTGAATAGCTATCTAGGTACTAGAAATTGCCATAATTCTCTTATTCAGAACTTTTCTGTTCATATCTCCGTGTCAGAATTTTATCTCAGGTTGAAACTTCGTCTGTGAGTTCAGTAGTACCTCATTTGCATGTAGGGGAAGTTTAGAGATCTAAACCTTCATAGTTTTCCTCTCTTTGAGTGTCAAAGTTCACCGCTCAAGCCTATTACTACCAGTGAGACCCAATTTTCGCTTTTTGAGCATATCAGAGGATCCTACACTCCTGTGTGAGTGTTTATAGCTCCTGTTGTGACCTGAAAGCCAACCTCTTGAGTAAACAACCACAGCCAGAAGCCCGGCGCTTTCCTAGGTAGACGGATCACACTCCGACATATTCTCTTTTTGGTGAACTCGACGTGAAACACCTAGGGTGGGAGTTTTCTTGAGAGTGTTACAGGATCAGATATCATGGCCAACCAAGGATCATCAAGTGGAGGTGTTGCTGCTGCTCAGCAACCTATTCAGTTTGATGCTGCTACGATGAAGATGTTCCAAGCTTTTTCCATGTTTATGCAGCAGCAGCAGAGCACAGAGAGGAAGGAGGTATTAGCAACCAAGGCGTTGCAATCGGTGGTGCATCAGATGGATCAGTTCAAGGGGACAGATATTTCCAAGTATGTGCGATACTATGCTAGGGAGATGGAGGTGAACAAGGTACCTGAGAAGGAGATGGTGGAGAACTTTGAACTTGCTGTTGTCCCTGAGATTCGTGGGCGTGTGAAGGAGCTCAAGCAGCAGCAAGGACAGAGTTGGGAGAGCTTTATGCGCGCTTTGAAGGAGGAGTACTACACTGAAGATTCAGAGAGGGTGACCAAGAGAACATTCTTGGAGTGGGTGGTGAAACCTAACAAAGGTTTGTCTGTAAATGAGTTGTTAAGGGAGTTTGATCGTCAATATGCTCAGCTTTCTAGGACAGAGAAGCTTACACTAGAGGTTGAGAAGACCGAGCTTTTCCTACAAGCAGCGGATGTGACTATTCAGGAGAAGCTTGAGCTGTTGCTGGAAGACAAGAGTGAGGAGAGAGGATTGAAGACTGACTGGAAGGAGGTTGAAGAGGCTGTTTCTTTGCTGGCCAAGAGACAGAGAAGAAGGGACAAGGTGGTGGTAAGTGAAGCAGCACCTCTGATAATTCCTGTCAAGCAGTTGCCTACTAAGCCTGCTTTGGTAATTGCTAGAGAGGAAGACTCACCGCTTGATGAGTTGATTAAGGGTATGAAGGAGCTTAAGCTTAAGCTCACTAGGTTAGAAGAGAAGGAGCAGAATGTACAGCCTGTTATGCAGAGACCTCAGATGAGAGAAGGCTTTGTTCATCGTTGTATATGGTGTGATAGCTTAGACCATGTAAGAAGAGATTGTGGGGAGTTTTCAGATGCATTGAGAAAGGATCTTATCTTCTTCAAAGATGGTAAGATCCATTTGAGAGAGACTGGGATGATGCTGGGAACCAACTTTGGCAAGGGTGGTATGAAGAGGCTTGTGAATGAAATATCAGCATCACATGCTGTTTCTCTTGTGAATGCTGCTACCTGTGGAGTGAAAGTGGAGATGGAGAGAGAGAAAGGGACTACTGGGTTGTGGTCAGATGTAGTGCGGTCCGTAGCTAGAACAGAGCTAGATAAGGATGTGCTACGAAGGGTTGGCAACTCAATTAGAGAAACTACAGGATGGAATGACCCTGTGGATACTATGTCAGTGCATGCTTATGTTGCAAGAAGTCAGCATGAAGCTGTACTAGAAGAAAAACGCAGGAGGGAGGATGCAGGTGAGGCTTCTACAGCCAAACGACCTGCTACAAGGAGTGAAAGGGCTAGACCAGAGGCAAGGCAGGAGACAACACCTACTCGGGAAGAGACTATGGAGGATCTACCACCTACAACACCAAAGGAGAAGGAGAGAAGCAAGGAGAAGGGTAAGATGCCTGCATACAAACTTCAGTCTGATATTGAGATTGCTACAGACCTGAAGCAGGTGTTAGAGAATCGTATCTTGAATGGGAAGGTTGAGTTTACCTTGGGTGAGATTCTTGGGATAGCAAAGCGTGAGTTCCATGAGGTTATCATAGATATCATCAAGAGGAAACGTCAGATTTTGGGTGAAGCAGCTACGCTTAACGCTCTAGGGACCAAACTGTCGGAGGATGAGGAGGATGAGATTGCTGGTTACTGCTCTCAAGTATCAGAGGGAAGATCAGATCAGCACGTGAGGTTTGAAGATGAGGTGGAAGCATCGCAGAAGAGCCATTATTCTCACAACCATTGGGCGAGAGCAACCACAGAGACCTTAGTGAAGCTGGGAGATCTAGAGGAACCTGTGGTGGCGTTGATTGATCATGGCTCAGAGATTAATCTGATGTCTAAGGAGCTGTACAAGCGTGGGAGGTGGCCCATAGACACCGATCATGGATGGCTTATCCGTGCTGCCAACAACCAGAGGGGAGAACTTTATGGTGCTTGTCCCAACATCAAGGTAACCGTGGGTGACATCAGTGATGTTCAGAATTTCTTTGTGCAAGACATGTCAACCTATCCTATCATTCTAGGGCAGCCTTACATTACTGCTGTTAGAATGGAGACACGAGTTATGGATGATGGTTCAGCTTATGCTAGGATACGTAGTAGAGACGGCAAAAGAGCTGTTCAGTTTTTGACCGTTGCTGCAGAACATGAGAGGAATCGTGATAGCTTGAGAGACCGTCCACTACCTAAGATTACTCAAGAGTTTAGAGAGTCTAGGGGTTTTGGCAGAGTACCATTGAAGAGCGAGACTTCAACGGTACAGTAGAGCTAGGATTCTCGCCTGATCCAGTAAAGCAGGAAGCTTTATCCACTAGCTTCTTGGGATTGACGTCATGTGGATCAGTATGTTATAGGAAGGTTGAGAATCTAAAGAGGTTTGAGAGGCAACATGTGAAGTGTGTACAGCAGTCTTTGTGGGATAGTGGAGAGTTAGGAGGAGATGAATACATATCTGGAGTGTTTGAAGAGCAGTATTTGGTAGATACTATAGGGGAGTTGAAATCTATAGTAGAAAGTTCTATAGATGATGTAGATAGAGTGGTGAGAGTGAGCTCCAAGGAGCTTTATGATGTAATTGATAAGTTTATAAATCGACAAGAGGTGTATGTGGAGACTAAGTACAAGTCAGTGGCAAAGAAAGTCAAACTAGTGGCTTTGCCTTTACCACTCGATTACAATCAGAAGATGGAGCAAGCTGCACGAGAGCCGACGCTCAGAGGACCGAGAAGAATTGGGCACCAGTTCACAGAAACAACACTGAAGGAGCTGAGGATTGGGGGTGATGGATTTCTTACCGAGCAAGAGAAGAAGAGCTTCAAGGAGATGCTATCTAGGCATGGTAAGGCGTTTGCATTTGAGTCACATGAAGTAGGATGTGTAGATCCAAGTGTAGTTGCACCTATGGTAATCTTTACTATACCGCATGTGTCTTGGAATCTACGTCCTATCCCTGTGCCTAGAGCTCATCTGCCAAAGCTGGTAGACTTGCTCAATGAGAGGATTAGGATGGGTATCTTGGAACCGTCTATAGCTCCTTATTCTAGCAGATGGTTTACTGTTCCGAAGAAGAGTGGAGCTTTGAGGTTTATCCAAGATATGCAGCCAGTTAACAAGGTGACTATCAGGAATATGGGTATAGGACCTATTGTAGACGAGTTTGCGGAGGCTTTTGCTGGTCGTGCTATCTATTCCATGGGAGACTTATATTCAGGTTATGATCAGTTTCAATTATCCTCTGAGAGTAGAGACTTGACTACAATGAGGACACCTTTAGGGTTACTAAGGATGTGCACCTTACCGCAAGGTGCTACCAATTCGGTAGCACATATGATGAATGGCATGAACAAAGTTTTGAGGGACTTCATTCCTGAGAAAACTATGCCATTCCTTGATGATGTGCCGATCAAAGGGTGTGCTGAGGAGGAGAAGAATGAAGTAAAAGATCAGAGGGGGTGCCGTAAGTTTGTAGCAGATCACATAGCTGATTGTGATAAGATACTGAGTCGACTGGAAGAGGTTCATTTGACTTTATCAGGAGCCAAGTCTGTGTTTGGAGTACAAGAGGTGTTAATAGTGGGACATCTGTGTGGATCTTATGGTCGGAAACCTTGTCCAAACAAGGTTGATGCCATCCGAAGGATGAAGGAGACATGTGGATCGGTTACTGAGGTGAGAAGGTTTCTAGGAGCATGTGTGTTTTATCATATATGGATTCCACACTTTGCACATGTAGCAGATCCGTTGTACAAGCTGCTGAGGAAGGGGCAAAGATTTCAGTGGCAAGAGGAGCAAAGCGAGTCTATGAGGAAGTTGAAAGATCTTTTGGCTTCACCACCAACTCTACGGAAGGTAACATATGAGTTGGGCAGATCTGTTATCCTTACTGTTGATACTAGTCCTATTGGCATTGGATGGGCTATAGGACAGGATGATGAGGATGGAAATAGATATGTGGTGCGTTTTGGAGCTAAGGTGTTAAGTTCACGGCAGAGAGACTACCCTCAGGTCAAGAGAGAGCTATGGGGAGTAGTTACTGCGATGAAGAGTGACAAGGAATACTTGATAGGAGCACCTGTGGTTGTGGAGACAGATTGTTTACCTCTCTTGGGAATGATCACTAGCTGTACAACTCCAGATATTGCTATGTTGAGGTGGATAGCATATATCAAGTCCTTGAACCCAGAGTTTAGACATATTGCAGGAAAAGACAATCCTGTGGCAGATATGTTATCAAGGGCTAGGTATTACGGTGAGAAAGAAATGGTAGATGATCAGGAGGATGTGGGAACAGAGTTCTATTCTAGTGCTCTTGCTAGAAGAGATAGAAGCTATTTTGCAGCCCCGTTGGAGTTTTTTGAGGAAACTGTGTATGATGGCGAGTGGTTGGATCTTGGGCGCTATTTGAGTTCACTGGAAAGGCAGGAAGGCTGGTCTGATGCAGATTTCAAGAGGATCCGTAGAACAGCTTATGGTTACTTTTTACATGGAGGACATCTATGGAAGCGCCCTAAGCTACAAGGAGGTATACCGCAGCGGGTAGTATGTGACTTGGAATTGCAGCAGAAGCTGATCAAGGAGTTCCATGAGAGTTTATGGGCCGGTCATAGAGGAGTTTGGGCTACATTTGCCAAGATGAAGGAAAAGTATTGGTGGAAGGGTATGTATAAGGATGTAGTACAGTTTGTTTCATCCTGTATACCCTGCCAGATGTACTCCAATGTACGTCATCGTGATGGATTGCATCCTACTTATCCTTTAGCCATTCATTATAAATGGGTAGTTGATCTGGTAAATATGCCATTTGGACTTGGACAAATGAGGTATCTAGTCTTGGCTAGAGAAGATCTATCTAACCAAGTCGAAGGTCGTGCTCTGAGGACGAAGACCACTGCTAGTATCTGCCGCTTTCTACTTGAAGATGTTATTTGTAGGTATGGGTGTGTGGGAAAGATCACTGCAGATAGGGGTGAGCTGGATGCACAAGAAGCAGTTGAGTTCTTCAAGAGATTGGGAATCAAGTTGACGTTAACCACTGCTTACAATCCTGAAGGGAATGGCAAGAGCGAAAGAGGTCATCCGCCAATCATCAAAGCTTTGGTAAAAGCTTGCAAGGGTAAGATCCGTGAATGGCCTAGACTGCTACCATTTGCTTTGTGGGCAGATCGTACAACTCATAGTACCGTTACAGGTTACATGCCAGCAGAGTTGATACTAGGGCAAAAACCTGTGATGCCGATTGAGGAGGTTGTGCCTACTTGGAATGTTTTGCCATGGGAAGATGGTAGAAGTACGGAGGATCTTCTTGCATTAAGGATCCAGCAGTTAGAACGAAGACCTGAGGATGTTGCCAAAGCTGTGGAAAGGTTAAAGACTGCTAGAGAGAGAAACAAAGGTAGATTTGATAGAACGCATAGATTACGACCCAAACCAGTTAAGGAAGGTGATTGGGTGTTAGTCTATGATAGTAGTCTTGATAATCAGCATAGCGCTATCAGAAAGTTTTCCAAGAGATGGTTCGGACCTTATGTGGTGTTAGAAGTTTATGATAATGCCACATACTATTTGAGAGAGTTAGATGGTGCAGTGCTCAAGATACCAGTCGCAGGGAAGAGAATCAAGCTCTTTAGGAGGAGAGGGGAGGACCAGAACGTTGCAGAGTTTACGGAGGATGAAGCTGAAGATCCAATGCAGGTTGAAGATGAGTTTGAAACCGAAGCTGAAGAGTCTTGATCTGGATGGCACATACCGGAGGATGTGCAGGTTCAGAGGGGGTGGATGTCGCGCTACTTGGCGGCTACATGTTATATTTCTACTCCGACGCTTGAGTTTAGTAGTTCTAGAAGTTAGCTTATATTACTTCTAGTCCTTTATGTATATGTTTGACACCTTTGCATACGGTGTTAACACTATTTTGAGTCCTAGTAGGCTGATAGTATGTTAGTTATCTTGTTCAAGCATTTGTGCGCTTGTGCAAGTGACTTCTTACTTGTCTATGAGGTTCAATGTACATAACTTAGGGTTTCCATGCTGATAGGGGTTTGAGCTCATGGGTTGTACTTACTTGTCGCCCATGCACGCTTTCTAGCTAATTTAAGTTATTTTTCAGGGCTATGTGTCGTTTTAGGTAGTTTAAGTTATACGCTGGCACTCTAGGGGGCTTGACGTGGTAGCTTATGAGTGTAGATAAGTTACCAGGTAGTTTAAGGCACAAAAGGACAGTCAAGTGGAGCTATGAATTCCCATTGGTCCATTTTTGTCTTTTGTAAAACTCTAAGTTTAGAAATAGAGCTCTAGAGGAGAGTTCGAGCAATTGGTGAGGTATCTTCGAAATCTGAGAACACAGGAAGAGAGAGCTCGTCGTGCCAAGCACTGTCAGTGAAATTTTTGCTCGATTTGGATCAATAAACAAGGAGTTATGCCCAATTGAAGTTCGGATTGTGCCAAAACTGCGTCACTTTTGTTGATTTTGGGGTTTTCGGTGCCAATTGCAGCTGAATTGAGGAAATCACTTCAAAACTTCGTGGTTGCGTTCACTGTCAGGAGGGCTACGACTGTCCAAAAAGTTTTGGATCATTTGAGTAATTGAGTAATTCAGGGCGGCCGCTGAAGCAGAGGGGGTCTGAAAAGCTCTTAATCTAGAGCAGCGACTTTAGAGAAGGAGATCTGGAGTTCTACAAACAATCAGGAGTCCCAACTTCACAGGGATGTTCAGCATCCTGTAGACTTCAAATACTGTGAGAAGATTTGAAATTCATCGAGCCAATTCTCTGTTCTATGTCTGAATAGCTATCTAGGTACCAGAAATTGCCATAATTCTCTTATTCAGAACTTTTCTGTTCATATCTCCGTGTCAGAATTTTATCTCAGGTTGAAACTTCGTCTGTGAGTTCAGTAGTACCTCATTTGCATGTAGGGGAAGTTTAGAGATCTAAACCTTCATAGTTTTCCTCTCTTTGAGTGTCAAAGTTCACCGCTCAAGCCTATTACTACCAGTGAGACCCAAATTTCGCTTTTGAGCATATCAGAGGATCCTACACTCCTGTGTGAGTGTTTATAGCTCCTGTTGTGACCTGAAAGCCAACCTCTTGAGTAAACAACCACAGCCAGAAGCCCGGCGCTTTCCTAGGTAGACGGATCACACTCCGACAACGTCAGCGAGATTACCACGTCAATGATCATATGTGCTCACTTCACGTCAGCAAGATTGACACATCAACAACCACCTAGGCTCTACCAAATGAGTACTCTTTTGTCTTCTAGTGATGAGTCGCTCATCACTAGAAGATAAAATAAGCATCACATCAACAACCACATGTGCTCTGTCATGTCAACGAGATTGCTACATCAACAGTCATCTACGCTCCACCAATTCAGCAAGGATACCACATCAGCACTATTTTATCTTCTAGTGATGAATCTTTCGTCACTATCGGACAAAATAGAAGTCATGTCATTGTCCAAAGGAGAAAATGTACGTTTAGAATACTGAAAGTTTTGGATGTCAATAACTTAGTCGTCTAAGCTCCATTTGAGTTGACCTTTTTCTTGTCGGGGTCTTCACATCGAGGACCGCATTTTGGATGTTACACATGTCTGTTTTTGGTTTTCTCTGCCACGTAAATGCTAAGGAATCAACTCAAATGAATGATGAAAAAACTTTTAAAGGTTTTAATCGGAGCTTCTGATTTCTGTTTTAGTTGATCATTTTTGTTATGGTGACTTTATATTTCTGACTACATGATAATTCTAGTGCAGCTTTGGTTCATGTGGAGCTGAACATAACTTCTTGTACCATGTGAATTTGGATGATCATTTTATTTCTAACTTTTATATATAGAACATAATCATTAATTATTTATGAAAGAGTTTTAGTAAATAACTTGTTTTTCTTCTTCTTCTGCTACGAATGGAGACCACTGAAGAATTATCGAGGAGATTGGAAAGAGAAGGAGATCGACATCGATCAGATGAGAAGAGAGTGCAAAGATGAACAGAGGAGATTGTTCATTCTGTAAAGAGATCTTTGATGCTGAAAAAAAGAAGAAGAAAAAAGATTAGCTTTTGAGTGAGAGTGCAAGTGCTTCATAGAGGTAGGGTACCTTCTACTTTCGAAGAAAATTCAAAGTGTCTGAAGCGTGAAGAGTTAAGAAACTGAGTGGTCTAGCGTTTGAAATCTATGGAAATTTTTGTGCAATTCATTCTCCGATGTGATGATTTTTCATTTCAAGACTTTCATAGTCAAAGGTGCTGCCCTTCCCAAGAAGAGTCTCACCTCGACACCGCCAAAAATAAATTAGAACTTTGCACTTTGGGAGGGTTCACTGGTTTCATTTGCTCATTATTGAGCTCTTTTTTGTGCATGCAAGCTATCAAGGTTATGGATGTTATCTCGTACATTCCGATCTTCTTTTTTCCAGATAGGGACTTCACCTTCTTCTTGTCTTTAGAAGGAGAGTCAGATCCAGAAGAGTCTTAATCTTCAAAATTTGTCTTTTTATTCCTCTGATCTTACATTCTTGTACCTCATTTTCCTATACATAAACAATGTTAGTTTCGGTCATCCTACATTCTTCTTCATCTCGCCTTCTCTCTTGTTGATGTTTAGTGAACAGTGGGCACTATGGACCACAGATGTGTCTTTTTTTGTAGAAACACATCATGCTTTTTATATTTGGTAATGGTGTGTTTGGATCTCTGTGACCTCGTCCTTTTCCTCCATAAGAATGGTGTTCGATATGTCGGATTTGGTTGATTGGAACATTCTTTTGTTTATTATGGGATTTTAATAACATTCTTGAGAGCTCATATTCCACAAATGGCAATTTTTCATCGTTTTCTTTGTTTGTTCTTCATCGTTTCTCATAAGCTTTTTGAGCTTTAATAGTAAGGTTTCTTCTCTCCTTTTATTTGCATTTTCTCATTTCTTATTTTTTTATATCTTGGCTATCATCGCTATCCACCTCTCCTCTTCCAGGTTCCTTATATTGATATTTGTCTTCAATTGCATATCCATCTCGTAGTGCAAGAACTCGTTGATGTTGACATAATTTACCTTCTAGTTCATCTGTATTTGCATAGTCTCTATCCTCCACCGGATGTAAATACTTGGATCACACTACACTTCGTAACCAAGTTATACAATGACAATCCAAAACATGAGTGGTTAGTCATATGAAACTATCTCGAAGTGGGTTGAGATATATATAAACAATGTTGCCTTGTTAGCTAGATATTCTTCTTTTCAAGTCATATAGTGCTCAAAGGTTGCTATATGCAAGTTACGGTCTTCATGTGATTTTCTTTTGAACAATGGCATGAGCATACGGATTCGTGTCGTCATTAGTTGGATTTGGGATTTGGTTATAGGATTCGAAAAGATTGGTATGGTTTATGGTAAAGAAGTTTGTGTGGTTCTGATTGCAGATCTTGAGGATGAAGCAACAGTTGTCTGATTAGTTGTAGTGTTGGTAGGTGTGGTTTGTTGAGTAGTGCTTGGTATGTAGAAGTGCTTAGATTATTGTAAGTGGTAGGTGTTGTTGTGAGAGAAAGGATTGAGAAGAGTGACCATAATGAGATTTTTGTATTTGCACTAGACGATGTTTTCTTTCTTTTTTCTAAGCGTGTGTAAAGTAATAAATTATCTTTGATTACACTTAATCTCGAAGTAACTTCTGGTCTCTCTTCCAGTTCTGTTGTGAACAAGACTCTATATTGAACCTTTTCTAATTCTTCCCTTTCTAGTTCGAATATAGGCTCAAAGAACTCCTCCGGATTTGTTTGAGAAATAGTAGCTTCAGAACCAGTTTTCAGTTGATATCCGGATTCCAGTTTCAAGCGTTTCTTTTCTTCTTTAAGTACTTGTTGTCCGTCGTGTCTTTGTAGGCGAATTTCTCTTGCAATAATTTATTTGGTAACAATAAGATATCCATTACCACATGTAGATTGCTAGCATTTTCATTCAAGATCTTTTGATGAAAAGTTCGTCTTGTTGATGATTTATATAACTCTTTGAAGTCAATCTTCCGGATAGATTTTACATTTTCTTTTAACTTTTCACCAGATATTATATCGAATGAGTAGCCCAATTGTATCTTCCATGTTTCTTTTTTGAACTACTTCAAGGACTCCATGCTTGATCTCTATCTGAAACAACATTCCACTGTGAATCTTGATAGAATTGGATAACAACTTTGAGAGTTTGTCAACAAAGTTGTAGTATGATGCTAAGATTTCATTCTTTCAAATTACATAACAACGTGCTATCAATGCAAAAACTATTTGCAAGTGATAATAGAACTATGTTGTTTCTATTGGTTCCTAGTCAAACCATTTCGCGATCAACCTCGAATCATGCTACTCGACCTCGGGTGAAAGTTATTTGAAGTAATACATCTCCTCTTAGGAGCATTGATAACACGACATAGTGTGAGGACGAGCAAAGGTTTTGCCCAAGAGACCAATAATGCTTTATGAATAATGTTGCTGTGATAATAACAGCGAGTCGAGCTATCGTAACGGTGTAAACTCGGTTTCAAGAAAAACAGATTTATGGTTTGAATTTTGAATGGTTAGGGTCCTTGTTTTCCTGCACTATCATTGGATTTAGTTCCAAGGTCAAGACACCTTTCAGACAATAGTGATAGACATATTCATTCTCATGTTGTGATGTGGTAATAAATGATCCAAAGAAGAGGCTTCGCTGAGGAAAGTTACTACGCAAGAAATTCTCCAAATGAAGATCTACAACAGTTACTTGGATCTCTTTAAGTGAGTGGAACTATCGAACATAAGTTTGTCAAGCCTTCCTTATACAAATGTATCTTTCTCCCCTTGAGGTTTGTAGAATATATGTAGTCCAGTCACAAGTTTGATCTTTAGAGTTGCCTATATGTTCAAAATTTTATGTATTCTTGACATGTGATTTTGATCCACATTCGATTATCATTCTGTTCTGTTGTCAAGTCTTGTATCCATCCTCTACATGCAATAAAAAAATTTCCAAAAAAAGTGGAAAAATCTTTATCAAATATTATAATAAATGAAATTTAGAAGTTTAGAGCCGATAATGATATAAACACCCGCCACTTCAAACCAAGACTGCGACAGTCGAAACAAGAAATTTTTTCTTTCCAAAGGAAATCTTGAATGTTTGTTCTCAAAGTAAGAAAATCAAGATGAATGAGGATAATTTTAAAAAACAAGAGTATATCTGCAACTTAAAAGTAGATCTTTCATGTTGTTGAAAACTATGATCTCTGATAAGTCGCAAATAATAGAAGCAAAATCATCCAACTAGAGGTAGCTTCCTCTCATATATGAAAACGCCCAACCTTATCCAACAATTATAATAGCAGCAGAAAGTTGAGAGATGTAGACTGATTCAAGTGTAGAGAGATTTTAATAACACTAAAGATATCGAACAAGTAAGCAAGATAGTTCTATCGGATGACAACAGACACGATATAGACTGGTGATGATAAAGATCAAGAAGAAGTACACGGTATGTATACAATAGAAAAGAGTGAAAGCTCTATGCACATTTGAGATTTTCAAGTATTACATATCATTGATCTTTATGTCATCTGTCACGATTGTCAACTACTGTGAAAACAAAAACCACTTTTTGAATGATATAGAATAACTATGGGGTGCAATATCTGACATGAAATGGGCTGCTCATAGTCAAGTGATTAAAAACAACATACATTTTAGACAACAAAATACTATCTTTTTTGGGCTCATAAGGATTGTAAGAAGGTCCAACTATGCACAATAAGCGTAGTTATACATGGGCACAAAAGTGTCAAAATTACTCCACAATGCATCTTTTATATTAATTGTCCTTATACCCTCATAAGGTAACCAACATCCAAAACTGGACATCTAACTAAAAGAAAGAAAAATACCATCAAGATGCTTACCATCTACAAGAAATATAGTTAAGTGAACACTTCACTGTAGTGTCACTTCAAAATAGGCTTGAAGAGAGTTCTTGCTAATATCAAAATATTACAAGCTTGAACTACAATATGAATTTTTGATGAACTTGAAGATGCATTCGACTCTATTGCTTGTGAATTTTCACCATGCCCTAAACTGATCCCATCATCAGAAGCAGTCGGGTTGTTGGATGACCTCATCCTGTCCAAAGAGAAGAGGTTGTCTTGAATGAACTTAGTTGTTGTACCTCGTTACTGAGAACCACAGTCAGCTGAAAGTCAAAAGCTAAGATCTTGACAATTGCCAGATCAAGATTCTTTTGTGAAGTATATGTTTACTCCCTTGACGATTATCCCCATTAAGAACTTCTGGGAAATATCTGTCATCATAAACATCGATGCTTTCTGTAGCATACCATTGTACGAATATTGCCTTGGGCTCTATAACATCACTTTCAGAGGAAGTATGATCTTCAAGAACTTTCATAATCCAAAACGACATGTCTTGGACATCGTCGGCCGCTGCAACTGCAAGAAATGTGTTCGCTTGGATTTCACTCAAGTCACCGAGATAATAATGTGTATCGTGAGTAGAGGTATTGGGTGTTGGTCTAGATGTGCCACTACAAATTTCTCGTCCTCGAGGAAATATGTGTCCGTCACTTTCAATAGCCTATGTCAATGTTTCATGATCTGCTTCAGTCCTTCTTGTACTGGTGCATCAGCTAGTAGAGACGAATGAAACCTGAACTTCTCTAGGAGGAACTGTCGTAATCCTTTTTTATGAATGTCGATAGACGCTTCTGCTCAACAAAGAAGTCATTCCACCAAAGAATGTCTGCTGACGAGAAACCATGTGGTTTAAAAGTTTAACTTCTTTGCATATTCACCTCTTCCATGCAAATATACCAAGGTTTCATTTATTACCTAATCTTTTCACAACAAAGAGAATGTGATTTGTTAGAATCCACCCTGGATATGTAGTTTTGGGAGAGCATTTGTATGCCTTGGTCCCAGTTCAGTTCGAGCCGAACCGAACCACAAAACTGTGATTTAAAGCAGCTTAGGTTTTATCAACCACGGTTTGGTTTGGTTCAAGTTCAACATAATTTATATTGTTCGATTTATAAAGGTTCATGTTTAAACAGTCTAGTGTCAAATTGGTTCGGTTCAATATACCATAAAGATGGTTTATGGAATATTGAAGTTTCATTTCAAGTTTAGATGGTTCGAACTATGGGTTAAACAGCTCAAACCACGGCTCAAATAATATATATTTTCAGAACATTATGTGTAAATTTTAACTCCAGAACTCGTGTATTACAGATTATGAACTAAATATTTGATCAGACGAAACTGTTCGGACCATGGTTTATACAGTTTGGTTCATAGTGTTTCAGGTTAAGATTTCTTTAAATGGTTTGTGGTTTTTATTGATTTTGTGCTTTGAGTGGTTTGGTTTAACTGATTTCATGGTTTAAACCGTTCAGTTTAAACGATTTTTGGTTTAAATAGTTCAGTTCACTTCCGGTTCAGGTTCAGATTTTCATTAATCAGTTCGGTCTATAACAGTTCAGTTAAGACTTCGTCAAACCTGTTTGAGCCGAATATATAAGAGCGGGCTCATTGCGCTCAATAAAATATTAATGTATGGGCACATTAATTTATTACCTAACCCTTCTGAATGAAAGGGTTAGGTAATAAATTAAACATGCCACCCTCTCCATCTTCAATATGTAATATGTATGCTCTATATTCAGGGTGTCAATGTTGTAAATTTTTTTAATGATTTTGGACCCACAAGAGATAGTTATTATTTCGGTCGGTCAGTTGTGGGTGTTTCTTGCAAGACCTCCCGGAGGTGTCCGTAGAGAAACGTCGTGGGTGGATTTTCACACAATTTTCTTTCATTTCTTCTGTTTGTTTTTGCAGAAAAGAAATCTGTTACTCAGTGTAATTACCCCGGATTTCAGAGGCCAAAAATAATAAATGAAAAGAAAATAGTGTCAACTCATAAAGACGATCCACGATTCTATATGTTAAAAGACTTACTATATTTTTTGTTCAGCCGTTGAGGAATATTTTTGCTTAATTTTGATACGTCTTATTAGAGAATATCAAAGTTAAAATCTTCTGTAAATATCTTTCATCCACTAGCGAGTGTGACAACTTCGACCAAGAAGCTGCAGACATTTCTTGAGGAAAACACTAGATGTGTTTTTTCTGCTTTTTTCTTTGATTTAGCATAAGTTTTTGCATTAAAATAATTAGAATTTAAATAATCTAGTTCAAGTTTCAACTTTTTAATAAAATTTAATTTTTTTTATCAGTTCATAGATAAGATGATAAGCGGTCCAAAGCTCTATACAAAGCTTCCCTTCAATAAACTATGGCTGTTTTCTTTCGGGAAATTAATGATATTTCTCTTAGTTTTGACACGCCTATTGGTCCGTTCACTCTAATTGATCTCCGATCACTTGTTGGGTAATCTCGTGTGGCGTATAGTTCCATACACTGTTCTTGCAACCCCATGGGCTTCATTAGCGTCCAGCATGCACTTCCGGCACTAAAGAAAGTGATTTAAGGGATCACTATTTCTGATCCTGTCTAAGTCATTTCCTTGGTTTGATCTTAATCATTGATTTACGGTTCATTATTTCTTCACCTATTATCATATTCATTGGTTACTCTTGGGAATAACGTGAAATATATATGACCTATAGTGGTCAGGGAAAAGTAATCACCCTCTATTTTATTCCCCTTAGCTGAGGTGAGCTGAGGTACAACCCCAAATGGCCTCACATGGCACATGTGACACAATCATTGTACATGCAAACTTCATGAGATTATCAATTTATGTCCCTTGAAGATAAAAGGTAAAAGTTCCTCCGTTGCTCAGTCAGTGTGCAGGAATAGAGTTTCCGGAAGAAAATATTGAATATAGCAAATCATTGAACTCGTTGGATTTTTCTTGTACTTTGTAAAAAGGGATACTAGTATCTCTATCAAATCAATGACGTTAAAGCTGGGGGGATCAAGTAAGTTTTGCGGTTTGGAATGAGTTGTGGTCGACTGGTTTTCATTTCAAATTCGTGTACTAATATATCAAGTACTGTTTTTGAGTAATGAAAGCATCATTTTCACTACGCTGAGTAATATGAGGTGGACTATACTCAAATGAAGTTCAGTACCACTGGCATCAAAAGAAACAGTCGTTTATAGTTTGGGTTAGATGGAAAAAGTTTAGCTTAAATTTCCTTTCCAAAACTAAATAAATGTTCTTCCTTGGTAATGTTAGAGAATGTAATTAACACCAAGTTGACAATGTTCTTTTCCTTCGCTTATAATAGTGTTTGCGGACCCTTAAGTGAAGGAGATCGACCCTTTATATCATGTATAGGAAAGATTTCACGTCTTCAGGAAACGATCACTTGCATTAGCAGGTTGCACAACTACACATCTTTTCACGTTGTAAAGATTCTTTCTCAGCGAACAACGTCTGACGGCGAGTGGAGTAAAATATCAGACAGAAGTCTGGCACCTTCTGAAAGAGGTACAGGACTCCTGTCGCTTTAATTGTACAACCCACAGTCAACATTATATGATTAGAGATTATGCGTATGTATCTATATAGAACCTGACTGTATATACTCACACCGGAGCCGTCCATCTGCCCGTACCATTCCCATGTGCCGACACGACCATCGGGTCTAGACAACGGCCGTCGATGGCTCACGGCGATAGAAGTCCTCATGAGATTGTTCCTGAAAGAAGAGAGAGAGAGGTTTAGGAAAATTGGGGCGCAGAAGAAGCAGAGCCTGGAGAGGAGGGGTTAGTTGGTGAGATCAGCATGACACAGCCAGAGTCGTCCAGAAAGAAAACCCGTCACGCTCTGCACCGAGGCTGAGGGCAGAGCCCTTGGTTTGGCTAGAAGTAGCCCTAGCTGTTGTCAGGTTGAGTTTGCAGCGGAAGCCCAAAGCTGCTCCAGGCTTAGGCACGGAGACGTAGGGCGGGCTAGCGGCTACCGTAGGACTGCAAAGGAGTGGAGGGTGGGAGGAGAAGACTGAGGACTCTGGAGTAGGAGCAGCGGAGGAGGGTGGAGAGGTCGAGCGCACCTGCCACTCTCACTCTTCGTTTCCTTTCCTTCCTCCTTGACTCTTTCCGGCTCGGCTCCTCCTGGTCCTGCTGCTGGCGCTGCTGCTTCTGCTCCTACTCTTCTCCTTCAGCCCCATCTATCGTTCTCGACCGCTGCCGCTGTGTTGCTGTTGTTGCTGGCTCTTCTCCTGAGTGAAGCTCTCTCTCACGTTTCTCTCTCCCTTTCGTCCGTCGTCGTTGGTCGCTCGTTACGTTCGTCCTCTAGGTTCTTGGCTCGCACGGCGGACTTGTGTCTCTGCGGGTGTTGGATTGTTCGATTGATTGTCGGAAGGTCGATCACGAGTGAGGAGGGGGAGTGGGGAGGCGAATAGCTTTCATGCGCGCATGCTGGAAGGAGGTCGATTCTGATGTTGTATAAGAGTTGATTTTGGTAAACCGGGAGGTTTGCGGGGCGTGGAGGTACGTTATGAGCCGGAGAAGGGCTGCGGGGCGAAAACAGGGAGAGAAGACTTAGATGCCGAGAGAATTATGCTGGGATTGGAAGAGAGAGGGAGAGCGGAGGCGGCTGATGTCGTTCGTTAGTGATCGCGATCGATACATGTGGAGGTTATATTCATGGGGAGGGAGCAGGAATTCGAGGTTGTCTCGTTGAATGCTGGCTGCGCTGCCGCTGCTGTTGTGGTTGCCGACTTTGCTGCAGTTTCTGTAAGTAAGAACGGGAGCGCATCGGTGTCTTGTTTAGTCTTCTGACCCTCAAAAGTCGGTGTGCTCCGGTGCTCCATGGAATCCTTTGCCAATCAATCCAACTCTTCCCAGTCTCTTCCGCTGCCGCCGACTCCCCTGGCGCAGCAGCCTCTCACCGCGCTTACGTCTCTCCCTTTCCTCACGAGTGATCCAATCTCCATCTCCCAGCAGTCCTCTGCATCTCCCATTCCCACCGGGGTCAGTTCCATTTCTTCACTCTTTCAGTCTTTCGCGACGCCAGTTCCACCGCAGACTTCCACCTTTTCGTCTGCCTTGACTCCATCACAAACCAATCACTTGTCTTACCATTTCTCTCAGCTGTCCCGGTACCAGCCGACGCACAAATCCGTGGTCACCAAAACCACTACTTCCGCCAAGGATGCGAACAATGGAAAGGGTTTTGGTCCAGCAGCGAACACCCGGCTACAATCACGCAAACTTCTGGAGCAACAAAAGCTGAAGCGAGAGGAAGAGAGATGGCAACCGTTCGAGGAAGAGTCCTTGATGGACCAGAACTCGTTGCCTAACGATCTCTTGGAGCTTTGTCTTGTTCGACTTCCCTGGAGGTGCCTCGTGCGCCTTCGACTGGTGTGCAAGCGATGGCGAGCGCTTTTGTTGTCGGCTTCCTTCCTGCAGTTGAGAGCGCTCTCGGGTTATCATGAACCGTGGCTTTTTATCTTCAAGCCTGAATCTCGTGATAGTGAGGCCGCCATTCTCGCATACGATCCCGTTTATAAGAAGTCGCAGTTTATAAGGGCTCCGATCCTCGCTGGAAGAAACCATTACTCCCTAGTCGTTGGAGGGGGATTGATATATCTTGTAGGCGGTTGCTGTTCATCGTCAAGCGCACTGGTTTACAATCCGGTGACGAACATTTGGAAGGAGATGCCCCCTATGCATCACGCCAGGGACATGCCTGCCGTCGGAGTGATTGAGGAGAAAGGAGAGAAAGGAGCCAAAAGGACAAAACTCATTGTTGCTGGAGGGAAAGGGTTGTCTCGCAGATCTCTCTGCTCAGCAGAGATTTATGACCCGCAGACCAATCGATGGAGTTACATCATGAGCCTACCTTCCTCATTTCGCGAGGTCCGCTTCGGTACCGTGCACAATGGAAAGCTTCTCGTGTATTCACGAAGGTTGAATCTCATCAATGAGGTGGCCTCATACGACGTGGAGAAAGGGATGTGGAGCCGGCTCCCGATGACACACAACTCGACCGCCCCACCTCGATATCATCATTTTCACCTGGTATCCTGCGGGGGTAAGCTGTTTAAGGTCGAGGACGGCCCGCACATGAAAGAGGAGACTTCGATCAGTGTTTGGAAACTCGAGGAATCGAAGATGGAATGGGTCGAGGTGGCCCCCATTCCTCCTCTGGAGAAGGGTACGTGGCTTTGGTACATTGGATGTGTTGCAGGTAAGGATAATCAGTGCATGATCTACCTGTACGAGGTAAATTACCCCAATCTGATGAGTATCCGTTGCTGCGTTTGTGATCTCAAGACGGCTCGCGCGCAATGGCAGTGGGTGACCGACATGCCGTACATGGTTCACCCGAATGACCTCACTGCAATCGTTCAGTTATAGTAGCAATTACATTTAACAGACGACTCGATGGATCAGTAGACGGACAAGAGCTGACCATGATTAGTAGTGAAATCAGTTATTTTTTGGAGTTGCTCAGAACAACACGGGAGATCAGAGCGAGGAATATGGTGCAAGAAAGGCGATTAAGGATTACTTTCGTGAGTAAGCTAGGCTGGGTATCGGCAGGTGATCTTGGCTAGCGTGCACAGACGGCGGCTTAAGTGTTTTGAGGATGGAGTGGGACGGGTGGTTGGTTGGTTGTCGAGGAAGGGGTCGAGCTCCTTTCCTCTACCGGAGTCCCGTGTGCAGTTTTTTCTCTTCTGTACTGGTGGCAGGAAATGTTGCCGATTATGTAAAGTTTGGGCCAAGCTAGAACTTCGCGACGGTCAAATTCACGTAGTGCTTGCCATGGAGCTTGTAGCGTCTGTCTTTCCGACGGGAACAGAGTGTTGGTTTGGGTTCTTGGCCGAGTCGACAAGAACAGAGATTGGAGGTAAAGTGCGCAGCAGAGGAGTTGCGTAGCGGGCATACGCAATTCTTCCGTTGACGTGCACTACCGGATGGGGTGTGGGCGGGCGAATCAGGCCTCCTTGCCTCTATCTATGTTTCTGTTGCGTGCGGGGAAGAAACAAGCGTGTTGGATCTGGGACAAACCCACATGCTGGTAGCTGTCTCTGCTTTGTTGGTGCAACGCCAAGAAGAAGTGGAGTACGGAAGCAGGGTCATGACAGCGCACAAGGCATGTTGCTTTTGCTGCACCGACAGGGCAAGGAGGACGGGGATTCTATCCAAGAGTGGGCTTGTAAAATCTCCTCGTGTTTGAGATAGTGGGTCAGAGACTCCCTCTGTAAATCAGACCATTTTCCGCGGCGAAACCGAGTAACGGCTGGTGGAACTCATGTGATCATTAGTGGGATCCTGTCATAAGTTTTGATCACTAGACTTAAGCATACCAGAGAACTTCAGGTTAAAAGTGTACATTGGTCCGTTGATTTCACAGCTGCTAGTCCTTGATAGAGCTTGCGGGCCTCTGCATGCATGATGCCATTCATCCTTTTTCTTTTGACTCATCTGAATTTTGGAAGTCAGGCCTTTATCTTTCATTTTCCCATTTCATTTTTCTTTATCTTCTCTCTTTTTTCCGGTTCATTCTTTTCCTCTTTCCCGGTAGATGTTAAAATTCCCTGTTTAGTGAGTCAGAACGCATTGCGAGCTACGCCCAAATCGGGCCCAGGCTCTCTTCATCGGACTGAACTTAGTGGTACATTTAATTGAAGGCAGGTTGAGATCCTAATGACAAATAGGATCCCTGGACGCTTTGTTATTCTAGAGAAGTCTGGGGCAAATGGTTTTCTGTCCGAACTGTAAGATTTGTTCTTTTGTAGAAAGCTCATTCTTTTTGCACACTGAGTCAGCACAATCAAGCTTGTATGCCTGGTAATTTCCGTTTGAACGGTTTTTCTGTGGAATGTGAATCTCCTTAGCGACGCACGCTGGGAGGAAACTGCTCATGTGTGGGTAGTTAGATTGTTAACAGATAGGACGTGGAGAACGAGGTGCGTGCGTCTAGTACGTACGGTTAAGCGGATTGTATTAGCAATGCTTAAGTAACCCGCCTGTTGCGTCAAAATTTTGATTTGAGTAGGGTTGCGGTCCCGTTATCCTTCAGGATGTCGGAACACTGCAATTTTTGACTCGTGGTGGGCAGTGAGTGAAGTCAATGGTGCTGGTTGAGCTGGATGAGATAAGCACACGTAGGTGATCGCACTGAGATGCATATTTTGTAATGTTGCCATTTTACTGTGTTTGTCAACCGGTCACACTGGAATCGTCCCAGTTTTGGTTCGATTGCAGTGTGGGAGGCGAGTGAAATCCTCAGCTTTTTAGTTCATACGCTCTCTGAAGTAACACCCAGCCCAACAGTATCCTTCAGGGGGCATCCTGGCGTCGTTGACTAGAGGCGTGCTGGCTGGTTAAGCCCGGTGGAAATGATCGTGGAGGCAAAATTCTGTTTAGGAGGTGATAATCACGGTACTTGCCAATTCTCTAGCAGTTGGACATGTCGGGTGCTCTAGTTACGGTCGACCGACATTCTTATGATTGATGGAGGAATTGTTCCACTGACAAGAACTCTCCTCCAGGTGACTGTTTTCTGTCTCTTCCGCTCGCAAGAGGTAGGTGCCACGGTAAAGAATCGTAACGTGATAGGCGTTTTGCAGGACTTTCAGAGGGACAACTTGATAGACTTTTTGCTCGTAGACCATCTCCTGCTAGGCTTGAGCTGGCATCCATGGATCCGACTCATCCACACCGCCATAAATGTAGATAAGAACCGATTGCTATCTTGTGAAACTGGCAAGTATCCTAAAAGATACCCTACTTGTGAGAGATGGGTGCTCTGTGGGATGATTGTAGCAGGCCCTCCAAGGACCAAGCACAGTTACCTACGCTTCTGAGTCCTCTCGTTGTTCCCAAACGGAGTGTCCACCTCTGTCACGGGACTCGTGGGCCACGGCTCGAGATCCGGTGTAAAAGGCGAGCAAGAGCTGCGAGACCCATAATTTGTTCCCAAACGGAGTGTCCACCTCTGTCATGGGACTCGTGGGCCACGGCTCGAGATCCGGTGTAAAAGGCGAGCAAGAGCTGCGAGACCCATAATACGTATTCGTACTTGCCCGCTTTAGATGTTCGACCTGACCTATTCGGCAGACAGTCACAGAATATGGTTTCCTTCCCTCGACTCACAAGGTGGCCATAAACTTGTTCACGGATAGCCCTCATTCATGACTCAGGATAGGACAGCAAGTGCAGTAAGTCAGTCGGCACGAGATGGTGCCGGAGTACAGTAGTTCCTCCAGTCGCCACTGACTTCCCAGTCCAGTCAAATGTTGGAGGCATGTGTCGGTCACATGAGTACTCTTGCTGGACGAGACTCACGAGAGAATCGGAGAGATGCAGCTCGGGCGGCGTAGATCTACTGCACTGACGATGTACGAAGGCGAGAGGAAGTCTACGAATTTATTGTAAGGAACATCATTCTTGAGTCAAGTGACAGAGTTGATTCCGTCGTCCGTCATCCATCATCCGTCATGACACAGGGTCTACTCCAGGTCCCCTGTTTGTCGGTAAAGGAACGCGACTCGGTTACGCGACGCGAGACAGACCTTGGACTCCGTCAAATCGATTGGTTCGTGACTGGCCAACGAATATCTGCTTCCACGTCACACTCTTTTCGATTACCTTCACTTGGACTTGGTACTATGCATAGTTATACGTCGATTGTCGAAATGGAAAGGAGGGCCTTTTTGTCGTGTAACGTGTTTAGTAGTATTAGCAGACGGTTAGGACGAGAGGGGTGAACGGAGAGAGGAGAGAGAGAGGAGTTAACGCTGAAGCATCTGGGGAAAACGCTAACGCATCCTTGTTTACCAAACCATCATCCGGGTTCGAACCTCTGGTGATAAACTTCTTTCTGGACTATTTTGCAGCGCGCTTTTATGTTGATTTTCGTTTTCCTCCGCCTGCACGACGGAGGAAGAGAAGAACAAGCTGGACTAACTTAGACTAACTTCGCTAGAGTACTTGATAAGAAAAAAGGAAAAAGAAAACATTGACTAGAACCCAGCAAATTCGTATTAGAATCACCTACAATAGCAGGTGTGAAGAATATTATAAACGGTCGGTGGCTACGTTGTCCCCACCGACGTACTACATACCCTGAGTGCACGAAAGAAGGTGTAACCGTGATTTGTGAACAAGTTTCTGTCAAAACATCTCTTTTCTTTTAGCCGGTCACATTACGGGCCTACCAATGCGGAATATATTCATTCATCTTGACATTCTCATCCGCCTTTATATAACCGGGGATCATGTCATGAGCATGTCATCATCTGGTAAACCGACCAAACGAAGATCATTCACCCGAAGGAACCGGACGAACATCAAACCGCTTGTCTTATATATTCTCGTTCTTCTATCAAGTTCTATGCTCTCGAATCATCCTCCGCTACTGTCTAAAACTCTTCCTCGTCAAAGTCTGATGTCAGAGTATATCCTACCGTCTGTACTTACTGTGGGACTGACTCCCATCCGGCCCCGTTTCCGGTTTTCCGACTAGTTACGTCTATGATCCAAGCAAGATCCGTAGCCCAGAAACCTTTTGCGTCTACGGACGTTTCATAAAAAGGGAGGAAGTCTTTTCACGTCTGACTTGTTCCTACCAGCTGGACACGTGGAAAAGGAGCCACTATAAGCACATAAAGGTGTAGGAACCCCTCCCAACATCCGAGCACTTTTCTGTCTCATTATATTTTAGTTATTTTCCTCTTCTTAAATACAAATCTATATACTGAACCTTCCTGAAAGTGAATACAAACGGAATTTATAACCTGATTTTGGAATGAAAAATACATATCACAAGACAAGTAAATCCTAACATCGATGGTTCATTAATTATAATGTGTTGCAATGTAAATTTCTAACTACATCTTAATGTTATATGTAGTCGTTAGTAAAGTTCTTTATCGAACTCCAGATTTCTCTATCGTAAAATAATACCATAAAAAAGTCAGACTTATATTAGTTGTAATGGAGAGTAAGTTAAACCTCGAATATGAGTAAAAAGCATGAAAGAGAATATTCTCCTTTTCCTTCTATTGTATTTTGAATTAGAATTAGAAGAAAATATTCCTTTTGTTCCAAGGAACCCCGAAATTTCCCTCTTAACATTTCTCTCTCATTACTAAGTAGTTTGTGTTGAGATGAATCATGACTTGTAGCTAGTGAATAGCTTTAAGTTGATTTTTCGATTTCATAGATTTCGAGTTGGGATGAAGACATAATGATTCAAACTATTTTCCGTATAGCAGTTAATTTTTCATTTCTCTGAAAGTAAACTGTCAAAATAAGATCTTCTGGGTCACCTGGAGCACTTGTAATCATATTCTGGTCTTAAGAAGATATTTTTTGCTAATGCAGATTCAATATTTGCATATAAGTTAGGAAATATTTGCTTATTTTCTGAACAAAGTTTATCAGAACATATTTTTGATTCCCATACGTTTTCCGAGGACGAGGTACGTAATTCCAGCTGATAATTATGTAGTTCCGATGTATATCAGAGTTCGAGCGAAAGTTAAAAGAAATAAAAGAATGTGAAATCAGATGTGTCTTTTCTTTGTAGTTGTAGTTGAGACGACTTAAATTTTATGGATATGAATTCTAGACCCTTCTTTTTAGAAATTCATAGTTTAGAATGAAAGTAGTATTTTGATTTTAAATTTACACTTTGGTTTATCAGGTCCACATTTCGAAATCATAAGAGGATTTATTAGCCAACTATATTCGGATCGAGATTCTGCTGATATCGCTTAAGCTTGCTTGTGCCCATAGCCCACCTACAAGCCTTTTACAGCACTAGTATATTAAAAGATACACAGGTCAATTTGACTTCTTTTGAAAAATCAAGTGCGAGTCGGACTTTAATTAAAATGTTCTTTTCTAAAAAAGATTCACTTTTTAAGAAATTTATTATTCTTTTGTATTTCAAAAGATCATAAAGTGATATATAAATAGTTTCTTAATTAAGAACAATAAAATTCGAAAGAATAACACTTTATGTTTAAAATTTTCTAAAATTTATTTTTAAATATAATCTCTTTTTAACTTGCAAGTTGACCTGATGCAAATTAAACCATAATAACGAGAACTTCATTGTTGAGTGAGAAGTAGGACACGCTAGGAAATTGGAGAAGAGATCGAGGAGAAAATGAGTTTTTTGAAATCTGAAAATGTAATATTGTAGAGTTTGTTGATGTGTTGATCTTATGTGATCTTTGTCATGCGCATGCACATCGCTACACAACATACATCGCTGTCAGAGATACACCACACATCACACAAAACACATAGACGATGTCATACACATACACAAGTGTACCACAATAATCTCAACAGAGAAATTAATATCTCCACAATGCCAACACGGCAACAACACGATTACTCGCAAAACGGTCAAGCCAAACCCACTATGTGCTCGCAAAGAATCCATGTTACATCCAACAAGACTATCCACCATAACCAAGAGCTTGAAGGTTTAACTCGAAGAACTAAAACCTCCAAGTCCTACCTGCAAAGTATACCCCTAGTGGGCTAGCCCAAGAACCCGGCCTAACGGCACTAACGGCCCTACCAGGATTAGCCACTATCTGCAACCTAACTGAGGTACTAAAGTGACATGACAACTGTCGTGCACATTCACATCACTACTCAACATACACTGCTGTCAGAGGTACATACACATACATATAACACATGGACGATGTCATACACATACACAAGTGTACCACAATCGCTCTCTAACTGACAGTTAGGTCCCTCTAACTCCAAATAGCCCCATATCTCAACTACGTGATATACACCTTCGTGGATGTAAGGATCAGGAGGTCGGGTGCTACATCACCCCATCGTTAGTCGCTTGTCTGCAATCCATACCACACAAAGATCTAATCAGCTACCTTTGCTATATACATCGAAGGCAAACCCACTGTCTAATAGAAATGACAATGAGAGAGATGGAGTCAAACACGACATGCGCCAACCTCTCGAACAACCATCACACATCAACATACGGGCTGCTCCACCAGCCGATCCACATAACATACACCTCAAGCCTACACGTACAATTGCTAAGCCTAGATCAATAGTATCATCGATGTTGAGAAGATGACATGGCACGCAATTACGCACATGGTCCTTCCAAACAACACCATCACAATCTTCTAACATGAGTACTCTAGAAGGTAACACCTCACGCACTCGTAAAATAGTGCACCATGCGGTCACATCCAACGTCGTCGGTGCAGTCTGTTGTAGATAGATACAATCGCCAGGATGAAACCTGCGAATCGATGATCGATAACCTCCTCCTCGAATAGTCACATATCGCAACGTGTCTCTATGCTGAACAATCGTTAGGTTTTCAAAAGTCATAGGCACAACTCTCCGAAATGTCTCTACTCGTTGAGAACATGCTCTCACTCCCCTATCCGGATCATCAAGGTTCAGCACCTCATCGGAATCACGACGAATGACTGAAGATAGATCTGAATCTCGGTCATATAATAAAAAATACGGTGAGAAAGAAGCCAAAGACGCTTGTCGACTAAACCGATAGTCCATAGCCAACCATGGTAACTGAACATCCCAGTCTCCCAAGTGGCTCTTTTGCAAGTCATACTTGCGCAATCTTCTCTTCATCGTCTGAACAACCCTCTCCGTGTAATCATCCGTCTCATGATGATCTCGAGATGTAGTTCGATGATCAACCAGTGCTTGATCACACAAGGTCTGAAACTCACCAAGAAATTATGTACCTTGGTCCGTCACCACTTCAGCTAGTGCTCCAAAACGACTCAACACTCAACAACTTTCTCTTCACTCGCCTTGTTTGGTAATGCCACCAACTCAATCCACTTGGAGAAGTGCTCCACCATCACCAACACATACCAGTGGTGACATACAGTCAACGATAAGGATCTCGTAAAATCCAAACTCCAACTCCAACGGCAACCCAATCTCATAATCGACAAGGGGTGTAACTGTGGAGTAGGAGCATTAAATGATGCTCGTACTCGATCGCAAACCACACATCGTGCACAAACTACTATACATTGATGTGCATACCACGCCACCAATACTGTCCTTGGAGTAAGTTGTGCGTACACTTCACTCCAAAATGTCCCAACTCCTCATGGGCATGTCGTACTAACTGTGCCCTATGAGATGAATGTGACACTATCCATACTCTCTCATCATCTCACACTCGAAGTACATGTCGTCCTTCTCGTCGAAATCTCTTTGCTCGTTGGAGGACGTGATCTCGCTCCTTGACACTTACTATGCCACCATCACGCCAATACATAGATACTCCATTACGATCACATCGTCGTGGATATCTCGCTGGTATGAAACACCATGTCCACCCTCATGATCTGAGGACTCACCATCTACTCTTTGATCCGAGAAAGATACGATATGGCCCTTCATACTAGAGTTCATGATCAACACACAAAGAAAGACAAATGCATGCCACCTTGGCACTATCTCCTCATCAACCTCGTTATGCCATCGAGTTCCAGTCTGATCCTACTGACTCGTGCATGAGTTACGACTCAACGCATCGACATCTAGGTTTATAACTCCAGGTCTATGCACTACTTGGAAGTCATACTCCTATAAGATTAGAGCCTATCGTGCAAGCTTCCCTATAAGCTTGTCGGACTTCATCAACCACTTGAGCAACTGGTGATCAGTGATGAGAGTAAAAGAGTTCCCAAACAGATACATCGGAAGTGTGCAACAACCCACACTGCAGCTAAACACTCCCCATCGTACGAACTTCATCTCATCTCCGCCGACTTGTTTAATCGATTGGCATATGCCACCACAAACTTCTTTTTCTCATCATCATGCTGAGTCAGTACTGCTCCAAGTCTCAACATACTCCAATCAGTGTGCAGTTGGAAAGGACGCCCCCTAACGAATCTCCTCAAGATGAGAACATATGTCTATCCTTGAGCTCTACAAAAGCTCGCTCCTGCTCATCTCCTCACTGCCAGTCCTGGTCCACCTTCATCAGCTTGGTCAATGGCTCCGCAATTACACTAAACTCTTTCACGTATCAACGATAAAAGTTTATCAAACTAACAAATGTTCGTACTCGACTCACATCTGTGAGATACACATCTATGAGATACGTGCAATAGCCTCAACCTTTGTCAGTTGAACACCCAACCCACCTAGATAGATGGTGTGGCCAAGATACTCTTCCAACTCCTAGAAGAACTTACACTCCTCCAGGTGTAACTTCAACCCATGAGCTCTCAACGACTTGAACACATCCCGTAAGTGTCTCTCGTGCTCCTCCACTGTAGCACTATAGACTAAGATCTCGTCAATATAACATCGAACAAAATTCAGTCTTGCTAGGATCCTGTCCATCACCCTTTGGAACTCAGCAAGGGCATTCTTCAAATGATAAGAACCGCCATTGATACAAACAATCCTTGTCGTGAGAGGTAATTTCTCAGAATGATGTCTTGGACTTATCTTCTTCTCTCACCGGCAACTTATGATATCCTACTCGGAGGTCCAAAGTACTGAAGATCTTCACATGCCCCACTGCATCAAAGATCTCCTCAGGTGTGAGCATGGTATACTTATCAGACTCCGTCTGCCGATTGGGACGGTAGTCTCTACACATCCGTCTATTCGTGTAGCTGCCGTACATATCCTTCTTTGCTGGCATAAATGTGATAGATGCATACTCTCCATGCGACATCTCCACCAACCCAACCTCCAACAAGTCTTGAGTCCTACTCTAGATCAAGGCTCTCTCCATGTCACTGTATTTGTAAAGACGTCAAAAGATTGGCTTATGACTAGCCAAATCGATCCGTATACATGGTCCTTTCAAAGGTATCCAAATCCTTCATACTGAAAGTAAAACAATTCTGTAGCTTTTCAGGAATCTTTGAACTCTTCGTCTCTCCTCTCCTATAAGCTTGGGTCCAATCTCCAGCTCTCAAGTATCATTTGTCACCACACGAGAGGTAGAAGACGAAGTCGTAGACTGCTAGCTTGCAGCCTCCTGAGTAGTTTCCTTCTGCTCACCACCAACAACCTCTACCTTCACTAAGCAAAATAGTCATGCGATCCTAGCTGCAAGCTCCACACTCTCTCATATGACATCTCATGATGTCCAAGGATGATGAATTTCACAAGCCTCGTCCCCAATCTTCGCCTCCATTGACGTGATAGACAAAGAGCTCAGAGTGTCTGAATAGTAATATCCGTCGATCACATCCGACGCTGCTCAGCCAATCCAAGGTTAACAATCCACGTCAAGCAATTCAAGTCCATTGCTTGATCCAATATTTGATGATGTGGAGCCTTCGACACCGAAGCTACTGCCGTCGTATTCATAGAGAAACCCATCGCTCGCTCTCTCTCGTCGACATTGAACTCCACCAACTGCCGTAACTGAGCATCTCTCACAAGTCTAGGTCCTCCATCTCTATAAACATGTGACGTTGGAAAGCTCACCAAAGTGAGCAACGCTGCCATGGACCGTTCCACTAGGTTCACCACTATCGTGGTGATCTATCGACGACTCTCACTACTTGAGATCGTCGTCCTGCATCCAAGTTGTCATCAATTGTGAGGTGCGATGGTCGTCTCACTGTATCGTGTATGCAGACCTCCCTCGATAATAAGTTCGTCCATCACAATCATGGACATTGTGCACGACATCCCACTCTCGCTGCATCCAGTAACACTGCCAGTCTAACCCAAGACTGCACTTGGTGCACACTCGTCATCATTTGTGTACGAGCATCACCTAACAAAAGAACGTTCTCCAGGATGTATGTTAGAGAATCCACTTGATGCATCTAGAGATGTCGTAAGATTCATAACATCTCTCAAAACATACTAGATCGTGGATCATGTAAACCTTGACCTCTCCCAACACGCGTGTGATCTTGACATGATCACCCGGCTATCACCAAGTGAATGGTGTCAACAAACGTGAGATCCTGTGCCCTCAACAACAAAATATCCGATGGTAATGCTTGCTGGTATCCTCTGACAGCTGATATAGACAACAACTCAGGATACTTCTGCACCAAGCGTGCCACATGACGCAATGAGATACGTCTCGTAATCTCATCTCTCTCCACATACAAGTATCGCTATACTCGTTGCTTGCCTACAATACCGCAACCAAACCTGTGCTGATTCCTCCAAACAACTACTCCACACATACACCCTCCTCTGGATACTGTCACACAATGGGGGTTGTATCCAACGGTGATAAAGTCACATAGTCAGTAGCAGGAACAATCCTTTGTTCGTCTACTAGCGGTACAAAGGCTTCACTCCAAGACTTTTGCACCAACCGATCAACCTACTGCTGCAACTCTCCACTCGAATTCTAGAGTGGAACATCCAAGGCAGATGGTATTACCGTAGTCATGTTAGGCATGTCCTCCACCTCCTCAAAGACCGGAGTATCCTCCGCATGGACAATGTCTTCTGTCCATTGTCCTCTGCATGATCGAATTGAATCCTGCAACGGATGTCATCGTCTCTGGTGTAGACTCCGTTGTCTCAACTCTAGCACTGAATCACACTGATAAGCGGTCCACTCGTCCCTCACCGGACTGCTAACTTTATCTATAAGATGTTGTCTCCACTCAATAATCGATCACGAACCCCATAACATAGCACCTCCAACTAATACATCATAAGAGTCCACGACCGTAACAATGACCTTGGCCTTCATCATAGAGCCATCTGTGAGATAATCTGATTAGACTCTCACCGTCAACATCTCGTGTGTCATGTGTGCTGTATCCCCTGATCTCTCTAGAGATGTTTGCAGCTGGAATGGACATCTCTCCATCTTGGACTTCTTCAAACCCAAACCAATGCACGCCGCCTTCTCCAACATCAGCGGCTGGGCTCCAAAGTCTAACAATACTTTATGCGGTCGATATACCTTCCCTGAAGGTGTCACCAAACAGAAGATACCACTTCTGTTGTCCAACAACACCACACCTGGTGTCAAACCAGCACGGTCAATCGTCGGCCTAGCTGGTAACTCATCTAACTTGACAGTCGTCGCTTGCCAAGTACCATTGATAGCTGTCCTGATCCTCGACTCTATTGTTACATCTACCATCTCTCGTTGAACCACCTCAGCACTGGAGGTAACTACATCCTCGCTCTCACTGAGCGTGACCGTCAACTAGAACATTGGAGCCAAGCTGACTCATACTACCTCATATCCATGGCTGAAAATAATGAGACTCGCAAAATTGCTATAGCCGTCCCCAACATCAAGTTTGACGCCGCATTCACAGACGTCGAGGGTTGATCCACATCACCTCCACTCATGGATGTCGATGTCTTCAACTTCACTGCATCATCGGTAGGTCGTTTAAGAATCATAGACGTGGTCCTCAACACCTCTGATAACGTGAATGACTGAGGAAGCCTGACATGTCTATCAGTCTCTCCGCATTGTGGACCCAACTCCACCGACGTACCTCGTGGCTCAAAGGCACGTATTGCACCTCGACTCACTGCCGCAGATGTCTCAATCTGTGCCACATCATCCACAAAGTCGAAGTCAATTCCTTCTCCTCCATAAGATGTGAAAGCCTCTTTTCTTGAACCTGATCTCTGTTGAGTCATAACCATACTAGCTATCCTCTACTCCAACTGCTCAATCCGAGCAGCTATACTCGCATTTGACGTGGTAGCAGATGGTGGACTGACTGATCCTCTCCTAGGTGCTGGGGTTCTACCTCCAGCTCGACCACCATGGCCTCCTTGAGCTCCTCCGCCTCGTCTATGATCAGCCTTCTCTTGCCATAGCTCGAGATGGAGATCAAAACAACGGTCACTATTGTGACTTGGTCACCCGCAATGCTCACACTGCCTAGGCACCATTGAGACGTCCCAGACGCTCCTATGTGGACAATCCTTCTGCTGATGAGGATCATCACACGTCTAGCAAGGACTCGCTTACTGCTGACTAGAGAAGGACGGCTTGGATTTCTGTCCATCATGTCCTCCAACATCTCCTTAGGATCGTGACTGTTCAGCACGATCTTTACCACCACCACGCTGTTGCGTAGCCTGTGATCTTCGAGAAGAGGTCATCGTCTCATGTGGTGCCTCCTTGCTAAACCCAGCAGTCACCACACTCTCCTCCATCATGTTGAGCTCAATCCGCTCAGCCAGACCAAAGACAACCGCCAACGATGATGTTTCTAAGGAGAGTCGCATCTCTGACGGTCCTACTTAGCTCTCGGTCCAGTATCCCATACTAGAACTGGACTGCATGTGCTTCCGTCACCCCTTGGGTAACGTTGATCAACCGCCTCATGCGAGTAAACGCCTCGCGTAGGCTCTCTCTAGTCTTCCGCTGGAACTCTTGCAGACTCCTCAACTTGTCGGTCCGCACACCCTGGTAGTTCTTCCTCAAACATTGGAAGAACTGAACCACAGCTTTAAACCCTGGAGGTATCCCGCTCATACTACCACCTGCTCCACTACTAGTGGATGCACCGCTGGTAGTAGTACTCCGCTATCCGTGGATGTACCATTGCTACTGGCACTTGAACTCGTAGGTGCTATGCCTCTCGAAATTATGCTAGTAGTGATAGAAATGTAGTTGAGAGACCAGTGTTGTCTCCACAACTCAATCTTCACGATGTAGTCTCGCATGAACTCATGGAAATCGTCCATCGGCGGTCCCTCCAAGTGTTGAAACAAACCCTTCCACGTCATGAAGGGTGTGAACAGTTGTGACTTCTGCATCTGCTACAGATCGCACCAACTGTCAAACTCATGGAGAAGTCATCTAGCTCAATGATATCCACCGTACTCGAGTATCGTCGAGATCCCTTCGTGATCCAAAAGTATCTACATGGTAGCTCTACTAGATCACCCAAGACAACTACCAAACTGCCTCCATACATGTCTCTATGGACGTGCGAAAAGACAAACGCTATCACAACGACAGCTTCCCCTTAGTACTAAGGGGGCATTCTACACTCCTCTAAGAACGTGCGAAAGGTCTCCTACTACCTTAAACAAGTCTATAAATACTTGCACGCATCCTTGGAAGACACCAAGAGCTATTGGTCTAGTGGTACAGCCAAAGCTAAGAGCTAGTAGTTAAGCACAATCTTCAGGAATAGTGTTGGGATGGGTGACTTGGTTTTACTCACTCCCACACCACTGAAATTGGGCTTAGTTCACGCACGCCAGCAAGCTGACTTGTTGGCTCGGACTCGGGCTCCACCTCCGCCTCCGCACTCTCACACTCGACTCTCACGTCTCACGCACTCACGCACCTCTGCTCCTCGAAGCCTCCTAACACTCGCTCCACACCGCAACACTCCAGCTCACTCTCCACTCCGCTTGGGTAGGAGAAGAACTAGTACTCTCACTCAAATTGCATCAAAAGAGGCTCCGCTACACCAAAATTTGACGTAAAACAGCTCACAAGTGCACGCGGGCAACCAAAAATCTGACGTAAATGAGCAAGAACTACCAAAGTCAATCCAGAAATACCACAACAGGTTCGTGAATGCAAAATTTACACTTCGCAACCAACCACCACTACAAGAAACTTCACACACTCCAGTTTCTACTCGGAATTGCAAAGAATCTGACATAAATGACCTTTTTGCACGTTCGGCATACACGGCAGCGAACTTCAGCATGCCATAACTTCATCGATACTTGACAAAACTCCATGAAACTTGGTGCATTGGAATCATCTCTCCAACGTGCTTCCTATGAGCACACTGCGGCCTGACATTGACAAAAACTTCATCTGCCACGTCCAAAGGTGCACTCCGATCCGAACAGATCACTTCAAGAACATTTCGTAAAATTTCTGCAGTGCTTCCGCATGACAGAAAATCCACAATCAACCCCACAACAGCAATCGATCAGCGAACAGCAAGATATCATGCACCCACACACACCTCGATCGAAGGTACCAGCAATCGAACACTAACGATAACGCTCGAAGATACCAACGGACGATTTCAGATCAGCGAGCTCTTACTGAACTCCGCTTCGACATGCATTCAGTTCTTCGAGTAATCTCAACAGAGAAATTACCATCTCCACAATACAAAACATGGCAACAATGATTAGTCTCAAAACAGTCAAACCAAACCCACTATGTGCTCGCAAAGAATCCAGGTTACATCTAACAAGACTATCCACCATAGCCAAGAGCTTGAAGGCTCAACTCAAAGAACTAAAGCCTCGAAGCCCTACCTGCAAAGTATACCCTTAATGACAAGAACCCACCCTAATGACACTACCGATCCTATCGAGATTAGTCACTACGCACTCGGTCAACCTAACCGAGGTACTAAACTGAAGTGACACCATCGTGGAATGTCAAAACATATGAAATGTACTTGTGTGAGAAAAGTTATTTGGTTACACATTGATAAGAATTGTGAAAATAGACATCAAACTGTAAAGAGTTCAGAATGGAGTTTGTGAACACCAACATGTACATTGATATGCATACTGTATGTTGATGACTTTAATTATGAAAATTGACCACATCTGGAGAAACATAGGTATTTTAAGTCAATAAAGGACAATGAAATAGCACAGATAAAATAACACTTGACTAGCTTTATAAGCTTTAGAACTTTCTTTACTAAACAGTTGTGAGATCGACTGTTACGGATAACTGACTAAAAGTGTAAGATATAGATCTTGGTTTAAAACCCTTTCAAGATCGACTTTGCCATAATAGGTTGACCTCTCCGGGAATTACATGGCGTTCCAAGTTGCTCGCCTTGGGATTACTTAGGAAGCTTGGGTGCAAGACACTAAATGTCTCTCATTAAGAAACATTTAGAGACACGTCCACTTACTCCAACACTAGTGCAATCACTTGGTGTGTATGCTAGAGATGAGATTATAGTCAGAAGTCCAAAATGAATCATATACTAGAGGACTAACTCTTTTTCTAGGTGTGGGGTAATTAGTATGAATTGCGGTGTTATACTAATTACGGTGTTGACATCTCTAAGTCTAGGAGTAGTGAGATGACACAAAGATGTTGTGAAATCTTGAATTTTTATGTCATACTTGTGCATACATTGATGTTCTAGAACCATCTTAATTAACTCAGATTTCATTCAACGGTACATGTAGATTATTTTTATTTTTTTGTCTTTCATTTATGACAAGCACATAAGCATTACTTGTTAACTTTTCTTTGAGTTTTATTTTCTGGTGTCATCTATTTACAAACACCATCCTTATCATACCTTCCACCTGTAAGATCAAGATTTTATTCCATAGAGACGGAGAAATCCTAGATGAGGGACAGCAGTTGATTGGAGGATCAAGGAGATCAAGGAAATTACCCAGAGCTTTCTTCATAGAGAGTCCACATCAAAGAGATACGAAAGATTCTGTAAAAAGAGACATTTTGTAAACAGAAAATTCAGGTTTCTAAATAGAAGCGCTAGTGGTTCACAAAAATAGTTCTTTTTTCAAATTTCGGAGTTTTAAAGTGCAAGAGATTGAATATCGAGTAATTTAAGATTAAAAAATTATATATATGTGTGCGGACTTGAGAATGAAGATTTTGAGAGATTTTGTTTTAATTATTTTGTAATTTATTTCAGAACGGGGTTTTTCATTTTGCAAGGAGGGAGCAAGAGCTCCTAGGGCCTTTTCTCACTGAGCTTAACCTCGCTCAAGTTTTCTTGTTAGACAAGTTCACGCTAGCAAATTTGCATATGCTAAAATTAATTGTAAAATACTAAGTTCCATAGTTCTGTCGAACAGAGGGTACTCTAGAAGGTACTTTCTAGAGTTCTTTCGTATTTTTTTGTGTGAATTCTTTTAACTGGAAAAGAGAAAACAATAGCAATAAAGAGAAGCACTTGCGAGACAAGCAGGTTACACCTTGGAAATGAATAAGAATGCTCGATTGCTTCGGGAACTTTTGCTTCCATCATGTTATTAGAAAGTGCAAATATTATATATATATATTCTAGACTAAATTATGATAAAATTGAATTTATCTACAAATATTAAATGATGGTTTAACTTACCGTCACGAGAACACGCAAAACGAATCCTTAAGTTAAACGCAGAGAAGAGTGCCTTCAAGAGGACATGTGCAACAACCTACTCGACAAGAAAATTGTTTTAATTAATTAATTGTTCTATTAATTTTTTTGAAAAAAAAGTTAAATGACAAAATAAATTACACGTCAAAAAGTCCCCTTCCCCCCCCCCCCCCGCACCTTTATCCTGTATCCACAAGACGTATAATTATGTTAACTCATAACAAAACGAGGAGAAGAGGCCCTCAACACTGTGTGCCCTCAGACTACAGGATTCGACCCCACGAGCATCTACCTATGGTAGGATGGTGTCGGGTCAGAACCGGAGCTAGGGGAAGTTGGATGGTTCGTCGTGCAAGTCCTTGGCGTGAAAGTCCCCCGACTCCCGGCGGAGCCACGTGAGAGCTGTGTTCTCTAACCGCCACGTCAGTCGGAACGGTTGCGGTAAGTTCCCGTAACATTCTCTAACGAAAGGTTCCTTCTGCAGTAGCTGACGCGGTATGTGTGAAGCATACGTGCGAACCACTGATCGTCGAAAGTACAGTGCAAGAGTCGAGTAATGGCGGAGTCAGACAGACAGGGCAGTAAGTGAGTGAGTGACGGTGAGACCGTGAGAGAGATTCTGATACTCCTGCTGCTAATCGATCTGGTCTCTGGATTTCCAATTTTCTCATAGACAGACGGGTCTTTCTGTGAATCTTGACATGTCACGCGCTGGAGAACCATGTACGATACAGTACTGAGAAGGTAGAGGGCCACTGCTGATGATGTCGGTGACGATATAAGTGACCACTTTTCTCATTCAGATCATTTTCTTCTTCACGCTTGGAGGTTACCATAGACCAGGTGATGGTGATGTCTTGCTGTACTCATCTACACTGTACTTTTTTTTTTTTTTCTCATCTACACTGTACTTGTTTGTACCTTTACGTCTTTGGTGTGATGATTGTCGTGATTGCCAACTCCTCGAGGCAACAGCTTTATGTGAGATGTCCAACTGTTCCAAGTGGACTCAAAAACTTTGCCTAGGATACAGATTTCAAGATCAGTTGGATTTGTTTCCTGTCAAGTTCAGTTGGATGATGCACGATAGACGTAGTTTAATGCTCGGGAAGCGAAAAGTTGTAGCTGAACGATTGAATCACTGACTACCGTTATTACGTACTAGTTGCCATCATTACGTAACAAAGATGTGAGTGAAGACTGAACCCACTGCGGCGGGAGGAGGGAATTATTATTATATTATACTACTGTAGTTTCCAGTCTCATCAACTCTTGCATAAGATGTTTATTTCGGTTACGTCGTAGGTCGGTTCGTAGTCACTCCAGATGTTACAGTACCATCACGTCTGAACGTTTGATCTTCTTCTTCTACCCAGTAAAAGTCTAGAGTCTAGAGTCTAGACTCGAAGACTTTTGCTGGAGACTGACTGGGACTGTGGAGTTTCAGCAGACACCGTCACATCACCTACGGTACGGTACTGTGGACGACGCGATATGATGATTCAGTACTGTATCCACAATGATCACTTGGATGTTTCTACATTACGGTTGCGTTAAGTGAGGCGAGAAGGAGTAGTGTGCCGGCTCCCTCCGACCCTCTGCGGAGATTCGACTGTTGTTTGCGGGGTTTAGGTTTCCCGTCTATCGTTGACTGTGACTGCAGTCACTGCACAGTTACAGTACAGAAGATGTTCATGCCACGCTGACGCTGAGCTGAGGGCGAGAAAATATGAGAGCGACAAAGATTCCCCCCAGAGCCGACATACAAGCAACGCAGTAGATACACCGACCGGATAAGTGAAGAGTTTAGATCAAGCCTTGCAAACTGCAGAAGGATAGTTTACTCGACCACGTGCGTCCATCGTACTCCATCCAGGAAGCTTGACGGATGCTGACGGTTCCCTACAGTAATTACAGAACAGTACTGGACGTCCTTCTACTGGCATTACCATGAACACCAACCAAGTATGGCTTGGGACGCTGCCCTCTCGGGTAACGCAGTTGTTCACGATCCAAGCTCTGGTGGTTTGGAAGAGTATGCTTGTGAAGAGAAATAAGAGGCCAAAACAGGCAGATCACGTATGCAAATTGACTCCAAGCGTGAATTAGACCAAGTCGAGGTGAAACTGGGCGCGGACGTGGTTTTAGAAAGCTTATATATCGTTGCTAGATTATAGGATCTGAACTTGAGGACAGATCCGCGAAGCCAGCGATCGATCGACAATCTGAAAGAGTCTGGAACATCTTTTGAGGGCGACTGAGTCGTCGCAGTGAGCAGAAGAGCACACAGTGAGAAACAAATGCTCGACAATCGACTGAATTCAGATCACAGTTGTTATATATTCATGTCACTGGGGCAAAAATATCCAACCGTTCGCCTTCTGCTGAACTTCCTCGTGACGTGACTCACCCTTACGAAGTAAGAAATATGTCGGGGAGGGTAAAAATTCGAAGACCTATGCTCGACGCAGCAGCTTAACAGTTGGAAGATTATTTTCTAGAGAAGTTTAGGCTAAGAGAAGACTCGACGAGGGTGAAACAGAATTATGTCTCATCAGAATGACAGCTTGTCCATGATCATCACGGTACTACAGTCACAAGCTGATTTGCAGGGACGGGTTGAAGATGAACATGTGTTCAATGCATGACTGACGATTCGAGAGGAAAGGGCATTCGAGAAGCCGAGTCCAGGAGTTTTGGACCAAATCGTAGACCAAGACGATGGAACCATCGAGGTTCGAGACGTAGATGGTGGAGCCTTGCGCAGCACATTTAAGCGAATCGAAACAGTTCTTGGTCAGATACTGCTGCCGCATATCTTGTGGAAGTGTTGACACGTCTTGCCACACCATCGTCGACCGGTTCAGCCTCCAAACCTTCAGTGCTGTCGGCTCGGGAATGAATCCTTCTTCCCAGCATGGATCGTATCCTCCTACCATGACCATCTCACCCAGGCTTTCGACCAGGTGAGGATACACTGCAAAGTCGGGCAGGCTAGGCGAGAATTCACTCCAAGAGCTCGAGCCTCCCGAGGCGGATCCATCGAGCTCCATCTTTATGATTTTATAAGGTAAGCACGTGACCCCGTACAAACAGTTGTTGATAATGACCCCTTCGGACTCAAAGCCCGTGACTTGTGAGGGCAATCCTCCACTGGTCTTCCACACTCCGGTTGCAGAATCATAAATCTTGGTGCGCAAGTCGGTCAGTCCATTGAGACCAGCTTCAATGATTCTGTAGCCTCGTCCAGGTTCCGAGCTGCAGACCATGGATGTCAGGCTCGACATGCCCAGTCTGTAGTGCTCGTTCTCTGAGAAGAGCGAGGGAAGTTGCTTCCATGTCTTGGTCAGAGGATTGCACGTCAGGAAGATGGTGTCGTCTCTGTAGCCTACTCGTGCCTTGAGATACAGAAGACCTCCACCGGATTTTATGATGGAGATTTCCTCGAGCTCCGGCAAGAAACTCAGTGTGATTACGTCCCATTTGCAGAGCAAGACATTGTACACATGGATGAGGGGATGAGATGTTACTGTGGTCAGACATAGGAGATACGGCTGAGGTGATTGTTGGACCTCAGACACACTTGTTGTACGAATCGAGGGACTGTCCACCAGAGACCTTCTGGAGGAGAGCAGACAGTTCCATGTTTTACACACGCAGCGCAGCCGGAGGACGTCTGGTATAGGCAAGAATACCAGTACTCTCTGCATCAGATCCTCCGGTAGTCTACTCCACACCTTTTCATCCATGGAATCGTGGCACTTCAGTCTTCGTAGAGCCATGCTCGTACGCACTTAGCTCTCGGCCCGTTACGGACGAACTCTACAGTTAGACTCCGTCTGACCCCAAGGAAGGACGAGCGTATAAACCGACAGACAGGCAAAATCTGTATTTTGTCGATCGAGGTGGAATTTGAGCTGAGCTTATCAGACGGAGTCCAGTTTTCTGTACGGTGTTATGCTCACAAGCAAGTTGGATCAATGAGATGGACCCGATCAGTAGCTTGGTGTAGTGTTGGAGCTCATTTACGAACGTGTCGTTATGTATTCCTTGAGAGAAGATTTCCAAATAACAAGGCGACCCCCCAAAGAATGAAGATGGACGCACCAAAAGCAACAATTCAACCCAAGCTAGTTGACGGCCAAGCCGAGTGAGCTTAAACCTCGTTCCACGATAATGCCTATCCGATCATGCTCCTCGAAGTGAATGAGGTGAAAGAGGATTCAAAGCCCCCGGCTCAAATTCCACCAGGAACTCAACTCAACTCCAGCAGCAACACTAACAACAAACGTACGTAGATCCCCCCTCGATTCAGTCGTAATGCGAGCTCAATCTGACAGACAGAACCCAGTAAAATAATCCCTTTCGTCCCCTCCCGTCTCTGCAAACAGGCAGCTTCCTGGAGCGTGAAAGGGTGATAGTTGCTTGGAAACCAGTGAACATAAGAAACACGAGGGGGACGACGAGTGCCGAACTCTGACAAACAACAGAAAAACAGCTCTGAGTGATCGATCCAGAGGGGACAGAGGTATGATGCTGTCTGAGAGTGTCTGGTCTAGTACTTGCAATCATGGGCTTAATAGTCTGCCATTCGGGCACTCTTTCATTCACAGCACGGGGTCCAGTATAACGACTCCTAGAGCTGATTAACGGATCGTTTCATAACCGTAATACCGCTCGCCAGAGCTGTGTGTCATGACACGAATATAATCGATTGAAACAGAAAAGACTAAATTCACAGCATTATTCAATTCATATTTCGCTCTGAATTCAAATATCGCTCCCCGTCAGATCCATCTCATCGAGCGGTTCCGACAGGATATCACTCCATTTCTACATCCACCATAAGATGGCACGAATCCGACGGTCCATGCTGCATGGCTATGATAAAAGTATTAGGTCAGGCTGATGGAAGCCACCGAGAGATTTACCGGGAGAGCAGCCTCTTCCTGCTCGCTGTCGGCTGCTGCTGAGAAAAGAAACGAAAGAACGAAAGAAACGAAAGATTGTGAAAAGTCATGCCGGGAGAAGAGAGAAAGAGAGAGAGAAGAGAGAGAGAGCTCAGAGGAAGGGAGATGATCGAGGGACGGGGGGGAAGATGGACTGGTGGAGTTGCGCATGTTTGGCACGAGCGAAGCGGGAAATAAAGAAAGGGAGAGGAGGGAGGGAGCTCGAGGGAGGGAGGGAGGGGGAAAGGTAAGCCTGCCAGTATTCATGATTAGAAAGGAGGTGACGAGAGATTATTAGTGCTCGAAGAGGTTGCAGTTTTAATAATTGGAGTTCTCGTTTGGCCTGCTGCCTGCTTCGCCCAGCACGGAGATTCAGTTGATTATTGTGCTCGTGAATCTGAGCAATCTGAGCCACCCTTCACTTCCATTGTTACCGACCGGACCGGCAAGTCCAACTGAGCTGCGCTACTGCTGCAGCATTGGCTTGCGGCGTCCTGTGAGGCTGTTACACCTTCATCATCTGGACTCATCAAACTACGGTACACATCCGGTATACATCCGGAACATCTCTCTACTCACTCCATTGCGATTGCCACGCTCTTGTTTGTCCTTCCACCTCATGCATGACTCAGCCGGCCATTCTCCCACTGGTCGTTTGGCTGTTGACGACTGTCTGTCCAACAGCTCGGCAAATCCCCAACCGAGAGATGCTCCATAACTGCAGTTGGGTTGTGTTCAACTTCCAAGACTGTTTACTGCTAGCAATTCCTCGACCCACAAAGCTTTAGGTAAATCATGCAGACTATTGCATAGAACGAGAAGGTGAGAAGAAGAGTCTTCGACGGTTTGTCGAAAACATACTGCATGAGAGTTTTGTAGTTTGCTGACACATACTTTTGACTGCAGTCGCACTAGAAGGGATATTCAAGTTTCGAGTTGCCAATGTAAGAGAAAAAATACAGTAGTGTGAGGGAAATACGTTTTGTCGTTGAATGAAACATTAATTATGATTCACTTTGAGATTTAGCTCGCATTAGATTTTCTTTTTCTTTTCGTTTAACGCGTCAACTTAGTGAAGAGTAGTTACAAGAGAGCTTCATTCATGAAAACTCATTCTACTCTATCATTTGCAGCTACCTAAATAAATTTTTGATTTTCACAAACTATTTAATTACTTATTTAGACCTCGATACGCTTACAAGTACTCCTGGTAACCGAGCACACCTGTGGGTTTTCCTTCAGAGAACTCAGAAATATAACCGTTAAGCACAAAATGTTTTAGATGATGAAATGATTAAAATCTTCATGAAGTTGCCCTGGCACTATACTATATATGCATCCAAAGGGACCTCAGCAGAGAGGAAGCTGCAAAGAACAGAAGCTATAGAATTGTGCGTGTTTGCTTAATATTCCATCTACGAATTATTTTGTGGTTAAATGGAAAATAATTCAAGAAAGATGTTTAAATATGCAGAGAAGAGTCTGAAACTGGATTGTATTCAGTTTCGAGCCTTTCAAAGAGAACTGAAGAAGCTTAATTAAATGCTTCTAAACGTAGACAGTTTGTCTTTTCTTTTCTATGAACTTAAGAAGAAAAATAATAGATTATGCTTTATTTCACTTTCCTTAGCTGAGGGGTTACTGAAAGAGAAGTAAGCCTATAAACACAATGTAAGAGGTGTTCCATAAAGTCTTTCTTCATGGAATGAATTATGATTTTATTCTTATGCTTTCATTTTTATATAAATTAAAGTCCTCGCATATTGACCTCTATCATCTCAAGATGGAAGAGGTGAAAGGTAATAAGATGGAATCATAAGACTACGGCTAATTACTGGTCTAGATCAGCCGGAAAACTTCATGCCTTGCAATTCTCGTACCAGAGAAAAACGTGAAATAGACTCCAAAACTACTCGCACGCCAGGGAAGTGATAGAGTTCATATCTTTACAAGTCCTGAAAAGGATTGGACCAATAAGCACACCAGAGAAAGTTATGGAGTTCATATTTACAAGGTGCTCAAATGATTTAAGTTTTAACCAAGAGTTACCTCATGGATATTAGTGGAGATATCTTCCAGAGTTATAAATGGGAACAACATAAAACATTACTTGGTGTTAAATAGCACAACAAACCCATAAGCATAGTGCACCTGTTGCAACGCAGTGAAAGGACGAATACACAATTCACTTTAATTTTGATTAAAATTTTGCCAAACCTTTCCTATCATAAGATTAAGTTATGTACTCGTTATGTAGTTTGACAGTGAGATTAGATGATCGTATTGCAGGTACGGCCTCAAGAAACAGAGGCCTCCTCGATCCTCATGATCCATGTAATGATAGATCCCTCGTGGGCGATGTCGTGAGCTCGTATTCTACCCACGCTATTGAGTAGTCTAGCCAAAAGAAGTGTCCTACTAGTTGAATTCTCCAAAATAGCAAACCCACACAGTTTGACACTTTCGGTGAGTGGAGATCAGATTATGCAGTATAATTACCAAGTTAAATAGGGTATTTCTTTTATTTAATGTAAAATATTAAAAATTGGTACAAATGGAGAGTATTCTTAATTTCTAAATGAGTAGAGTATTTACTATTTTATATAGAACAATAGATTCTTTTGAGAATATTTTTTGTTTATAAAATATAGAATATTTTAATTTATTCTCTTAGAGAAAATAAAATATTAAAATATCTCTTTAGTCGTATGTATTATCAACAAAATACAAAGAATTATCCCCCAAATTATATAGTTGGATTATATCTTGTTCGTACTCTTCATCGATAATACTGCAAATTAATTATCATTCAAAGAACATGATTAGATTTTCCAAATTAGAGATATAAAAAAGTACTAACGTTTCAGCACCAGGGATACCATCAGACAGTATATATGTGACCAAAGTAGAACTTGTGGATGATAAAAGTGCGAGAATAAAATATTCCTGCTACTGTAATACATGTTTTGCTATTCATAAGAAAACAATCTTTGTAAATGCAAATAAAATTAGAACTGAATTAGGAGAGAATTATGAATAGAAATAACTAGCTCCTGGAACTCTTGACTAGATCTAAGCTTGGAAGGAAAGAATTAGATCAACAGTTGCGAGGTTTCTGTTGCAAAGAGGATGATTGTTTTCTCCACCATGCATTGCATTGCATTCCCACCCTTCTCGTCTTTCTCTTTTGCTATACTTCCAGCTCGCTATTTGCACTCGGCTGATCGAGAATTTAATGATTCCAAATTCGCAGAAATAATCATGAGGGCAGAAACAACAATTTTCTGATAATATTCATGACCAAAGCTAGTGGAGACCATGGTTACAGTATACATCGATAGACAAGATGTAAAATCAGGCCAAAGGTGTAGCAGTTTTACATACAGTGATTGTCCGAATCAATCAGCTACTTGGTTGCCTTTCGTAGAGCCAGGTCCGATAAAAACTTACATATAAGATAAAGGTCTTCAGTTAACCCAGTCGGTCTCATTACGCCACTGTAGTTCTAGGAGCTTACTAGATTGGAGACAGATCTAAGTATACGTAGTAACGAGTCTGAGTACTACAAGTTTGACTATAGAATTAAAACAGGTTTCTGGATTTTGAAGAAAAGAAGCGTTTATACATAACATTTCAACTGTGATGGTTCACAGCAATAATCTCAATAGGGGTGTCAATCTAACGAAGCGACAATCATAACTAGCAGGATACGCGTCCGGTCAATTCTGGAGAGTGACTCGGTTCGTCTTGATATTCATCTAACTATGATTAGTGTCACATAATTATGTGACACTAATCATGATACTTATTGGATAATTTTTTATTTATAGTGATGATGGTCAATTTCAAGCTGTCTCTATTCTCTATTCGCTCTATTCCTCTTCAGGAATAGAGCGAATTAAGAGAATTAAGCTATGTGGTAGAGCTGCTTTTGAACACTATATATTGACACACTCCAGTACATTCTTCTCTATAGTGGCGTCCTTCGATGTCACTCTTCTAGTGGAAGTGGGAATGGAAGTGTCATCGAGATTGTTTGATAACAAAACTTCTCAGTGAAGCTTTTGGTTGCCTCAGATCGATGTCAAGATAGGTGGAATAACTTGACTCCAAGCAGTACATATTGAGACTCGAGAGGATACATCTGACTAGTACACTCCATTCCAGCTGAAAGCATGTGTAGTAAACAAATAGTCAGATCGAGAGGGTTAAATTTTGCAGAAACCTACAGCAGAAACGCTAAAACCCCCTCCTGGTAAAAGGGTACTAACAGGAATATTCTCCTTAGATTCTTATTTTGAATTCAAGGTCCCGCTCTGGAATCTGGAACAGAGAAAAGTCTGAAATTTGTAGAACTGGTTTTTGATAATTTTTAGATCAAAATTAGAATCTTTTTAACAAAAATATAACGCTTTTCAGTCGCTTTCCAACGCTATCTATCACCTCAAAAACGGAGGTCAGACTCAGTCGTTAGAAAAATGCGCAGTTTCATGTTAATGCACGTCGAAAAGTGAAGAGTCTGGGTAACACAGAACCTAAGTATCAGAAACGGGGGTTTAATTTGCATGGCCATGGGTTCTCATGCAGACGTGGAGAAAATCATGATGAATCAAATGATGTAAACATCATCCAATTTGCACTGATCATCATGATTATTCTAAAAATCTAGACAAACGGCCTCTGAGTTATACTTAGATTTCAATACCCATTTCAGGATGATTTACCATATTTGATTTATGAAAGGACAACGTTAACGTTCATTTTGCTACAAGTATATTTTACCAAGATCTTTTCCCTGAGAACTGTGGCTGACTTCAAAAGAAAGTGATCCAAGGATAAGATTTGAATCTGAAGGATTTTTAAAGTTTAACGAGTAAAAATTTTCTGTATAAGTATCTATATTAGGTAATAAAAGGGTGACAGTACACCCATCAACTTTATTATCAACACTTTCAGTCCTAAATTCTTGCAACTGAGTCTCCACTCTCAAGTAATAGACAATTTAGCGGCAAGATAACCAAAATGAGATTCAAATATTACAGATCTTTTTGTAGTATTCAGTGGTTTTTTAAATTTATAACTATTGGGTTGTTTCAAAATATGGGTGATGATCATCATCACATGATCACTTACATATCTAGAACTACCAATCACTTAGACTACTTAGAATCCATTTTCTAAGAATTATCACGTCCTCTTCTTTCTACCGATTGTGTAGCTCTTTCTTACTACTGTTTTCCACTCTTAACTCATTCTTAATATTCTCTTCCACGTCCTTGTACATCTAACTGTTCTTGGCTATCTCTTATCAGAAAAGATGTAAGTGTTAAGTAGAAAGTCTACATTAAGCTTTATGAAAGATTATATTCATTTATAACTAAACCTGGCCTGGAGTTGCAAACAGAGCCAGACATAACCCATAAACAAATAATGGAATCTCAAACTATAAGTTTGAGAGCCTACTAACAGAAACTTATCCGTTCATCCACCACACGAATTTACTCCTTAAATCTTCCGGCCTTCTAAGTGTACATGGGTGAATATCCTCTACATCCTATAAAGAATCATATAGGTTACCAAAAGATTAAAAGAAAAGTTCGTTGTGCCTGATAACCACACTTTGCACACTACTAGACTTGGTGCAACTGTGAAATTTATCGAAGCGGAGAGAGTGAATAATAAGACTAACAACACCCAGTCGTGGAAAAGTGATCATGAACAGCAGTTACAAAAATAATCCAGAGGAGAAAAAATGATAAGCAAATTTAACAAACATTCCATACCTGAAACTAACAAGAGACTCCAAGACTTGTATTTCATGAAAGCTGATATGAAGAAGAGAACTTGCATTGTAACGTTGATAGAACACTCGGTTAAGGATTTGTATCTGTATCTCATCTACTAATACTTCTCGGTTCAACCCCCGAGCAATAGCCAAGGGTATCAGATTTGTTTCTATTTTTTTTTAGTACGGTTTAACCTCATGTCCTTTTCCAAGAGGGTATTTATATTCGGGGTATAGTGTTTAGAGATTGGGTACACTGTTCTACTCTATTCGGCAGGGTTCGAAGAAATTCCATATTGATATTTTCTTAGAGATTGCTAGGTGACTGCTAGGTTTTGTTTTCAAAAAGTGAAAATAAAACCTTGTCTATTTAAGGTTTTATTTTCACTTCTTGAACTTTTTGTATCTCTGAGGATTTTATTTTTTATTTTTTATTTGTTCATCATTCGATTATGTCCTCAGTTCTTGTATCCATCTCCTACTTGCAGTCAAATTTTTTTATATTTTTCATTTTTTTAATATCCGTATTCTCACTCATGCTGCCATGGGAATTACTGAAAAAATGACTGAACAGTAGTCTCGAAGTAATGACAACAAAGTTCTGAAGCAAACGTGAAAAATTTGGAAGGTCCTGAATGAGACGAAGAGAAGTGGGAAAACATTCGAAGGTCTTGAATGCACTGAAGAGACTTTGAACTCCGGACCAGTGCAGTTTGGTGTCATGCAGTCAGTTAGTTGCAACCACTAAAGCATGTAAAGGATTTTGCAACCACTACAGCCTCTAGAACCTCTGAATTTTCGACTTGTTTCGAGAATTTTTCGAAGTTCAAGCAGTAAACTGAACCGCTCACTTAACCACTCCAGCGAAATTAGCTCAAGTGTAATATAAACAGAAAATGATTTCGCTATTATTGAAACTACAGTTGAAACTTAACCACTACACTAGCGCAAATCTTTTGCTACGTGATAGCTTCTGAACTCTAAAGCAAAACTCTTCAAACTCACATCCAAGCCTGAACCCATAGTCCTGCCTCGGTATAGTTTAGCTAAGCATTCTGAATAATAATTTCCGAAGGATTGTATATTTGAAAAGGTATCAGTAAAATGTGACATTTCACAACAGAGACGAACATTTTACGATCGTCAAGTAACTTGCAACCTTGCAGATTCACAACACTAAAACATACTTCAAGGGTCCTTGAAGCATCAAGGAGCTGAAGACGACTCCAAATACGTAGGTAACGCATCTCTCACTTCACTGATACTCTCTCTGACAGAGTTCTGGACATTGTCGGTGCTCGTTGTTCTAGAGGATGTGGTTTGAGCTGAGTCTACATCTACCACAACTCTATGGTGCACTAAGAAATTATGTAACACGCAACAACATTTCACTATTTCTGCTGTCCATTTCACGCTACTTCTGATTCCAACGCTAAGAATAGCACAGAACACTGAAAGCTTGCTCAATACATAATCTATCTTTTATCTGCAATTCTATGAACAATATATGTACATGTGACGACCTCAGATTCAGCAAAAATGAGGGCATTAATCACCTTTTCATCGTGTAGCTAAAGTTCTTAACAAATACGGATGTTTTGGTAGTGTAACTATGGGCTCTGATAACACTTTGAGGTCTCAAATATGGGTCCACATGACAAAGGTTTTGAGAACTCGTGAGTCGTGGTTTGAGTCAATCCACCCACAACTCACATCGAGAAAACAGTTTTCTCGATGTGTCGCATACATACTGCAACACTAAGGAGTGATATTGCTTTCTGTTGTAATATTCTCCAAGTAGCTCTCTTATCTTAATATGTGAACCGTCTATGACATCGTGACAATTGGGTAGTTCAGCTTTCATGAAAAGACCATGAGAAACTCGTTCCATAGCGGGTCAAGTAGACCATTGGACAAACTGAGGACCAATGACTCCATTCAGCACTTACAACATCTGCAAATACTTCTTGAGAGGTGGTCTCTCTTATACCAAACCTCTCGCCCACCTGAAAATGAGTCATGTCTGGTGTCACTCTACTTGGACCCACATGTATAAAAAATTAATATTCATTATCAGAAAGCTGTCCCCATCGAGGTTCGAGTTGGAGCAGCGTTACTCAGGTTAAGTTAGAGGAACAAGGCCTTAGGCATTTGAAGGATTCTAATCCATCGATCTTCCTCCTAACTCTTCATGAGATAATAGTCAAACCATATTAATCTCCTTGGTTCCAAGATAGCATGAATATCTGCAGAACATGGTAATTATACCATAATTTCAGAACTCATATACTTGAACAGTAAACTTGTATAGATAGATAATTATACATGGTAACGAAAGATATCAACTATTCTTTGAATGGAACATCAGTTGGTTAGCAGCCGACCTTAAACTGTAAAAGAACGAGCAACAACTCAAGACTTCACATAGTAAGTGAAACAAGAAATCAGCTCTTGGACCTGAAGCAAGTCTAATTCAAGGAGAGCTCAAAGTTACTCCAACAGAGCAAAGAGGGAAGCACACAAGTTTTGAAGGAATTAAAAAGCACTACGAAAACACTTAACTTTAACAATAGTATCCAAGCTCAACCCGAACTTTAGCAAACTAGGGAAAAAACTAAACAGATTAACAACACATACAACAATATGCGAAACTCGATACTGAACTAGATCAATGACGAATCAACGGCAGCCCATGTCTTTCGTTGAGAATTTGAATACATAAATTGTATCACAAATACATACATGGTTGATTCTTCGAAATGAAGATACAGCAAAAACTAAAATGTGTAGATACCAATCAGAACTAGAATAATGAAACCGTTCGAAACTATTTAGTTCTGATCAAGGCGCTGCCAATGTCAGCCATCGCCCCTGTCATCTTGTCCAACACATTCACAATTTGACCCGAACGAATGTTAACTCCTTCGTGTTTGCTCTTATCTTGCGGGAGTTTTTGAGCTTCTAGTTCTCTATAGATACTCAACTATCAATTTCTAGTTTCTGTTTCTCTAGCTCAACTATAGAGCTAGAAAAACACATGAGAGTTTGATTCAGAGCAGAAGCAGAGCAGCTCATTTCACGCTTCAGTTTTCCTGAGTTATGACGACTGGACTCCTCAGCATCAGTCTCGGCTGAATTTCAAACGTCAGAATCCGGTTGAAGATCCGACTGGACATTATTACTGTCCGGACCTGCATGACCATGACTCGGGCTAAGAGATTCAGCCATGCACGGTGGAGTAGTGTCAAGTCAAAGACCATACCAACAATCATTGAGCGGGTAGTGGTGCGATGGGTAATTCAAGGGGAGTTTCTTCTCTTCACGTTCCTGCCAACTCAACGGGGAGTACGAGACATTTCCAAAGACCTTGTTATGATTCAAATTTTTCTGTACTCGATAATCACGGTCTCTCACTTGTTTTTTTATCACAAAAGTATCTGAGATAACCACATCTTTTGCACAAAAGAACGATTGGACGTACTGAAGCTTGCTCACTGCTGTGAACATTTTCTTTAGACTTGAACTCCTATTCTGCTCCTCAGGCTCTATTCACTTCGCCTCAGTCAGATACCACTTGCCAATCTTGCCACACAAACCTACTCTACTTATGATAATTATCTGACATTGGCGACTCTGACTGAAAGGCAGTTTCAACCTCAGAAATGGAATGTGATCCAACGGTATTGCTTCCAGTTGATAGCCGCGACACTCCTTCATCTCGTGCTGCCTCCTCGGCATAAACAGTGTCTAGAAAACTTCTCATGATATCGTGGAGATTGGGAGGTGGTGCATACACTCGATCATGGTGCCCAGAAATAAAATTAGGAAATGACAGCTCATGTCGAATCTGACTGTCGGGTCTCAGAATTCTCTCATTTGAATCATCGAGCTGGCTCTTTATAGACACAGAAGGCTCATCTGCAACGAGATCAAACAGTTCTAAAATCGTTCGTCTCTAATCTATCTGCACTCACCACTCAACAGTACTAAAAAATGAAAGTAACGTTAGTACACTGTAAACTAGGAACGAAAATGCAAAGACTAGAGAGATTTGACACAACGCAAGTCACTGAACTGCGAAATTTTTCATTTCGTCTGTCTGATTTTCTTATCGTGAATGCTCAACTCTGGAGAGATGAGCATTTCCCGCTCCATGGCAACACAGGTGGACTCAATGTCTTTATTCCGACTCGTGCGAAAGATCCAAAACTTGATATCGTCTTCTAGACCTCACCCTTTTGGAGTCAGTCTCGAAAATGATAAATTAGGCATAAGGATGGTCTTCAACCCACTTCACAAGCAGAACCATTTACTGTGCGGTGAACAGGTCTATCTCCAACCGTAAGTAAATTCTCATGTGTTAAATAATAAATTCACGACAAACATAAACGAACCCGGTCTGCGGTAACAAACCACAGTCTCTTCCGATAACTCAGAGTACTCTACTCGTATTAAAGGATGTCGTGCGAGTCGGCAAGAATCTTGATCCTTGACATACAACGATATATTATTATTTCTCTGCAACTGTATGAGCTAACGTGTTACCTAAAGGATGGAGAAGGCGCCGAGCGTCAAATTCGTCATTAGATTCCGAACCAATCTGTAGCAAACAAATGAGACCGACTGGTGATAAGTTGTAACGATGGGGCTTGCCTGCCGTCGCGCCATCCATCCGACGGACGGTCACGAGTCACGACAGGCTCGCAAGCGTTCGCGTCATAACTGCGCGCGGTTCGTGAACTCGGATGGGAAAGTGCCCATCTGGACTTGATTCATGTGGGCAGGAGGATTCCATATGATCATGGTCCACCGCCGGAAAGCACGTGCAGGTGTGCCTTGCACCAGGCTCTCCTTGGAGGAAGGAGGTGGATTTCACATAGAACCGAAATCAGGCCACCTCAGCTTTCTGGAGTGGAGATGCCCAGGAAACGGTGGCTTTTCAGTACTGGATCATCGACTCCCATCCTGTTGTTTTTACTGGGTAAGTGGATCTATTGAGACAGGCTGCAGCTGTGTGTTCCCAGTAACTTTTTCTTATGAGCCCCTTTCTAGTTGATCCATGCACGCAGAGGACTGGAGCATATCATATATCTTCTGCTAGCTAGGAAAACTGTGCGTCAGTGAGCAACGACTGAATCGAGGAGGTTTCCACTGGATTTGTCATATCACTGCTGGGTTCGGATTAGAGAAAGCAAGCCTTCACATCTATCTGTGGGCCCCGGCCCCGGCCCCGGCCCCACAGATAGTTGTGAAGGGCTTCCACTGGATAGGCAATTTCTCGCCCACCCGCATGCAGCAGCCCCGTCTAGCTAGATCCGGGTCCATGCGTAAGGACATAGTTCAGGTGGCATGAGCATCGGAATTGTAAGATCAATAAAGAGTGGCCATGGGCAGTTTCTAGTGGAGGATTTAAGGTCTTTACATGGCCTTCGATGCAGTTTCGTTTCGGTCCAACGACTTGACCTGTATAGTATTGACTGAAAGTGGGACCGCTGTATCGCCATGCCAGTGGATGCATGAATAGCGAGTTCATGCTCTAGAACAAGAGAGACGTGGGTGTCATGAACTTGAGCAGAGACTTACTGCAGAAAGAAACCTACAGTCAGTGGAAGTTCAACGAGGCCTGCTCACTGTTGGTGGTACCCTCGGGTGGTTTTTCTATTCACAATACAATTTGAGCACGAACTTGAAGCTAGCTAGAAATCTTGCATGAACTAAACCTGAACTTCATATACGGCAACCATTGTTACAGTAGTATTTGCAGTATTACTACAGACTTTTTGCAGCTACCTCAAGTGTCTGTCTTCAGGGGCGATTACTGTATGTACTTGAGAATTATGACCAGTAGGCTCCTTCAGTTGCTCCTTGCATCTGCAAAACCACTCTCAGCCAGTTCTACATCTTTAAACATGAAACAGTCTGGCCTGCTAATAATATTCTACCACCGGTTTGCTGACTCTCATGTTTGAGACGAAATTGTTTGTAGCTCACCTCAAGTTGGACGAAAGAAACGTGGTCATGAATAATTCCTTGTGCCTCATCTCCTCAGAATTCATCATATTTGATATCTGCTTTGGCTAAGTTATTTTCCTAAGTATGATCTGACTGTTGTGCTCTGATCATGCAAAGACAACCACTTACCAAGAGAGTCGTAGCTTTGTTCAAATTGAACACGAAGTTTTATATGCCAGAGTTGATCTGAACGCCATGAACCTTCAGTCTGTTGATCTCTCCGTGGTTTCGAGTAGTATTCGTCTGCGAGTGGGTTCTTTTGTACATGTACTAAACTAAGACACAGAAGGATAAAAGAGAAACGGGTCGATAAGAAGACCGGGAGCAAGTTTTCCTGAAGGCAAGTACTGACTGAGTGAATCATTCCTTCAACCATCTCTCGTCTGTAATCATTATTTTAGTGTCCAACCGTCAAATCGTTCAAAGGAGACCTCGACTGGATGTTGGCTGCGGTTCATGTCTCCAACGCTGGCCTTTTAAGCGCGTTTTCACCAACCTCCGGTCACCGCCATGACTGTCCTTGCACCAGCTCTCTACCTCCTGCACCTTCACGTTCTGCACAAAAGCTCTTGCCTGGCCCGAGAATGAACTCATTCAGAGTCAGAGTCTATTGTTCTTTCTCTGTCTGACGCCTGGTCATCAGCGTTCCTTTTAACACGCCCCTGCTTGCCAGCCCCCATGATTATTCTACTCGGTCTATTAACCATCCTGAAGATTATATATAGGGCTGCCAGCGCTCGTCCTCCGACTCGGAATGGAGGAGGTTCATACTTTTGTAGGTCTTTCTCACATTCGTTGTCACCCCTAAAGCTTGCAGTACTCCAAGGAATTTTCCTGAGTCTTTGCACTGAACTATGCTTCGCCTTTAAATGATCATTTCTGCATGTTATTACCTTAAGAACACGGAATGAGAGGAGATGGTGTAAGGGTTTAGGTCTCTACAGTTACTGCGCATAGCAATCACTGGTGGCTGCTACAGCAGGAGTGTGAACACCCACTTCACGTTTATCCCACTGTCCTAACCCTCTCTCTCTCTCTCTCTCTCTCTCTCTCTCTCTCTGCAACTGCACTGGCACATTCCATGATCAGTTGAAGAGTCATCCTGAAGAAACAACAGATGGTTGATCACCCATCTGTTGTTCATGAGTCGCCTGTGAAATGAACCTGTCTGCCCATGGGAAGTCATTGAGAACACCTCAGACACGACCGACCTGCTGCTAAGTTTTTCGCTTGAGAGAGACGTTAGCTCTCTCTCTCTCTCTCTCTCTCTCTCTCTGTGCAACAGCACTGGCATAAGCATATTCCATGATCAGTTGAAGAGTGTCATCGTGAAGAAAGGCCCTGCAACAATAGATGCGTGATCACCCATCTATTGTTCATGAGTCGCCTGTGAAATGAGCCTGTCTGCCCATGAGAAGTCATTGAGAACACCTCAGACCCGACCGACCTGCTGCTAAGTTTTTTGTTAGGTCTTGAGAGCACTCCAGTGCTGCGGCTGAACTGAACTGCACTGCACCAAATGCCCAGTCTTCGTGAACTGAAGCTGAAGGGACCGTCCGATCATGAAACTTGGAAACTGGAAGTCTGACCAAGACCACCAGCTAGCTGACCAGTGGATCTGGAGAGGTTCCGTCTCAGCGGTAGTTCCCTTCCTCCTTTTCCTTTCTTCCGTCTTTCCCTCTTCCCACCAGAAAGGGCCAAAAGCGTGCCCGGAAGATTTACTGCACTGATAACAACAATGCGGAGGAGAAGCGGAAGAGTCGCTAATCCCGTCCAGCTCCCCGCTTGGGAGAACCCTTGAGAAGGAGAGAATTATTGACAACAGAACTCTCCGAGCCTCCCACGGACAGTATAGCAGTACTGTACAGTATAATACCCTGCTCTAACACGCTGCACTGTACTTGATACACACGCACAGACACACGAGACGTCTTTAGCTCGCAGAGATCCATCCGGACGGGACAGGGCACGGCACGGCAGGGCAGGCCTGGAGGCAACTCCGACTTACAGGCCACCGACCATCTTGGAAGTTTCACGTAGCTCAAATTATCATTCACCTGAGTATATATCGCTTCAGCTTCTACGACTCGATTCGACTCAGGAAAGGTCAGAAGCACACGAGAGCCATATGATGGACAAAAGATCGGAACTTTTCGGCGGTTAGCTTTTCACTGAACCGTGGTTCGCTTTGGGTCACCATTCTGAGATGAGAATAGAATTTCTGATTTTTTATCTCTGTCACCTGCAATGATTACTCTGACAACTATTTTCTCTATGCAAAAACAACGGGTGAAACGAGTAAAAATTCAATAACAAGACGCCAGCTGTGTTTTTCTACGAGCACCTCCGGAGGTGCCCGCAGGAACACTCGCTAAAGTCCACCGAAGTCGTAACTCTTTTCGCAGGTCCAAAATCTTTGGGAAAAGTTACAACATTGACACCCCTTAGTAGATTGTTGGCAACCCCATCCGCCTGCAGCCCGGGCGACGTGGGGTCCCAATTCCTCCTGCCTAGACTCATGTTGTGCAAGGGAAGCAACACACTACAGAAATCCCCACAGCGAAAAGAGTCTTAAAAACAAAACCAAACAAAGAAAAAGAAAACAGCTAACTCGGCCGGGAAGTCTGACTACTTCACATCGCAACGCAGACCGTAATGATCATGAATACCATAACAGGCCTAATGAGCACTGAGAATCCATAAGCCAACAACAGTCCCACCCTCGTCATGGTCACCACTCGAGTGCATATATGAGAACACAAGTAAAAAACTTCCAATCTCCAGAGCTCGCAACGGGCTCGAGGACTGAAAGCTCATGAAAATGCATGCGCGTACTCGATGATGAAGCGACGGGGATCTTGAGTACCGACTAAGCGGCTTTACCGACATCCACAAGCTTTGGACTGATGGCAACAGATTCGGCATCCGGGGGGCTCCATGTGGGTACAGAAGTGGTGTTGGTCCTTCTAGAGCAGAGCGGGTGTACTAGTACACCGAGAGTCTGAACGCCCACATCTTCAACAAAAATGAGTTTCGAAACCTCAGTGGCAGATTCTAGCCCACCTTCCAGTAGTGTAGATGGGACGTCTATTCATAGAAATAATCATGTCCGGATCTAGCGGTAGAATAAGCGAATGTGGAGCCAGAGTAAAATGGACCGGATTGTCGACCTGACTCCTCGATCTTTGGTGACATTGACAAGCGTACGGACCTTTAGACCTGAAGAAGGTACACAAGAGGGTGTGGAGCAGAAACCGAACAAGACAGATACAGATATAAACATAACATATATTCATACATCGAGAATGGCAGATTTTATCAAGGACCACTCCCTAGCACAGAGGTAGATATGGGGCCAAGAACACAGTAAGCAGCAAATAGGGGCCGAATGTGCGCTAACTTGCCAAATGGACTTAGCCAATTGTTTGTAACCGGAGGGTGTGCCCAAGGGATGTGTAGTAAGTAGCAAATAGGGGCCGATGTACGCTAACTTGCCAAATGGAGTCAGCCAATTTTTTGTAACCGGAGGGTGTGCCCAACGGATGTATAGTAAGTAGCAAATAGGGGCCGATGTACGCTAACTTGCCAAATGGAGTTAGCCAATTGTTTGTAACCGGAGGGTGTGCCCAAGGGATGTGTAGTACGAAGCACATTTCGAGAAAAGGTTCCCCTTGGTATAAAGTTTCATGTGACTGTCCGATGACAAGAATCAAACGCAATGCAGTATGTACTGATGCAATCTGATAATTGTAATGCAAAAGCTAATGTAAAACCAATGCAGAAGGGAAGACAAACTGGAGTTGTGTACGACAATAAATATAAACATAACATATATTTTATAACATATATTTTATAACATATATAACAGAATGGCAGATTTTATCAAGGAGCACTCACTAGTACAGACGTAAATACGGGGTCAAGTACATAGTAAGTAGCAAACAAATATTACATATATTCATAAGTCGAGAATGGCAGATTTTATCAAGGACCACTCTCTAGTACAGAGGTAAACACGGGGCCAAGTACATAGGAAGTAACAAATACGGCCGAATGTACGCTAAACTGTCAAGCGGAGTTAGCGAATTATTTGTAACCGAAGAGTGTGCTGATGCGAATGTGTAGCAAGACGTACATTTCCAGGTAAGGTTCCCCTTGGTACAGAGTGCAATGCAACGGAGAAAGATGCAATGTGGCTGATCCTAACAACATCAAGTGCGGAACCGAAAGAGCTGGAAATGAACTGAAAGAGCAGGAGTTAAACCGAACGATAGTGTATTAAGTGTAGATCGCTGATGGCGAGCAAGTATGAGATAGCCAAGAACCCAACGAAGAGCTTTAAAGTTTAAGAGCAAAAATTTATCCAGTGAAATGAGCTATCAGGCAGGCCGAAGATATAAAGCAAAGAAAGAGAAGAGAATAGAGGTAGAATATTTGCCACAGGCGATGCATATAGGCACTGAGTAGGTGTACACTCAGAAACCTAATTACCACATAGGTACACTCGGAGCATGCAGCGGGACACCCTCCCGTCACATGCACCTCAACCAGCTCTCTGACTTCATCAGCACCCACCCAACAGAGAGGGTTAGGCTGTAGATGAGTTGGGGAAGTGATCGACCGAAGTTGAAGACTTTTCCGACTCATCCTCCCGTCACATGCACCTCAACCAGCTCTCTGACTTCATCAGCACCCACCCAACAGAGAGGGTTAGGCTGTAGATGGTCGGTCCAGGAGTTTCTGTTAAGTTCCGGGACATCTGAGGGCAAACTCCCAGTCTTCGTGCAGTGGTAAATCAGTGAGCTTGGCAAAGAGATAGCAAAAAGTCGAAGTGCTGATGTTATGAAAAAACAATGAGCAAAGAAAATAATGAAGGAACATACAAGAGCAGCGTTGTGAGGGGGCAGTGTCTCACCTAAAATTCGCAGTATGTAGAGCAGCAGAACCCTGTTGTGTATGGAAGTCTACACCCTCACTATACAGGTCTGTATGGTTTGGTTTATAATGCTTGAAAACTAATCCACAATGATCTAAATGCCGGCGTCGGTTTAGAACCAGCTAGGATGATTAGTGAATTACTGCAGAGGGCGTGGATTCATAGATTAACGATTTAGCGTAGAATCTGTTAAGTATAGCAGTACTGATCAAAGCAGAAGTTATACGATGTGCATAATGTAGAATGGAAGTAAGAAGAAAAGACACGGATGCTAAATAAATACAACATAGATATAAATGGCATTGTCTGCACTACAACACCAGATTCAGAAAGAGAAGCGAAACATCAGATAGAACCAATCCGAGCCATACCTTTCCACTTTTTACTGATCCATCGCAAAATTTGTACAGTTCTCACATACAACCCTGGCCGAATTTTCCTCCCCAAACTATTTCGACGAAAGCCTTCTCCAAGCCTCGAAGTGATGTTCGAGAACATGCAGTTGGCAGCTACAGATGTTTTGGACGACAGATGTTACTGCTCATACTTCTTTTCTGTACAAGTACTGTGCCCAAACTCTTCGAATTATTTACAAATATGGCAAGAATTACCAACCGGGTGAGAGATGTAAAACTCCCATGCACATGGCACAAGTATCACTGGATACAGGCTCTGATATTCAGTGAATCTATCCATCACTCTAGACAACGAGGTGGTGAAACTACTTGTCAAGCTCACCGCCTTCCGGACCGGAATCTCACAAGCAGTCTCCATGCTGGAGGATGCGGTTCCTAAGGAAACCGTTCCCCAAAACCAACCGTACCCCAGACCTCGTTGGAGGCGTATCTGTAGAAACAATGTTAAGTTTCGAAGTTCAAATAGAACAAAGTATCCGGATCTTCTTTCTAGCATGCGTGGATCACACTCAGGTTGGAACCGAACGCTGCGTAAACCGTACCCTGCGTGGGTACGATTTTGTGAACATGGAGACTCCACCTCAGGCGTCCCTAGCACTAGAGCAGGTTCTACTTTGAACAATGCTTCGTCTTCTAACGCTCCTTCACTGCAGTATTTATGAATCAGCAAGTGAATTGTGCTGCTCCTCGAACGTCTGAAGCCATCATAAACTCTATCTACCTCAAACCACGAGGAGGTGCAAATGATCACTACTCAACCAGCTGGATCACGTCTGCTCCCACGACCATCGACTCCCCGGCTCTCAAGTCTTGAATAGATAAGATTTGAATCCAAGACTTGGTGGACTGCCAGCGACATGAAGGTTGTTGCTCCACACTTGCGACAGACTACAACGGAGAAAATTCGATGACAAAGCCCTAGTTTAAATTTAATCCACTTGCTCGCAGTGTGCAGGGCTTCACGAACCACTTCCAAAAGATTCCCACATGCCGATGCTGGTGCTGAACGTTCTACCACCATGAAAGCTTGCAGCTTCTGCAAGGGCCTGGTGTGCACACCTATCCCAAACTCCGACCATGACCTTCAGTTAAATTGGTGCGGCTAAAGCTCGTACCTCTCTTGTAAACTCATCCTGGCAGCGACAATAGAGTAGCTGTACAAACACAAGACGTTGCTTGTTGAGTGACGTTCAGTTTCAATGGAGATCTACAATCAGTTGAATTACACTAGAATAGGATCCGCAACCACAACCTCATCGGACTGGGAAGGCCGGGGAAGGGAATGGGGGTGTGTTACGAACATCTCCATAACCTGGACAGGGCCACTGATGTCCAAATCTTACAAGAAATATGGATTGGCCCTTTACTTCAAGGACAGCCTTTGAGTTGAATAGCCACACTTCAACATAAAGCAAACGAACAAGCCCACCATATCCATTTCCAGCAGAAAATGCTCAAAAGACCCTTTAAATAGCAGAAAACAGATGTTGTCTTGGGACGAGCGAAAACTTGTGAATTCTCCGAAAAAGAGAGCTCGGAGAAAGAATACCTAGCGTTTGGATCCATATGTTCAGACCAAACTATGGGAGAGCACTTGGGGTAACTTGGAAGTATGAGAAGCCATACAGGCGGCAGAGAAACCTGCAACCGACCGTTTATCAAAAGAACATAAAATTAAACTTCCAACTACCCAGACAATTCTCCTTCACAAACCACGACCCCATGAATTCTCTTTCGTCACATGGCTAATGTAGCCATCTATAGTTCTCTTACGAGTTTGTTACGATGATTGTAGCTCGGACTTACTGTAACACCCTTGTAAGAACAGGTTACCACAACACCTTCTTTCCCTTGAGCTGCCACCTCCTCTGTACCTTCTTCACTGATCGGTGTCCATAAGTGTTTGATTGACAAATTTAATCTCGTCTCTAACAGCTCCTGGTACCTGTATAACATCTTCTTGGTTATTAGCTTATACGGCATGACACTGGTGAATGTCCTGGTCAAGCGGAAGACATAAAATGCAAGTACCAGCAGTACGTCAACAAAGGCCCTGAATGGCTTACAGGATATTTTGGGTGCAGATAATGAATCTAGGATTAGCATTGTCGATAACCTTAGAATAGAAGTTTGGAAACATATCGCAGTTTAGGGTACTGTACAGAGGGTAAAAGGTTAAGGGAAATCTTAGAAGGGAGACGAGAAAAATAAATACCAACCAATAACATGCATAGACTAGCATTGAAAACAATGCTAAGTAGTGAAAGGTGATATAGACGTCATGTATTCATGTCAACAGTACCTTCATTCTTGGACGCTTGAGGTTAGTCATCGTCAGAGGCCGGCGAGTCTCCGGACTATCAAAAGTCTCTGCTCTATGCACGCTATCAATAAAAATTCTTATTTTATATTGTATTATCGTACTTTAATACTTCATATACGATGCATCATTTTCTATTTTTGCTATGCGTTTACGCATAACTTACTACTGGTGAGGTCATCATGATCAGAATAACGACACGTGTGCATTGCTTTCGGTGAAGTTAGATCCGTGACATGTATTAAAAGATTTACGTCACCACGATATTATATTTAAAAATTAGGTGAAATTCATCAATAACATCATATTGCCGAAGGATGCAATTTACCTCAAGGGAAGATGGGTGAATACGTGAGAAAAAACAATATCTAGGAAAATATCACCTAAATCTATATGTCGGTCAAAGTAAAAAGAGGACCAATTTTACGGTTCCCTGATGAAGTCGTGAGGAATTTGATCTTCCGGACCGGTATCCCTTCTCTATCCTGTGGTCATAGGAAGATGAGGTTTTTGAGTTTTCTCTAATCCTGAAAAATAAGAATTTTTTTCCATCTTTAGATTGATTCTTGGAGTAAAGTGAGGAAGTCGGTTAAGAAACGGACGTGAGCAGTTACGACAGGCTTCGTGTTTCTGTGTCACCCTTTCTTCGAGAATTTTTTCGCAGGTCGAGCACATCCCGCAGATGTATTCTGAGCAGTCTCATTGTAGTTTCTCAGTTTTCTATTTGGTGCGTCTCTGTAACTGCACTCGTTCTTCAACCACTTGCTTTCTTCATATTGTTTTGGTTTGTTTTCCTTCTCTGCCGCGCGCAGCCGGAGTAGGAATGCATGCAACTGGAATTCAAGTGCGCAAGGGACGTGCAGAAGAGATCGCGCTGAGAATTGTAGGTGAAGCAGAAGATAGCAAAACGTTATTCCAGGCTCTTCACCTTCCGAGAGTGTAGGCACGTTCTTATGAGTCACGGCATTTTCAAGTTCTCGAGTGTCCGCTGTCGAGAAGAACTCTGCAGAAATTCGAGGGTTTCGTCTTCCTTCGACTTTACAGAATCTACAGAGACCAGGTAAGCAGATTTTATCACAAAACTGCACCAATTTAAGAATTGTGTCAATGTAGCTTCGTACGTAAATCAACACCTCAATTTACTGTCTTCCACAAGTCCGATTTGGCGGCAAATTAGTTATGCGTTGAAGGGCAATATCGTATGGATCGTGTATTACGCTTCTCGGCTTCTCGACCCACTCCTGTCCCAATTTGAAACTAAGATGTTGTCAAAATCTGTGATGAATCATTTTTGCTTGTGGTCGATGAGTTGTGTTAGTATCAACCTCATTCTATTTGAAATGATCTTGGCGTTGATTTTGTAAACCGTGTTGAGCATGGATAGCGGTCTTTTGTGGCTCTGAAGCCTGAGGAGGAGGAGGATGTAGTGGATGGTAACGCCAAGCCTAAGACGGACGAATCTGGTGAGAGGGGATTGGTCGATGCGGTTGAGAAAAGAGTTTTGCACGGCATTCCGGCTCATGAAGCTGTGGACACCGTTGTAGTTCTTCAGAATCGCACAGACGCACTTAATGTTGTTCTGTGATTCTGGGGAAGGGCATACTGACTGGATTCTCCCTGTCACCTGCCTTTTCATTCTTCTATCTCTACACACGAAGAGGGGTAGATGTGGTCAGTAATGTCCAGATATTGTTTTATGGTTTATGTACTAGAGGAGTCCTCCTTCTACGTCCTCGCTGTTATTTGACTTTAAGACAGGTGATAAGTGTCTTTGAAGTCAAAAAAGTAACGATGGGTGGATGACGCAAACGGTGTACAAGCTGTTTTCTCCAAGTGAAAAAGAGATCTTGTGCTGTTTAAAAGCTCAGATTTTTTTCTGGTCCTAGTCGCTTTAGTTAGGAACGGGTGCAGCTGACTGGGAGTGGGGAGGTGTCGCATCCGATGGTCGTGAGGGCTGAAGACTGTCTCTAGTTTTCCTGTGAATTTCCATAATTACTGTGAAATACAGCCACCTACTTGGATCTAAAGGCGTGCAGTCTTTCATACCCGTCTATCGACCCAAGATGGCCGTAGTACCTGATCTCGGTGTAGTTTCTGGTCTCCCTTCAGGTCTTCTTTGTCTTTGGTACATTTGATTCATTGTTGCTCTATAAGTCATCCGCTTTTCCGGGGCATTTTGTGGTACATGGGTTCTTTGACCACTCGATCCTTTGGAGGTTAATGGTTGCCAGAATTGACCTTTGCTCCGTGTTTATCATTTTTCTAATCACTCAGTTTTTCATAGTTGATGTTGTCCAATGTCTTGGAACCCTCACTAGCCGACTACCATCTATTTTTGCGGGTGACATTAGAGAGTATAGGTGTGCATATTGCTTCCTTCCACGACAGATCCGTATGCAAGAAATGTCATTATGTGGTCCAGGTGATTACAGAAGCTATATGTATGTTGTTATGTGGTTCTCGGCTGATTTGCTTTGTGGTTGTCAATGACGGTGGTGTAGGACGCTTAGGCAATGCACTTCGGTGACCTGAATGGTTATCATTTGCACGACCCTTCTCGGTTCTATTTGCATTGTGGGTTTTATTGAGATGATATGTGATTCAACCGAGAAGCGAGACTTGTGAATCGCACGTCCTTGTACGAGAAATAGTACGTCCCTGTACACGAGAACATTCTTTGGTTTCATCACTTCGGATCTTGGTCGTTGGGGTGGATGCTTGTCGTATTTGACTGTTTCCCTCTCCAGATTTTCGATTTATGCACCGGGAAATGAAGAGATGACGAAACTTGTTCTCTGGAGGATTAGAAATCTCATATGAAGTAAAGTTTGGTGCAGGGTAGAAGTAATGTCCTTGGGAGCTACATAATCATTGAGTGACTTCAAATGCCTTCAAAGTGACCATTCAAAGTAATGAGCACATTGTTAGTTGATCAACCATTAGTATTCAGTCATCCGTGTACTACTCGTCCAGAGTCATGCCCTTCCTTCAACTCTTCTTTGCTTGTCCCAAAATGAGACCACAGAACCTGCGCTTAACCCGACCTAGAGTAGAACTGAGAATCAGAAACCGAGAAGTACTTCTTGAAAAATTTGTACAGATCAAATTTGCAGGCTCCTTGAGCATTGTCACCCAGCAGGGTTGGCACCCAACCCTTACGCAAACCCTTTACACCTTGTTCCGTCAATATGGTCTTGAAACCATTATCAATACCCTTGTACTTAACCGGGTCGATCTCAGAGAAGCAAAAGGACAGTAAGCAACCCCGTAGTCTGTGGCACAACGGGATTTAAGGTCATTATTCTTGCTTCAACTTGCAATTTCTCCTTCAGCCAGCTGAGATTGACTTTGAAGCTCACTGATCAATGAAGTGAGTTTTTCGGCAGGTGCCTACTTCTTTTAACCTGGACTGATACTCCGTCGCTTTCTGCTCGACATCTAAAGTCTTCAGAGTCTGCTCGTTCAATTTGACTTCCAAGTCGGCAAGCTTCTCCTGGATTTCAGAAGCATTTTTCACCAGGGTGTCTTTATGGACCACATGATCTTGTAGATCTGATGTAAGGTCTAGCAATTTTGCCTCCGCCGCGTCCGCTCTCTCTGCGTTGCTCATTGCTACCTCCTCCGCTGCAGTAGCCTTCTCTGAAGCCTGCGTAACTTGCTCCTCCAGAGCATGGAGCTTTGCCTCGGTTGCTTTGAAGACCTCATTAGACTTAGCTAAATCCTCCTTAAGCTTCTTACTGTGTTCCTTTAGCCTCATTACCTTTGCCTTCTTCTTCTTCAGCTTCTGAATCAGTCAAGAAATAGTCGTCAAAAACTTCACTACCAACACAATCCGAGACAGGTAACTGGTAGTCCCAAGGGAATCTCTCTCACATGCACTATTTTGCGAAGCGTCTACAGCCCTGCTCAATCTCTCGGTGGAATCTTTAAAACCGGAGCTCTGATCAAGAGGATGAATTTGGCATCCCCTCTATAACTGAGAGTTTTTATTGACCTCTCTACCTGCACTGCCCTACGACCAAAGTATTGTATCCTAGAATACGTATTTCTATTCACTTTATCTGACCAATTTATGGCGTTGTTTCCTTGGGCACTACATGTAATAGTCTTTTCCATACGACGATCAACCAGATCGAATAAAAAAAATTAGCTTTTCGTTATAGATCTATTAATATTACCATATTTGTTTAGTATAATATCTTCAAATATGTCATTTCTTTTTACATATTCTATATTATCTATTAATACTATAAGTTTTTATCTACAGTTGGTGTTTCAATTGGAACAATTATCTCTTGTTTTTTTTTCTCTTTTTGGAGACTTTATAGGAGATGATGGAGCAGAACTTGGCTGCTTCAGTATTTGTACTATGGGTTCACTCCCTTCTGTATCATCAGTGAAATTTTTTTTCAATTTTTTTTTTTGACGTATATATGAACCTGAAAAATGCACATAATATCACTTTCTATCCAAGATAGATATAATATATACAATCATAACAATAGACAAAAAAGCTATTTCAATTAGATGTGTTAGGTCTTACCTTGGTGACTACAAGCAGTAGTTCTGATCTTGTAAGCTTAGTTCAGAGGTACAACGTCGCTACGAAAGAAGGTCTTGCTTTGGATCGATACTATCACTTTACTTCACCAGCAAAACATAATCACAGAATATAAAAGAAGTTATAGCAACGTGATCAGATTGCGAGACTAAGGGAACTTACCTTCAAATGACCTTTACAGTCAGCCTAACTCTCGCAACTCATTATTATTCATAATCTTATTAAACATTAACAAAGAGTGGAAAAACTAATATTCCGGACACAAAGTAATTCGGAAAAATCTGTATATAAAGTAAGGAAAGAAGCGGTTACACAAAGTACTTATGGTGACGCCGTCTATTATGACGAATAAAAAATGAACAAAGAGCCAAATATACTTGACTGCAAATAGATTGCGAGCCGTAAACATATCTGACTGTAGCGGGGTCTCAAGATCGTTTGTTCATCGATCCCGGAGCAAGGGACAAGTGACGACAACGAAGCGCACTGGATGTCAAATGAGAGAGACACAAGACATATCTCCAACGAAAGTTATCCCATGATGAGATCTTACACTGGAAAGCAACCACTGTTCAGTTGCCAACCTTCTGATTCTTCCACGCTCTCTAAAACTCCTGCAGTCCTCTCCAGGTGCGTGTTGGAACAATTCTGGGTAGCCATTGACGCCCCCGTCCTTGACAATTCAGGTGTACCACGTACAATGCAGTTTCCTTTATGCTAGTCTTGTAAATCTTCTAAAAAGTTCACGAGCGCCCGATAACACATATTTCGGCAATGTTAGCAACTTGCATTGCACAAGGACTAAACAATGCCAGCTGTTCGAGGAGCCCTCGAACACAACTGGGGCGACACTCAAAGGAACTACAAGCCTAGAAGACTCTGCCGCTATATCAACGCCGAATCAATCAATCGGACTTAGTCACGACTCGTGACGTTGCTGCAACCTCCGAGTGACATGGTCACCTTGGTACGGTGGCTTACACAACTTAATCGGAAAATATTGGCGTTATGGGTAGGATCTTCTTCTTGCGTGCTTTCTTTGTCCTCATCATCGAGCTCCTAGTTTGTGTCAAAGTACATTCCTCTGCAATGCATTCACCGATTGCTTTCTCTGTAGAAAAAGATGTTGTGCACATCTTTTGGAGTCGCATCTTGAGAGCGGATGAGGGAATTCTAGAGGGCATCTGAACTTCTCTTATGTATGCCGTACTGCATCAACCACCTAGAGGATGTCATGTACTTGCCGGACTTCAACAAAGCACGCAAGCAGCGAGCGAAGGTCGTAGACAGGGGTGGAGATTTGTGTATTTGTTAAATTGCATGGCTCTCGGTAGGATGTTGTAGTATGTCAGTTTGAGGTTGGTGTCTACTGCCCCGAGGAGTGTGAATAGCTCTTTGTTGTCGGTGATCATGGACTCGGTGATATGTTTCTTTGTAACCAAGTGGTGCTCCTTTCGATCATCTTTAAGACAATATCTTATCATTCTCACGAACGTATGTAACCTTTTCTTAGAAAGCACCTTGACGCATGTTTCAGTCCTCACAAGTTAGTCTTTCTCTCACCCTAAATCCTACACGGTACGTTTCTTTATTTCAATGCAAGATTTCACATACATACAAAGGACACCTTGAAAGCATAAATGTAACAGAATGCTTCTCTGTTTGACAAAGAAAATTCCTGAAATGAATTATCGATGGAAGAAGTCTAAAACCAAAAAGACCAGTGGAAGTCTAGAACTAAAAAGTGACGGATAATGACATGTCGAGGTCATTGTCCGTTCGACAAACTATCACAGACCTCTCCAGGCTTGGCCTGAATTTATCTTCTATTATCACTTGTGCAAACTTTTGATAATTGATGTGATGTATAATGACTTTTTAATCATTTCTTCTCAGATTGTACATGGTTGTATTATTATCGAGCCTAACGTCTGACAAAAAAAAAGGAAAAGGAAAACAAATTCCTCTATGAGCGAAAGAGTCCTTACTTCCAATCATGCATATGAAGTTCCTCGAGACCTGAATCTTATAATTACTTGCAATATCCTCGTAGGATTTCCCAGAGTTTGATAATTAATCTCTTCATATGGAGATATGAGGGGTGTAAATGTTGTAATATGTTTTTCCAAAGATTCTTGACCCGAGGGAGGGAATCAATGAGTAATGAATGAAAATATTAATTTAAGGGAAACATAATCAACGAGTTACACTTTGAACTAATGTAGCTCTTCTGTTCTCATCCTTGGAAGCTATGTATACACTCTTCTACGAATTCGGTTCTCTGTGTTCTGAAACCTATCCTCTTCTACTGGACTTATCCTTGACAGTGTAGACAACAACAAGCAGCTTCTATAGCTCAGTTGGCTAGAGCACCCGTTTAGTAAGCGGGAGGTCCTGAGTTCAACTCTCAGTGGAAGCAATAGAAACATCAATGAACAGCAAAGCGTACTAAACCGGTAGTCTTTTACTTTCCATTTTGGTAATACAACGAGTGAAAGTGAAGGACTGCGGGCATTCGGTTCTTTCACGCACGGCCCGCTGTGGTTAACTGAGACCGTACCCGCTGTGGTTAAACCCCGGGGACGACTATAAAAGCATGAACACGAAAATTCCATTTTCCCCGCCATGTTCTTTGAGCCTGAAGAAAAAAATCTCTGCAGCTCTTACCTGGAGACCTTCATCTTAACAGTTCTCTGTCAAACACTAAGTAGTTTGTTTTGGGTTCTTTCAGGGCACGGCCCGCTATGGTTAACTGAGACCGTGCGCGCTGTTAACCTGAGATTGTACCGTATGACTTTCACTATCAGTGCACTAATTATCTGAACACACGAAATTCTGTGTTATTCTGTACACTCTCTACCGTTCTTGGTGTCACTCATAGTAATTCGGCAGTGTAGATCTGGACCACTCTCACCGGTATTACGTATTATTCACCTTGCTTGCTTGAGTTCAGTTCAGCCCTTCGTATTACGGGAGCAAGCTTTTAAAAACTGCGCCTGACTTCGGTTCTATAATTGCGGATGGGCTCTATCTTCTGGCACGTTGCAATATACTTTCTTTTGTCACAGTGAAAACAGTTTATATCTTTTGGTTTCGTTTCTTCCGTACTGTTCTGCAGCTTAGATTTCCACCTTTAGTTTCTGCCATATTGTTTTGGTAATCAGTGGTAGAAATCATTTTGGAACGGGTAAAGCTTGTATCACTATGACTATATATGTGGCAATTCAAAAGCTGATTTCACACTGAACATAGACTGAAGCAAAAGGCTACAGCTTCCGAAACATCCGAAACTATACAGTTACAAACTTAACTTTCCTTCCAGTATTGCAAGTGGCAGACTGACTTGTAAGAGTGAACTTATAGAACATCAAGTGAAACCGTAAACATCTGTAAATCAGACATTGCAAATGTCGAACGCAAATTGCTTTAGAACTGAGTTGTGAAACATCCATCGGAGGTGAAAGTACAGTAAGAGCAGAGACGACTGAAACTCGGAATCGAAAAGATTGTGACGGAACAACTGGCAAGTGGCAAAAACTTAATTTCTACATGAGCAGAAAAAAACGAGACTGCGAAACTCTTCTGAAACTACAAATATCGAAAAGATGGTCACGGAACAACTGCTTAGTGCCAAAAACTGTAATTGCACAGGAGGCACAAATAACCGGGACTGCACAAAGTGGAGGAGTCCAAGAAGCAGCGAAAAGAAGAAGGACGAATTCTTAGCGCAGGGTAACTCCAGATGTCGTGCAGTTCAATGATTCAAATCACGAGCACGAGAGTAAAAGCTGAAGATAATTGACGAGTGCTCCAGCAACCCGATGCGGAAACTGAGAAGCGAAGCAAAGAGAAATGCGATGCGGTCCACCCCGTCCCCCCGTCCCCCTGCACTAACGCCTCTTGAATACCAACACTGTTTATCTGCTTTCACGACTTGGCAACAAAAGAAATCCACTGTCGTTTTACCGCTATTTTTAATATTAGCTCTGAAGTCTAACGTCTGTTGAATACCAAGACGGTAATATTCACACTTGGACTAAATGAGCGCGGCTTAATGTATTACGCTAGAACTAGAACGCCGAAAGCCAATCAGAAACGAAAGCTTTTCTTGTTGATTGAGCATGCTTATTTAGTTTGATTGACATTGATTTTGCATTCATATAAATAACAATAAAACCTAATTTAATATCACCTTTGCGTTTGCATTTAAATATACAAATATATAAAATTAATATAATAAGAATATTTTCTAACGAAACATGTACCTCTCGTAAAATTTGACGAGAGCTTTGCTAAATGTCCTCGTTCAATTCTTGCGTCAATGTTCTTAGAAATGGCTTTCACAAAACTTCTCCTAATATTCAGAGTCGGTTAACATCTGTTTCAGGATTTAACTATGACCAGAAACAGACAGCCTCAGGCAAAAATGCAATAAAATATTTGTTACTGTTTTACTTTAATTTTGCATAAACATTATCATTCTATCATGTTTTATATTTTACCTATACTATTTCTGCACTCACACTATATACAAACTACATACGCCTAATACCGTAACAATATTAAATCATGAAAGAGGGAACAAAACGTATAATTCATATTAATTCTTGAATCGACTTTGTAGAGCGCAGCATACAATAAAAGCCTACAGTTTCAAACTACGACTGTAGAACGTTTAGACAAGTAATAGACAAGTTTAAGTATACTGGAATACCCTGCAAACGGTGTCTTTAGAGCATCTCCACCTTAACACTGGAAATGACCTGGGAAGTAACAGTTCCTAGTCTCCTCGAAACCAACACGTTCGAGAGAATACCATGTTTTGTGTTTCAAGTTTAGCGTGGATGTTTACAGAGACAGGACTCGAGATAAATTTTAAATGAAAATCTGTCATTTACTGTGCTCTGGTGGAGATGCTCTTAGAGCTTAATTCGCTGCCCGATCACCCATCACGTCAAGAAGACGACTGGTTACCGGGCCTGTTTACAATGCCGAGGCATTTACAATGCTCCGGTGGAGCCTAATTTGCTGCCCGGGGGTGGCTTGTGCAGGTAAGACTACTCCTCGAAGGAATTGCTTATGCTCGTAAGGCATGCTATCGAGCAGAGCTTTCTGCAACGTCTTCTAGTGGATAAATTTTGTCTTTTGTTCGTTACTTTACATGTTCTGTTTGTGATCTTACATAACTTGACAAAAATTTTCCTAGTGTTTTATGTGATGTAGGCACTCTAGTAACATTTAAGCATCTTTTTTTATGCATGCATATTCATTTGAAGATGGAGGAGCACATCCTCTCATTTATGATCAAATCATTTTTTTTGACACGCGTCCAAAAGTACATATCTGAGTTGTTTGGGAAATTTACAAGAAAGAATAACTTCTACAAAAGATGCTCACGAACCTATCTCATTTTATTTAGTGTAATTTATTAGCTAACATTTCTCAACGAAATGATTAAGTGATAAATTAAACCCTTGCATATTAGCCTCCTCCATCAGAAGATGGAGGAAGTGAATATGCATGGGTGCATGAAAATAATAACCTCTAAACGTACGTGAGATAGCCAATGTGAGTCGAGCAAGAGTTCTTTTTAAGTTTTGTGTACTTGATCCAAACCTCTATACAATTTTGGTATTGGACACCTTTATATTGGAAACCTCTAATTTGAAGTAAAAATGCATCTACAAGTTCTAAGTCTTCACATCTCAAATTACTTTTACCGTGTTAGCATTTTGTTCATGTCAGCTCATGTCATGTTTATTCCAGTTTACTCCCTTTTCCGCATCAATTTGCTTGAACAAGCCCCGTTGTAAAATACTTTGCTTGATTGAGCCCCGAACTTGATGACTTCACTTGAACATCCCCTTAACCTACAGCGCGTGTTCTTTCGATGACGTGGCAGACGTCACATGAGGAGCGATGATGCAGAGTCTGACTCGATGGACGGGTTCAGTAGTGGAGCTCAGCTGTTCAACCTGGTACCCCACTCACTGTTGTCCTCTTTGGCACCTCGTTCATTGTTTCAGTTCTCCTAAATTCTTGTATGCTGTACTGCTTCTATGCGTGCCATGTGTTCAAATTTTCCAACCTCCTTGTGCAGCCTGCCACATCATTCCTTGGCAGTGACTTTCCATGTGGCAGAAGCCACGTCGTCGAAAAAATGCACGCAGCAGATCAAGGGTCTATTCAAGTAAAGTCATCAAGTTCAGGGCTCGATCAAGCAACACATTTTGCAACGGGGCCTGTTCAAGCAAATTACTATCTTTTCTGCCATATCACCATTAGCCGTTTCTGTCTCTTTCACTTGTAAAGGTGCTCTTATTTCTCGTTAGGACTCCACATCTCACGTAAATGAAAAGTGCACACTCACGATTTGCATATCATCCACTGATCTATACCAAAAACAAGAACATGTTGTTCTTTTTGGCGCTTGCGGTGTGTGGAAAACCTGAGGTGAGTGGAAAGCTTACCTCTTGCACCTTCACATTTGTCTCTTGTGCTGCTACATTTGCTATATCAAAAAGTGAGCACATGTGCAATATATAAGTTAAGAGGAGGGAATATGCACAGGCGGTTTAATTTATTATTTAATATTTTTATCTATAAGAGTTAAATAATGTATTAATCTAGTGATTAATTGATTATTTAAGTTAAACAAGCTGCCACACTTATATCCTCCAAGGTGCGTCTAGACCCTCTGCACTTATGGATTAAGTCTGACTCTTTCCTCAGTTGTTGATCCAACTAATGTATAATGATCAAAAAATATAATATAGTTATTTTTTTAATTTAAGATACAATTATTATCTAATATATATATCCTTTTTATATTATTATGAGAGTAAAAGTTCCCCAGAAGTTCATAGAGCATACATATTTGTATATTCTGGAAAATATGCATATTCACCTTCTTCCGTATTAAGAAGAAGAAAAATATACATGTCTTTTAATCTATATCCTAACCTTTCCAAGAATTAGGTTATAAATTAAAACTTATAAATTGAATTATTATTCTCGATGGAATGCTTTTATGGTAACATGAGAGCTGATGAGGGTACTTCCACTTATGGACTTTGCTGGCTTTCGTAACAAGTGTAACATTGCTGTATACTGAGAACTTTTTTATTTAAATTCAAATATACTAATTTTTATTTATAAATTTTTTTCCAGTTTAGATGTTTTATTCTAAACTCTGCATTTAGTTTAGTTTTCAGTTGACATGTTTGTTCTAAAAGTCTACATTTTATTCCATGTTCTTTTAATGTATTTTTTCATAAAATATTTCTTAATCCAGTTGCTAGCCAACCGTATATGATAATTTTCTGAACGTTTTTCTTCTTCTCCTCGACCAGAAGTGCTTGTTGCATGCATATTTTGCTTCGGATGCTCCTGGTCTTTTGAAGAGACAACATGAGTTCAACAAACAACCGATTGCAAGAATTAACTTCTAAAGACTTGGCAAGACTTGAAAACTTTGGACTTGGAGACCTTCAGTTCCCAGGAAAAGTACGCGGGTGAAATCATTACAAAGGAATGCCTTCTAGGACTTTGGAGCTTCGTGCCGTACAAATACCAAAAAGCTGAAGAACATTTCCGCTGTCAATTCTCCAACTAGTATACTCTTCAAAAGGTTCCTACTTAACAGGGTGTCCGTGTCAGTATCCGTGGATTAGAGCGTGGATGGATCGATGGAATAAGATTTGATCGCAGTCATTAAACGTACTACCCTGCTGCAATTCTGTTTCAAACATCAAAGACAAAACTCTTATGGACTGGAACGATGCGTATATGTCTAGAATTCACCAGCAAACTTGAAAAAACTGATTTCAATAATAAAACTTACCACAACTTCTTGCAGTGAATGATCTCGTATCCATAGCGGTGAGATGTAATTCCCAGGTCCGAGCGAATGCAGGGCTCGACGGTGACAAAATAACATCAAAATCTGACGCCAGAGAGTACTGATATACTATCGTGTCATGAAAATGCAACGATGCGGGAAAACACAGTATATCCGAGATATCAGATACCAGAGCATTCTGTAGCTACAGAAATTATTTGGTAACCTCCGCTGGTTGCCAGAGGACTATTTACAAGCTGGAGCATATTTTCATGGAAGTGACTCTCACCCTCGACCGTCTCCCGTTAGGTCTAGGTAGGGTCACCTTCCTCCTAATATGATGATTGTGGAGAATCTTCCTCCAGCTCAGTCTTGGAGAAGAATGGAATTTGAAGTCGATCGGTGCACCAGAAGCTCCCTCGATTCGGACCATGCTTCAGGGAAGAAAAAAATCACCAAAACAAAACAAAACAAAACAAAAAAGAGGGAAGAAAATCACTTGATGTTCTGAAGCAGTTCCTTCACCCGTCTACCGCCGAGCCCAGTCTCGAGGACTGCCGTGTGCGTATCGAGCATATGTCACTTGTCACGATCGACAGTGAAAAAAAGTTCGATCCGAGAGCATTCTAACCACCTGTGGGGTACGTTTCGGATCCCCGTGATACTATGACGGAAGGCTTTTCCAAAGCTGGTGTATCTAAACGATCGAAGCTTCCACCTCCGACGACGTGAAGCCTTCCTTCCAAGATTAAACTTGTTTCGTCTCTGCCTACTGTATCTGGGAACAGGGATGAAACTTGATTCAAACAGAGCAGCGTTGTTGTAATGCTGGTCGAATAAATATCAGCCTGACCTGGACCTTGCATCAGCCCTAGGGAACTTGCTTTGGAATTTGGCGATTTCTTGTCCGATCGTTTCTAATTGCTGAGTCGCTTCATGTGAAACGGAACTGAAAGGTGTCCGATGCTGTAGTCCAAGTCCCGCACATCCACCGGTCTGACAGCGAGAGAATACAGAACGCCTCACGTCTTCATATCCATGCGCCGCAGTGCTGTGCCACCAACAACCACTATGCATCATGGTGACTCTGGAATCTCATCACGAGTCATCACTCTCGATCCGTGTAAACCCAGCAGAGTCCACGAGATATGAGCCTAAGATTGTTGGTATGAAACTTAGTTCACAATCTTAGCATTTCAGTCCCACTCTCACCTTACTACATGACAGTATCGCAGTCACGCCGCTATTTCAGTAGGTATTGCCGTTCACTCGCATGAACCAACAACTGGAAACAACCATTGAGAAGTAGTCCACCATCGAGAAGTACGTACGCAGGGCAGATGCTTCTTACAATTGGTTTGGTGGAGGGCCGCGCGAACGCGAGCCCTCCGCTGTCACAAATTATGACGTGCATTTTCCCGCTTGGGGAAATGCTACAACTCGCCCCACCGGAGTGCAATGGAAGAGCTCGTCATAGGTCATCGCCCTTGAGGATCAGCGATAGGCCCCGCCCAGGTAAGTATGTTTCTTCATCTTCGCACGCGCATTCTGTACCTTGTCCAAGTACAGTATATACACCATGCTTATGGGTCTTTGCTCCATGTCCTGTTCAAAACAGAGGGGCTTGAAAGCGCCGGGGAAATGAAGCGGGACTTCGACCGAAGCAGATAAAAATAGCAACACGTGACGCAATTAATAACTAGCGGATGGAAAGACCCCATCAAGCCTTACAAGGGAAAGAGGGACCCGAAGGGTAAAGCAACCAATGCCTTTGAAGTCGAAGAGAAAAAGAAATCGAGGCTAAACCCCGTTATCAATAGTTCTAAAATAGTCTATCGTTTCTAAAATATCATACACAGATATATCAAAATTCACATATAACAAATACACATGAAGTAGCATCGTCTACTGTGATTGCTCTCTCTGTAAATCATGTCTGCTAAAATTCTCTGTAGAGTAATGAAAATTTCCAGTCTAAAAAGCGTAGTGCAAAAAGAAAAAGAATGTGATACCTTCTGACGTCTCTCATGATAGGCTCTGACATAATCTTGAATAAAAACGTCGAATTTCGAGGTTATCGATCTGTCCAAGGCTAGGAGATGAAATGATGTCTTTTCTACATATCTTTATGCTTGGTCACCTTTGCTGCTGTCACCACGGCTGCAGCCCATCCTAAAGGATAAGTGATCACATGTGCAGCCACCAAGTCTCATGTCTAACCCAAGCAGATACGTTAGAATCATGGTTATGGTTCATATGGTTAGAATCTAAATCTACAAAGTACAGCCACTCAAACCTTGGCTGTAAAATATTCCCACAACTCCTGTAAAAACTTTTACAAGTTTTCAGCTACAAACCTTACTCATCATACAAATAGTCGTTGAATTTTGAGATATAAATTTGCTTGATTACGTTTCCAGTAGTTTATTTTGCTCTACATATTCCTCTTAACGAGATATTCTTTTATCATATCCTTGATTATTTTAGGCTTAGAGTTTAGGGATTATAAAACCAGTCACTTTATCTTATTAGTGACATGTCATACTGCATACATCAACTTTCTTAGCATGTATTATCTTATATTTATTTTATTATTAAAATAATTTGAATTACATAGATATTAAAGTGCATGAATATTCACTTCCTCCAATCGAAAGATTGGAGGAAGTAAATATGCACATGATTAATTTATTACCTAACATTATTCTATTATTCTATTGGGAAGGATTAGATAATAATTAAACTAGCAATATTTCATTTAGTTATGGGTCATCAATCACCCCTGGAGAGCGTGTCTGTTTGCGCTCTCCGTATGGTTTATGTCTGTCTCTTCCCTTGTTCTCAGGTTAGACGAACAGATAACATTTATAAAAAAATCGATTGTTTTTTGAGGTTAGTATAAGATTTTTGGTTAACATTTTTTTTTTCCTGGAAACAGCAAGCAAGTAGAAATTCGTCTTGCATGCATATTTAATCATCATAGAAAATACTCAAATGATAAAAACATAACAAAGTGATTGGTTTTACTATCGTAGCTAGTCAAGGGCATGTATCAAGCTATACATCGTTAAGAGAGATGTGCTCAAAACAAACTTACTTGGGGTGTGATAAAACAAATTTCTGGGTTCCGAAAGACCACTTGGAAATCACTTCCGAAGTTTTGTGTGGAAGGACGCAATCATCTGCACTTAGAAGACCTCCGGATAGTTCCTCAACATGTATTTCAATGTACATATATTTTTGAGATTATTTTTAGATTGAACCAACCCTGAGACATCTTGGGAGATTTAGTAGGGATTGAATTTTCAATGACACCTCTTTAAACACCCTCTGAGCATTTCACTCATTGGGGCTTCGTCGTATGCTCAACATTAATTGCCCGGTGTCTCTCTCGTATATGAGTATTTTTTCTGCTTAAACCTACCTCTAGAGGACGAGACGAGTTTTTTTTATTTCCATGAGTTTATCTAGAGCTTGGAGAGGATTCGAACTCAGTTTTTCAACTCCATACGGACAGTCTATTTCCAATGGTCTATTCACATTCTGATAACCATTCCTACGTACAGTTAATGTTAACCCCGCCGAAGTAAAGACCTCGCTACGTAGTTTCCGCCATTCCCTCCCCGCGTTTTCTCCCGTCCCCAAAGAAAATAAAGATTGCCATCTAAACCTAACCCCGTCGAAGACGTTCCATTTAACACCCCGCTACGCAATTACCGCCCAACTGTCAAGTCATATTTCTCGTCTCGAAACCGTCGCTTGTCCTCTTGCTCCGTTCTCGCGTTACTGCCGTTGGGATGTATATTCATCTGCACCTAGAAGACCTCAGAAGTATACCACAGATATCATGCCTGAACACGAGGTGCACACGGCGAACTGAATATGCACCAAAAGCGTACTTCCGGCCGGGGACGGGAAAACACCAAGCGGAGAGTGCGGCTGGTTCTCGGTTGGTGGGCCGCGCGTAGGGAGAGGTTAGATTGTTTTTTCGGAAAAAGGCGGCCGCACATAGGGAGGGTGTTAAGAAGTATTAAGTGGGAGGGGGACGTTGTACGTAGAATTTTTACTTTATTCTTTTTTTGTTATTAAAGAATTATATAAGTGTTAAATTTAATATATATACTAAGTATATATAAATAATTAAACTATTTCATAAACGTTATTTGTTAGCCCAACCTGGAAACACGTGGAGTGCAAAAAAGAACCTATAAGTGTTGAATGCATCGTCGCGCTTCAGGAGGTATAAGTCCGGTCTACTATACTCGTTAATATAATATTTACTGACGTGTTTAATATAATCCCTAACCCTTCCTGCCAGAAGGGTTAGGTATTATATTAAATGCCCTTGCATTATCACCTGCTTCCGAACTTGGAAGCAGTGACAATACAAACTAAATGAATAATCTTAAGTTTACTGGAAAGTTGATTATTAAGATTGACAAGTGTATTAAACTTAGAAGATAACTTACCTGAAGTTTATAAAATACCCATATGATTAACTTGATCGATTTTACTAATTTATCAACAATATCTTTGAGTCTTTCACTAGATGAATTTATTATGTTCGGTTGAGTATATATTCAGTTTCACTAAGTTGCCCAGATGTGGCTAGTAGATCCATTAGTAGATATATTCAAATTTTTGCTATGCATGTGAACAGTAACCGTAGATTGTAGAGTTCCGAACAAAAAATAGCGGAGAGCAAGGGAATTTCTGTCGTCTTTCACTGAAGAAAGCCGTTGCAATTCTAATATAACAGGATTCTCATGCAAATGCATAGCATCGTAATGTTTTTGCAACAGTAGCAACTTGTTTACATTCCATATGACATTGTCTCCAAGAATATTAAACGAAGGGTATCTTTATTTCACACCAATAGTTTAAGATATTACATAGTTCTAACAGCAACAAAGTGTAAAGACTCCTGGAGGCTTGCCTCTACTAGTTCGCAATCCTGGAATAGGGCATAGAAAGAACCACGAACTCTTTATAAATAAAAAAACTCTTTTATCCTTTACTTTTTCATTTGGTAATGAAATCTGACATATGAGATCGGACTGGACACTATCGTTTTCCTTATTATGAGTTTATTGCATCGTGAATATCCATTCCTATATGAAGATGGAGAGACAAATATGATAACCTTGTTCACATGGAAAGGTTTTATTATGAATTAAATAGTCGAGTGACAGTGACTTTTTGTGATAGATGGCACAATATGCATGTTCGATTAACTTCTTGGAACTTTTGCTCGCTGACTGTTATCGAGGAAATATATAAGTTTTAAATAAAAATTATATTCTAAGTACATGAAAAGAATTAAAATATTTCATAAATATTAACTATTAGTCTATGGTTTAGAAATGCAAAAATATCAAAATATAAACTATAAAGCATGAGTACACTGTCGCGTTGCTAAATGTACAAGTCCAGTAACCTGAAGCTATTAATACATTAATTTATTATGAGATTAAACTAATATATCAAAAAAATTAAATAATACATTAAACCCTTACACATTTACCTCCTACATGAAAAGATGGAGGATATGCACGGTGACGTGGTGGCGCATATGCACGCAACTGCAATTCAAGTTGTGTTTTGCTAACTTCTTCTCGTCGTGCAATATCCTCAAGTCCCGACTACGACAAGCAAGTGTGGTCACCACTGGTGGGGTCATGGAAGTTGTGCAGCACGTTAAGTTTACTTAGATTAATTGCCTGCAGTGAATGAAAATAGTAATAAATCATTTGCATAGTTTATCGTCGATTTTGGAGAGTCCAAAAAAAGACAAAGGTTGAAAAGTAAGGTGAATTTTTTTGGTCATCTTTCACTGGAGAGAACCGTTTTAATTTTAATATAACATGAATTTTGATCATCCAATGAACTAACAAACAAGATGCTAAGCTTGCAATAACATTACCACACGACATCAATAATATGTGTAGAGTTAATTGTGAATAGTGTGGGTGAGGTTATAGAAATTTGTGCCTACAGCTGCTGATATATATCCCAGCAAGTAAATATGCATGCAACATGAACTTCTGGAGAACAGTTGTCTTTTTGCTGTTATCAGAAAATATTTAAATATTAAATACAATTTTATACTAAGCTTATATTATTGAAATATTTATAAATATTAAATATTAGATCAACCTGGATGGGAGACATAACCCATAAAGAGAGAAAATGGGACCATAGACTTTGTAGTTTTATCTTGTATTTTGTGAAAATAAAGAATTTGTTTCTTGAAATTTGTCTAAGTGTATTGATAGTGCATGGCTATGACTAGTTTTGATCAGATGCCTAGGATGTTGTCAAGAAGAGAAACGAAGTACACTCAAAGGAAGCGAGCTAGTTTGGATAAGCATCTAAATCAAGACTAAATCTTGATGTCAAGACTTAGGTTCGCCGTAGCGTTGGCAAAGCAAGTACGAATTTTATATTTGTCTTGGCGCTTGTGGCGATCTTGCGTAGCGGTTTTCTAACTATAAAGTAAACTTAGTCGCGGGTCTTAAGTCAAATCAGGTTGCGACCAGAAAGTGAGCTTCGGAGGACCTCCTAAGAAGGTGTGAATACTTATAAGTTAGCAAGTTAGAGACTTAAGTATAATGTTTAGAAATTGTCAACTAGTTTTTTTAGGGCTGGTAAAAAAAGTTAGGCTTTCTCGAGACTAGTTGGAATTTTCTAAGTGTTCTAGCGACAACTTAAGACCAAGCCAAGAAGAGAATTGCGGGTTAGCTACTAGAACGCAATTCTGACACCAAGGGGTTGACTATCCATTTTGAACTTGACGTTAACTTAAGGATCATTGTTGATGAAGACATCAATCTCCAAAGTGGAGGTGGATGTCGTGATCTTCATTCTCAAGATCGGGTGCAGACGCGAACAACAAAACCCTAGTGGACTTGCGCTAGGTTGTGAACACTACGAGCAGGACTTAACGGCTTGGCTGGGAGATCGAGAACAGATGAACCTTGAGTGGTTCTCTAAACCAAAGTTGGAACATTGGGTTATGACATGAGGGCCTACTCCAAGACGACCCTAAACGAACGCTGATCTAAGGAGACAAGTCTGGAAACAGACCGAAACGTAGGTCTGAGACATAGGTTTGAGACGTGCGTCTGAACCACAGGGTCCGGGTCTGGTCTGGACCACAGATTTCAGAAAAACTGCTAAGTGTTGGAGCTCCAGCGACGTTTTAGATCGTGGAAGGAACTCCATGTAAGATCTCGAGACGAATAAGATATCATTGAAAAGGTCTCGACGAGAGCTTTCAAGTGATATGCAGAACTCCTCGAACTGACCTCCGAGCTGAGAAGTATAGCCGATCCCGTGATTGGGTTGTGATATAATTTTCAGGGATCAAAGAGGAGGGCGGAGTCGCAAATCTCCAGAAGTATATATGAGGGACGACTCGATGCCTGGGTGGGTTTTGCGCACCTACCGTCTTGTTACGCTAGCGGAAGCTCTAGCTCAGTAGGTCGCAAACTTTACACCACTAACCTGCAAACACAATCACAAGTTAGTGTCCATGCACCACTTACCTTAGTTCTGTTTGATCCGGACCGGAGCCGGACCGTCTCCTTATTTATCAAGCTCAGCAGTTCCTAAGTCCCGACCTAGATCCGCCTAGGTCGGTCCCAAACATGAGCAAGTCACAAGATGACTTGGGACGGACTTCCCATAAAGTCCAGGGTCCTAAACGGTGCCTCCAGCACACCTAGCGGTCCAACCGCCCGTGATGTCCGTCTCGGTCTAGGCTCCCGAACGGTGGTCTAACCCGCCGACTCGTTCTCTAGTCTTGCCCCAGCCCTTACATCGTTCCTAAGTCCAGACGTGCAAGTCTGGATCGGAACGTGCCTTGGAACCGGCCCAGCCATTAGCTCATGCCCCCAGAGTCCGCCCGCTGAACCCTGGGGTCAGGTGACTCGTCCTGGCCCACCCAGGCATCGAGCCCCCCCTCATATATACTTCAGGGGATCGGCGGCCCCGCCCTCCTCTTTGGTCCTTGAAAATTATACCACAACCCGATTGTGGTTCGGTCATAACTTCCAGCTCGGAGGTCAGATCGAGGAGTGTTATATATCACTGGAAAGCTCTCGACGAGATCTTTCCAATGATACCTCACTCGCCTCGAGATCTTACGTGGAGCTCCGTCCACGACCTAAAACGTCCTTGGAGCTCCAACACTTAGCAGTTTTTCCGAAACCTGTGGTCTAGACCCAAGGTCGAACCCTGTGGTTCGTCTGCGTCTCGGACCCACGTCTCGGACCCACGTCTCAGACCTATGTCTGAGACTCATGTTTCAACCTGTTCCCAGACTCGCCCCTTTAGGTCAGCGTTCGTCTGGGGCCCTCTTGGGGTAGGCCCTTATGTCCTAACCCAAGGTTCTAACCTTGGTTCAGAGAACCACATAGGGTTCATCTGATCCCGACTTGCCGGTCAAGCCGTTAAGTCCCACTCGCAGCGTTCACAACCTAGCGCAAGTCCGCTAGGGTTCTGTTGTTCGCGTCTGCGCCCGATCTTGAGAATGAGGGGCGCGACACTCACCCCCACTTTGGAGGTTGATGCCCTCATCAACAATGATCGTTTAAGTTAACACCAAGTTCAAAATGGGTAGCCAACCCCTTGGCGTCAGAATTGCATTCTGGTAGCTAACCCGCAATTCCTTTCTTGGCTTGAGTCTTAAGTTGTCGCTAGAACACTTAGAAAATTCCAACTAGTCTCGGGAAAAGCCTTACCTTTTTGGCTTACCCTAAACAAAACTAGTTGGCAACTTCTAAACATTCTACTTAAGACTCTAACTTGCAAACTATAAATATTCACACCTACTTACGAAGTCACCTGAAACTCACTTTTCGGTCGCAACCTGATTTGACTTAGACGCGAGACTAAGTTTACTTTGTAGAAAACCACAAAGCAAGATCACCCCAAGCCCCAAGACAAGTATGAAATTTCGTACTTGCTTTGCCAACGCTACGGCAAACCTAAGTCTTGACATCAAGACTTAGTCTTGATTTAGATGCTTATCCAAACCAGCTCGCTTCCTTTGAGTGTGCTTCGTTCCTCCTCTTGACAACATCCTAGGCATCTGATCAGAACTAGTCATAGCCATGCACTACCAACACACTTAGACAATTTTCAAGAAACAAAATCTTTATTTCCAAACACAAGTCAAAGCTACAAAGTCCATCGGCCCAAATCGCCTCAAGTTGCTACTCGTATGGTTCGTTGTTTCTTCACCCCTCGCTGGAAGGAGATGTCCTCATCTTGCTAACGCCCTTGTTGTCCTTATCGCCGTTTGAAGAGGTCCAATACTTCGCTCGCATGTGCGAGATCTTCCTCTGGCACCCAAGTTGCTTCCTTCAAATGGTAACCACGCCATTTGACCAAGTACTCCATCCGGTTTGATTTGCGCCGAGATCGCAAAATGGACTCCACCTCATATTTTGCTTCGCCTTGCACGACATCAGGTTGAGGCCTAAGAACTTGTTTGCGCTCCGGTCGCAAATCATCCTTGAAGTGTTTCTTTAATAAAGAAACATGGAAAGTCGGATGCAACTGCCACTCGCGAGGAAGGTCTAAGGTATAGACGTCTTCGTGCGGATTCTTGACAATGACAAAAGGTCCCGCAAACTTCGATGAAAACTTCGCCGATATTTCCTTCGGAAGTGTGAAGTTTTTTGTACTTAACCATACTTCTTCGCCCACTTGAAACTTCACTTGTCGCCGATGCTTGTTTACTTGCTTCGTGTATCGTTGCTGTGCCTTCTCGAGGTTCTTCTTTACTTACTCCTCGCGCCGCTGCATTGCCTCCACCAACTCTTCAGCTGATGTTTGCCGTGTTCTTGGTCGTGCCGATGTAGAACTCCCTGCAAGAGTCAAGTCAAGAGGCCCTTCTGGCTCACGTCCGTAAGCCAGCAAGAACGGCGATTCACCGGTTGTCGAATGCTTCGTGGAATTGTAGCAATACTCCGCAAGACTGAGCCACTCCGCCCAATCACTTTGGTCCGCGCTCACATAATTCCTCAAGTATTGATTCAGAACCGAGTTAACTCGTTCCGTTTGCCCATCTGTTTTCGGATGAAAGGCGGTACTAAATATTAACTTAGTCCCCAATTTTTGGAACAAGTGTTTCCAAAAGGCACTTGTGAACTTAGAGTCTCGATCTGAAATAATACTCCAAGGTAATCCATGTGAACGCCACCAAGTATCTAGGAACAAGCGAGAAGTCGTGAACGCTGTTGCAGTGTCCAAGGTCGGAGCAAACTTCGCTAGTTTGCTAAACCGATCAACTATCACAAAAATTTGCGTTGTATTCATTCGAGTTAGGCAGAGAGGTAATGAAGTCCATGCTAATGCTTTCCCAAGGTCTGGCTGGAATCGGCAAAGGATGAAGCAATCCTTGTTTCTTCTCGTAAGAAACGCGATTCGCTTGACAGGTTACGCATGTTTTCACAAAGTGAGAAACATCGTCTTTCATGTGGGGCCAATAAAACTTTTTAGCTATCACTGCTAAAGTGGACTTTTCTTCTTTATGTCTTGATAAGGGCGCATCATGACATTCTTTGAGTAACTTAGTCCGAAGTTTTCCTTGTCCCACATAAACTCGACTTTGCTTGAACATGAGTAAACCATGTCTTAGCTGCATATTCTGCAACTTCACTCCTCGCTTGAGTTGTTCCAGGTACTCCTTCGCTTGGTCATCGTCCATGTAACCTTCACGTATTCGCCTCTCCAAGTCTGACTCCTTAGGATACATAGCTCGCAAAATCTGTGTTGACGATGGGAGATATTCCTCCTTGCGACTCAAGGCGTCAAGAACCACATTGTCCTTTCTCGCTTTGTGGATTAATTCCACGTTCATGAGCGCCAAAGTATCATGCCATCGTAGTTGCTTTGGCGTCACTCGATCTTGTGTCTCAAAGTACTTGAGCGAAATGTTATCAGTATACACTTGGGTTTTGTGAAGTCCCAAGTAATGCCGCCATTTCCTCAAGCAATGAACCACCGCGAACAGTTCTTTCTCGTGAGTCGACCAACGACTCTCCGTCCCAGATAACTTCTTGCTTTCGTATGCTACAGGTTTTCCATCCTGCACCAACACTCCGCCAATCGCATAGTCGCTCGCGTCCGTGTGCACCTCGAATGGTTTGTCGGACTCCGGCAGCTTCAAAACTGGCGCCTTTGACAAAGTAGCTTTGATCGTCTGAAACGCATCATCCACCTCCTTGGTCCAACTTACCTGTGCGTCTTTGCTCGTCCAGTCCGTGAGCGGCTTCGCGATCTTTGAAAACCCCTTCACATACTTGCGGTAGAACTGCGTCAATCCTAAGAATCGCCGCATCCCCTTCACTGTAGTCGGAGGCTCCCAAGTCACAATCGCGTCCACCTTCTGCATATCCGGGCCGACTCCTTCTGCACTAATGACATGTCCCAAGAAGTTAATGCGCTCCAAACCAAACTCACTCTTGTCAATGTTGGCAAACAGCTTATGCTCCCGCAGCTTCGTCAACACCTCCCTTAGCTGTTCCGCGTGCGACTCCAAGGTTTTGGAGTAGATCAGGATGTCGTCGATGTAGACGATGACAAACTCATCCATCTCCTCGCGAAAAATTGTGTTCATCAATGTAGTGAACGTCGAAGGGGCATTGTAGAGTCCAAATGGCATCACCACGAATTCAAACGATCCGTATCTGGTTCGACAAGCGGTCTTCTCAACATCTGGGTCAGCTATCCGGATCTGGTAATATCCTGACTTCAAATCTATCCTGCTGAAGTACTTTGCGCCCGCTAACCTATCAAAGAGGTCGTCTATCCTTGGCAAGGGATAATTATTCTTCACCGTCACCTCATTGAGTGCACGATAATCTACGCAGAGTCGTAACTTCCCATCCTTCTTCTTTGCGAAAAGAACTGGGGCTCCATAAGGTGACTTGCTGGTTCGAATATATCCTCGCGCTAATAGCTCGCCGAGTTGTCTTTTCAACTCAAGGAGTTCCACCTGATTGAGTCGGTAAGGGGCTTTGGAAGGTGGTTCCGATCATGGCAATACATCGATCTTGTGATCCACCACCCGCCCTGGAGGTAACTCAGCAGGTAACTCGTCCGTCAAGACATCCTCAAACTCCTTAATCACTTCACGAAGCACCTCCGGAAGTTTAGTCGCGTCTCTTGATGTTTCCTCTTGTCTGTCACCCGCCATCAAATCTGCAACCCGCATCAAACACATGACCCCATCGTTGAAGTCCATCTGTTTGCTCTTGATCAAATTCACCGCAAAGTCGTCAATTTTCCGCGCCTTCCGGATCAGTCTCACTCCCAGCTTCCGCCCTTTAACTCTAACATTTAACCTTAAAGGTTTCCGTCTAAGTTCCACTTCAAACCTGTCCAAGAAAGTGTTCTCCAAAACCGCATGGATATCATCCATCGCGCACACCGTGAAGTTCTCTGTGAACTCCAACTTCCCACACGTAAATCGTACGTCCAAGGCTACTTCAGAAGTTTGGTACGTCTTGCCCTTGGCAAAGTGCACCTGAATAGGCTTGTCTGCCTTGGAGGTAGACAAGCCCAACTTCTTCACCAACTTTGGACTTATGAAGGAGTGAGTCGCTCCTGTGTCCACAAGAAAAGTAACATCACGGTTAGCAACCTTGGCTTGTAGAAACATCAATCCCGACGTCTTCTTTGTGGTTCTCAAGGTCACAGTCATCTGACCCTCCAACAAGTCCTTTGCAACAAACGCATTCATGCTACAGTTACTAACCTTAAGTTCCGTACACCCCTTAGCAATATGGCCCGCCTCGCCACAGTTGTAGCAAGTAAACTTAGCGCCATTGCCCTTCTGAGGTGTTTGCCCCTTAGGTTTTACTCCTGTTTGATGCCGGGGCAGAAATATCCTTCCGATCCTTCTCACCCCATCTCATTGTCGTTTGAAGCCCTTGTTCTTCTTCTGGAACTTGTCCGTGCTGCGTGGTTCAAAGGGTTTCTGCTGCTGGACTTCGTCGTCCCCAATTCGCTCCGCTAGCTTCAAAAGTTTGGCACTTGTCTCTGGTAGCTTTGGCATCCGAAAGAGAGCCTTCTCCGAGCTAGACTTGAGTCCTCCAATGAATATACATATTTTGGTCTCCTCAGTCCACTTGGAGAACGAATCCAGCTTGGCACTGAACTCGCGCACATAAGCGCTTAAGGTCCCCGTTTGCTTCAGTCTCACCAACTCAACACCGTCCCGAATCCTTTGATACTCCGGAGTGAATCGTCCTGCGAGCAACTCCTTGAACTCTTTCCAACCAAGCGCCGAGACGGTCAAGGCATGCTCATCCCTGTATGCAGTCCACCAGAGAAGCGCATGGTCTTTCAGGAACGTAACCGCCGCTCTCACCTTGTCAGACTCCTTAGCCTGTTGCGCCTCAAAGTATAGGTCCAACTCAGTTAAGAAATCCTTAACTTTACGAGCTCGTCCTATGCCTGTAAACGGGGTCAGCAGATTCGTCTTACAAAGCTTCCTGGTAGACGAGGAACTTCCTTGGCCTGCCTCAAGTTCAACGATACGTTTATCCCTGGAGGCCATGCCTTCCTGCATGGTCTTCATCATTTTGATGAGTTCCGCATACAAGGCTCCTTGACTGTCCGTGCTTGAATCGTTGGGCACCGCTGGCAAGACTCCATCTTGCTGCACCGATACCGCAGCTGGTACGGGGCTTCCTTGACGTTGGGACGAAGGTTGTCGGTTGTCGTCGCCTGACTGTGCCTCGGGGTTAGCTCGAGTCGATCTGTTCTCGTTAGCCGCTCCTCGTTTCTTGGTCTTCCTCCTGGAACTCTGTCCATCGTCGGCCATCGCTCCAAGTGTTCACCTAGAAACGCTGATCTGCTTCGTGTCTTGCGTCCCTCCTCAAGCGTCCAGTCTTCAGCCGCTACCTCAAGTTCTCGCTCACCGAAGCGTCGGCTCTGATACCACTTTTCGCGCACCTACCGCCTTGTTGCGCCAGCGGAAGCTCTAGCTCAGTAGGTCGTAAACTTTACACCACTAACTTGCAAACACAATCACAAGTTAGTGTCCATGCACCACTTACTTTAGTTTTGTTTGGTCCGGACCGGAGCCGGACCATCTCCCTATTTATCAAGCTCAGCAGTTCTTAAGTCCCGACCTAGATCCGCCTAGGTCGGTCCCAAACATGAGCAAGTCACAAGATGACTTGGGGCGGACTTCCCATAAAGTCCAGGGTCCTAAACGGTGCCTCCAGCACACCTAGCGGCCCAACCGCCCGTGATGTCCGTCTCGGTCTAGGCTCCCGAACGATGGTCTAACCCGCCGACTCGTTCTCTAGTCTTGCCCCAGCCCTTACATCGTTCCTAAGTCCAGACGTCCAAGTCTGGATCGGAACGTGCCTTGGAACCGGCCCAGCCATTAGCTCATGCCCCCAGAGTCCGCCCGCTGAACCCTAGGGTCGGGTGACTCGTCCTGGCCCACCCAGGCATCGAGCCCCCCCTCATATATACTTCAGGGGATCGGCGGCCCCGCCCTCCTCTTTGGTCCCTGAAAATTATACCACAACCCGATTGTGGTTTGGTCATAACTTCCAGCTCGGAGGTCAGATCGAGGAGTGTTATATATCACTGGAAAGCTCTCGACGAGATCTTTCCAATGATACCTCACTCGCCTCGAGATCTTACGTGGAGCTCCGTCCACGACCTAAAACGTCCCTGGAGCTCCAACACTTAGCAGTTTTTCCGAAACCTGTGGTCTAGATCCAAGGTCGAACCCTGTGGTTCGTCTGCGTCTCGGACCCACGTCTCGGACCCACGTCTCAGACCTATGTCTGAGACTCATGTTTCAACCTGTTCCCAGACTCGCCCCCTTAGGTCAGCGTTCGTCTGGGGCCCTCTTGGGGTAGGCCCTTATGTCCTAACCCAAGGTTCTAACCTTGGTTTAGAGAACCACTTAGGGTTCATCTGATCTCGACTTGCCGGCCAAGCCGTTAAGTCCCACTCACAGCGTTCACAACCTAGCGCAAGTCCGCTAGGGTTCTGTTGTTCGCGTCTGCGCCCGATCTTGAGAATGAGGAGCGCGACAGTGGGCCAGGACGAGTCACCCGACCTCAAGGTTCAGCGAGGGACTCTAGGGATATGAGGTGATGGATTGGGTTAGTTCTAATACACGTTCCGGTCCAGACTTAAGAACGATCTAAGGACTAGAGCAAGACTAAGGAACGAGACGTCGGGTTAGACCACCGTTCGAGAGCTTAGACCCAGACGGACATCACGGATGGTTGGGTCGCTAGGTGTGCTGGAGGCACCATTTATGACCTTAGACTTTATGGGAAGTCCGTCCCAAGTCATCTTGTGACTTGCTCATGTTTTGGAACCGACCTAGGCGGATCTAGGTAGGGACTTAAGGAAAGCTGAGCTTGATGATTAAGGAGACGGTCCGGCTCCGGTCCGGATCAAACAAAGTTAAGGTAAGTGGTGCATGAACGCTAACTTGTGACTGTGGTTTGCAGGTTAGCATTGTGAGTTTCGTGACCTACTGAGCAAGAGATTTCGCTAACGCAACAAGATAGTAGGTGCGTGAAAATTGAACATCATCGAAAGGAGTGCACAGACTTTGCTGATATCTTACGCAAAGAGTGATATACTGGAAGGAGAGGAAGATTATCTTGAAGGACATAGGTGAGATCCTCAAAACTAACTTTGAAAAAAGAGGAATGAGGTAAGTTTTAGAGGAGTATTTTGCACAGCATGCTGAGACATCAATAGAGGCTGTTGCTTATGAGGTTGAGGTGGTGAAAGATAAACATAGTACTTTTGAAAAGCCTAGAAGTGAGTGAAATATGGAGTCATGCTGTGACCATAACGGAGAAAGAGAAAACGACAAGGGACGAGTTACTCAAGGTGGCCACGGTAATCAAAGATGCTATTGGATGGAGTGATGCAATAGATACAATGTATGTACATGCTTACTTGACCAAGAGCTAACATGAGGCTCTCATGGAAGAAAAGCGTAAGAGAGATGAGGCAAGTCTTAGTGAGGAGAGAAGTACTCCTAAGAGAAAGTTACGAGGAGAGAAACCTCGGCAAGACACTACACCGGTGCCAGAAAAAATTATGAAGGAAGTCTCACCATCTATCCAAGAGAAATCAGAAAAGAGTAAGAAGGTAAACTTTCTACCTACAAGCTGCAATCAGATACTGAAGCAGCTATAGACTTGAAGGGAGTGTTAGAAGAGAGAGCGCTCAATATGAAGATTTAGTTTACTCTACGAGAGATACTTAGAATTGCCAAGAGGGAGATTCATGATGTCAATTGACACCATCAATCGAAAGAGACAATTGACAAGAGGGACGGCGATGACTAATACTCTAGACACAAGAATAACGTAAGAAGAGGAGCTACCTGCTTCCAGCCTCCCGGATATATATCTTTGGTAGCGCGTTCGGTTTTCCTATATACTAAGAGAAACTAAAAAGTAATCACTATATGAGAAAAAAATCTCAACTAAATATTCAATGATAACACTAAGTCCTAATTGTGTTTCATGTTATTGGTTGAAACACGTTTAACTATCATAGTACTAGACTACTACGCATACCTAAATATTCCCTAGAGCCTCCAATCCTCTTGTGTTGTAACCGAAGCTTGGCAAAAAAAGACGGTGCAATCAACTTTCCTCCTCCCTATTCGTTGCAAAATATGCAAAAATAACCAAAAGTCGTCTTCGCAACTTAGATTAACGACAGATAGTTTGTTGACACATGGTGATAAACTACCGGCAGACGAATCGTCCATGGTTTTTGAGGTGGTGAGACTTGGTGGTGGACCGTTGACGGTTGCTGAGATGACGGACTGCCGACGGTAGATCACCAGCGGTGGCTGGGGGGTGATGGGGATGATGAGAGTGGTGAGGGTGGGGTGGTGAGGATAGGATGATGGACTGTTCGACATGCAGCCAAGGTGACGAGAGTAAGATGAGATGGTGGACCGCCGGTGGTGGTTGGAGGTGACGAGGGTGGGATGGGATGGGATGACGGACCACCGAGGGACAGATCACCGACGGTTGTCAGAGTGGCGATGGGGTGTATGACGGACTGTTAGCGATCTAGAAGAAGTGACAAGATCGCGAGATTAAAATGGCGACCGTCAACGACGAGCTAGCGGATAGAACCGCCGGTGATCATGAATCAAATCGACAAACCGTCGACAGAATGCTTCACACAATCATGTAATGGTACTATTTCTGTCCAAATTTTCTGTTAAAAGTCCAAAAATATTTAATTATTTAACATAAATAAAATGAAAATAAAATTTCAAAATTTCATAGAATGTCAGAAATTTTGATGTATCCAACCGAATTCGGTTTAGTCAGAACTTGACTCTAAACCACATAACTTTGTAATCGTGATCCCAGCTGCTTCTATTCAAGTCTTGTTCGGCTCAGCTTAGTGAGCTCAACAATAAATGATCCCAGCTGCTTCTATTCAAGTCTTGTTCGGCTCAGCTTAGTGAGCTCAACAATAAAGTATCATCAATTTCTTGTTTCAGAAAGCTTCCTTTTTTAAGATGTAACACAACTTACGTAAAGGAGATTTTTATTTAATCAGCAACTTACTTACATCGGATGGACTTAATAGCACTACAATGATTTTATTGCTTAACTAGCACTCGGTGGATTTAACAGAAGATAAATAACTCAACTTGTTGATGATATCGTGTAAAGATCGCTGTAAGAAATCTTTTGGATCGCTTGTTGTGTTTGTGCTTAGTTAAGTGCGTTTTAAATTCTAATTTTCTGTCATTTTTTGATCTGTCCGGCTCAAGTATGTCATTATATGCATCCACTATTCATGTTATAAACGCCCATTTGCTCTCCATCCGTTTGTTATTAATTGCGTCACGTGTTGCTATTTTTATCTGCTTCGGTCGAAGTCCCGCTCATTTCCCCGGCGCTTACAAGCCCCTCTGTTTTGAACAGGACGTCTCGACTTGGAGCAAAGAACCATAAGCATGGTATATATAATGTACTTGGACAAGGTACAGAAAGCGCGTGCGAAGAGGAAGCAGCATACTTACCTGGGCGGGGCCTATCGCTGATCCTTAAGGGCGATGACCTATGACGAGCTCCTCCATTGCACTCCGGTGGGGCGGGTTGTAGCATTTCCCCAAGCGGGAAAATGCACGTCATAATTTGTGACAGCGGAGGGCTCGCGTTCGCGCGGCCCTCCACCAAACCAATTGGAAGAAGCATCTGCCCTGCGTACTCTACTTCTCGATGGTTGTTTCCAGTTGGTTCATGCGAGTGAACGGCAATACCTACTGAAATAGCGGCGTGATTGCGATACTGGAATGTAGTAAGGTGAGAGTGGGACTGAAATGCTAAGATTGTGAACTGAGTTTCATACCAACAATCTTAGGCTCATATCTCGTGGACTCTGCTGGGTTTACACGGATCGAGAGTGATGACTCGTGATGAGATTCCCGAGTCACCATGATGCATAGTGGTTGTTGGTGGCACAGCACTGCGGCGCATGGATATGAAGACGTGAGGCGTTCTGTATTCTCTCGCTGTCAGACCGGTGGATGTGCGGGACTTGGACTACAGCATCGGACACCTTTCAGTTCCGTTTCACATGAAGCGACTCAGCAATTAGAAACGATCGGAAAAGAAATCGCCAAATTCCAAAGCAAGTTCCCTAGGGCTGATGCAAGGTCCAGGTCAGGCTGATGTTTATTCGACCAGCAGTACAACAACGCTGCTCTGTTTAAATCAAGTTTCATCCCTGTTCCCAGATACAGTAGGCAGAGACGAAACAAGTTTAATCTTGAAAGGAAGGCTTCCTTCGTCGGAGGTGGAAGCTTCGATCGTTTAGATACACCAGCTTTGGAAAAGCCTTCCGTCATAGTATCACGGGGATCCGAAACGTACCCCACAGGTGGTTAGAATGCTCTCGGATCGAACTTTTTTTCACTGTCGATCGTGACAAGTGACATATGCTCGATACGCACACGGCAGTCCTCGAGACTGGGCTCGGCGGTAGACGGGTGAAGGAACTGCTTCAGAACATCAAGTGATTTTCTTCCCTCTTTTTTTGTTTTGTTTTGTTTTGTTTTGGTGATTTTTTTTCTTCCCTGAAGCATGGTCCGAATCGAGGGAGCTTCTGGTGCACCGATCGACTTCAAATTCCATTCTTCTCCAAGACTGAGCTCGAGGAAGATTCTCCACAATCATCATATTAGGAGGAAGGTGACCCTACCTAGACCTAACGGGAGACGGTCGAGGGTGAGAGTCACTTCCATGAAAATATGCTCCAGCTTGTAAATAGTCCTCTGGCAACCAGCGGAGGTTACCAAATAATTTCTGTAGCTACAGAATGCTCTGGTATCTGATATCTCGGATATACTGTGTTTTCCCGCATCGTTGCATTTTCATGACACGATAGTATATCAGTACTCTCTGGCGTCAGATTTTGATGTTATTTTGTCACCGTCGAGCCCTGCATTCGCTCGGACCTGGGAATTACATCTCACCGCTATGGATACGAGATCATTCACTGCAAGAAGTTGTGGTAAGTTTTATTATTGAAATCAGTTTTTGCAAGTTTGGTGCTGAATTTTAGACATATACGCACTGTTCCAGTCCATAAGAGTTTTGTCTTTGATGTTTGAAACAGAAATGCAGCAGGGTAGTACGTTTAATGACTGCGATCAAATCTTATTCCATCGATCCATCCACGCTCTAATCCACGGATACTGACACGGACACCCTGTTATGTAGGAACCTTTTGAAGAGTATACTAGTTGGAGAATTGACAGCGGAAATGTTCTTCAGCTTTTTGGTATTTGTACGGCACGAAGCTCAAGTCCTAGAAGGCATTCCTTTGTAATGATTTCACCCGCGTACTTTTCCTGGGAACTGAAGGTCTCCAAGTCCAACGTTTTCAAGTCTTGCCAAGTCTTTAGAAGTTAATTCTTGCAATCGGTTGTTTGTTGATTTGAGTGCTGCCAGTCCCAAAGGAATTCATTGAAGCCACTTCGTCTCTCCAACTCTAGTCTCACTTTTGATGGGGTTGCGTGTTTGCAGCGACTGCTGCAGCTGGGGACTCCGTAAGTGCGATTAGATGATATTTTTACTGTATACGTTTATTTGCAATTCTTCATACATGTGGCTTTTGAAGGGTTTGGGTCCGTGATCAGCAAGGTCGACGATCAGTTGATTGTATCACATGAACTTGACAAAGTACGATTTTGCGGCAGCCAGTGTTTAGTCTGGTACTGGCCTCGAGAGTCACTTTGGACAGTGACATCCTCAATTGCATTGAGAGATACAGAAAGAGGTTTTAGATTCGGCACTGCCCTGCCATTTATGAAATCGGAAAGTTTGTAAGCGAGAGGGACGGAGCGAGCGATTAGCTTTTCAGCGCTTCTTACTGATGCATTTGTTCTTTCGTTTTCGTCCGAACTCGCTCCAAGTAATGCTTCAGTCCTTTGTACTTGTAAGGACGTGGAGGTAAGTTCGAACCGTACAGCCGATCCCATGAATAACAGCCGTGTGATCAGCTCAGAGCGAACTATCTTTCGCCTTGTACTAAAGAATACGGTGTGCGGGTCACAGAGACGGCTTATCTCAACCTTTGGAACGCTTCCCCACGGGGAGCACCCACCAACATAATCCAAGAAGGAATGTACTGAAGGCATGGCCGGTCGCAATGAACTTGCTTGCAGCACATGCCAGCGTTGTAACGGGAACTGTACAAGTCTGTGCTCTGCCAGTTTTCATTCCAGATGTGTTTGCGGGGACGATGGATTCACTCAGTCAAGTGTTTGCTTCAATCCTTTTCTTCTCAGTAGCGTGTGGGAGTGTCCGTTTCACCTTGACCCTGAGGCCGAACCACGTAAAGTACAAACCATTACATTTTAGTGTATTCTTGGAGTTCTTGTGTGGTATGGGGTGAACAGAAGTACAGTCCTTAGTTCGCAGGTGCTAGAGTAAACCCATAACAGGTGCGTATCCGGTGGATGTCTTGCGACACTCATATAGCCTTGAGTCTGGTACGAGCGGTAAACCTTTCTCGGCCTTTTGGCTAAGATCAAGTGTAGTATCTGTTCTTATAAGTTTAATATCTGATACGAGGGTCATCGATCCTCACGATATTAATCTTATTTCTTTTACGGGTGCAAGTCCAGACGGGTAGCTTGCTACTTCGGACTCTCCAGTGTCGCATTGGTATCATTGCACCATCTCCTAGGCCGGCGAAGCCTATCCTCCTCCAAAGGGAGACCCAAACAAACACAAACAGGACGCGGAGCCTGAAGGTGGAGGTAGTTCGCCACGGTGGTGCTCTGATCGCATAAGAGGGCTGGGGATCCGTGTCCTCGAATTGTCAAGAAATCTGAAGCGCTGCATTCGCGCTCGAGAAAACATGAAATTCGATTCACCTTCGCGCCTTGATCAGTAGCGGGATGTCGTGACTTGTTCCCGGCGTGCGCAGGCTTCGCTTCTTGTACAGTCAGAAAGACGCAAAGCCAATTCGCTGTTTAAAGGTCTTATTTGTGGTGGAGATCACTGCAGTAACATTCCCTATCACGAACACCAACCTCATGAATGAATCGTGATCAGAGTGCTCTGATCGCATAAGAGGGCTGGGGATCCGTGTCCTCGAATTGTCAAGAAATCTGAAGCGCTGCATTCGCGCTCGAGGAAACATGAAATTCGATTCACCTTCGCGCCTTGATCAGTAGCGGGATGTCGTGACTTGTTCCCGGCGTGCGCAGGCTTCGCTTCTTGTACAGTCAGAAAGACGCAAAGCCAATTCGCTGTTTAAAGGTCTTATTTGTGGTGGAGACCACTGCAGTAACATTCCCTATCACGAACACCAACCTCATGAATGAATCGTGATCAGAGTGACATGCTCTTTCCTTTGTTGTTGATTGTATTGGATTCAGAAACGTTAGGCGTTCTGTTCTCTCGTTCTCCATGTGGGATGTTGCTGTATTATCTCGTCAGAACAGTGGATGTGCAGGACTTAGATTACAGCATCAACACCTTTCAGTCTTATTTCACAGGAAGCGCTTATCCATTATCGCGGGATAGCCCACCACCCATTTGGTGTTCAGTCAAACTATAATGCAGACTTAGCGACATTACGGAATGGTCGGGTTCAAGAATGACCATCTTTTGAACCAAGTTCGCTACGACTGATTCAAGGTGCAGGCTGACAGTCAGGCAAACATCTATTCGACCAGCATACCAGAATTTATTCCGTCACATTTTGAATGTTAAGTGTGATCCCTCTCTCTAACTGGTGTGTGATTCTTCTTTGGCTTTCTGCGTCATCACCCTACGTGGAGATGGAAGTAGCTTCCGTCATTCCGGTCGTATGTTAAACCTGAGATTATTCTTGATTCGATCATAAACTTTCAGTAGCAACGCTTTCTGTTGTCCTCTCCGCAGATTTTTGCTTAGACCGACAAAGACAGAATCCGGATCGTGCCCGAGTTACTGCCTGCTGTTCATTGCCTTCATACTGTTGCGCGACCGGTGTGGATGACCTATCTTGTAACAAGTGAAGAAGCATGGTATGCACACTCACGGGAAGCCTCGCTGATCGTGGATCTCGTCTTCTGCGTAGGTTCCCGTCATAACGGTGACATAACCTGACGCGCTGCAATCGTTCCTACTGTGAGTACTGTAGGCTTCAAAATTCAAACACCGTGGTCGTAAAGCATCGGCGACTTTCTTTTTCGTGCAACGTATTTCCTGTTTATGGGCACGAGATTTAGAGGTCCGCACCACCGGCCACCGGTGTTGGAGCTTGGAGCGGCCGGTTCCGTGCGATGTCAGAGTCTCTCGATACAAGGATTTTATAACTTTAGAAGGATCTGATTTCCGCATTTTTGTCATATTTTGTCATACTGTGGCCGCAAACCCCTGGAAATTCCCAATCAGGCCTACATGTGTCGGAAGGCGAACCCAGACAAAATTTGAATGTCTAACAAAAGAGCAGAAAATTTGCACTGCGAACTTTACGTTGAGTAATGATCTGCTCGGCAGCGTAAGCCAAGCCCTTGGGCGGAGCTTATCCTATACGCGTAAACCACGTACACTAAGGATACAAAGTTAAACTGAATATGTCAGTTACCATCGTACTGCTAACGTAAATCACCTATCAATGTTTTCGCGTTTTTTATGACGATGTACTTTTAAATATTCTGCTGATCTGCGTGATACATTAAAGACTACAGAGTGTGGATAAATAAGCATGCTCGATCAACTTCGGTACTTTTGTTCTCTTTAAGATATGAGAATAGTGTAAGTGTTATATAAATATTATAGATTAAGTAAAAGAATTAAAAATATTTAAATAGTAAATATTAGTTGTTCTAAGAACGTTAGAAATTTTGTTAAAAAACTTATAAATGATGTATGAGACTTTGCGTTTCAAAAAGTACAAATGAGAAAAGGTACAACACAAAATCAATCTATTCATAAATACATTAATTTATTATCTAACCGTTCCTTCCGAAAGGGTTAGATGGAAGAGGGCTGCAACCTTAGACATCCGGTTGTTATGTGTTTTATATTTAATAAATTTTAATCAATATCTTACTACTTCTTTAAAATATAAATAATTAAATATATAATATTACACCGAAATAAGAAGATTTGTACGTTCTCTCCAGCGGATAGTTACAAATTGACCCGGTACTTTTTTGTCTCGAACATGCAATATCTCGCGTTACTATAGTTAATCCACAAGTCCGGCTAGAATGGTTCCTTTACAAGGAGTCGCTCATTCGAGAGGCATGCATATTCTTCACCCTCTACTTAGAAGAAAGCAATATGCACACTTTAACTAATGACAAAACAAAATTTAGTCATAACCTTTTCAAAGAATATTAATATTCTGTTAGTCCAAAATGAGTAGTTTTAAAATAGAATTAAAGCGATTTCATGTTCTGCGTTTACATTTTATCGTTTATTCAAGAGTAAAACGTACCATCGTATCGAAAAGAAAACCAAACAGAAATGATAAGGAGAGCATGTAGTTAATCTAAGAAATGTAAATTAATCTCATTTTCAAAATAGAAAAAAGTCCTGCTGCACGTAGAAAAATAATCTAAAGAAACCAGCCATGCCACACATCGCCAAAAGAAGTTTCAGAAAGAATAGACCCAACTAGGTATGAGAATTTTCTGTCACTTCTACCGCTTATCCTCTTCCTCACTTTTCACTAGACACTGCACTTGGTATGTTTCTTTGTTTTTCTTATTATTATTTTTTATCGAAGAAAGAAGTGAGTTAGGCCTACGATGTTATTTGTTTTTGTTTCTTTTTCGCTTTTGTTTCTTTTTTGCTGTGGGACTTTCTACCTCCGAATGTAATTGTCTTTGCATGGATTGAGACCTCCCAGCAAAAGGACTCGACCTTACGTTCTCCGGCTATGAGCGGATGAGGCTGCAAACAAGCTTGCCCGTTACCTCACTGCACTTGGGGATGTATACTTGCTTGTTCATTCACCCACAGAAGATTGGCATTTCAGGTTTAGCCTACATTCTTCAAAGAGAAAGGTAGTGGGTTTAATCTCTTGTGGGTATGGTTGGAGATGAATGCACTGCAAACTATTAATGAAGCTTCTGGTTTGAGTCTCGCTGTGGTGGACTCACACGGACAGTCTCATGGTTCGCGAAGAATCCAAGTAAAGATAATATCATTTATCATTTTATAATTTATCAATAAATTAAGTTTCTGTGGAGCAAGTCATGAGACTGCTTAACATTAGAATCATTTTGCGTATCATAGTTTCAGCATATTTGCAGCTAATAGAGCCACTCAAACCTTTTTCTGTAACTAAATTTACAAGGTTTAAATGAGAAGAAGTAAGTCTAAACTGCAAAGCTTTGTTAGAGACTGCAAAAATTTGTAGTAATTCGATTCAGTTCTTTTCAGTTACGTTCAAATGATGTTGTTTACAAGAATACAATACATACTTCCAGTGAGTCTATATGTAAACATTTACTTTCCACCTCCAACAGAAACTGCAAAAAGTTCTATGCGATTTACGGGGATTCTGTAAAAGTTAGGTTTGAGTGGCTTTAATATGATATGTTATACATTTATGGGTAATCAATTATCCTTTATAATCAATACTCCCGTACTAGGAAGGTCAAGTTTATTATACTTTTATATAATTTTCTTGGGTCCTCTTAACTTATCTCTTTTGGAAAACTAAATAATTCTCAATCGGGAATAATTCCTTCTGGTTTAGATAAATTGGATCTGCTATTTTTAAAACGTTATGGTATCCTGTGCATGAATCACCCTTAGAAGATGTTAATTTAAGAGTTCTACGATGAATCTACATCTAACAGACCTTTTCTTGGGTTAATGGGTGATTAATTATTATAAAATTAACTCCAATCCACTGTAATATAATGTATATAAGTAACCTTTATTTTGGTTACATTTCTGAACAGTGAAAAATCCAGATTATAATTTACTCGTTTTAGTTGGCTTCTCTTTCATATAATTAAGTACTTTAGGTTTAGGTTTACACAGATTGATATGGATTAAACTGCTTTTGTCATTTTGCATTTGGATGATTAACTTTTCAAAATATTTCTTCAAAATAATATAATTTTGTATTATAGTCTTTATTTTAAGAGTTCAATTTCAAATACAAAATAAAATAGAATTTTCAAACTTAGATCTTGGGATTGTACAGTTTAATGAATAAATAATCAAATTGAATACTTATGTTTATCACGTCCGACTAAGTTGAAAGTTCAGAACACCAACATCATGTAACTGAGTTCAGAACATCAACATAATCTTCATAAGGAACCATGAACTAGAACCACGTCACTATTCGGCTAGAGGGTGAAACTTATTGCAGTTAACTGGCTGCAGGGGATGCAGGGGAATAACTGCTGCATGTGTTGGGAAAGGAAAATCTCCAACACATGCATTAGTTGTAATTAAATTTAAACTTCAAATCAAACTTCAAACTTCAAACTTTATTGTTAATCTAAATTTTACCTATTATCCTCTCTTAACTCTACTTTGCACCTTTAGACCCTACTAAGTCTTAGATATCTAAACCTATTGATATTATAAATCAACCCTGAAACCGGCATGTTACTTTAATCCTAGTTTTAGACTGGATGTGATGGTCACGTCCGCCACCGGATTCTTCCATGGATGATCCGACTTCTCGTAGAGTGGAGAATTGGACGGGTGGTGTAATCCTTGTACTTGTAAGTTTTAGTTAATTAATGATAAATGAGCATTATGTATCATTATAGAAATTTAATCTAAAATTTAAAGTACGAATTTGTGCAAAATCACAAAGAAAAAAGTCTCATCTCGTCCAGTAAACAACGAATATTCATGCAAGATCAACTTCGGAGAACTTTTGTCTAGAACGGTTTGTTTTATCGAGAAAAGATATAAGTGTTCAAAAAAATCTTATACAAAACTGATAGAGAAGATCAAAATATTTTATAAATATTAAGTGATGGCCAATAGAAATACAAAAAGACACGAACATAAATCATAAAGAGAACGCTGACACACTCACTCACCAAAGAACATATGCTGGATGTTCATCACCACTGGAACTCATTTTCTATAAAAAATTTAAATTATTTTATAACCATTCCCAACGGAAAAATCAAGAAATAAATTAAACCCTTTCATATTCATCTCCTCGTGATGGAGGAAGAAAATCCTGGAAGAGGTAATTCAACTCCTCCACCAGGAACAGTTGAATATGCAAGAAAGATAGCATAGTTGTAATCAAAATAATTAGAAAAACGGTGCAAGTGGCTTCTCCGTTGACGGTGAGAGCTCCATCCATCCATATGTTACTTGGAAAAAATGAATTAAAATGTTAACAAAATTAGAATTTTAAAATGAAAGTGAAGTCTATCAGAATTTCATCACGGAATTTTGTCAAAACAGGGCTCATTACTTCCTTTTGTAATAACTTTTTTGCATGAGGATACAACTGAGGTTAGATTCAACTTGACACAACACCACCATGGAGTTAAATGCTCATATTAATCCATTATTTTTTATATATGAACTAATTGATCTTTTGTCAATTTACGATTAGTTCTATCTTGATGCTAAATCTTTAAGGCACACAGTTTTCAACAAATTGTCCAAGTCTCAGAACTTTCCATGAGACATCAACATAACTTTTAGTTTTTGATATAAAATATAAATCTTAGATTATTGATCCGTACAAATCTCCACAAAGTCCTTTAAAAAAGACCATACTAAGCGTATAGCATGCAAATGCGCATGAATGCATAATGAACTTTAATTTTTCCCATAACCCTTCCGGCAAGATAGTTAGAGACTAAACATCAAGCATGCTACATCTTCCAAGAGAAACATGCAACCTAAACCCAACAGTGGTTAATATCCAAATGAAAAGCATAACAAGAGGACTAGAACAGAAGTACACATGGAGAACCAGAAAAGAATAAACAACACCACAAATAATAATGAACTCTAGATGGGTATATAAAGTCATATATGTTTACGACTATACATAGGTATTATTAATTCTCGGCGATAGTTGAGATAGCTTTTTTCTTCCTCAGTTCTTGAAATAAAAGAAACGCGACCCAATGAATAGCAAACGGATGGAGGAACCCATCAAACCTTAGTGTATTTTTTCTTTTTTTTTCCTCTACATTCAAGGGTTCTTCTTTTTAATGGGTTCTTTTTTGAGATGTTTTTATTACGAGTACTGTTTGATCGGATATCGTCTCTTTTTTAGCTATGGATACTCTCTCTCTCATGAGATCGAGATTGATCCGAGACACACCATGTCTGGTGTGCAATCAGTTATTTACCTCGCAAGGAGTAAAATCTCATGTGAGAAAGATGCACAAGAGCTAGGATACGATCACATGGGATGCCTAGGTTAGCTGAGAGCGGAGGTCTACACGTGCTGTCATTATGACATCGTTAGCCCTCTTCTTGGAGTTCCTCCTGAGTCGTGGGAGTGGTTGAGAGTCCACTCTAGCACTATTTTGAGTTTGTTCGAGATGAGTTTCTTTTGTCCGAGTTTGTTTCATCCGTTATCTCGTTATCTCGTGCTCTTCATGACAAAGTGAGGCATGCATTCCGTCTATCCCTAGACATGTGACACGGCACACCAGGGACGAGGTAGCGTGGTTACTCTTCCTCTTACTTCCTCGTTGGTGCCTCCGTTATACTCAAGGTGGCAGAAGAGGACATCGAGAGGTGGCGGTCCGTCTTCGGAGATTCCGTGCAGGTGATTGGGTGACCTTACAGGAGGAATCAGTAAGTGCGATACGAGGTAGGAGTGAGTCTGTCTCTACATGTGATGACTCATCTTCCGTTAGCAAACAACATTGTAGGATGTTAGGTCAAGCTGGAGAGTATAGTAAAGCTGCTAGAGCATCGCATTCTTTGTCAGTGGCAAGTCCTATTGAGAAGACGATCGCTGCATTACGTTTCCTTCACCTCTCACCGGGTGACCTCTCACCACTTGAGGTTCAGGACTATCAGCATGAGGAGCCATTATGTATAAATTTTGAAAAGTCCAAAAATTTATAAAATGTGAGCACACACAAAGTTGACTCATGATCAGCAACTTCTTCCAATATCTCGTCTATAAATGATAGAAGATAATAATCATTCTTGATAACTACATTCAACTTCTTATAGCTATGCACATTCCTATCTTAGCATTCTTCTTCTTGACAATCACAACGGGTGAAACCCATTCTGAGTTCTCCACCTCCTAGATCAAACCCACCTCTTTGAAGTTGTCTATCTCCTCCTTTATCATCATTGTTGTTGTAGGATTGATCATTCTCTATTTTTGTCGAACTCGTCTTGCATCCTCCAATTCGATTGGAGGATGCAAGACGAGTTCTAGAGTCATCTCCTTCAAATCCTTGTCTGAAAACAAAGACATGGATATATTTGGAAATATATCTAAGAATATACTTTTTTCATCTTGAGTGACATTTATACTAAATTTCAAGATAGAGAGTCTTCTCACAATCTCTGTCTCACTCAACTCTTGTCAAGATCTTTCTTCTATTGTTAGACGAGGCAACAAGTCAATAACAAGTTGAAGTAATGATTCATCTCGACCATATCTTCATCATCAGACGAGAATTCTTGATCGTAAGAATCTCTCGTATCTATATCAGAGATACTCAGATCGTCTTTCGTATTGGATTCCCAGTAGTCACTCGTGGGTATATCAGAGTCAAAAATCACAACATCTGAAAAAGGTACTATCACTATGAGATCTCTAGGTCCAATTCATAAGTATCCCTTGTGTCACATGTCTATGGTGCGCACAACTCTCAACCAAGGCATATCTAAGAGCAAATCATAACTGGAGTCCTTTAGCACCTTCTCTAACACATCAAGAGGTCTTACCGTTGCTTGTTAGCCATCCCCACAACAATGCTAGCCGAGCGACTTGGTTCTGTCTCCAACTTCTTCATCAACCTGTTCGATATGATATGTACAGCCGATCCTCCATCAACCAAATGTTAGAGACATAGTCACCATTCAATCAGACTTTAATTTTTGAAGCCCTAGTGCATACTTCTGAAGCATGCACATCCACCACATCAATTCCTACAGACTTTGATGTCTTATTCTTGGGTTTCTTCTTCTTGCTTCTCTTAGAACTCAATCCTCCTCTTAGTTCTCTTCATAAATTAGGGTTGAGTTCACGTGCATTCCAAAATTTGGAATGATCCTTGAACGAGCAGAGATACTTGTTTTTCTTCACTAAAATTTCAAACTTAATGACATCAATTAGAAGCACGAGCGAAGAACCATGTGAGAATTCAACAAGTTCTTCATGTGCATGGACAACAAGATGTTTTGAAAGTAAGACATGGGAGTAAATATGACATCTCAATGGATGTGAGAGATGTTTGGCTCTCAGATCTAGACTTGGTGAAGGATCGAGTGGAGGTGAAAGAAAATGAAGCCGGTATGACGAATCAAGGAGAAAGTCGGAAGTATGAAGATGATATTAAAGATGAGGACTTTGACATTGAGAAGGAGATCGAATTTTATCAGGAGGAAAATGGTTATCTCGAGGAAGATTATGAGGTTGAAAAAACTAAACAGACAAAAGAAATATTGAAGCAATATATAAATAGTGATGATTCAAAAATAGTGATAACAGCGACAGGAGTAGTATATTGGAGGTGAGAGAGTTTGAACATTAAGTATCCTAATAGGTATCTTCCTAAGGTGACGTTGAATAATCCAAAATTTATACAAGCAACTTAGATCACTGTAAGCTATATATAATCATCCTTCTATGACTCCTTCATGGTTCATACTCATTGGAGATGAAGAGGATTGAACTTATATAGGAAGAGAATATGGAAAGATTAAGCAGAAGGGAGAAAAATGCAAGTCTCAAGAAGACAAGCGAGACAAATGATAATGAGGAATATACATCACCAGTTTGCTGGTTGTTTAGAGCAAAATCAGTTGTAGACACAAATATCAATTAGGAGTTAACAAGTATGTAAATGATGAGTTAAAGACCAATGTTTGGTTCAGTTAGTTCAATAATATGATAGTTGGTATATAATATTGTATATAACAGTATTACGGATTGTTATTATTTTTTAATGTGTGGAATCTAATGAATGCTTATCATCGAGCTTATGTTTATCAACTTGGATGGATAAATCTTGTTTTGCTTAGCAACGTTGTCGTGTCGTGGACTGGCTCATACTTGAAAATCTAATTTTGATGTTTAGCATCATCACTCCAAAGAAGCTCATAGGACTAAAAATGAGCTTTTTACACAATTTTTGAGTCTCCACTTTCATTGCATCAAGTGATAGAGCTCGTTGTTAGCTTCCCAAATGTACTTCATTTACTTTAAATTAATGATAAAGTTATGAGGTTCAAAAGATGGATAATTCAAGCTAGACGTTAACTTACCAATGTTGATTGGGTATTTGCAGTTCTTGGCACTATACTAAAGGCGCAAAGGAGAGAAAACCTCACGTATTGTGAACTGATGTAAAGGGATAGCTTAAGGGACTAGCTTGTATCTGTGACTTGTCGGCGAACGTTTTGGAGGATTAGGAGATCTAGTGCAATTGCACAAAGTGTCATTCAGATCAGATATGTGTATGCTAAGTGCTCGTTAAGACAGTTCGTGAAGAGACGGATGGGGGGTGTGTTTTGGAAGAAACTAGGACTTAGGGAAGAGGACATAGAGCGCTTCAGTAACATGAGAAGGAGAGTTGGGTCGTTCAGATCGTTCTGAAGTCCACACTTGATGTCCTTGGATCCATCGGATCATAACACCGAGTTCTTTAGGAAATTGAGGACGATACGAAGTTTCATCGACCGATTTGAAAGATGTGAGGGAAATTGATTTGTAGGGAGATGCTTACGTCAAATTTTTGTTCGTCAATGACATGAAGTTAGGTTGTTCTTCACAATAGGTGAACCAAACATTTTGTTCTTGTGTCTCCATGCGATCAGGGAGTACTTATCTATGCATAGGAGAAGATCATACGTAGATCAGATTTCGGTGTTGTGCATGGTGAGTGAAGTTGAGCCACATGATAAATCATCAGTTTTTCGGTTCTTGCGACCAAATTTCTTGCATGGTTTTGCGAGGAGAATTCCAAATGACTTGGATCAGCCGTTCGTTTCGCATTTGTACGTAGTTTAAGCCGCATGGAGGATTTTTGAAAGTTCATACACTACCGATAAAAAATCGGAGATATCTCGACTGTCAAGAGTCAAATTTGAGAGTTCTTTGAGCCAATGGAGTCAAGGTGAAGGACCCTATCGATATATTAAGATTGTTGGCAAAAAGAAAAAGTTCTTAAATATGCCTTCTTTGATTTCTTTGCTACAGTTTTCATCTTTTTGGATTTGTTAGAGTTCTAGTTGGTTATGTACGGCTTGTGGTAGCTAGTTTTAGCTAAAGGATTGTACATGGATGTTGTTTGGATCTGAGTTTGAATCATGTGCTACTGGTGCAAAGCTTTTTGTTAGCAAATGGATGTTTCTTTTGCTTTGAGCTTGATGTTAATAATGTTTTGCGAGAAACAAAGGGTGCATTTGAAGCATTTGAATTTTTAAGCTCCAATGCACGTTGGGAGGACAAACGGTGAAACTTTCTGAGCAGGTTGCCCTCATTGTGTGTATGATATTCTCCATTTGAGAAGACAGCACTTCATCGTAGCAATATATGTTATGGTGAAATAAAGTTTGTTTGTCAGCGCATGTGTCTCCCAAAGCTTATATGCTTCCAAACTTGGCAAAACACCTGTCACATGCTATATAATTATGTAATTCAAGAAATTAAATCCAAAGCTAATATGACATGGATCATTCTCCTAGTAGTCTTGGGTTTTTAGACGTATCTTGGTCCTGTTTTCTCCAAAAGGTGGGTTGGATGATCAAAATATTTTCAACAAAATTTAAGACCTCTCATTTGCTACCTAATCATTTTACAATTTGCATGAATAATTTTTAGATGTTATTAGTCACCACCATTCTTTTTAATGAACAGATTAAATTCAGTATTAAGATTTTCTTGACCCGACCATCCACACCATAGATCATATCTTACATAATATACCTATAAAGATCTGACGGTCGGAACCTCTTCAACCAATTATAACTTATATATTTTAAAAAAGTTCTACCTTTTCACAACACTCTCTAGACTAGTCCACTCTCAAACTTAGAGTACCCTTTGTAAACATACACTAGAATCCCAAACTTGCTTCAAATCTCATTGTGATGATGATTGACTTTCAATTATCGATAATAGTTATAAAAGTCACAAAATATTCAAGGCGATAAATACTCGACTTGGACGATTTGAAGAAAGCAAGAATTTGTAAGAGATAAATCATCAAAATATATTATTCACAAACATATTCACATTCATGAATATTCACAAGAAGCACTTTATAAGTTCACAAAGATCGAACAACAAATATTTACATTCTGACCCAATCTGGCATATATTAATCCTCAGAATTCTAATATCTATCATCTCTATTTGACTATTTTGGATATCGTCTCTTCTTATATCCGTGGCCAGAACCTTCGCTTAGAGACCACGACGGAGGTCTCTCACGTACTTCTTCCTACTGCATCTTGAGTTCTATCTGTTCTTTGCTTTTTTTGCCTTGCAATTTCATTTAAACGTCATCATTCTTGAATCCATGCTTCTGTTTTTCTATGCCCTTCTTGACAATGCTTAACCTCCTCGCGATCTTTTCACATAGTAGAGACATCTTCATCTCTTGAGGGGGTAACTCTTTGTATTTTGCTGATAATACTTGCGAGTCCAGATGTATTATAATACCTTTATTTTCTATTTTTTAAAAAATATATTATTCTATAAATTGAAAAGAAATATTCTCAAAAAATTTTATTTTCTGTATATATAATATCTTATTTTTACTTTAAAAATCATTTACTGATAAAAATAGCATATTTTTAGTTTTATCAATTTTTTAAAATTTTCTCAAAATAATTTAAAATACTCCATTTTACTTGCACATGTTTATAACAAAACCCGTTAGTGAACTCACGAGCTTCATCCTCTTTGGAGAGACTAGGAAGTTTAATCTCACAAGGTTCATAATTTCATTCATCTTCATCTGGTGGGTGTTCATGCGTTGGATCATCCATCTGCTTTGTTGCTTTGGTTTTTTTGACTTTGTCGTTGGTGCTCTAAGAGGTTTGGGAGCTTCACATCTTGTCGTTGGTGGTGTACGAGGCTTGGTAGTTTGACATTCTATCAGAGACGGTGTAGGAGGCTTGGTAGCTTTACATTTTGTTATATTCTTTGCTACTTTAGGACGTGGATTTGAGCGCACTGCCGACATGGAGAAGAAATTTTGACTGATTCCTCTAGCATAAAGGCTCTTTGGTTAGGCTTGCGAGATGGATTTCTACTTTGGAATGGTTCTTGGGAGGTTAGATATTCACTTCTATAGGGCATGGATCCATCTTTATTCCTCTTGCGAGTTTATTCATTGTTTTGTGCACCTAGATCATAAGCAAAGAGTAGAAAAAGAACTTTAATAAATAATCAACAATGGATGAGATGAAACTTGTGACAATGAAGATAAGAGTCACAAACCAATTGATTTATTGAAACAACCATGAGGAACATCATCACACAATTCTTTCTTAAGATCATATACTTCTTCTAGGTTACATTATTTCACTAAGAAGTCTTCGTCAAGAGTGACATCTAGTCCATCTTTCCATTCAATGAATCGTCTTTCATGAGCATGACATGAATTCCATAGTCGATAGAGTAGACTTACATCATATCATCATAATATTACATTATTATTGCAATGATCATATAAGAATTTAGAAATACAATTTAAACTTTAATAAAAAGTTTAAACGCATTTGACTTCAAGAAAAATATATATCAAAGATTTGAAAATAGAGGTTTTGTACCTTCTTATGTAAGAATTCAGTAGAATATTCCTTTGTCATTTCCAAATGCATCACTGTTCGGAGCCACTTGTCAAATATTTGTTAATCCTTTGCTACGGATGAAAGCTTTTTGCACTATCCATGTGATAGATGTAAAATTTCTTCCTTGTTTCCATCACTCTCACGAGGACTATGCCAATGATCTACATTGGCATCCATGTCGATTGGAACAAGTAAATATTTGACATATTTCCATCCTTTTAACTTAAGAGCTAGTCCATTATGTAGACGTAACTTTTTTGACTCCAATGATGGATTGTTCTATTGGCCCTCAATGTTCAAAATTTGATCAAGTTCCCATAGTTTTTCACACCAAAATATGTTGTAGAAAAACCATCCATCCATTCTGCCATCCTCATAGTGTTCTGTGAAAATCTTTGTGATATAGTACTACACTAGTAGACATATCTAATTATTCCCTAGAGTCTCCAATCCTCTTGTGTTGTAATCGAAGTTTGGCAAAACAAGACGGTGCAATAAGCTTTCATCTTCCCTATTCGTTGCAGAATATGCAGAAACAACCAAAAGTCGGCTTTGTCATTCAGATCACCCAGCGGGCAGTTTGCTGACAAGCAGATGGATTGTCGGTGGTTTCTGAGGTGGTGAGGTTTGGTGGCGGGCCGCTGATGGTTGTCGAGGTGACGAGGATGGGACGGCAGATTACCGACTGGTAGATCATTGATGGTGGCTGGGGGTGGCGAGGATGGGATGGCTAGGGTGGGACTATTGACATCCGGCGGTGGTTGAGGGTGGCGAGGATGAGATGAGGTGGGGTGGCAGACCATCGATTGACAGATTGTCGATGTGACAATGAGATGTATGAAAGACCGCTGACGATTCAAACGAGATGGCGAGATGATGAGATTGGGGTGGCGCATCGTCAGTGATGAGCCGGCGGTTGGAACTGTTGACGTTGTAGATAGATCGTCGATGGAATGCTTCACATAGTCATGTAGTGGTACCATTTCTGTCCAAATTATCCGTTAAAGGTCCAAAACTATTTAATTATTTAACATAAATAAAATGAAAATGAAAATTCTAGATTTCATGGAATTTCAGAAATTTTGATGTATCCAACTGAAATTTTGGTTTGTTCAAAACCTAACCCTAAACCACATAACTTTGTAAACATGATCCCAGCTACTCCGATTCAAATCTTGTGCGACTCCGCTTAGTAAGCTCTATAACAAAGTATCATTAGTTTCTTCTTTTCAAGAAAACTTTCTTTTTAAAGATATAGCACAACTTTTTAAACGAGGTTTTGTTTAATCGGCAACTCACTTACATCAGATGGACTTAATAGCACTACAATGATTTTTATTGCTTAACTAGCACTCGGTGGATTACGAGAAGATAAATCACTCAACTTTTTGATGATATCATGTATGATCAGTAAGAAATCTTTTGGATAGCTTATTCTATTTGTGCTTAGTGAAGTGCATTTTAAATTCTAATTTTCTGTCATTTTTTCAATCTGTCCGGATCAAGTATATCATTTTATATGTTCATTGTTCATGTTAAAAACGCCCATTTGCTTAAAGCAATTGCTGACAAGGTGAGGGCTTTTGTGTGAGAGATTAGAATCATCGAAGAATACTTACATATGAGAACGTATCAAAGAAGAAAGAGCATTCCATTTGAGAATGTAAATCTGAATCGAACATGTTCATATCTTGATGTGCTAATTAGTAAATATAGAATGAGCGGATAGAAGGTTGTACAATCACATTGTCATGTCATGGATCGACTATCATTTGAACAACGGCTCGTTTACAACTTTTTCTGAACTTGCTCTAACAAATAATCTGACTTTATCATACCATAGGGCTCGTCAAATACAACAACTTTAGTTTTTTGATCATCCCAAACCGAGTTACGGAGTAGGAGCTATGATTGAAGGTATTGGACAAATAAAATCATTATTTGTCCAAAACATGATAGGTGCTGATGTGGCACCAAAATCTACGACATCCTATGGGGTTTTGACATGAAACTTGCTGATGTGGATGAAATGTTGCATACCAAAATACTACTCATCGACGATTTTGCAATGAGCATGTGTGTCACTTGACAGATTGATTGATGAAGTGACAATACACAAGACGATGGCAGAAAAAAGTGATACAATATCACTTGTCAGATGATGACGGAGCACAACGAGACATCTCAGAGGTTGTAGTTACTACTTAAGTGCCAAAAAATATTCTTTGAGAGATATCAGGGTTTGGGATTTTACGTTGAGACCCGAGCGAGATTTTTTGCCGCAATTTCCAAAACTGGATTCAAATGGAATTTTTGGATACTTGGGTTAGGAGGACGACTTGTATTGAAGACAAAAATTGATATAGATATCACTTTTCAGAACTACTTGGACTTTAGCAGAAGGAGAAATCTTTTGGCAAAACTGAAAGTTAAGAATTGAGAAAAGACTTGTGGGTTTACAAAACAACTTTTGTCAATTTCCACAAGAGTGAGAAAGAGAGAAATCAGGATCTTTCTTCAGAGTGCAATTAAGGTTACATAGCTCAATTACAGAAAAACTTGATATAATTGGAAAGTTTGGAATGTAAGCTTTCTAGTGTCACCATGACCTAATTGTACTCTCATTGAGAAAAAAAGATATTGTGGATTCTGACAAAATTTAGAACCATAAATATTTTTGAAACATACCCACAATCTCTATAGAGCTCTTATGGTTTACCTTCAATGTTTTGGCAATTGGTGATCACAAAATCTGCAAAGAAAGAGTTCATATATGATCCCTTCCTCTTCTTGATTGCACTAGTTTCCCAAACACCGGATCTTCTTCAGAATCACTCTACAACACTTGAATTTCATCAACTTTAGCTTGAAAATTTTTGGTATAATTCCATGTACGAACAACTCTATCATATCGATTTCTCTTTCTTTTATCTGATACCTTGACGTTGTGTCGGTCAACCATAGCAAGCAATTGTCACTACAGATGTCAAAATGGTGTAAGCATCCCACATCGAAGCAAAAGACTGAATAGATCGTTATATGGAAACAATGGGAGCATCCCGCATCGTCAGAAAATGCTAAGTTTGTTTTGCCACACTAGCCGTTTTTCTTTTCTGATCAATATTTAACTCATCTCTCCTAATGAGCTGAGAAGGACAGTTTTGAATACTCTGTTTATCTTTTTTAATTTATGGTGCATCAAATGTAGATAACAAGACAACTTGTTTCTCGATTTTCACTTGATCATAGTTAGATCTTTAATAAACTGATAGCATGTTAACGTTGAATATCTTACTGCAAATGAGATAGTGGAAAGAAAAAGACTGCATGAAGTAGTGAGTCTCCTCATTACTATTGTCTAAAATTTTGATCCAAAAATAATATTAACGCGCGAAGTGAACATTTGTTTCATTAAGAACTGTTCATCCACTTATTACTCGAATAGAAAAATCACTACCGTATGCGAAGGGGCAGTTGTACAGGCACATCCGTCGCTCAAGATTAATTGATATTTTTTGTATTCTCACTCGGTTGGAATTCTGAAAAGTCGAGTTAAAATGATGAATAGCATAATTTTCCAGGCTAAAATATTATATGGTAACAAACTAAAATTTAAATTGATAAATGATATATATAAACAGATTCCCCGTTAATTGCCTAGGATGATTTTCAGTTCCGGAATATTTTTACCCCAAGCACTAATTAAAGCTCTTCATCCTGCACGAGGAGGACTGCCGTCAGTAGAATCCAAGTCAAACTCAGTGCTGATCGAGCATTTCCTTTGTCCAGGTCATCGTTACTTGTTACTTGTACTGGGCACCTCGTGGAGTTTGACTTGTGTTGCGAGGAGGAGAGTCGCACCTCTGTTATGAACAAGGATCTCGGACAGCTTGACAGACACTACTGAGGGTAATCTAGAACCATACAACCAGCTCATGTGGTGGACTTGATCGAGGTTCTTATTCTGTGTCTGAAGAGGAAGAAGTATACTTACCTGGGCGGGGCCTATCGCTGAACCGCCAATATTTTGATCATCCAACCCACCTTTTGGAGAAAATAGGACCAAGATATGTCTAAAACCCCAGACTACTAAGAGTATGATCCATGTCATATTACAATTTGAGATCATCGCACAATCCTTAGGAGAGAAGACATCCCACACAAAATGTTTCAACTAAAGATATGTCTTTTTGCTCATTCGTTTAATTTTTAAGACTTGTTTAAACTAATATAACACCTTTTTATTTCTTCCGACCCTCAAATTGCTCCAAAACTTATAATGTACGATCCTCCACATGCCTTGGAGATATACCATTGATATTTAGTTATGGAATTATAAATTGAATATTATATATGTATTTAAAACAATAGTTGAATAATAGAATATGAGCTTTGAATTTAATTTCTTGAAATTACATAATTATATAGCATGTGACATGTATTTGCCAAGTTCGGAAGCATATAAGCTTTGGGAGGTACATGCGCTGACAAATGAACTTTATTTCACCACAATATATATTGCTACGATGAAGTGTTGTCCAATTCTCAAATTGGAGAATACCATACACACACTTACAAGGAGGGCAACCTACCCATAAAGTTTCTACTCAAAATGTCACCATTTGTCCTCCAAACGTGCATTGGAGCTTAAAAATTCAAATGCTTCAAATGCACCCTTTGTTTCTCTCAAAACATTATTAACACTAAGCTAAAAGTATCAAACTTTTTTTGGACCTTAAATAATAGCAAGACACTTGTTCTCACTTAAGTTCTTCATAGAACGTTATTGTATTGGATTTTACGTGAAGGTTGTCCAAGAAAACGTGAGGTTTGTAGTTGTGGAGATATCTTGTGCTGAACAGAGATAAGAAAAGGGAAAAACAACCACAAGGACAAGCTTCGCAAGACATATCAGCTCTCACTTTATATACACTTTTGTTTTTTTTTCTAATAACACAAAACTGAGAAACAGACCTCTGTGGTCTATAATCTGCACCCAACCTCTTAAACAAGTATTTGAATCTCAACCTAGACCCAAAACTACCAAAGCATAGCTCAAAGCAAAAAAAACATCCATTTGCTAACAAAAAGCTTTGCACCAGTATCACACAATTCAAACCCAGATCCAAACAACATCCATGTACAAGCCCTTAGCTAAAACTAGCTACCACAAGCTGTACATAACCAACTAGAACTCTAACAAATCCAAAAAGATGAAAACTGTAGCAAAGAAACCAAAGAAGGCATATTTGATAACTTTCTCTTTTTGTCAACAATCTTCATATATCGATAGGGTCCTTCACCTTGAATCCATTGACTCAAAGAACTCTCAGATCCGACTCTTGATAGTCGAGATATCTTTGATTTTCGATCGGTAGTGATCGGATCTCCAAAAACTCCTTCCTACGGTCTAAAACTACATACACATGCAAAACGGACTGCTTGATCTGAGATCTGTCTTCTCTGATAGATAGTTGACTACGTTGAACCCAACGAGACTCCAGAAAAGTCGTTTGGAGTTCTTCTTGCAAAACCACACAATAAATTTAGTCGCAAGAACCAAAAAATTGATGTAAATCGCTCCCCTATGACTCAACTTCACTCACCATGCACAACACAACAATCTGATCTACGTATGATCTTTTTCTATGTGTAGATAAGTACTCCTTGATCACATGGGCACCAAGAACAAAATGCTTGGCTCACCGTTTGCAAAGAACGACCTAACTTCAGGTCGTTGCCGAACAAAAAATTGATGTAAGCATCTCCTTATGAGTCACTTTCCCTCACATCTCTCAAATCGCTCGATGAAACTTCGTATTATCCTCAATTTCCTAAAGAACTCGGTGTTCTGATCCGATAGATCTAAAGACAGCAAGTTTGGACTTCGGAACGATCTGAATGACCCAACTCTTCTTCCCATGTTACTGAAGCGCTCTGAGTCCTCTTCCTTAAATCTCAGTTTCTTCTAGAACACACCCCTCATCCGTCTCTTCAAGAAATGTCTTAACCATCACTTAGGGTACACATATCTGACCTCAATGACATCTTGTGCATATGCATTGGACCTCCTAATCCTCCAAAATGTCCACTGACAAGTCGCAGATACAAGCTAGTCCCTTAAGTTGTCCCCTTACATCTGTTCACGTATGCTTTATCATCATTTCTCTTACTTGTCTTCTTGAGACTTGCATTTTTCTCCCTTCTGCTTCTACTTCATCTTTCCATATTCTCTTCCTATATAAGTTCAACCTCTTCATCTCCAATGGGTGCGAACGATGTAGGAATCATAGAAGGATGATTATATATAGCTTACAGTGATCTAAGTTGCTTGTACAAATTTTGGATTATTCAAGGTCACCTTAAGAAGATACCTACTAGGATACTTAATGTTCAAACTCTCTCAACCTCCATCCTATTCACCTCCAATATACTACCCCTGTCGCTGTCATCACTATTTTTTGAATCATCACTATTTATATATTGCTTCAATATTTCTTTTGTCTCTTTAGTTTTTTCAACCTTGTAATCTTCCTCAGGATAACCATTTTCCTCCTGATAAAATTCAATCTCCTTCTCAACGTCAAAGTCTTCATCTTCAATATCATCTTCATACTTCTGACTTTCTTCTTGATTCGACATACCGGTTTCATTTTCTTTCACCTCCACTCGATCCTTCACCAAGTCTAAATCTGGGAGTCAAACATCTCTCACATCCATTGAGATGTCATATTTACTCCCATGTCTTACTTTCAAAACATCTTGTTGTCCATGCAACATGAAGAACTTGTTGAATTCTGACATGGTTCTTCGCTCGTGCTTCTTATTGATGCCATTAAGTTTGAAATTGTAGTGAAGAAAAACAAGTATTTCAGCTCGTTCAAGGATCAAACGATGCACGTGGTCGTAAGAGCTCCAATTCCTCTCGCAGGTTAAAGTAGTGCATGTTTGACCGAGCAAATTAAGTGCAATCTTCTTCAGGTACGGAGCTGCATCTCCAAAATATGCCCATTATCTCAATAGAGTACTCTCCATTTTCTTAGTACCTTCATGACATTAAGGACTTCAGAACTTGCAATCCTCGACTAGGATTGTCGCTAGTTCATCTCTACAGTGATCCACTTACTCTACCACATCTATCAAGTTCACCCCAGGTTGTGTCGAGCATAAAGAGTGCAGTAAGTGCGGAAGTCAGCTTTCACATGATGTTGATCAGTGTATCGCTTCCATGTTATCCTCTTTATACAAATATTTAGGAGTAAAACACATGACAGTGGTGTGTAAAATGTTAGTCCACTTATTCCAACGTGCTATCAAAGAGAGCACCAAACCATCACATATGTCTGATGTAATCATATACGTTTTCAGTTTTGGGTTCTTATGAGAACTAACAAACTTCTTTTTTAGGTCCATGTTTCTCATTATATGTGACCAATGTGATAGATGTGCGCATCAACTTGTCGAAGAAGCACAAAGATGGAGCTCATCAATTCATTGATGTCATGAATCTCATCCTAAAAATGCATGTCAAGGTGGGAGTGGCGAGAGTGGGATGGCGAGGATGAGACTTGATTGTCGACGGTGACTAGGGGTGGTGAGGGTGGTGTGGGATGACATGGTGGACCGCCAGCGGACATATCATCGACTGTTGTTGACGTGACGATGAGAGTTATGACGGAACTTCGGTGATCCTGACGAGATGACACGATTGGAATGGTGGACCGTCAGCGATGAGCCGGTGGATGGAACTAACTGCGATCATGCATCAAATCGATAGACGGACGACTGAATACTTCACACAGTCACGTAGTTGTATCATTTCTGTTCAAATTTTCAGTTAAATGTTCTAAAATATTTATTTATTTAACATAAATAAAATAAAAATAAAAATTCAAGATTTCATGGAATTTTGGAGATTTTGGTGTATCCAACCAAAATTTTGGTTTGATCAAAACCTGACCCTAAACCACATAACTTTGTAATCATGATCTCATCTGCTCCGATTCAAGTCTTGCTCTCCGCTTAGTCAGCTCTACAACAAGGTATCATCAGTTTCTTGTTTTCAGAAAACTTCCTCTTTTAAGATGTAGCCCAACTTACTTAAACGAGGTTTTTATTTAATCAACAACTCACATACAACAGATGGACTTAATAGCACTACAATGAATTTTATTGCTTAACTAGCACTTGGTGGATTACGAGAAGATAAATAACTTGATTTTCTGATGATATCATGTAAAGATCACTGTAAGAAATCTTTTAAATCGCTTATTATATTTGCGCTTAGTTAACTACGTTTTAAATTCTAATTTGCTGTCTTTTTTTCAATCCGATGTCGGAGTGTGATCCGTCTACCTAGGAAAGCGCCGGGCTTCTGGCTGTGATTGTTCACTCAAGAGGTTGGCTTTCAGGTTACAACAGGGGCTATAAACACTCACACAGATGTGTAAGATCTAGTAATATGCTCAGAAAGCGAAATTCAGGTCTAGCTGGCAGTAATAAGATCCGGCGGTGAACTTTGACACTCACGGAGAAGAAAACTATGAAGGTTTAGACTTCTAAACTTCCCCTACATGCAAATGAGGTACTACTGAACTCACACACGAAGTTTCAGCCTGAGATCAAATTCTGACACGGAGATATGGACAGAAAAGTTCTGAGCAAGAAAACTACGGCAATTTCTGGTACCTAGATGGCTATTTCGACCTATAACAGAAGATTGGTTAGATCAATTTTAAATATTCTTACAGGATTTTGATTCTACAGGATGCTGAACACCCCTGTGAAGTTGGGACTCCTGACTGTACACAGAACTCCAGATCTCCTCCTCTGAAGTCGCTGCTCTAGATTAAGAGCTTTTCAGACCCCCTCTGCTTCAGCGGCCGCCCTGAATTACTCAGTCACTCAATCGATGCGAAACTTTTTGGGAAATCGTAGCCCTGCTGGCAGAGAACACAACCTCGAAGTTTTGAAGCAATTTCCTCAAATCTGCTGCAAGTGACACTGAAAACCCTAAATCCAACAAAAGTGATTCAATTCTGGCACAATTCGAACTTCAATTGATCATAACTTCGTCTTTATTGCCTCAAATCGATCAAACATTTCACTGGAAGTGCTTGGCATGACGAGCTCTACCCTCCTGTGCCCTCAGATTTCGAAGTCCTCTCACCAAATGCTCGAACTCTCCTTTAAACCTTTGTTTCTAAATTTAGAGTTAAACTAAAGACAAAAACAGACCAATGGGAGTTCATAGCTCCACCTGGCTGTCCTTTAGTGCCCTAATCCACGTGGTAACTCAACTTCACTCAAAGGCTACCACGTCAGCCCCTAAAGTGCCAGCGTAAATATTAAACTTCACGCGAAGGCATGTAAAAAAACACGTAACCCTAAAAGATAACTTAAACAATCTACAAAGCATGCATGGGCGACATGTAAGTAAAACCCATGAGCTTAAACTCTTATCAGCATGGAAACCCTAAGTTATGTACTTTCACAACATAGATAAGCATGATATCATCTGCACAAGCGCAGGAGTGCTTGAACAAGATAGATAACATACTATCAACCTACTAGGACTCAAAATATATAACACAATAGTGTCAACACCTAATGCAAAGGTGTCAAACATATGTATAAAGGACTAGAAGTAATATGAGCTAACTTCTAGAACTACTAAACTCAAGCGTCGGAGTAGAAGTCTAGCATGTAGCCACCAAGTAGCACGACACCGTCCGCATCAAGTATGTCATTTTATGCGTTCACTATCCACATTACAAATGTCCAATTGCTTTTAAAGCAATTGCTGACAAGATGAGCATTTTTTGTGTGAGAGATTGAAATCATCGAAGAAGACTTACATATGAAAATGTGTCAAAGAAGAAAGAGCATTCCACTTGAGAACATAAATCTGAATCGAACATGATCGTATCTTGATGCGTTAATTAACAGATATAGAATGAGGAGAGAGAAAGTTCCATGTAATGGATCGGCTATCATTTGAACAACGGCTCATTTATAACTTTTTATGACTTTTTCTGAACTTACTTTAACGGATGATCTAACTTAACCATACCATATTTGTCAAGTACAACAACTTTAATTCTTGGATCATTCTACGGAGTAGGAGCTATGAAGGTTTTGGACAAATAATGATGACATGGTAGATGTTGATGTGCCATCAAAAGTTATGGCATCCTATGATCTGAAACTTGCTGACATGGATGAAATGTTGCATACGAAAATACTACTCATCGATGATTTTACAATGCGCATGTACGTCACTTGACGGATCGATTAATGAAGTAAAAATATGCATGACGATGACAAAAAGAAGTGATACAAGTATCACTTCTCAGATGGTGATGGAGCGCAACATGTCAGCTTACGGTATGCTTGTAGCTACTACTTAAGTGATGAATAAGATTCTTTGTGAGATATCACTTTAAAGATTTTTACGTTGAGATTCGGATGAGATTTATGTCGCAATTTCCAGAACTGGATTCAATGGGATTTTGGATACCTAGGTTAAGAGGACGACTAGTATTGAAGACAAAAATTGATACAGATATCACTTTTAAGAACTACTTGGACTTTAGCAAGAGGAGAAATCCTTTCGCAAAACTAAAAGTTAAGAATTGAGAAAAGACTTGTGGGTTCACAAAAAGACTTTTGTCAATTTTTGCAAGAGTGAGAAAGGGAGAAATCAAGATCTTTCTGCGGAGTGTAATTAAGACTACCGAGCTCAATTACATAAGAACTTGATATCGTTGGAAATGATCTAATTGTACTTTGGTTGAGGAAAAGATAATATGAATTCTGAGAAAATCTAGAACCATAAAACTTCTTGGAACATACCACAATCTCGCTAGAGCTGTTATGGTTTATCGTCAACGTTTTGACAATTGATGATCACAAAATCTGCAAAGAAATAGTTATTATATGATCCCTTCCTCTTCTTGATTGCACTCGTGCTCCCATACACCGAACTCCCTCAGAATCAATCTATAACACTTGAATTTTGTCAATTTTAGCTTGAAGAATCTTGGTATAATTTCACATACGAACAACTCTATCAGATCGATTTTTCTTCCTCTTATCTGATACCTTGATGTTGTGTCCGTCAACCGTAGCAAGCAATCGTCACTACAGATGTGAAAATTTTGTAAGCGTCCCACATCGCTGCAAAAGACTCAATATATCATTACTTGATATGAAAATAGTGTGTACATCCCGCATCGTCGCAAAATGCTGAGTTTGTTTGGAATGAAAAAGGTGTTGGCTATGTGAGGGGAAGATAAATTCTCTTGAACTCATTCTAGATGAAATGGGTACTTTTTTCTTTTCTTTTGTGTACTTTTGCCTGCAAGTGTTGGAGGTTTTTAATGTCATAAGTTTGTATTTTTCTGTGGAGATGTCTCTGCTTAGTGCATTGTGCACTGATCGTAAGATATATCTAAATCTAAATTTGGATATTTTAAAATACATTTAAATTCTTTTCAGTTGAACGTAACACATTAACTCTGGGAAAAAAAACCTATAAGCGCTGTGAGTTGAAAGTTAACCCTTTCTACTATAAGAGGAATGTTCGACGTACTACTAATGTGACTCTAATTTTTATATTGTTATCTTTTCTCGTGAAAAGAAATGAGAGAGAGAGAAAGAGAGCGTCAGCATTTAATACACTTGTCAATCATAATAATCAACTTTCAGTAAACTTCAGATTATTCATTTAGTTTGTATTCTCAGGACAAGCCCGCATTATGACTCCACGACAGTTCTTGCCTTGTTTGTCTGGAGTATTTAAGTTCTTTTGGTTTCATTTACTTTCTGCAGCCAATGCTATCGCTCGCCTCGGGTCCCTTCGTGGTTTTTTTTCTCTTGTTCCTCTTGGAGATGTTTGTGTTAAAAAAATGATGTTCTTTCGTTCAGTCTTCTGTTACTATCTGTCCAATCCTACAGACAGTAACAGAAGCCTCAATCGACGACCTCTTGGCTCTTGCCTGTCTCCAGAGCGACATCTTGCTCTTCGAAGTGAGAGAAAAGGCGACACATGTAACGGTTCTGTATTCGACCTAGGCTTTCACAGATACAAAGTAGACCGTTGTTACGATACAAGCACTTGACAGTAGGCTTTAGAAAACCATCGTCTCGGATGAAATAAGCCGGATAAGAAAACATATTGAACCTCCTGTCCTTGACATACAAGCAGAACTTATCCGAAGAGTATGCAAAGAACCCATAAGAGCCGGCCAATGTCTGGAGTGGAGGGTCATGTACAGGGCAGGGGTAGCAAGTCTTTGCTATCAGCACGTAGTCAAACTTGAATAAAAACGGCTGAAGCTCCTGGGAATAATTAAGTTCAAGATAATTATATGATCTAGTAAGCTGCAGTCAACTCACTCCTCCAAACAGAGAGGCAGACATATTAATCGTGCGGTTAGTCTCTGAGTCAGGAGAGTGAGGTCCAAGTGACTTCTTGCTCGAAGGAAGATCTCCCGGTTGCTGCAGCAGCTGTACTGCAGCTGGGGAGTTTCTGGAGGGAAAGGGCGATAGATCACATGTTTGAACAGTGCAGATACATAACAATTATGGAAACGTTGGACTGAGGGTCAGCTCGTGTAATGCCCACCTTGTGGTTGAAAGGATTGTAGCTGGAAGTCTTGAGCAAGATTACAGAACTTGATTCGAGTCTATAGTATTGACGAAAAGGAATTTCAAACAGCTTAAAGTATCAAGCATATCAAGCAATCTGGATTTGCACGTATTTTTCCAGTCAGTAGCCGAGCTGATGCGTATAGTCCAAATGAGCGAGCTCGGGACTCGAAGCTCTGGGCTTATTAAACTCCAAAGCTAATAGATGTACGTAGTGCTCTGATCGAACAGATCTAACTACAAGTAGTCTACTAGACTCTGTGCCACATAGCTGGAGTATGTCGAGAAAAACCTCGACAACATATCCATGAGGTTGATCGACTGGATACGCTTGTGCTGATTAAGCTTCTGAATCGATTTCGTACTTTGTGTCGCACATCATCAGCGTCAGCGCAAATGCTTCACAGTACCCTATCAGAAGGCTGTAGAGTACTAGGAAACTGAATCAGTGGAGGCTGGTACTGTATCGAAGTATGAAGCGAAAATCTAGACGTATACAAACAGCGGACAAACCGTTGAAACCTTGAACTCATTGCTAACTAAGATTTCCTACCCCAAACTGAAAGCTGACAGAAAGTCGGGCGACACAAAGGTCGGAATGGTGAAGAGAATCAATTTGAGATCAGATCATAAATTTACAATCGGAGCGGTTCTTGGGACACGATGCGGTCAACCATGATCAGCGCAGGATTTTAACTGCTGGGTAAAATGTAGTCTGCTACAAGATCAGATGCACCTTCAGGTCCCACGCAATCATTCTACTGGCCAATATCAATACAGTTGGCCCAGAACGGAATCTAAGCGAGAAAGACAGGAGAGGAAATAAGTTGCGGACTAGGCAGGTGTCAACTCGTCCAGTTGTCTCGCATGCATCCAAATGAAAGATAAATTTTGTTTACCAGAAATCAGGAGTTCGTATGGACCACGTGACCGTCTATCTCCTGTCCCCACATACATTCTGTAATCATCCATTATGCAGGAATCTAGTAAAGCCAGGTAAGCAGATACTGAGTTCCGCAACTCTAGATATCTGATGAACACAGTTACCTTGGCACAGCGACAAACTGACGCCTGCATAGAGGGTGTTTTACTCGTGGAAAGCGGAAGTAGGTATGCCGGCAAAGCGTGGTGAATGACACAGGAAAATGCGAACATCCGGGGTTAATTTACCGGTGATGCGGCGCGTTAATTTTTCTTTTTGTCGTGTTGGGCGTTTCTCTCTCCCGGGTTTCGTATATGAGGATTGACGTGACGATACGATAGGTAAAATAAGCATCCCCGACGGCCTTGTATAGTGAACTCCGTTTTCTCTTATCACAAAACGTATAAATATTATAAAAATATCTTATAATAAGATATTATGAAAAATTAAATAAATTCATAAGTAATATATTTTAACTCATCTCGGAGTAATCAACTCGGAGTAGCTCAACATGCTAAATATCAAGTTAATTGTCTAACAAATGCTAGAACCTTTCTGACCAGTACACTCAGCTTGCAACTATTTATCCACGGTCCACTATCAGTGTAGTCTATTCACGTCTCCAACTTGCACGTCTGCTTCTCTATTTCTTGTATGTACAATCTCTAGCCGCTGCTCAGCCTCCAGCACTCTCCTCCGTAATCCAAACTGAAAACTAGTCAAAAGGTCCTTTTAGAGTTCACGACCCTAGTTAGTAGTCTCTTCAAGTCTCAGACAGGACCTTGTAGCCGCGACGTGGGTTTGGCTAATCACTGTCCATTAAATATAGCAAACGGCGTTGCACATAAGTAGGATAACGTACCCACCATACATGAGTAAATGTTACATGCACCTTCTTGATGATGAGTATTTTATCCATTAGAGCTAAGAAGAAAATGAGATCCATGATGAGGATTTTCTCCGATCCGAGGTGGAGTTAGCATTGATACTGGTAATTTGTCTATCATGTAAAATGGTTGACCTAGGACGTGGATATGGCTCTCATATGTCTATGTGGATAAACGGAGGTGCCAAAAGTGGGTGATTCTTCTATTATCGCTACATATTGTGTGGTGTTTCACTCATGGTGGGTGTTTGATCTTTGCTCTGATTGGACAGCAGTCACTATTTTATTGAGTTTAATACGTGTGCAATAATACAGTAATAATATTGTAGATCTTTTATTAAAATCTCGAATGCTGCAATTATTGTAGTGTCCCAGGATTTCTCTTTTACATCATTGTAGCATAAAAGATTTCGTTCCGCAAGAAACTTTACACTAGTTACACTGTTCTAAGTTCTAAGATCTGTTCAAACTCACAAACACTTTGGTTTTGCCCAGCAGTTCTTTCTAACTCACAAAACCACGCGGCTTCTAGACCCTTCAACATGTGCTATGATCCTTAAAATATCACACAAATATACATTGAGAAGACAAGGAAGACGATTACTACTCCATAGCCAAGGCTTCTAGTCTTCTCACGTTGGCTTCCAGAAGCAAATCTCATCTTCTGGGAGTTCAACTCGGCTTTTAACATCTTTAGAACACTGCCACTGCTCCGTAGATGTCAATCACTACTCCATACCACAAATTACTCTTATGATATTCAACTAATTAGATCATTTACAAGGTGTATGACCCCTGTAGCCTTCCTAGGCTTCTGTCTGCTGAAACGGTCTTCTGATAGCACTACAACGCGCTCACCTCCACTGATACTCATACAAAGCTTCCGTAACAAAATAGAAGATAGAATGAAGATGGGAAGATGAGAGAAGAGAAGGAAGAAGAGAAAATTAACAAAAGAAGAAATAAAAGAAAAGAACGAAATCAATCTTCCGACAAGGTTCTAGTCCGGATCCTGACTAACAAGCCATCCTTGCTTATAGTAAATTGGAGAAGAAGATCAAATACCTACTTACAATCCCACTGTCTTCTTGTTGAGAATGACGTCTTCTGATATGATAAGAAGCAATCCGCCAGCTTCTGTGTACTTTAGGTCTTCCCTCTCAAGGAAATCCTGGAGTTAATTATCACTCACTGTCTTTTTGGTCAAATGAGCTTTTACATGGGTTCAGACTTGTGCCGACACTGTCATCGCTTAACTTCCTGACGTCTTGCTTGGTACTCAAACTACTTCTACAGATATGGCTTCTAGCTTCTCCTGGCTTTGCTCTGACTGCTTTGTCTCAAGGGACCAATCTTCCATGGACAGTTCGTATGTGGATTCAAACTGCTCCACTAGATGAGACAAACTTGGACACTACACAGCTTCTAACAATCACCGCCACTCAACAGGAAAATTTTCCATGCATAATTGGGTATGAATTAGATGAAGCTCAATCTCTCCTTGATACACCAGACTAAACAAGACTACACGACGATATCATTCCCTGTCTACTCTATCTACTCTTGTCTATACTTCCACAATCTCCTCTTAGGGTCGGAGGTGCAGACCTACTATGCGCGGGTGTACTCTATATGTGGGCTCTTCTGTGTCCCTTATGTGTGCATTGTGTGTGTAAAACTAAACATCAATCTCAACTCTATACAACAACTTCTAATCGTAGGAGGGGATTCCTTTGAATCACAACCACAGTCTAGAGAATAGAAAGGCTCATTGTCAGATGGCCACCTCCTCTTGGACTTCGGTTCCTCTCAGTTTGGAAAGTCTTCTCTATTCCTGCGATAACTAAATCTACCAATCATCTGCCATTTTGAAGTAAGAAAAACAAACCTTGGTGCATCTATAGCTAAGTGCAGAACATTGAAACTGCCAGGAACGGGTGAAACATGTGAAAATATATGAGTCTCGAGCAGCGGGTCTGCACACTGCTCCTCGCTATCGAAAGACATGACAACGCCTCCACACAACAGACATTTTGCTCATCATCGGCAGCACCCATCCCTACATAAAAGCAGAACAAAACATCGGTGTACCTATACCTCAGACCTGGACGTGTAGAACAGCCGTCTCACATGATTGCCTGTACCAAAGCCATGCCTGGAAACACGACAGAGCACAAGTCTGCAAAACAAAAAAAAGACGAAAGCAGCACGAACCACACGCAGAAAAGAAGAACTGCGACGCCGCGACCGCCTCGACACATCGAGTGTGAAAATCAGTCGACGCTCACGACAGCAAACCGTTGCTTGGACCGATCACAACATGGCACTCCATCAATTCACGAAACCGATCAATGAAAGGAGAACACCACTTCAGCCTCGCCAAATCACAGAGGCCGCCACTCCATGCATAACATCGATCAGTCCTCGAAATGATACAGACACGGTGCATCCATTGAAAATCACAACTCGCCATGGACCGTGCTCTCGATCGTGTGGACAAATCTTAACTCGCCGACGAGCGTGGTCCTGAAAATGAAAAACTCGCCCTAATCGATAATGAAAACTCACTCGTCTAAACCCTACCTCTCGACTCGTCCGCCGAGCGTCATTTCACTGCCGTTATTTTTCTTTTGTCGTTTTCCCCCTCCTGCTCAAGACGGCACTTTGTCCGCATAATCAGTTCGCCTTGTGCAACCTCTGTGTTCAGGAATGATATGTCTGGTGTACTTCTGAGATCTTCTAGTTGCAGATGATCTCGTCCTTCAACACAAAACTTCGGAAATTAGATTCCCAAATGGTCTCTTTGGAACCCAGAAATTTGCTTTATCACACCCCAGTAAATTTGTTTAGCTTGAGCACACCTCTTTTAATGATATATTGCTTGATACACACCCCTAGCTGACTATGATAGTAAAACCAGTCACTTTGTTACGTCATTTATCATTTTAGTATTTTCAATCATGACTAAATATGGATACAAGATGAACTTCTGGGAAATTTTGCTCGCTTGCTGTTAAGGAGAGAAAATATAACTGTTAACCAAAAATCTTATACTAAGCTCAAAAAACAACTTCTTTTTATAAATATTATCTGTTAGTCCAACATGAGAACGCAAGAAGAGGCATACATAAACCATAAGGTGAGCGTGGAAAAACATGTTCCCCATGCTACATATGAGAGAGAAGAGAAAATATAACTGTTAACCAAAAATCTTATACTAAGATAAAAAAATAATCTATTTTTATAAATATTATCTGTTAGTCCAACCTGAGAACGCAAGAAGAGGCTGACATAAACCATAAGGTGAGCCTGGAAAAACATGTTCCCCATGCTACATATACGGGTGATTGATGACCCATAACTAAGTGAAAGATTACCAGTTCAATTTATTACCTAACCCTTTCTAACCGAAAAGTTAGATAATAAATTAGTCATCTGCATATTTACCTCTTCCATTGAAATATGGAGGAGGTGAACAATGAAAGGGTTAGGTAATAAATTAATCATGTGTTTATTTACCTCCACCATCGAAAGATTGGAGGAGGTGAATATACACGCACTTCAATATTTATGTAATTCAAATCATTTCAAGAATAAAATAAACGAGAGATAATACATGCTGAGAAATTTGATGTATGCAGTATGACATGTTACTAATATGGTAAAGTGATTGGTTTTATAATCGATAAGTAATCAAGGATGTGATAAAACAATATCTAGCTAAGAGGAATATGTAGAGCGAAAAAAACTACTGGAAACATAATCAAGCAAATTTGTATCTTGGAACTAAGTGCCTATTTGTATGACGAGTAAGGTTTGCAACTGAAAACATGTAAAAGGTTTTACGGGAGTTGTGGGAATATTTTATAGCTAAGGTTTGAGTGGAAGTACTTTGTAGATTTAGATTCTAACCATATGGATGTACACATGTAGTATCTGTTTGGATCAAAGTCCCGCTTCATTTCCCCAGCACTTACAGGAGGCACTTCTAGATCTTCTATATCTGCTCTAGCTTTTCTAACAAAGTGTCGAAATCAAACTCCCAACGCTGATCATTACATGGCTTAAGAAGAGTTTCATGGGGGTGTTTGACATCTGGTTTGAGAGAGGAGAGTAGCCCCTCTATTCTGAACAGGAAGTCTCGACGGTTAGACTATGGAGCAAAAAACTATAAGCATGATAGATATACTGGACTTGGACAAGGTACATAATGCACATGTGAAGAAAAAGAGGCATATTTATGTGGGGGGGAACTATTGTTAGTCTAGAAGGGCGATGACCTATGACGAGCTCCTCCATTGTACTTCGGTGAGACAAGTTATAGCATTTCCAAGCGAGAAGATGCACGTTATCGTGTCAGATTTTGCATGAAAGATGTACAAGAAAATGCGAGGTTCTTGGCTGTAGAGATGTAGTGTGCTGAACAGAGACAAGAAAGAGAAAAACAAGCTCAAAAATGAACGTCGTAATATATATCAACTCCCAACGTATATACACTTTTCTCTCTAAGAATACAAAACTAAGAAACAGACCAGAGCGGTATGTAATCTGCTTCAAAACTCACTAAAACGAGTCCTTGAATCTCAATCCATATCCAAAACTATCAAAGTGTAGCTCAAAGCAAGAGAAACATCCCTTTGTTAACAAAAAGAGCTGCACCAGTATCACACGATTCAAACTCAAGTCCAAACAACATCCATGTACAAGCTCTTAGCTAAAGCTAGCTTCACAAGCTGTACATAACCAACTAGAACTCTAACAAACTCAAAAGGATGAAAACCGTAGCGAAGGAACCAAAAAGATCTATCTGAGAACTTTCTCCTTCATTGATGGAGACGAAAGCACATTCATCGAGACTATCTAACGCCTTCCATCTTCTTCGAGCTGACAAAGAACGTGCTTCGGTTTGTTATTTTTTATGTAACTTCAACTCCCTAATAACCTGGTCTACAATGTAAATGTTAGATTGAAATTCGTGTTGTAAACACATCTTCGTTCCATCCATGGATCTCATGGATGTCTATGAGTTGGAGACAGCTGGAAACTTAGCACGCACATGCAAGCAAGAACATCTAGAAAATTCAGACATTATCAATAATTTGTTGTATATCGCTCGAGTTCTTCAGATCTTTTCAAACATTATTGAAAAGGTTTGTGTCGACAGAGACACGACAGCGGATGGTACATATTTGATTTATCTCGCGGAGGTTGTACGTCTCAACATCAACGCCAACTTTGATTAATAAATATCTCAGTATATTCTCATGGTTGGACACTCACATGATCTTGTCGACCAAATGTTTAGTAGATTCTAGTGAGCTCTGTCTCGTCAAAATGCTTTCATAATATCATAATTATGTTCCGTCATTGAAAGAAGTTATGATCTGAAGTTGATAGTCACTATATTGACAAAGACTTGAGACTTCAAGAAGTACAATGAAGACGAGCTCAAACCATATCGTCTGTTACATGATATTACATTTAGTCAACAGTACAAGTTTGAACTCGTGTCTGGTGCAAACAGTTTTTCACATATCAAGATTCTCTTCCGGTTGAAGGAGTGAAGCAACTCATATTTTTCCCACAAGTCCATGCTGGTTCCATTGAAATCGTATTCTGAAATCAAACACAAGAACAAAACACGGATAGGAGATTTGCTTGACACTAAAGTTGATACACTTTGACAATCAAGAAAGATACTGTGACTTTGTGGTGCAATTGCTTTTCAGACAATGGAAAAGAATGATGGAACCACCGGTTCTTTTGACAAGAAAGTATTGTTGAAAATATATCGAGAGAAAAACTAAAACCTCTATTGAAGATGTGGACTTGGCTGGTATCGTCTGAACATGACGAGTCCGAACTCATATTCCACTGGCATCTAATTGTAAGCAACGAAGAACTAGGCAATCGAGTCTTTGGTGATCATCTACAATATACATAGACACAAGACGATTATGATCCGGTACTGAAGCACATGACTGATAACAAAGAGGATGCGACCTCAACAAAATTAAAGAAAAACTATTGCTTGCAATATTGGCTCCAAACTTGGAATCATTGTGGATCTGCCAAGTGTTAAAGATCAAATCTCATAACGCGAAAGATGAACCAGCGACAGTGGAAGTTCAGTGGTTCACGACTTTGTCTTCAGATCCATACATTGGCAATATACTACCATGAGAAGCATAGAGCGAGTGGTAGAGCAAGACCTACACTCTTCAAACAAGACTTGGATTTGTCAAATGTTACAATTCTCTCATATAATTTTCTTGTTACAAACATGAATTCTCTTTGGCAAGATTCCACTCGCTCATACATCAGACTGGTCATGCATTAGGGTGATAAGTATTGTTTGTTGAATACTGGCGATTCCAACAGGTGAGTTTCAACAATAAGAACTATTAACAAAATGCAAACAAAAATGTAAATTGTGGAAGTAATCTGAAACAATCAACTTATCTCTATTTTGTCGATCACGTGGAGAGAGGTTTTCCAAGCCTCGGTTCGAACCAACCTCTTTAAACCCACCACAAGGTAACCTTCTCTATATCATCTAATCGCTATTACGGAACCTCCACGAGTTGCTCCACCATGCCACCCCAGTAAACATGAGAATTAAAGGTGGAGAGACGTACATATTGTCTTCAAAGCGTACAGAATGATCCTCTATAGCGACACCGGAGATACCTCGTGTATATCCACATAGTGACACTCAGCTTGTGGATGTCTTTTGATACCACTTATAAGTTTAATCCGTTATATCTTCTTGTCAATGGACAGTAAGCATCCGTTCCTTTTAATAATTTGGCTTTTGCGATTCCAATAGCAGCATGAGCTGAAGAACCATTAAGGGGTGTAAGATCGTCTCGCCAGTTCCAGATTTACACTTTCCAAAGACGAGGTCGATCCACGAGCTCTGAGTATCCTTTGCTCCCAAGTGCTTGTTCAGTTGTTGCAAAGTAAATCGTCCTTACAGGCAGAAAACCTGACCTGCAGGCAGAAACTCTAGATTTTGTCGCAATGAGGCCCAGAAAAGTCTGCGGAGAGGGGAACAGAAAGCGTGCTATTGACAGTTTATCGATCGAATTAGGATCCGGAAGAATATCAGACGACCGGAATTACGGGAGCTGCTTCCTTCTCCACTCACGGTGATGAAGGATCATGCACCAACTTACAGAATAGAGGGATCACACTTGACATTCAGAATCTGACCAATAAATGTTTGTACGAGTACTCCGCGCTTGCACCTCGAATTAGCCATACAGAACTTGCTTCGGAATAATGTCTTCGGATTACTTGACCGACCATTTCTTCTGGCAATGCTCAGTCTGCGTTACGAGCTGACGGGAAGGCACACTTGTCCAGGGTTCTCCATCGACTTCCTGCGAAAATGGATAAGCGCTTCATCTGAAACAGAACTGAAAGGTGTTGATGCTGTAAGTCCCGCACACCCACAAGTCTCACGAGAGAATACAGTACTGCCCAGGTGAAGCACGAAGGAACAGAACGCCTAACGATTCCACATTCATGCAGTGCCACCTGCGACCAACGATATACAATTATGTATCATGTGACTCGAGCTCTGGTCAAGAGTTTAAATCCATCACTTTCGATCCATGTACACGCAGCAGAGTCCATGAGAGAGCTGAGCCACAGGTTGCTAGTAAGAAAACCACTTCATTTTCCTCTTCTCTGGTGGTGTTCGACTACCATTTCTCACCTGTCTACTACATAATGTGTCGCACATACGATGCTGGTTATGCCCAATAGAATGTGGTTAAGGTCGTCAGCTCCACTCGAACTACAGTAGCAGATAAAACGGCAGAGTTATGCTTTTTAGTACTGATTTGGTGGAGGGCCGCGCGAACGCGAGCCATCCGCTATCACAAATTATGACGTGCATTTTCCCGCTTGGGGAAATGCTACAACTTGCCCCACCGAAGTGCAATGGAGGAGCTCTTCATAGGTCATCGCCCTTCTGGTTCAGCGATAGGCCCCGCCCAGGTAAGTATGGTGTCTCCTGATTGCACGCCGTTAATGTACCTCGTCCAAGTCCACTACAGCCATAAGGCTTATGGGCTTATGGTTCTATCTTATCCGCAGTATACCAGTCAAGATGTCACTTTTCAAAACACAATGGCTATTCTCCTCTCCCAAGCGATGTCAAACAATTCCCCGAGACTGCTCGTAAGCGTTGAGAGTTCGATTTCGTTTCTCTGCTAGAAAAGCTGGTGCAGGATGAAGAACTTGACCTGAACAACTGCCTCCTGTAAGAGGGAAAAATGAAGTGGGACTTGAACCCAAGTAGTATCTGCTTGGATCCATTGAATCTGAAGAAGGAGAAGCAAAGTACTTACGACTGATGATCAAGAAGATGCAAGTGAAGATCCAGGCCGATGCATGCATTCTCTCTCCTCCTGACTTCAAAAATTTGTACTCACCATCAGTGTTGTCGCTGGATCTGTATTCCTTGGAAGGTACCTCGTTCTCCTTACCAATTAGGACAGCGAAGATACGGTGGAGCACCCGACGAGATAAATTTAGTGGACCACTTTGAATAATTAGTGATCAGGTCTGAACATGCTCGAGACACTTTTGCTTGGCGGTTGCGCACTGTTCCAAACATCCTCTTCGTCGACGGTGGGAGGCATCACTGATTCTGATGAGCTTGACGGATGCGAAGCAAGATTGCATGCAGTGGCGTTCTCCTATTCGAGTGAGTAGCTTGCGTACCTGACGGAGTGTGGATGTGCCGAAAGTTCATCATTCGTTGCTTACATTCTTTCGTTGAATCTTGTTATGACTTTCTCATGTGAAAAGGTGAGTTCCGCTTATTCGATGAGAGCAAACTTGTCTTGCTCTCGACAAAGACTTGGAGGATGTAGACTCACTAAAAACAAACTCGAGCAGAGAAGAACTAGAAGCTAACCCTTCTGGAATTGACTGCAACCAATAGATAGATACTGCGGGATAGCCCACCACCCATGTGGGTGGTGGGCTATCCCGCGATAATGGGTAAGCGCTTCCTGTGAAATAAGACTGAAAGGTGTTGATGCTGTAATCTAAGTCCTGCACATCCACTGTTCTGAAGAGATAATACAGCAACATCCCACATGGAGAACGAGAGAACAGAACGCCTAACGTTTCTAAATCCAATACAATCAACAACAAAGGAAAGAGCATGTCACTCTGATCACGATTCATTCATGAGGTTGGTGTTCGTGATAGGGAATCTTACTGCAGTGATCTCCATCACAAATAAGACCTTTAAACAGCGAATTGGCTTTGCGTCTTTCTGACTGTACAAGAAGCGAAGCCTGCGCACGCCGGGAACAAGTCACGACATCCCGCTACTGATCAAGGCGCGAAGGTAAATCGAATTTCATGTTTCCTCGAGCGCGAATGCAGCGCTTCTGATATCTTCACAATTTGAGGACCTGGATCCCCAGCCCTCTTATGCGATCAGAGCACCACTGGGGCAAACTACCTCCACCTTCAGGCTCCGCGTCCTGTTTGTGTTTGTTTGGGTCTCCCTTTGAAGGAGGATGGGCTGCGCCGGCCTAGGAGATAGTGCAATACCAAGGCGACACTGGCGAGTCCGGAGTAGCAAGCTACCCGTCTGGAATCACACCCGTGAAAGAAATAAGATTAATATCGTGAGGGTCGACGACCCTCGTATCAGATATTAAACTGATAAGAACAGATACTACACTTGATCTTAGCCAAAAGGCCGAGAAAGGTATACCTCACATTCCAGACTCAAGGCTATATGACTGTCGCAAGACATCCACGGGATACGCAACTGTTATGGGTTTACTCTAGCACCTGCGAACTAAGGACTGTACTTCTGTTCATCCCATACTAAACAAGAACTCCAAGAATACACTAAAATGTAATGGTTTGTACTTTACGTGGTTCGGCCTCAGGGTCAAGGTGAAACGAACACTCCCACACGCTACTGAGAAGAAAAGGATTGAAGCAAACACTTGACTGAGTGAATCCATCGTCCCCGCAAACACATCTGGAATGAAAACTGGCAGAGCACAGACTTGTACAGTTCCCGTTACAACGCTGGCATGTGCTGCAAGCAAGTTCATTGCGACCGGCCATGTCTTCAGTACATTCCTTCTTGGATTATGTTGGTGGGTGCTCCCTGTGGGGAAGCGTTCCAAATGTTGAGATAAGCCGTCTCTGTGACCCGCACACCGTATTCTTTAGTACAAGGCGAAAGATAGTTCGCTCTGAGCTGATCACACGGCTGTTATTCGTGGGATCGGCAGAATAGCTACTTGGAGGCCAAATCAGACTCTACAGGACTAGTGTATGGTTCGAACTGACCTCCACGTCCTTACAAGTTACAGAGGACTGAAGCATTACTTGGAGCGAGTTCGGACGAAAACAAAAGAACAAATGCGTTCAATCAGTAATCGCTCGCTCCGTCCCTCTCGCTTACAAACTCCAATTTCATAAATGGCAGGGCAGTGCCGAATCTAAAACCTCTTTCTGTATCTCTCAATGCAATTGAGGATGTCACTTTCCAAAGCGACTCTCGAGGCCAGTACCAGACTAAACACGGGCTGCCGCAAAATCATACTTTGTCAAGTTCATGTGATACAATCAACTGGTCGTCGACCTTGCTGATCACGTGTAGCTAGAGATGTTCCCAAGTTTTTCTCCGAACCCAACCCCTTCAAAAGCCACATGTATGAAGAACTGCAAATACACGTATACAGTATAAATATCATCTAATCGCACTTACGGAGTCCCCAGCTGCAGCAGTCGCTGCAAACACGCAACCCCATCAAAAGTGAGACTAGAGTTGGAGAGACAAAGTGGCTTCAATGAATTCCTTCGGGACTGGCAGCACTCTAATGTAATTGGCTGGATCTCAAACGGGAGCGGTTTACACAGAATGATGACAGGCCCACCGACCAATTTTCTTGAACTCAGGATCACGTCGTCACATATCTCTGTGCTAGATGTAGTGAGCTAAGCATCAACGCTAAGCATAAGCACAGCAGGCACTATGACTCACGGGATGAGTTGTGCAGGAAATTTAGCGCTATATCGCTCTTTGATCTTTGATCCATCGAACGCCACGAATGCAACAATTTCCTGCTGGATCAACTAGGAGGGCTGCGGTTTCCGCAGTCATCATTTTCCCAGGCGCCCCAGGGAACTGGAATTCCGAGGTCTGCCGATAGAATACCCACTAGAGTCAGCACTCGAAGTTCTCCGTCACGAACAAATGAACAGACATCGTAACCTCAAAGAAGACATCGAGAAAACATCAGTTACCAGCATAGTCAGCAAGAGGGGTGGTAGGCAACCCGGAAGCAAGAGCCATTTCTATCCGGCGGTTTCCAAGACTGTCGAATTCGTGATAATAGTGATGCGTCGAGGCGGTCTCTCAAATTTGCAATCACAATCCTTCTTGGAAGTTGATTTGGAGGAGGGCCGCGCGGACGCGAGCCCTCCGCTATCACAAATTATGACGTGCATTTTCCCCTTGGGGAAATGCTACAACCTCGCCACACCGGGGTGCAATGGAGTAGCTCGTCGTAGGTCATCGCCCTTCCGGATCAGCGATAGGCCCCGCCCAGGTAAGTATGCAGCTTCCTCTTCGCACATAGTTAATGTACCTCGATTAAATCCATTCCGGAACCAGTGCTTATGGTTCAATTTGACCCACAGTAGAGCCTGTAAAACCTTCCCTGTTCAAAACAGAGGGCAACTCTGCTCTACCAAATAGATGTCAAACAACTCCACGATGAAAAGCTTGACCTGTACAACTGCCTCCTTCCTCTTCCCGTTGTGCGGCTTGATGGGTCTTTCCATCTGTTGGCTATTCAATGCGTCGCTTTCTTCCTCCTTCGAGCCAGGAAATGAAGTGGGGCTTCAACCCAAGCAGATACTTGGAGGTCTGGAACTGAATCTGATCATGAAGAGGGAGAAGCCAAGCACTCAGGACTGGCAGGTGAAGATTCCGGCCCAGCAGGCATTCTGGATCTCCTTCCTCTCGACTTTCCAGAACTTGCGAACAATTGCAGAATTTCCAATTGGAGCGATTTACCCCGTCTTACTGTCGCCTCTGATCGAAGTTTCCAGCAGGATCATAGTGCAGATCAGAACATACTTCTTACCTTTAACCTCAATTACAAGGGCCTTGCGCGACAAGAAATAGCTGAGTTACGAATAACAGTAACGTAGCGACGTAGCGACCCTCTGGGGCTTGAGCTTCGTGCGATGCAAATAACCAAGCAAAGTTTATGAACATTTTCGCCTTCAATATTCTAATGTTTTCGAACTATACTATTCCGCGTTAGTTATAAATAGTTGTCCGCGTGAGTATTGAAAGTTCACACTTTGATCGCAGCGCTTTATCTCATACACTAATTTGCGGTTGCGGGATGCTATGTTTGATGTCGTTTGTATCACTGACAGAGATTTTGGTGCACTCACACAGAACCATGGCTAGGTCTATAGACCTAGCCATTACACAGCCAAGGAACTGTTAAGATTTCTAATCTCATGAACACGTAACTCCTTTTGCACCACGATATTGAAAAAACTTGACTACAATGCGATTATCGTCGGAGGAAAGCCGCCTGTTTATTTTCCACGAAACCACAGGAATAGTGGGAATGAGAAGATGGACGGAATGTGATTTAGAAAGGTCCTTCTGCCACCTTCAGGGAGCTCCTTACTATACATTGTACCCTAGGCCTGCCTTCCACATTCTACTTTGCTTAAATAATCTCTGTACCATCGATCGAACAGACGCCTTAGGGAAGAAAATTCTTACAACGTGAGGTAAAATTGAACGATGGGTCCTGAAAAGCACACGCGAAATCCAGGGTGGTTTCGAAGCGTTTACATATCCTGGAAGACTAAGACGGAAGGCTTCCACAAGGTGCTGCATCCTGACGGATCGAAGCTTCCACCTCCGAGGACGTGAAGCCTTCCGTGTTTCACTTGTCCTAGTCCTGTTCGGTCTCCGACTTCTGTATCTGGAAACAGGGATAACACTTGATCCAATATGTGACAGAGTAAACTAATAGTAATGCTGGTCGAAGAAATGCTCGTTTGACTAAAAGCCTGCACCTTGCATTAGTCGCAGGGAATTTGCTTCAGAATATTGCCATTTCCTCTCCGACCATTTCTTATTGCTCAGTCTGCGTTAGGAGCTGACGGAACGGCACATTTGTCCAAGCCTATCCGTCAAATTCCTGCGAAAATGGATAAGCGCTTCATCTAAGACAGAACTGAGAGGTGTTGATGCTGTAGTGTACGTCCCGCGCACCCACTGCTCGGAGGAGAGAAGACAGCACTGCAGACGTGAAGCACGAATAAAAGAACGCCTAACGTTCGTTTCCAACTCCATGCGCCGACATGCAATGCAACCATCGATTAACGATGTAACATCATATATCGATGACTCTGATCACGAGCTGATTTCCCAGCACAGTCAGTAAAAGAGATGAGCCACATGAGCAACCCACCGATTTTCTGCTTCTCTGGTGGCTTCGGCGTACAATTTCCCTCACCTAGAGTATCTTACTCATGAAGCTCGTAATGCGTGACAGGCACTGTTGTTGCGGTCGTTTCCTCCCTGATCAAGAATCGCAATGCGTGCTCCCATACGATGCTTGTTAGAATTGGTTTGGTGGAGGGCCGCGCGAACGCGAGCCCTCCGCTATCACAAATTATGACGTGCATTTTCCCGCTTTGGGAAATGCTACAACTTGCCCCACCGTAGTGCAATGGAAGAGCTCATCATAGGTCATCGCCCTTCCGGTTCAGCGATAGGCCCCGCCCAGGTAAGTATACTTCTTCCTCTTCGGACACAGAATAAGAACCTCGATCAAGTCCACCACATGAGCTGGTTGTATGGTTCTAGATTACCCTCAGTAGTGCCTGTCAAGCTGTCCGGGATCCTTGTTCATAACAGAGGGGCGACTCTCCTCCCCGCAATACAAGTCAAACTCCACGAGGTGCCCAGTACAAGTAACAAGGAACGATGACCTGGACAAAGGAAATGCTCGATCAGCACTGAGTTTGACTTGGATCTACTGACGGCAGTCCTCCTGGTGCAGGATGAAGAGCTTTAATTAGTGCTCGGGGTACAAATATTCCGGAACTGAAAATCATCCTAGGCAATTAACGGGGAGTCTCTTTATATATATCATTTATCAATTAAATTTTAGTTTGTTACCATGTAATATTTTAGCCTGCAAAATTGTGCTATTCATCATTTTAAATCAGACTTTTCAGAATTCCAACCGATTGAGAATACAGAAAATATCAATTAATCCTGAGCGACGGATGTACCTGTACAACTGCCCCCTTGCATACGGTAGTGATTTTTCTGTTCGAGTAATAAGTGGATGAACAGTTCTTAATGAAACAAATGTTCACTTCGCGCGTTAATATTATTTTTGGATCAAAATTTTATATAATAAGTAATGAGGAGACTCACCCTTCATGCAGTCTTTTCTTTCCACTATCTCATTTCCAGGAAGATATTCAACGTTAACATGCTTTTTAGTTTATTAAAGATCTAACTATGATCAAGTGAAAATCGAGAAACAAGTTGTCTTGTTATCTACATTTGATGCACCATAAATTAAAATAGATAAACAGAGTATTCAAAACTTTCCTTCTCAGCTCATTAAGAGAGATAAGTTAAATATTGATCAGAAAAAAAATGGCTAGTGTGGCAAAACAAACTTAGCATTTTCTGACGATGCGGGATGCTCCCATTGTTTCCATATCGAGTAACGATCTATTTAGTCTTTTGCTTCGATGTGGGATGCTTATACCATTTTGACATCTGTAGTGACAATTGCTTGCTATGGTTGATGGACACAACATCAAGGTATCAAATAAATGGAAGAGAATCGATCTGGTAGAGTTGTTCGTACATGAAATTATACCAAAAATTTTCAAGCTAAAGTTGATGAAATTCAAGTGTTGTAGAGTGATTTCGAAGGAGGTCCGCTGTTTGGGAACACGAGACTGCAGACTCCAAATCTTGTAAGAATCTTCGAAAATGATCGAGCCAATTTTTTGTTGTACGTCGAAATAGCTGTCTCAGTATCAAAAATTGTCGCAATATCTTTACCCAGAACTTTTCTGTCCATATCTCGGTGCCAGAATTTGATCTCAAGATGAAACTTCGTGTGTGTGCTTAATAGGGTCTCTCTTACATATAGGAGAATTTTAGAAGTCAGAACCATCATAGTTTTCCTCTCCTTGAGTGTTAAAGTTCACCGCCTGATCCTATTACTACTAGTTAGACCTGAATTTCGCTTTCTGAATATATTAGAGGATCCTAAACACCTGTGTGAGTGCTTATAGCGCCCTGTTGTAACCTGAAAGGCCTACCTCTTGAGTAAACAACCACAGCCAGAAGCCCAGCGCTTTCTTAGATAGACGAATCACACTCCGACAACGTACAGATAACAGAAGAACGGGATGAGGTGTCCTCCTGCTGGGATGCCCAAGTACACCAACTCTGTCTAAACGTAAGCGTGGAAGAAGGCGCCCTAATTGAAAGGCAACCTCTCCCAGATGACTTCCAGGAACTCCACGTCTTGATCTCCAAGGTATCTCGTCTTCTGTGCTTTCCTCTTGGAAAAGAGGTGAAGAAATAGCTTCGCCAGAAGACGTTTTCGTGGCTCCCGATACGCTTCTATCTTCCACCCATTCCTTCCTTATCTATCTTCCAGGAAGAGGCAAGTCGTGCTTCCAGACACATGCCACTTCCTCGAGATCATGGGTAAGATCTTCTTCTCGAGCTCGTACCCTCGGTTCTCTGATTCTGATCTGTGAAAGATCCTACGCCACCACTCCGTCTGTCGCGACCCTCAGTCTCAAGATCGGGCGCAGACGCGAACAACGGAACCCTAGTGGACTTGCGCTAGGTTGCGAACGCTGCGAGTGGGACTGAACGGCTTGGTCAAGAAGTCGGGATCAAAGGAACCTTAAGTGGTTCTCTGAACCAAGGTTGGAACATTGGGTTAGGACCTAAGGGTCTATCCCAAGAGGACCCCAGACAAACGCTGACCTAAGAGGGCGATTGTTGAGAACGGATCGAAACATGAGTCTGAGACATAAGTCTAAGACGTAGGTCCGAGACGTGAGTCTGAGACGTGAGTCCGAGACGCAGACAGACCGTGGTTCGGACGCTGGTCCGACCACAGGATGCGAGTCTAGGTCTGGACCACAGATTCTCGGAAAAATGACTAAGTGTTGGAGCTCCAGCGACGTTTTAGGTCGTGGACGGAGCTCCACGTAAGATCTCGAGGCGAGTGAGGTATCATTGGAAAAGTCTCGTCGAGAGCTTTCCAGTGATATATTACACTCCTCGAACTGACTTCCAACCTGGGAGTTATGACAGAACCAGGATCGGGTTGTGGTATAATTTTCAGGGACCAAAGAGGAGGGCGGGACCGTCGATCTCCTTCTGGGGATCGGCGGTCCCGTCCGGTGACTCGTCCTGGGTGGGTCAGGACGAGTCACCCGACCCCAGGGTTCGGCGTACAGACTCTGGGGGCATGAGGTGACGGCTGGACCGGTTCCAAGACACGTTCCCGTCCAGACTTGGACGTCTGGACTTAAGAACGCTGTAAGGGCTGGGGCAAGACTAGGGAACGAGTCGGCGGGTTAGACCACCGTTCGGGAGCCTAGACCCAGACGGACATCACGGGCGATTGGGCCGCTAGGTGTGCTGGAGGCACCGTTTAGGACCCTAGACTTTATGAGAAGTCCGCCCCAAGTCATATTATGACTTGCTCATGTTAGGGACCGACCTAGGCGGGCCTAGGTCGGGACTTAGGGAATGCTGAGCTTGATGATTAAGGAGACGGTCCGGCTCCGGTCCGGACGAAACTGAGATAAGGTAAGTGGTGCATGGACGCTAACTTGTGATTGTGTTTGCATGTTAGCGGTGTAAAGTTTGCAAATCAGAGACGGGAAGCGGTGAGAAAAAACAAAACACGGGAAGAACCTCAGTATAGCTTCTGGCTGCTTCTGGTGCACTTTCAGTCTTCTATGCGCTTCCGGTCTCAATCTCAGCTGTAATGCGATCCTATGAACCTGCTCTTGTCGTCAATCTTGAGCTGCACCTCTCTGCTGCTGCAATCGATTCTTCTCTTCCTTGGAAACTTCTCTAATCGACCTCAATGTCTACTTCTTGGAATCCGAAGGGATACCTTCAGCTCGACTGTGCTTCCAGCTCTCACAGAATCGTCCTCGCTCTCTCTCTGGTCTCAATTCGGTTCTCTGAGTTCTCAATTACACTCTCCTCGGTTCCAAGTCCAATTTGACACCCTGATTGCAATCGATCTCCCAATGCGCAGTTGCCATTCGGTGCAAGAAGCAGTCAGCTGATTTCGTGCTAATGTGCCTTCTCCAGTATCTTCCTTGAGCGATTAAGGGTTCGATCTACCTACTACCATGGTGGCTACCTGGTAGGTACACATACCCCTCTCGTAGGTGGTGCGTGATGGATACTCATGCAGTCGTGATTGCTATCTTCTGGAAGACACCCGTCTTCAGTCTTCAGTCTTCTGAAGACCTGGTCGGAAAGACGTCTTCTCGGAAGAAGTCGACTTCTCTTACAAAAAGTTCTTAGAACTATCTTTCTTCTAAGCCAGATGTAATCTTAAGCAACAAGGTTATTTCAATTACACATACATGTTATTATCTTCAAAAATTTCAAAAATTCGTACATCTTGTAAATTGTGGGCACCACAGACGCCCACCCTCACATGTTTGCGTCCCCGCAAACATCAGCGCTTTTGCTTACGTCCAATATTTCTTGACACGTCACTCATTAACGCGAGTGGTCATCAATGTACCATCTAGCTCTTCCAGCTGTAAGGAATCATTGTTGAATACCTCCAAGATTCGGTAAGGACCCATCCAGCGAAGATGAAGCTTCTCAGAGAATTTGAGATGCATGTTGTCGTACAGAAGAACCAAGTCTCCATCCGCGACAGTCACCTTCTTCAGCTTGCCATCATAGTTAATTGTCGTGTAGGAACAACGTCCTCCAGCAAGTCAATGCGATGCTCTCCCAGCTCTCGAGGTATGTCCTTCATGTCTTCTATGGTCCAAGCGAAGATGTCTTGAACTTTGTCAAAAGTTCTCTAAAGTCTTCCAACTGCTGGTCCTCGATCACCTTGGAAAGCTTCAACTTCTCAAGAGCAACCTCCACTTTTTGCAGATCATCAGGGTTCATAATTTCTTCAGTGTGGCTGTACTCACTGGCACCGAGTACTCCGGTTTGGGAGCTTCTTCCAGTTCAGATTCGTCTTCTGGAAGATCAGCGAACTGGTCTTTTGAAAGAAAGATAGTACTTTCGTCTTCTGGAAGCTCCTCTTTCGCAATTTCGTAGCACTCAATGTACCCACATATCACTTCTTCTGCTATTTCTGCTACTTCTGTAGTACACAAGTTATTCACCACAAACTCATCATATCGTCCATCAATGTCAGAAGACGCAGCTGAGTCTTCTGACGTGTACTCCTCAGTCGTAGAAGGAGTTTCACCTTGATGTCCAATCTTCATCCAAGAGAGTGAAACTTTGGTCTTCTCGCTCGACTTGGGTGTAGGATTGGGAAATCTCAAACGATGTCTTCTCCAATCGGTATTTACATTTACAGCATACAGCCATGGTCTTCCTATCAACACCTGATATCCAACCTTAGCCACAGGTCGCAAAATGATGTAAGTGAGGTAAAAAAATACTCCCCCAATTACCGTCAAGGCATCTTTCAGTTGCCCCAAAGGTCGTCTTCTGGTCTGGTCCGCCATTCTGAGGATTCTCGGAGTAGGCTAGAACTCAGTGAAGCCTAGGGCATGCGCAGTTTCTTCAGTCATGATGTTAACTCCGGAGCCGGAATCTCTCGTAAAGGACCTCACGTCTTCTCGCGCATTCTATCAACCTTTCCAATCTTCTAGTCTCTCTAGGAAGATGTGGATTTGAGAAGCTCGGAAGATCAGGAGGCACAGGCTTGGTTCCCAACTTCCAGCTTCTCGAAGCAACAATCAACTCACCAAGTCACTCAGGATTCGTACCAAGCCTTTCTCAACACAAAACCAATCCAATCCAATCTCGATATGAATTGAACACATTCGTCTTCCGAAGACGTCCAGACATTCAGAAGCGTCTTCCGGAGATATTCAGATCTTCAGAAGCGTCTTCTGTCCATGAGTTCGGGAACAAAGGTGTGGTAGGGTAGGAAAATTGATAGTCAGGTGATCAAATTTAAGAATGAGATATGGGGAAGCTTGATTCTTACTTGGGAAGAAGTAGGAAGATGGCTGTCTAAAATTGGATAGCGCTTCCGCGCCCAATTCTCACAGAGGAAATTTCAGGGTAAAGGAATCGATCGATGGGCTTCCTGCAAACGAACGAGGAAGCACGGGGGACATCAAATCAGAGACGGGAAGCGGTGAGAAAAAGAAAGAATACGAGAAGAACCTCAATATAGCTTCTGACTGCTTCTGGTGCGCCTTCAGTCTTCTACGCGCTTCCGATCTCAATCTTAGCTCTAATGTGATCTCACGAACCTACTCCTGTCGTCAATCTTGAGCTGCACCCTCTGCTGCTGCAATCGATTCATCTCTTCCTTGGAAACTTCTCTAATCGACCCTCAATATCTGCTTCCTGGAATCCGAAAGGATTCCCTCAGCTCGACTGTGCTTCCAGCTCTCACAGAATCGTCCTCGCTCTCTCTCTGGCCTCAATTCAATTGTCTGAGTTCTCAATTACACTCTCCTCGCTTCAAGGTCCAATTCGACACCCTGATTGCAATCGACCTTCTAATGCGCAGTTGCCCTTCAATGCGAGATGTTGTCAGCTGATTTCGTGCTAATGTGCCTTCTCTCGTATCTTCCTTGCGCGATTAGGGGTTCAACCTCCTTGACCTACCTACTACCATGGTGGCTACCTGGTAGGTACACCTACCCCTCTCCTAGGTGGTGCGTGGTGGGTACTCATGCAGTCGTGGTTGCTATCTTCTGGAAGACATACGTCTTCCGTCTTCTGTCTTTCGAAGATCAGATCGAGAAGACGTCTTCTCGAAAGATGTCTTTCTTCCGTCTTCGGAAGAAGTAGACTTCTCTTACAAAAAGTTCTTAAGACCATCTTTCTTCTAAGCAAGATGTAATCTTAAGCAACAAGGTTATTTCAATTACACAGACATGTTATTATCTTCAAAAATTTCAAAAATTCGTACATCTTGTAAATTGTGGGCACCATACACTTACGTCACTTGACGGATCGATTAATGAAGTAAAAATATGCATGACGATGACAAGAAGAAGTGATACAAGTATCACTTCTCAGATGACGATGGAGCGCAACATGTCAGCTTACGAGTATGCTTGTAGCTACTACTTAAGTGCTGAATAAGATTCTTTGCGAGATATCACTTTTAGGATTTTTACGTTGAGATACGGATGAGATTTTGCCGCAATTTCCAGAATTGGATTCAAATGGGATTTTTGGATACCTAGGTTAAGAGGACGACTAGTATTGAAGACAAAAAATTGATACAAATATTACTTTTAAGAACTACTTGGACTTTAGCAAGAGGAGAAATCCTTTGGCAAAACTAAAAGTTAAGAATTGAGAAAAGACTTGTGGGTTCACAAAAAGACTTTTGTCAGTTTTTGCAAGAGCGAGAAAGGGAGAAATCAAGATCTTTCTGCGGAGTGCAATTAAGACTGCCGAGCTCAGTTACATAAGAACTTGGTATCGTTGGAAAGCTTGGAATGTAGGCTTTCTAGTGCCACATGATCTAATTGTACTCTCATTGAGAAAAAGATATTATGAATTCTGACAAAATCTAGAACCATAAAACTTCTTGGAACATACCACAATCTCGCTAGAGCTATTATCTTTTACCTTCAACGTTTTGACAATTGATGATCACAAAATCTGCAAAGAAATAGTTATTATAAGATCTCTTCCTCTTCTTGATTGCACTCGTGTTCCCATACACCGAACTCCCTCAGAATCAATCTACAACACTTGAATTTTGTCAACTTTAGCTTGAAGAATCTTGATATAATTCCACATACAAACAACTCTATCAGATCGATTTTTCTTCCTCTTATCTGATACCTTGATGTTGTGTCCGTCAACCGTAGCAAGCAATCGTCACTACAGATGTGAAAATGTTGTAAGCGTCCCACATCGCTGCAAAAGACTCAATATATCATTACTTGATATGAAAATAATGTGTACATCCCGCATCGTCACAAAATGCTGAGTTTGTTTGGCCACACTAGCCATTTTTCTTTTCTGATCAATATTTACCTCATCTCTTCTAATGAGATGAGAAGGAAAGTTTTGAATACTCCTTTTTTCTTTTTTACCATGGAACAGAAGAGAATCTCTTTTAGACAAAAAAAATCAATGTAAGAAAAAAGAATATTCTTTTTATACTTTTATACTCATACTCATGGTTTAAAGTGGACACTCTGTACTTGTAGAACATATCGACATTCTGAGAACATGCCGCGTAATCTCAAATCTAGATATGAAGAGAAATCAATGAAAAAGGTGTTGGCTATGTAGGGGAAGATAAATTCTCTTGAACTCATTCTAGATGAAATGGGTACTTTTTTCTTCTCTTTTGTGTACTTTTGCCTGCAAGTGTTGAAAGTTTTTTTAGTGTCGCAAGTTTGTATTTTTTGTGGAGATGTCTCTGCTTACTGCATTGTGCACTGATCGTAAGATAAATCTAGATCTAAATTTAGATATTTTAAAATAAATTTAAATCCTTTTCAGTTGAACGTAACACATTAACTCCGGAAAAAAAACCTATAAGCGCTGTGAGTTGAAAGTTAACCCTTTCTACTATAAGAGAAATGTTCGACGTACTACTAATGTGACTTTAATTTTTATATTGTTATCTTTTCTCATGAAAAGAAATGAGAGAGGGAGAAAGAGGGGTCAGCATGGAAATAGCGATGGACTAGGTATACTAAATGCGAAAACTATTGGTCCGGAAGGGGACCGAATGGATTAACTTTTAATTTTTCAGCGGAAGATGCTCCAAGAAGCTTACAGTGAATACGCACCTTGGGTGAATATCCTCATTCCTTGTATTATCATGCTGTTCCATGATAATACAAGGAAACTGTATTATGCAGGAACAACATAAAAACAAGTTAAGAGTGAAGAGTTAGTGAGATCTTTTTATATTTCAATTCTCACTAGACTTACGATAACAAAATATTCTTCCATATTGAAATTAATTCACGAAGAAAAACAATGTTGCAGGGCAATGCTAAGGTTGCAATAGCATTGCAAAACTATGCATTAGCCATAATAAGTGCCATATGCTATAATATTTTCTTCATGTCATTAGCTGTATGTCATAATAAACGACTTTCGTTAATGAAAGATGAAAATATCTCTCACCTTGTTTTCCTACCTTTGTCTTATTTTGATTTTGCGCTTTGTTTTCCTACTTTGGTCTTATTCTAAGTTCTGCGAAATCAACGAATGCATAGCAACAAACTGAATTGATGTGAATACGCATGCTGGATGAACTCCAGGAACTTTTGCTCGCTTAATGATATCGAGAATATATATAAATATTAAGTAAAAAATATATACTAAGTAGATATAAAAAATTAAAATATTTTATAAGTGTTATATATTACCCATGGAAACACGGGAAGTGTAGGAGATAACCCATAAGTCTTGCGCTGAGTGCCGCGCTTCAGAAGATACAAATGCGAGAGTCCACACTCGTTAATACGTTAATATACTCTGATGTTAATTTAATACCTAACTCTTCCTGCATATTCACCTCTGGAGGAGGTGAATATGCAGGTGCTCTGTCTCGTCATCTGAATACGTGAAAAAGTGGAGAGGATGTAAATTTCTACAGACAAATTGTGCGGAGATTGATCAGAATTTGGTCTATGTAGTGTAAAGTCATTTGTTCGCGTGCACGAACTGCACCGACTGCACCACGGACGCAATGGCAATGGGACAGTAGTGATCATATACCTAACCATGAGATTTCACTTGTATCTCTCGGAGAAACTTTTGGTATGAATAGAAAGCATTCTAATTTATCCAAATTACTTTTACTTGTTGGCATCTAGCATTCATATCATATTCACCTCCTCCATCTTTCAGACGGAGGAGGTATTATGCATGCAAATTAATTAAATATTATTGGTAGGCAATACTTCTCTTATAGTAAAAGTTTCTTAAGTTTCAGCTCACAGCGCTTATAGTTTTTCTTTTTCTCATGTGTTACAATCAGCTAAAAGTTATCTAAAAAAGTAAATTAAATTTAATCATTTAGATGTATCTTGCAATTGTGCTCAGTGCAGTGGCAAAATAAATCAAAATCTTTACTGCAGTGGTGGAATGTTTACTTACCGCAGAAACAACTTATTTTTTCAAGAAATTCTTTTCCGGGTTTAATTATGTATACTACTAGCTTCCTCGTCCCTATGTGCACTGTTGGAAAAATCAGCGGATGAGTTGTGGTTAGGGGTGAAATTTTCCCGCACTATCCCGCCAAGAATTTCTCGTCCTTGAAAAGCCAGCTCGTCCTTTATCAATATTTTAATCCTTTTCATATATTTAATATATAATTTTATTTAATACATATATATTTCTCCGATAAGAGCCAGTGAGCAAAAGTTCTCATTAGTTCATCGGGCATGCATATTCTACCACCTATCTCATCTATCACTGTCATTGTCAGTCCAACCTGAGAACGCAAGAAGAAGCAGACATAAACCATAAGGTGAGCGTGGAAAAACATGTTCCCCATGCTACATATGCGGGTGATTGATGATCCCATACCTAAGTGAAAGATTATTAATTTAATTTTTACCTAACCCTTTCTAACGGAAAAGTTAGATACTAAATTATCATCTGCATATTTACCTCTTCCATTGAAATATAGAGGAGGTGAACAATGGAAGGGTTAGGTAATAAATTAATCATGTGTTTATTTACCTCCACCATCGAAAGATTAGAGGAGGTGAATATACACACTTCAATATTTATGTAATTCAAATCATTTCAACGATAAAATAAACGAGAGAAATTTGATGTATGCAGTATGACATGTTACTAATATGGTAAAATGATTGGTTTTATAATCCATAAGTAATCAAGGATATGATAAAACAATATCTGGCTAAGAGGAGTATGTAGAGCAAAAAAAACTACTGGAAACATAATCAAGTAAATTTGTATCTTGGAACTAAGTGCCTATTTGTATGACGAGTAAGGTTTGCAGCTGAAAACCTGTAAAAGGTTTTACGGGAGTTGTGGGAATATTTTATAGCCAAGGTTTGAGTGGAAGTACTCTGTAGATTTAGATTCTAACCATATGGATGTACACGTGTAGTATCTGCTTGGGTCGAAGTCCCGCTTCATTTCCTTGGCACTTACAGGAGGCAGTTCTAGATCTTCTATATCTGTTCCAGTTTTTCTAACAAAGTGTCAAAATCAAACTCCCAACGTTTATCATTACATGGCTTAAGAGGAATTTCATGGGGTTGTTTGACATCTGGTTTGGGAGAGGAGAGTAGCCCCTCTCTTCTGAATAGGAAGTCTCGACTGTTATACTATGGAGCAAAGACCGATAAGCATGATAGATATAATGGACTTGGACAAGGTACATAATGCACATGTGAAGAAAAGAGGCATACTTACCGAGGTGGGACCTATTGTTAGTCCAGAAGGACGATGACTTATGACGAGCTCCTCCATTGTACTTCGATGAGGCAAGTTATAGCATTTCCCAAGCGGGAAGATGCACGTTATCGTGTCAGATTTTGCGTGAAGGATGTCCTGGAAATGAAAGGTTCTTGGTGTAGAGATGTAATGTGCTGAACAGAGACAAGAAAGAGAAAAACAAGCACGAAAACGAACGCCATAATATATACCAACTCCTAACGTATATACATTGCCGGTTCTTTTGCTCTAAGAACACAAAACTGAGAACAGACCAGAGCGGTCTGTAATCTGCTTCAAAACCCCCTAAAACGAGTCCTTGAATCTCAACCAGACCCAAAACTATCGAAGCGTAGCTCAAAGTAAGAGAAACATCCCTTTGCTAACAAAGAGAGCTGCACCAATATCACACGATTCAAACTCAAGTCCAAACAACATCCATGTACAAGCTCTTAGCTAAAGCTAGCTCCACAAGCTGTACATAACCAACTAGAACTCTAACGAACTCAAAAAGATGAAAACCAAAGGTCTATCTGAGAACTTTCTCTTTCATTGATGGAGTCGAAAGCACATTCATCAAGACTATCTAACGCCTTCCATCTTCTTCGAGCTGAAGAAGAACATGCTTCGGTTTGTTATTTTTTATGTAACTTCAACTCATGAATAACCTGGTCGACAATGTAAATGTTAGATTGAAATTCGTGTTGTAAACACATCTTCGTGTCATCCATGGATCTCATGGATGTCTATGAGTTGGAGATAGCTGGAAACTTAGCACGCACATGCAAGCAAGAACATCCACAAAATTCAGACAATATCAATAATTTGTTGTATATCGCTCGAGTTCTTCGGATCTTTTTAAACGTTATTGAAAAGAAGGTTTGGGTCGACAGAGACACGACAGCGGATGGTACGTATTTGATTTATCTCGTGGAGGTTGTACATCTCAACATCAACGCCAACTTTGATTAATAAATATCTCATTACATTTTCAATCAAAGTTTGAGTTAGCACTGAGGCATAAAACATATAACATAGTTAGAGACTCCTTTATGTCGAACGTCTAAAAATTGATGTCGAAGAGGTTGTACATCTCGGCGTCAGCTCTAACTTTGACTAGTTAATGTCTTAGTACATTATTAGTCAAAGCTTGAACTGACACTGAGATGTAAAGCCTGAAATTTAAGTGTAGTACTAACTTCCGAATGTGAATGTCAAATACAGTGTTACTGGAAGGTGTTATGATTCTCGACCTCATTTGAACAGTCACGGTCCTCCATCGAATCCTGCTTGAATGAAAAGGACCTATGTTATAGTTACAATTGGATAACATTGTGTCTGAGAATAAGAACAATCACATCTCTTGCAATGTTGGAAGACTTAAATTTTCTCATGGTTGAACACTCACATGATCTTGTCGACCAAATGTTAAGTAGATTCTCGTGAGCTCTGTCTCGTCAAAATACTTTCATAATATCATAATTATGTTCCGTCATTGAAGAAAGTTATGATCTGAAGCCAATAGTCACTATATTGACAGAGACTTGAGACTTCAAGAAGTACAATGAAGACGAGCTCAAACCATATCGTCTGTTACGTGATATTACATTTAGTCAACAGTACAAGTTTGAACTCGTGTCTGGTGCAAACAGTTTTTCACATATCAAGATTCTCTTCCGGTTGAAGGAGTGAAGCGATTCATATTTTCCCACAAGTCCATGCTGGTTCCATTGAAATCGTACTCTGAAATCAAACACAAGAATAAAACACGGATAGGAGATTTGCTTGACACTAAAGTTGATACACTTTGACAATCAAGAAAGATATTATGACTTTGTGGTGCAATTACTTTTTAGACTATGGAAAAGAATGATGGAACCACTGGTTCTTTTGACAAGAAAGTATTGTTGAAAATATATCGAGAGGAAAATGAAAACCTCTATTGAAGATGTGGACTTGGCTGGTATCGTCTGAACATGACGAGTCCGAACGTCATATTCCACGGGCATCTAATTGTAAGCAACGAAGAACTAGGCAATCGAGTCTTTGGTGATCATCTACAATATACATAGGCACAAGACGATTATGACCCGGTACTGAAGCACATGACTGACAACAAAGAGTATGCGACCTCACAAAATTAAAGAAAAATTATTGCTTGCAATGTTGGCTCCAAACTTGGAATCATTATGGATCTGCCAAGTGTTGAAGATCAAATCTCATAACGCGAAAGATGAACCAGCGACAATGGAAGTTCAATGGTTCACGACTTTGTCTTCAGATCCATACAATGGCAATATACTACCATGAGAAGCATAGAGCGAGTGGTAGAGCAAGACCTACACTCTTCAAACAAGACTTGGATTTGTCAAATGTTACAATTCTCTCATATAATTTTCTTGTTACAAACAATGAATTCTCTTTGGCAAGATTCCACTCGCTCATACATCAGACTGGTCATGCATTAGGGTGATAAATATTTTGTTGAATACTGACGATTCCAACATGTGAGTTTCAACGATAAGAACTATTAACAAAATGCAAACGAAAATGTAAATTGTGGAAGTAATCTGAAAAAATCAACTTATCTCTATTTTGTCGATCACGTGGAGAGAGAGGTTTTCCAAACCTCGGTTCGAACCAACCTCTTTAAACCCCACCACAAGGTAACCTTCTCTATATCATCTAATCGCTATTACGGAACCTCCACGAGTTGCTCCACCATGCCACCCCACAACATGAGAATTAAAGGTGGAGAGACGTACATATTGTCTTTAAAGCGTACAGAATGATCCTCTATAGCGACACCGGAGATACCTCGTGTATATCCACATAGTGACACTCAGCTTGTCGATGTCTTTTGATACCACTTATAAGTTTGATCCGTTATATCTTCTTGTCAATGGACAGTAAGCATCCGTTCCTTTTAATAATTTGTCTTTTGCGATTTCAATAGCAGCATGAGCTGAAGAACCATTAAGGGGTGTAAGATCGTCTCGTCAGTTCCAGATTTACACTTTCCAAAGACGAGGTCGATCCAGGAGCTATGAGTGTCCTTTGCTCCCAAGTGCTTGTTCAGTTGTTGCAAAGTAAATCGTCCTTACAGGCAGAAAATCTGACCTGCAGGCAGAAACTCTAGATTTTGTCTCAATGAGGCCCTGAAAATGATAAAATCTCATACAGCCTGCACTGAATAATTAATGCGGAGAATGCTGTCTAGACTGAAGCAAGTATGAGAGGGGTTCAGAGAAAACTTCATCATAACCCAGGATCGAATGATCGGACTTTATACAGTGTTAGAAACTTAGATATCAACGAAGGAATGTGGTGACAGTGGATCGGATGAGGATAAGGAAAGAAACAAATGAACTGTCTCTTTAAAGAACTAACATAACGCTGAGTTTGATCATTCGGAGTGTATGGAAGTGTGTCGCCGCAGGTATTTTACCTAAAAGTTAAGGCCCCAGCTTAAGCTGCCCCCCTGCTGTCCTTATAAGCGCAGTCACTTATCAGAAGCAGGGCCTTAGCTAAGCTGCCCCCCTCTTAAACTCTAATTCTCCTCCTTCCGCCCCCGCTGTAATCTTCCGCTTCAAGCTTCTGTTGTAATCTTCTGCTTCCGCTGCAATCTTCCGCTTCAAGCTTCTGTTGTAATCTTCCGCTTCCACTGTAGTTTTCCGCTTCCGCTTCAAGCTTCCACGGTAATCTTCCGCTTCCACTGTAGTTTTCCGCTTCCACTGTAATATTCCGCTTCAAGCTTCCGCGATACTCTTCCGCTTCCGCTGTAGTTTTCCGCTTCCGCTGTAATATTCCGCTTCAAGCTTCCGCGGTAATCTTCCGCTTCCGCTGTAGTTTTCCGCTTCCACTGTAATCTTCCGCTTTCCGCTTCCGCGGTAATCTTCCGCTTCCGCTGTAGTTTTCCGCTTCCACTGTAATATTCCGCTTCAAGCTTCCGCGATACTCTTCCGCTTCCTCTGTAGTTTTCCGCTTCCATTGTAATCTTCCGCTTTAATTTTAAGGCCCCATCTAAAGCTGTTCCTCTGCTGTCCTTATGCGTACATAATAATCAGCAAAAGTTTCCCGTGCCCTCGATGCCATCTTGATGCCACCATGAATATACTACAAGCCATCCAATGTAGGCCGAAGCCCCAACACTTATGAGGCTGCCCCACAGGGCTTACAGCCCCCCCATATGCGCACCAGGTATCTCCCATAGTATATTCAGGATGGCATGCGGAGGCTTAGGCCAGGAAGCTCACGATTAAGGGAGATACCGGTCTCCCGCCCCTAGATATGCAGGACGTAGCTGCATATCCAACATAGACTCCCTTCCAGGAGGCCAACATGCCGGAATAGGAACCAGAGGCCGGGGGGATTGATCCTGAGACCACTTCCCTCCTAGGCAGGCGCCATATCACTGGGATGGCCTTTGGTTCCGTTCAAGAAGGTAAAAACTTTTGTACACATGTTTTCCTGAAGAAATTTTCCTGTAAAGTCTTTACTAGCCTTTCCTACGCTAACTTCTCTATACAACTCCGTTTTTAATGAACAAGGAGTCAAAACTATAGTATTCATGAACACCTACACACCCATGCTATCAGATTCTGAGTTCGAGTCACGAACCAGAATCGACAGATTTCCCTCTTTCACATATTTCACAGCCTAAAACTCGTACAAACTATTGCTTAAAACACTTTCTGTCAAAACTAGAAGCATGAGGTCGCTCTCCTCGTCGAGCTTTGCTTTCTGGTGTCTCTCGACTCCTTTAGGGGTGATATTCTAACCCAAGCTTGGGGGCAGCTTGTCAAGCATAGCCCCAGCTTAGCTCCTGCCTAGCTTGTTAAGCTGCAGGGCAGCTTCCTTTACACAATATAGAAAAAAGTCTCTCTGCAATACTTTTCACTGTATAGACTTATGTACAATACGACATCCACCCCCTCCAAACCTGCACATCCTCTGGTATGTGCCAATCCGTCACCGATCCTCGTGGTCCTCCGAATCGTCCTCGCTCTCTTCGACCGTCTCAGAAAAGTCTTCATTTGCTCCTGTCTGCTCAGAACCTAAGAACTCAGCTAGCTCCACAGTCTCCCCTCTCTTCTTGAATAATTTCACTCGTTTCCCTGCAACTGGAAGCCTAAAGGCGTGCCATCTAGCTCTTGCAAGGAATAGGTAGCATTCTGATGTACATCAGAGACAAGGTACGGGCCAAACCACCTTCTCGAAAACTTTCGAACAGTAGAGTGTTGGTTCTCCAATGTGCTGTCGTATACCAACACCCAGTCTCCAACTTGTATCGGTTTTGGTCGAAGTCTATGAGTCTTATCAAACCTCTCCTTGTTCCCAAGTCGAGCCGCCTTCAGCCGTCGCTGCGCTTCAGCGAGATCCTCCTCTCTGCATTCTAGCTGTCTGATTCGTAGTGAGAGAAGTTGCACACGGTCCACGTTTTCTTCCCATGGTAAGGTAGCCCAGGTAGGAAAGTCTTCTTCAGCTGGCATCATCGGTTTTTGTCCTAACATTAACTCAACAGGCATGTACCCTGTAGTAGAACAATGAGTTGTTCTATCCGCCCATAAAGCAAAAGGGAGTAACCTAGGCCACTCTCTATGCTTACCATCACACGCCTTCACCAAAGCTTGAACTATCGATGGATGTCCTCGCTCGCTCTTGCCAATCCCTTCTGGATTCATCGCAGTAGTAAGCTTGAGCTTCACACCATATCGAGCAAAAAACTCTTTCGCTTCCGTACCACGTAGTTCTCCCCTATCTGCCCGTAGCCTTCCTACAGATCCATATCTACAGATAATATCCTCAAGAACAAACTTACATATCCCTTCTGTAGTCTTCGTCCTCAAAGCTCGTCCTTCTACAAAGTTGGAGAGATCCTCACGAGCCAAAACCAAATATCGCATGTCCCATAACCCCGGAGGCATTACCACCAAGTCGAGAACCCACTGGAAGTGAATGCAAGGCGGATAAGTTGGCACGAGACCGTCCCTATACCGGATCTTTGAGTAGAACTGACAATGCAAGCAAGAACTGACGTAGTTCACCACATCCTGATATAGACCTTTCCACCAATACCTTTTCTTCAGCTTGACGTAAGGAGCCCAAATCCCTCGATGTCCGGTCCATAAGGTATCATGGAACTCTTTCATTAGTTGCTGCTTAGTCTGCAGATCGTCCACTACTCGTATGAACATCCCATCTCTCCTCTGTGGCCGTCTCCAAAGATACCCATCATGCAGAAGATAGTTGTAAGCTTGTTTCCTTATCTCTCTGAACTCTACTTTACTCCATCTCTCTTGCCTCTCCAACAAGCTCAGATAATACCCTATGTCACGAAGTCTACCTGTGTAAAGCTCCTCTCTAAACATCAACGGCTCCAAGTTCGTAGCCCGTCGATTAACCTGACACTGAGCATCCTTTCTCTCCTCTTCCTCAGCTTCTGAAATCATGACATCCTCGTCTACAAATCGAGCTCTTGATAACATGTCTGCGACCATATTCTCCTTTCCTTTTATATGCTTCAGCTCTGGATTCAAACTTCTAATATAGGCAATCCAACGTAACATCGCTATGTCTGGCGTGCTACAGTTGGATATCATGCCTAGTAGAGGTAGACAATCCGTTTCTAGAACTACATGAGCACCAATCAAAAACTCACGGTCTGTCTTCATCGCTGTCACCGCTCCCCACAACTCACGCTTCACCTGAGGATAATCTCGTTGCCTGTCTGTCAAGATCTTAGCTCCAAACCTAGAGGTAAACCGCATACCATCCGCATCATCTTGACCTATTGCCCAGCCAATCGCCTTTGGACTAGTATCTACTGTGACCATGACAGGTCTCCCACATCCGTAGTCTACTCTTCTTAGAACAGGTGGAGACTGTAGAGCCTCCTTCAGCCTATTCATAGCTTCTCGATGGACTGAGGTCCATGCAAACCTCTTACCCTTCCTCAATAATGCATACAAAGGCTCAGCAACATGGGCATAATGAGGAATGGATAAACGATAAAATACACAAGCACCTAGAAAGCGTCGAACCTCCGTGATATTTTTACAGTCTGCCATCCTAGCTATAGCTTCAATCTTCTCGGGGTTTGGTCGCCTTCCAAAAGCACCACACAGATGTCCAACCACTAAAATCTCAGACACACCAAACTTGGACTTAGCTCCTGACAGGGTGAGATGCACCTCCTCCAGTCGAGTCAAGATACGTTCTACATCCCTGATATGGTCTGTAACAAACCTTCTACATCCATTCGCAAGTACTGCTTCATTCTTGTCTTCAACCGCGCAACCCTTTATAGGAATATCATCTAGAAACGGAATGGTAACATCAGGCACAAACTCCCTCAGTACCTTATGCATCGCATTCTACATATGAGCCACCGAGTTCGTCGCTCCTTGTGGAAGAGTACACATCCGCATCAATCCCAGGGGCGTACGCATAGTAGTTAAATCTCTACTCTCCACAGCCAGCTGGAACTGATCATAACCAGAATATAGATCTCCTATCGAATAAATAGCTCTCCCTGCAAATGCCTCTGCTACCTCTTCAATCACAGGACCCGTCCCAACGTTACGTATGGTTACGTTATTCGCAGGCTGTAAGTCTTGAATAAAACGCAAAGCTCCTGACTTCTTGGGTACAGTGAACCACCTGCTAGAATATGGCCCCATAGACGGCTCAAGTATCCCCATCTGTACCTTCTCTTTCAACAACTCGATGAGCTTAGGCAACAAAGCACGAGGAACTGGGATCGGTTTCAAGTCCCAAGGCACATGAGGGATTGTGAATATAACCATAGGCGCTATAACCTTTGGGTCCACACAACCTATCTCCTCTGCTGAAAAAGAGAATGCTTTACCATGCTTCACTATCATTTGTTCAAACACTGCCTTCTCGACCTCAGTCAAGAAATCACCCCCTCCTATCTGGAGCTCCTTCAATGTCTCCTCAGTAAACTGGTGCCCTACTCGTCTATGATCACGCAATATAGGCTCAGTTCCCACTAGTTGTACTTGCTGCTGGGAGTTAGCAGGTAGTTGAGCTGCTACCGGTCTTACCTTTCTCAGTACAGATTTGTACTTTGCATGGACATCTGCTTCCTGGGGAAGTGCACACCAACAACTTGCTTCTCTCCCCTCATTATTCTGCATCGGATGAGGGAAGAACTGCAGGTATGTAGCAATCTCCTCATATATACGTCGAGAGTGGATAGGGATCACCGCCACACTATTTTTCCCTTCCACCAATCCACTCACATTATCTAACCAACCAATAACTGACTGTACAGACTTAAACTCCTCAAACAAGCCAGAAACCACTTCGTCTTCAGGTAGAACTCCTACACGCCACAACTCTGATACTTGTTTCACCATCCATCTTTTTGTATTTTTCCCCATATCTTCAACTCTTGTAAATCGACTCCACCCATCTGTCTCAAACATCAACAACCCAGACTGCCAACTCTGTACACCACACTTGTCTCCAGAACTTTGTACATGTTTCGCTTCCAATCCTAACGGGACCTCAACAGTAGGTTCTACACCCCTGTCTTCCCGCTCTACAGGAGTGGACTGTGAAAACCCTTACATCTCTTGGTTTGAGAATCTCTAAGGGTTTGTCGGTTCCGTTCATGTCTTGAACGAACCGTCAAAAACTGTACTGAGTACTTATCATCAGGACTCCGAACTCTGGCATAATGAGACCCATCGTTCATCACCTTTGTCTCCATTCGAACAGCGGTGATGTATGGTTGGCCCAGTATGACAGGATAGGAGGCAGACGATTGTACAAAGAAATGCTGATCAACCTCTACATCTCCAATCTTCACACGCATATTAGGACAAGCTCCGTATAACTCACCCTTCTGATTATTTGCTGCACGGAGTACCCAACCATGATTCCTTTCGATTGGCCACTGCCCCTTCTCATACACCTCCTTGGAAATGATGTTGATCTCCGACCCGTGATCCACAAGTGCAGGTACTGGTTCAGAAAGTCCTCCAAGCCGAACCTGCGTTTCTGTTGTCGCTCTTGCCCAGTGTTTCTCCTTGAAATCGCTGTCTGCGCCTGACCTTCCCTCTTCAAACTCTTCATCTTCATTCTCAATAACAGCAGGACCAGCAACCCATGCCTCATACTTATCATCTCTGAACTGATCAACACCAATAGCATCTACTGCTCCAACCATCTGACTACTTACTTGTTCAGTCAATACTTGTCTCTTTCTCTTCATGATGTCTATTATCAACTCATGAAACTCTCTCTTTGCGATACCAAGCACTTCACGAAGAGTAAACTCAACTCTAGCATCCAAAATGCGTTGCTCCAGAACAGCACGCAAGTCTGTTGTTGTTTCAATGTCTGCCGCTAACTTGTAAGCTGGAGCTTTCCTCTTTTCCTGTGTTGTAAACCTTTTCCCCCGCACTCTATCCGCAGCAGTAGGCTCCTGTGGTAAATCATGTACACCTTCCATAGGGTCTACTGTAGGTGGTGGGGCAGTAGAGGTAGAAGGTATATCCTCTGCAGCAGGAAATCTACCAGCTGGTACAGTTGGTGATGGTTCTGCTGCTCTCCTCCTCGTAACCCTCCTACGGTCACTGTCCTCTGGTACCCCTGCATCTAAATCAGAAGCATCCCGTCTTCTTTTGTCTTCGATCATGGCATCTTGTTCACTGCTCGCTTCTAAAAATGCTCGAATAGAAGTTGCATCCACTGGGTCTCTCCATCCAGTAGCTCTCCTAATGCTTTCAGCACCTCTCTTCATCATTTCAACTGAAACCTCATTAGCCTGCTCAACCATAGTTGGATTAGAGCGCACCTCAACCTTCCCAGTATACACATCAGCCTCTGCAGAACCCGCAGTCATCGCTGTAGTATTCGCACCAGTAAGTGCTGGAAGAGAACTCCTCATTCCTCCTCTCCCAAAATATGTATTCAGAGGCTGCCCCGTGGCAGTTAAATACAACCTGTTATTCTGATAGTTGACTACGCCCTCTCGCAAGGCAACCGCCAAGTCTTGACAGTCTCATCTGAGATGATCTGGGCTGTCGCACCAAATACATCTCTTTGTAAAGGTTCCTCCTACAGGTCGAGCACCTGGCGCAACTGGTCGTTGGTCTCTCCTCAAGTCTGCCATCTCAACCCTCAAATCTCTCAGCTGTTGAGTGAGCTCTTCTATCAAGTTATTCTGATTTCGGTTCTCCACAGGTCGCTGTTGCTGTCTAGGTCCTCTCTGTGCTGGGATAGGTACTGCAGGCACTTGAGGAACCACTTGAGGAACCACTATGGGTGCTTGAGGAATCACTATGGGCGCCTGAGGTATTGTAGGAGGAGCTATATGAACTGGAGGAGCTAGTCTTTGCTCTGGCAAGGTCTCCAGCTGTAACACCATCCTACCACGACGTTGCCTAGCAAGGGTAGATACTGCTTCTTCCACTCTCCTCCAATCAGATGTAACTCCCCCTTCAGTCCCTCGATCAGCCAACATGAAACAAAGCCTATCTGCTGTGAACTCATCCAGAGCCCCCAAGAACAACTCCGTCTTCCTAGCATCCAGCGTCAACTTCTCTAGACCAGAAAGCTGAGAATACCTCTTCTCAAACTCACGAATTACCTCATTCAATCCCATGGAACGTCCAAGCTGACGCTCTATCCAGTCCATGAGAGTTCTTCTGGTGACTCTTTCAGAGTCCTCTTCTAGAAACTCTTCTCTCAATGCACGTTCAAACAGAGTCCACCCACCTAAATGTCTTCTCTGTAAATTTCTCACCTTCTCTCTCAGTTCAGGGACAACAGTCAACTCAAAGCTTAGAATTACCTCAACTTCAGGTGCCCTGACCAACTCCATCTCACCCACATACTCCCGCAGGTATCTAGTAACATCTCTTCCATCAAACCGTCCACACCGACCAACAATTGCTTGTAATGCTCTTGTGGACTTCTGCTCAGCTCCCCCAACTGCAGGCTGCTGCTGAATCAAGGCAGCCAACGCCTGAAGAATCTGAGACGTGTCTACAGCAGGCTGTGTTGTTGCTGTTGGAACCACCGTAGGCTCTCCTTGAGAGCCAATTCCATCTTGACCAGGAGTCCCTTGAACAGGAGCACCTTGAGCAGCAGCTACACCCTGTACGGCAGCACTGTGATCCATCTTCTCAACTCAGTCAATTCTCCAATTCAATCACCCCAATAGCTCTCAGTGGAAGCACCAGATGTCGTGTTGAGAGTCTTTCTTGGGGAGGGCGGACCTCCTGACTGTGATCGATCAGAGAAAAATGACCAGAAAAGAAAATAGGTTGCTGCTGACGATGTGATCTCGAAACACTGCTCCTTGTGCTCACCAATTACAAAAACAAGCACTCAAACACACCCTGGGTACACACATAGGTCTCTCAAGATTCAATTAACTTTATTACAGTGTCGTCTGCACCACCAATTTCTCCAACTGTACAGAAAATCTCTCTCTTCCTCTCCTGCGCACCTGTCTTCATCCGTCAAGCCAAAAGTCTACCCAGTACGTCTCAATCTGAACCTAATAGTGAAATTCGGACCCCTGAATCTTATTCCTCTCTTTGCCCCAACTGAAACTCTCAAAAATTTGATCATGCGTCGATCAAAAGTCCTCCGTAGATTTTCAAACGATCTCTCTCTAGAACTGTCTCCTCAGAGTAATTTCTCCCCAGAATAGTTTATTTAAACAACATCCAAGCCTAAAACTCATGCCTCTCTCTCTTACGATGCCCTCCCAATTCAATCTGTCAGCAATTTGATCTCCTCCCCCAGCTTCTTAGCTTCTCCCCCGTGTTCCGCTTCAGCTCTCTCAGAAAACATTCCTTTTCAAAAACTGTCCCCCCGATCCCAAGTCGCCGCAGGTATTTTACCTAAAAGTTAAGGCCCCAGCTTAAGCTGCCCCCCTGCTGTCCTTATAAGCGCAGTCACTTATCAGAAGCAGGGCCTTAGCTAAGCTGCCCCCCTCTTAAACTCTAATTCTCCTCCTTCCGCCCCCGCTGTAATCTTCTGCTTCAAGCTTCTGTTGTAATCTTCTGCTTCCGCTGTAATCTTCCGCTTCAAGCTTCTGTTGTAATCTTCCGCTGTCGTGTTGTGGTTCGGCTCCTGTGTGAAATTCTTGTGTAACCTATGTTGTGTTTCTTTTCCGTGTTTCGTGAACCGTATCGCGTAACTCGCCGAACGGTGTGATGAGTGCCACATTTGTGATTATCTGTTTAAGTGATCGCACGGTAGAGGAACGTGCCAAGTCATCGATCTGTGCGCGTTCACTTTAGTGGTCCTTGTCGCCGCATTTGTGTATAAAATGGTGGGTCGAAGGTTCATATGGCATTCTCTCTCAGCAGGTGATTCGTAAGGGTTCTCGGTGATCTGCATGGAGGAGTGAGGAACTGCAGGAGTGGTGGTTATGGACGGAGGTGTGTTACCGGCTCCGGATCTTTCTTTCCCGAATCCGTTTCACATCAAGCTTCATTGCATCCACCGCGATCACTTTCGACAGTGGTTAGTTGCGTACTTTGGTGATGAGTTCATGGGGAGGGTGATGGAGTTACAGCTTCCGGTGATCCTTCCAATTGTAACATACGGAGAGACTTGGGATATGACGGTGTACATTTTGTTTTGAGGAACAATGGATCTCAACTATCCATCGAACGTTCCTTTCAATCTTTGGGTCGATGTCCGGTGTCATTGCAGACCGAAGATCAATCATGGGGCTTGGATCGTGAGAAACTTCGGGCAAGAATATTACAATCGAGTGATAGCTTCACCGTTTCCTTTTGTCATACCTTTTATTGTAGAACGTTTCCAAGTTGTAATATTGACGTTGTATTAGTCTGCGGCTCACTGGTTTCATTCTGGTTGAGCGCTTCTGTGTAGTTACGGACCGCGAAGAATCCATCGACATATCTGAAGGATTTTGTGAAGTCTTAGAGTGTTGTTGATGTCTTGTGTCTCCTTGGAGAGTAAAAATTCGTTCTAAGGGAAAAGTTAAGAGGAGAAAAGACAAAAAGTAAAGTTCTTTTTGCTCTTATTGGTCCACTTTTGGACCAATGGTGTTCTAGCTGATCCTCGCGACGTTTCTGTGGTTTCTGGAGGCTCCAGAGGTCCATTCGCGAAACGAAGGGTATGGTTGGAGAGCTCTCGACCGGGGCTACAATCTGGGCTGAAGAATCGATCGATTTGATGAAAGTATGAGCGCGTTATGATCGATTGAGTGGAGGGGGGTGAAATTCGTACCTACTGCTACGTTTCTGGTTGTTCCGAGAGACTCGCGAGGAGTTTTGAGGAGCTGTCTGTTGGGTTGGAGAGCTGACGACGTGCTGGTCATTTTGATATCAATTTGGTTTGGTTCTTGATCGATTTGGATTCTGAACCGACCGATTGAAGTTGAGAAGTGCAGATGGGATAAGGCGGGGACAGCGAACTGTGATAGCCATGGATAGTTTGCTATTGCTTAAGATCTGAGTCGAATTTCTGAGTGAAACTCTCCAGGATTGAAGAATGTCTTATCAGTGAGATACTTGGGAAGTTTCACCTCAAATGGTCGAGTAGTTTGTTCAGAATCTTGGATCAAATGTACCTGGGTCTGTAAAGCTCTGAAGTTAGCACAGATTACGGTTTGATCCATATCTGAGAATTGGTTTGAGATTTCGACCTGAAAACTGTTCAGGGTAGGAGTGAAGGGTCCAATCAAGCTTCCTGTGAAGTTTGATCATCATTGGTCGAGTGGTTTGGAAGGACTGAGGTCTCAAAGTTCGAAAATACTTCTGTTATTAGCAATTTCGGGTTTTTCGGTATCATCTATGATCATTTTGGTCATTTTTGATCAATTTGGAGAGGAGTTTGTTGCTGAAACTGCCATGCCTGCATGCAATTCGACATTGGAGGGTGTGGGGCTGATTTCAGCTCTTGGTGATGAAGAAGAACAGAGTCGCCATGAGTCTTAAGCCGCTGTTTGGGTTCTCGGAGCTGCCAGGTACTACCGCCGTTGGTGCTATATTGAGATCTGAATAGTGTTTTGGAGTATGCATGCTTTACCTTGCTGGAATGTTTGGTAGACCAGGGTATACAGCAAGTTGTATCGATACTCTATCAAGTTGATTGAGTGATCTTATAGCATCTTCTGGTTGTACTATGAAGTTGTGATAGTTGGATTGATGGGGTAGTTAGCGTCGCTGGGGAGCTATTCAGAAGTCAGGCTTCCAGTGATATAGAGGAATAACTTCAGTTAGATAATACAGATCTGAATATTTTTAGTTAGAATACAAAAGATCTGTTTGTAACACAAGTTTATGCAACCTATACGTAACCTTGGATCGTAGCAAGCTTTAAACTTGAGACGAGCGGATACAAGGTCACTCAGGCTAGAAGAGTAGATAGTGAAACATTTGAGTGGAAACATCCAGATCTAGATCCAACCTTGTCAATCCACATACCTCTGCACAGCCATATACCCCGTGTATTCCTAGACAGAAAAACACGTTATACGATACCGCTTCCACTGTAGTTTTCCGCTTCCGCTTCCGCTGTAGTTTTTCGCTTCCACTGTAATATTCCGCTTCAAGCTTCCGCGATACTCTTCCGCTTCCGCTGTAGTTTTCCGCTTCCATTGTAATCTTCCGCTTTAATTTCAAGGCCCCATCTAAAGCTGTTCCTCTGCTGTCCTTATGCGTACATAATAATCAGCAAAAGTTTCCCGTGCCCTCGATGCCATCTTGATGCCACCCTGAATATACTACAAGCCATCCAATGTAGGCCGAAGCCCCAACACTTATGAGGCTGCCCCACAGGGCTTACAACCCCCCCATATGTGCACCAGGTATCTCCCATAGTATATTCAGGATGGCATGCGGAGGTTTAGGCCAGGAAGCCCACGATTAAGGGAGATACCGGTCTCCCGCCCCTAGATATGCAGGACGTAGCTGCATATCCAACATAGACTCCCTTCCAGGAGGCCAACATGCCGGAATAGGAACCAGAGGCCAGGGGGGATTGATCCTGAGACCACTTCCCTCCTAGGCAGGCGCCATATCACTGGGATGGCCTTTGGTTCCGTTCAAGAAGGTAAAAACTTTTGTACACATGTTTTCCTGAAGAAATTTTCCTGTAAAGTCTTTACTAGCCTTTCCTACGCTAACTTCTCTATACAACTCCGTTTTTAATGAACAAGGAGTCAAAACTATAGTATTCATGAACACCTACACACCCATGCTATCAGATTCTGAGTTCGAGTCACGAACCAGAATCGACAGATTTCTCTCTTTCACATATTTCACAGCCTAAAACTCGTACAAACTATTGCTTAAAACACTTTCTGTCAAAACTAGAAGCATGAGGTCGCTCTCCTCGTCGAGCTTTGCTTTCTGGTGTCTCTCGACTCCTTTAGGGGTGATATTCTAACCCAAGCTTGGGGGCAGCTTGTCAAGCATAGCCCCAGCTTAGCTCCTGCCTAGCTTGTTAAGCTGCAGGGCAGCTTCCTTTACACAATATAGAAAAAAGTCTCTCTGCAATACTTTTCACTGTATAGACTTATGTACAATACGACAACGTTCGGACTCGTCATGTTCAGACGATACTAGCCAAGTCCACATCTTCAATAGAGGTTTTCGTTTTTCTCTCGGTATATTTTCAACAATACTTTGTTGTCAAAAGAACCAGTGGTTCCACCATTCTTTTCCATTGTCTGAAAAGGAATTGCACCACAAAGTCACAATATTTTTCTTGATTGTCAAAGTGTATCAACTTTAGTGTCAAGCAAATCTCATATCCGTGTTTTGTTCTTGTGTTTGATTTCAGAGTACGATTTCAATGGAACCAGCATGGACTTGTGGGAAAAATATGAGTTACTTCACTCTTTCAACTGGAAGAGAATCTTGATATGTGAAAATCTGTCTGCACCAGACACGAGTTCAAACTTGTACTGTTGACTAAATGTAATATCAAGTAACAGACGATATGGTTTGAGCTCGTCTTCATTGTACTTCTTGAAGTCTCAAGTCTCTGTCAATAGAGTGACTATCGACTTCTGATCATAACTTCCTTCAATGACGGAACATAATTATGATATTATGAAAGCATTTTGACGAGACAGAGTTCATGAGAATCTACTAAACCATGAGAAAATTTAATTTTATCGTCTTGTCTCCCAACACTGCAAGAGATGTGATTGTTCTTATTCTTAGACACAATGTTACCAAATTGTAACTATAACATAGGTCCTTTTCATTCAAGCAGGATTGGATGGTCGACCGTGACTTTTCAGATGATGCCGAGAATCATAACACCTTCCAATGATACTGTATTTGACATTCACATTCGGTAGTTAGTACTACACTTAAATTTCAGGCTTTACACCTCAGTGTTAGTTCAAGCTTTGACTAATAATGTACTAACACATTAACTAGTCAAAGCTAGAGCTGATCCTGAGACGTACAACCTCTTCGACAGAAATTTTTAGACGTTCGACATAAAGGAACTCGTCTCTAACTATGTTATATGTTTTATGCCTCAGTGCCAACTCAAACTTTGGTTGAAAATGTACTGAGATATTTATTAATCAAAGTTGGCGTTGATGTTGCGACGTACAACCTCCGCGAGATAAATCAAATACGTACCATCCGTTGTCGTGTCTCTGTCGACCCAAACCTTCTTTTCAATAATGTTTGAAAAGATCAGAAGAACTCGAGCGATATACAACAAATTATTGATATTGTCTGAATTTTCTGGATGTTCTTGCTTGCATGTGCGTGCTAAGTTTCCAGCTGTCTCCAACTCATAGACATCCATGAGATCCATAGATGACACGAAGATGTATTTACAACACGAATTTCAATCTAACATTTACATTGTGGACCAAGTTATTCGGGAGTTGAAGTTACATAAAAATAACAAACCGAAGCACGTTCATCTTCATCTCGAAGAAGATGGAAGACGTTAGATAGTCTCGATGAATGTGCTTTCGTCTCCATCAATGAAGGAGAAATTCTTAGATAGACCTTTTTGGTTCCTTTGCTACGGTTTTCATCTTTTTGAGTTCGTTAGAGTTCTAGTTGGTTATGTACAGCTTGTGGAGCGAGCTTTAGCTAAGAGCTTGTACATGGATGTTGTTTGGACTTGAGTTTGAATCGTGTGATATTGGTGTAGCTCTTTTTTTTAGCAAAGAGATGTTTCTCTAGACAGATTTAGAGAAGGAGGAGCTCGACCTCGCTGTCCACTTGGTAGTGACAACACTGGAAGCCGAGAAGACCGTGGAAGATGTCTTGGAAGACAAGGTGTCTTCTAGAAGACAGGAAGTAGAGTTGTCTTCCCAGATGTTTCGAGTGGAGGAGGTGACTTCCTTGGACCACTGTGAAGTCACCCCAGCTCCCAATGTTGAACCAGTGCCACAGAAGAGCGAGGAAGCGCAGGTGGACTCAGCTTCTCTGAAGACGCTTCTGTCTTCCGAAGCCGTCCCAGAAGAGCAAGCCACGAACAGAGAGGAGAGAGTCACCTCAGTCACACCCGATGTACTCGCAGGGCTTCTCACCTTATCAAAAGCCGAATTAGGAGTTCATGTAGGAACAGATAAGGAGTGGATCACACCCATCGAATTAGAGTCGGCAGCAAGTTAAGAAGAGAGTTGACTTGTCTAATTTTGGTAGGAGTCAAAATTTGCTCTATTAAGAAGTGGTAGTTTTCTTTGTAATTTTAGCTAACTGTCCATGTGGCAGAGTAGGCAGCGCACGAGTAGAAAGTAAGTTTCTAAACCAAGACAAAGAGCCGACTGCATGTGGGGGTGGTGGCCTTCTGACAATCTCTCATCTCCCTGATTGCAGTTGAGGATTGGAAGGGATCTCCCATGTGTCTCAAGGTAGTAGTATAAGTTAGGATACAGAGTAGGATTTTATACACATGTGAAAGACAGTGTACACACATGACTATACGCACTAACCACATTACACCCAATGCTAGAGACATACGAATAGATTTGGATTACACCGGAGGGGTCTGCATCCTCGCTTCCAATAGTGGATCGAAGATGTAGATAGAGGTAATGAACAACCTAGAGTAGGGAACGGCATCATCGTATAGTTCTGTTTTTAAGCTGGTGTGTCGAGGAGTAGGAAGTAGAGGGAGTGAGCTTCCCATCACCAATGTATCTTCTTCTCGAGGAATGGATTTTGGATTTGAGTGCAGAAGCTTTGTCTGTGTCTCCTGAGCAGTGGGTTTCCTCAAATTCACACGCAATTGTGCATGGGAAGCATTCTCTTTGAGTGGCGGTGATTGTTAGAAGCTGTGCAGAGTCGAAGCTTGTCTCATCCAGTGGAGCACTTAGGATCCACGTACGGACGGTCTTATGAGTAAGCGATCCCAGAAGACGGAGTAGTCGAAGCAACGACAGAAGAAGAAAGAAGCCTTCCTTCCACAGCAGAAGACGACATTCTTGAGTAGAAGACTGTGTAACTGTAAGCAAATTTGTGGTCTTCTCTCTCCAAATTACTACAAGTAGGGATGGCTTGTTAGTCAGGATCCGGACTAGAAGCCCTGGAGTCTTAATTTCTCATTTTCATCTTGTTTCCTCTTGTTTGGATTTTCTCTTCTTCCCATCTTCCTATCTTCTTCTAGTGAGCTTTCGAGACTTCTATTGAGCTTCTGTGAAGGTGAATGTCATTGTGGTGCTGCAGGAAGACCGTTTTCGTAGGCAGAAGCCTGGGAAGGCTAAGGGGGCTTCACCTTGTGATTGATCTAACCCGTCGGGAATTGAAAGAACAATGTGTGATAGATAGTGGTAATTTGACGGCTATGAAGCAGGAGCAGTCTTCTGGAGGTGTGAGAAGCCGATTTGAACCCTCAGAAGCCGGAATTGCTTCAGGAAGATTGTCGAGAGAAGACTGGAAGTCGTAACCTGGAAGCAGAAAGCATTTTCTCGAGCTTAACAGTACATATTTGTGTGATATTTTAGGTGGTAGTTATTCCACGGCACCTCTTGAAGGGTCTGGAAGCCGTGTGTGTTTTGTGAGAAGACGGGATTTCTAGGTAAAACCCGTGTGTTTGTGTGTTTGAACAGATCTTAGAACTTAGACCAGCGATACTTGTGCAAATCCTCTGTGCGAATGATATCTTGTATACTAAATGGGCAAAAGGAGCAATCCTGCGGCACTACATATAGTGAGCACCATTTTCTGGCGCCGCTACGAGGATTTCATCTTAGTAACGTTTGTTCTAAGCTTCTTGGATCTGTGTGCCAGTAGTTAGTTTCATTCTGAACTAACTTCGATTGTAGTTGAGTGTGTTGTGAGTCCCTATCTTGCTAGAAGACAGGAATCACAGCGAGAAGCTGATAAGATACATCAGAGAGAACTGGAAGAAGCCGCTTCTCCGCTTCCAAGAACTTATTGGAAGACTCGATCTTGGAAGACTGCAGTGAGTGCAACATGAAGCAGGAGAAGAAGACGTTCCGAACCTGTAATAGATTGTTCAGATATCCAGTCTGTCAGATCTAGTATTAGAAGAAGAGGGACATTTCTTCTAAGCACTATGGTGGATGCCTCCGACCAGAGGAAGAAGTAGAAGACGCACGGGTAAAGACCTTGAGTGGATACATTCATCCTAGCGAACCGCTTCTAGAGAGCAACGGGTATCCCTGAGACACCAAAGGAAAGAAGAAGAGCTCAAGAAGATCTGATCAGTAGATTTGGAAAAACCTTCCATCTTGAGCATTATCTTTGGAGAAGACAGAAGCCAACCGGGTGACCACGTTTATAAAGTAGATTTTGGTACTGGTTATGCGGAAGACATCTTCCCAAGTGCGGGAGAGGCTTCTCAAGGAGAAGGAAGACTGTAAGAGATCGCTCCAGATATCTCAGAGGATGATAGCGATAGTAGCTCTGACTCAGAAGACGACATTCGTGACTTAGACAGACCTGGGCCTTCGAGAAGACCATTCCCACCATCTGGACCTCAGAGAGGAAGAAGTTGACAGTCACATCACATGACAGTCGACATGACTTCTCACACTCGACAGAAGTATCATCCGTACGACGACGATGCTGACGCTGATGACTTCATCACGATGTTCGAGACCATCTCTCGATCCAACAAGGAAGACTCTGATGCCGACAGACTCCGTGTATTTCTTAGTTTGATCGTAGGGAAGGGAAGGAAATGGATGAGTAAAGCGTTGGATGATGAGTTAGTTATGGCCGCTTGGGCTACTCTGAAGGCAGCGTTTCTGAAGAGGTTCAAAGGAGTGGGCTATGACCGGATAATCCTCATAGAACTTCAGAGGCTCGAACGGAAGAAGAAAGAGACACTACGAGATTACACCGAGAGGTTTGAAGACCTCCTGGATCACATCCCCCAGAACCAAGGAAGACCTGGGTTATTGTGCTCAGCAAGCCGTGGAATGGTACTTGGGAGGATTGTCTCAAGATATGAAATTGTACTATAGAAGAGGAGGAGGAGGTGATTTAATAGAAGTACAAAAGCATGCAGAGCAGTATGAAACCTTGAGCATCACTCGGAATATGACGAAACACAGAAGGAAGACCTCGAAGAAGTCCAAGAAGTCGAAGAAGTCTTCTAGGAAGTCGAAGAGGAAGTCCAAGTCCACTGAAACTGATAACAGCGATTCGGAAGCATCCTCTACTTCTGAAGAGTCTACTGTCGAAAGTTCAGAATCTGAACAAGAGAAGAAGACCCGGAAGAAGAAGAAGAAGAAGACAAGATCCAGGGAAGAAGTTGTACAGAAAACTCCTCAGACTGAAATCATTCAGTCTGCACTCGATCCCCGGATCGATGAAGTGTTGAAGCAGTTTGCCGACCTGAAAGTTCATCTTCTGAACCAGAAGGACAAGCAGAAGCAACCTACGGCTTCATGACCAAACATTTGGTGCAACCTTTGTAACTCTTCCGGACACACCGAAGATCAATGTACACAGGACCAGGTTGTTAATTGGGCAGGTTGGGAAGAAGACGATGAGGGATATCTACACGATCCCAGTGGAGAATCTTGTTATAGGATCAAGACGATACATTCATTCATCCCTACGCCTCCTGCTCAATATAATCGTTATACACCTAGAGACAGGGCTAGTAATGTACGGACCAGGACGCCCTGGCAACCTTCTTCATCACAACGATCTCTAAACCCTCTTCCTGGAGTATGTAACAACTGTGGAGAGACAAGACATTGGTGGTCCACCTGTCCTCATCTGAGAAGACAGATTGGGCAAGTGCCCTTGTGTGAGAATTGTAAAGAAGCAAGACATTTCACAAGAAATTGTCCTCAGATCTACGTCCACGACAAATGGTTAGATTTGCAGATACCACGCCTCCTGCAAAAGCCGCATCAGCTTCTAAACTCGAGCTAGCAGTGGTACAGCGGTAGAAGAAGAAGATCATGAGGATTGTATGGATTGTCTCCATATAGAGAAAGACGAACCAAACCCCGGGAAGCTCGAAGGAAAGGAACCCCAGCTGCAGAAGACGACTGTAGCTTAGAAGACGAAACCAATTGAGGAAACGTCAAGCTTACTTTGGCGGACGGCACTATGTGGAGCCCTTGCCCGGATTCAGACAGCTGGTCTCCAGAAGAAGTCCTGGATGAAGCAGTATTCAAGGTAAGTACCAGAAGCAAAGAGAAGTCAGAATCCCGTCAGAAGGAGATCAAGAAGAAGAAGCAGCGTAAGGAGAGGTCACCCTCCCCTGAGTGGCCTTCTTCTCCTACTTACGACAGGGAAGATCCCAAGTATTTTGCTCCTGATATTAAGAAGAAGCGATCATGCAAGAAGAGCTAGAGAAGCGACGGAAGATAGTACAGCAGCTTCCTCCACCGACCATGGCAGCCCTCGTCTCACGAGAACAGCTTCCAGTCGAGAGAAAACACCATTTGGATCTTCCACCCAAGGAAGCAGCTCCTACATCTTCTCTGACCAGTCATTCTTCTGAAGCGATCCCCCTATGACTTCTTACGAGATTTGTGAAATCGGAAGACGGAAGCTTTTGGATGACAACGCTGGTTACAAGAAGCTGTTACAATCTGTCCTTCGAGGATCGAGGAAGAGGAGGATAGCGAAACTTCCTCATAGTACCCCGATCCTAAGGATAGAGTATGAGGACTTGGGAGCCTCAGAACTGGATATGGATATCCATGGCTGTCTTCTGAAGAAAGTACCCATTGATTCCGGCTCCGGAGTTAACATCATGACTGAAGAAACTACGCATGCCCTAGGCTTCACTGAGTTCTAGCCTATTCCGAGAATCCTCAGAATGGCGGACAAGACCAGAAGACGACCTTTGGGACAACTGAAAGATGTCTTGACGGTAATTGGAGGAGTATCTTTTTACCTCATTTACATCATTTTGCGACATATGGCTAAGGTTGGATATCAAGTGTTGATAGGAAGACCATGGCTGTATGCTGCAAATGTAAATACCGACTGGAGAAGACATCGTTTGAGGTTTTCCAATCCTACACCCAAGCCGGACGAGAAGACCAAAGTTTCACTCTCTTGGATGAAGATTGGACATCAAGGTGAAACTTCCTCTACGACTGAGGAGTACACGTCAGAAGACTCAGCTGCGTCTTCTAGCATTGATGGACGATATGACGAGTTTGTGGTGAATAACTTGTGTACTACAGAAGTAGTAGAAATAGCAAAAGAAGTGATCTGTGGGTACATTGAGTGCTACGAAATTGCGGAAGAGGAGCTTCCAGAAGACGAAAGTATTATCTTCCTTTCAAAAGACCAGTTCGCTGATCTTCCAGAAGACGAATCTGAACTAGAAGAAGCTCCCAAACTGGAGTATTTCGGTGCAGTGAGTACAACCACACTGAAGGAATGGTGAACCCTGATGATCTGCAAAAAATGGAGGTTGCTCTTGGGAAGAAGCTGAAGCTTTCCAAGATGATCGAAGGTCAACAGTTGGAAGACTTTAGAGAACTTTTGACAGAGTTCCAAGACATCTTCGCTTGGACCATAGAAGACATGAAGGGCATACCTCGAGAGCTGGGAGAGCATCGCATTGACTTGCTGGAGGATGTTGTTCCTACACGACAGAGACAATATCGGCTCAACCCCAAGTACTCGCTTCTGGTGAAGGATCAGATCGACAAGTACTTGAAGGCAGGTGTAATCTTCCCAGTACTTAGCAGTGAGTGGGTAGCTCCTATTGTCATCGTGCCAAGAAGGAAACAGGTAAGATCCGAGTGTGTCAAGACTTCCAGAAACTGAACTTGATCACGAAGAAGGATCATCATCCTTTACCCTTCATCGATTCTGTGTTAGACAAGGTAGCAAGCCATGAGTTCTACAGCTTTCTGGATTGGTATTTTGGATACAATCAAGTTTCAATCAGAGAAGAAGACAAGTTGAAAATCACTTTTATCACTGATTGGGGCACGTACGCGTACTACCAAATGCCGTTTGGTCTATGCAACGCACCTGCCACATTCCAGAGACTGATGATTATCATCTTTAAGGAGTATCTTCGTACTTTCATGAAGATCTTCTTGGATGATTTTTGCATGTTTGGATCGAAAGAAGATCATATGATATTTCGGAGGAAGTGTTTTTTGAAGTGTAGAGAGCATCGTTTGGCTCTTCACCCTGAGAAGTGCTTCTTTGGTATGTCATAAGGAATTTGCTAGGGCATAGGATTTCTGGAAGAGGTATAGAAGTCGACTGTGCTAAGGGGAAGTTATCATGAAACTTCACCCCCCTGCTAACCTGACTCAGTTGAGAAGTTTCTTGGCAATGTAGGATACTACAGGAGGTTTATTGACATGTATGCAGAGGTAGCAGGAAGACTTACCAAGTTGCTTAAGAAGGACGAACCTTACGTCTGGAATTCTGAGCAGCAAAAATCGTTCGAAGAGATGAAAAGACTTCTGTCAGAATCTCCTGTCCTAAGACCACTTGATTGGGAGAGGATCTTCCACATTTATGTGGATGTTTCTTCTTTTGCCATAGGGGTGGTACTGAACCAAAAAGATGAGAAGAAGAAGGATTATCCCAAGGAAGACAACTCAGTGATGCAGAGAAGAAGTACTCGACAACTGAAAGGGAGTGTCTTGGCATGATTTACTCTTGTAGGAAGTTTAAGCACTATCTTCTCGCAAATCCATTTGTATTCTGTGTGGATTATTTTTCTTTGAAACATCTGGTAAAGAAAGCAGATTTGTCTAGTAGGATAGCTAGGTGGATTCATCTACTCCAGGAATTTACTTACACAGTGGAGTACAGACCTGGAAGACATCATGTTAATGTTGACTACCTATCCAGATTGGAGACGGAACGTCGAAAAGACGAGATGAAAGACGAGTTCCATGATGAGAAGCCTGCTTCCCAGAAGACAAGACTAGGTCTTTTGACCTAGTTTATGCGACTTCCACAGAGGAATCGATCTTCAAGGGACCAGAGAGAGAGCGAGGACGATTCTGTGAGAGCTGGAAGCACAGTCGAGCTGAAGGAATCTCTTCGGATTTTAGGAAGCAGACATTGAGAGTCGATTAGAGAAGTTTCCAAGAAAGAGAAGAATCAATTGCAGCAGCAGAGAGGTGTAGCTCAAGATTGACGACAGGAGCAGGTTCGTGAGATCGCATTACAGCTGAGATTGAGACCGGAAGCGCGCAGAAGACTGAAGACGCACTAGAAGCAGCCAGAAGCTATACTGAGGTTCTTCTTGTGTTTTTTTCCTTTCTCACCGCTTCTCGTCTTTGATTTGATGTCTCCTGCGCTTCTCCGCTCGTTTGCAAGAAGCCCATCGATCGATTCCCTTACCTTGAAATTTCCTCTGTGAGAATTGGACACGGAAGCTCTATCCAATTTTCAATAGCCATCTTCTCACTTCTTCCCAAGTAGGAATCAAGCTTCCTCATCTCTCATTCTTAAATTCAATCACCTGACTATCAATTTCTCTATCCTACCACACCTTTGTTCCCGAACCCATGGGCAGAAGACGCTTCTGAAGATCTGAACATCTTCGGAAGACGCTTCTAAATGTCGTAACGTCTTCGGAATACGACTATGTTCAATTCGTATCGAGATTGGATTGGATTGGTTTTATGTTGAGAAATGCTTGGTACGAATCTTGAGTGACTTGGTGAGTTGATTATTGTTTCGAGAAGTTGGAAGTTAGGAACAAGGCTTGTGTCTCCTGATCTTCCGAGCTTCTCAAATCCACATCTTCCTAGAGAGACTAGAAGATTGGAAAGGCTGGCAGAATGCTCGAGAAGACGTGAAGATCCTTTACGGATCTCTTCTGTCCGACCCATAGGAGCATATTTCTTCTTCTTCCCAAACTTAGAAGAGAGTTGTGAGAACTCTTGCTGGCAGAATCTGGAGAGAATGGTCGAGGGTCATGTCTTCCCCTCATGCAGCAAGCTTCTTCTGAGTGTGTAGGAGAGGTGAGAAGTCGAAAGAACAGAGTATGGATGTTTCGTGAGATTAGATTGTGTGTCGGAAGACGAAGACAGATAAGATCAGTGATGGGAAGCCTGACAGCGGGAAGTCTTCCGAGTACGTCAGTTAATCAGAAGCTGTCCCAGGAGTCTTCCTAGAGGTCATTGTCACCGCAGGAGTCCGCTACCATCTTCTGAACTTCTCGTATATTCTTCTTCTCACAAATCTTGTATCTTCTGTTAGGAAATAGGATGAAATGCAAGGTGGGTTGTCTTCTTGGTAATCCATGTGATGCCTTGCTTAGTTAGAATTGTTTAGATATAGCTCGGAAGACGAGAGGTACTTAGGAAGCACTGTTAGAATCCTGGAAGACGGAATAGCTGTCTTCTGGAAGATTAGATTCGTCTTCTGAAAGTGGAAGTTAGACTGTGAAGACTTGGGAAGGACTGAGCCTTCAGCTCACAGCAAGTACATGTGGCTTAGTGTAACAGAGGCTCGAAGCATGTCGATGCATCCTCTAGGGTTGGTGTTGCTGGCAGCAGAGTTGGCAGAGACCAAACCCTTCATCAAGGAGTTGGGTCTCGACTTCTTCCTGTGGGACTTAAACCTCGCGGACCAAGGTCTTCTGGAGGAAGTTTGGACAGTACTGCCTCCTCGCAACCTTGTACCTGCGAAAGCAGGAGTAGCTCGTGGAAGACCATCTTCTAGGACGGCGGAGTGGTGACGTAGGACCTTTCACAGGTCAGAATCAGAGAACCGAGGGTACGAGCTCGAGAAGAAGATCTTACCCATGATCTCGAAGAAGTGGCATGTGTCTGGAAGCACGACTTGTCTCTTCTTGGAAGATAGACAGGGAAGGAATGGATGGAAGCTAGGAGCGTATCGGGAGCCACGAAAGCGTCTTCTGACGAAGCTTTTTCTTCACCTCTTTCCCAAGAGGAAAGCACAGAAGACGAGATATCTTGGGAGATCAGGACGTGAACTTCCTGGAAGCCATCTGGGAGGGGCTGTCTATCAATTAAGGCGCCTTCTTCCACACTTACGTTTAGGCAGAGTTGGTGTGCTTGGGCATCCCAGCAGGAGGACACCTCACCCCGTTCTTCTGTTATCTATACGTTGTCGAAGTGTGATCCACCTACTTAGGAAAGCACTGGGCTTCTGGTTGTGGTTGTTTACTCAGGAGGTAGGCCTTTCAGGTTACAACAGGGCGCTATAAGCACTCACACAGGTGTTTAGGATCCTCTTATATGTTCAGAAAGCGAAATTCAGATCTAACTAGTAGTAATAAGATCAGGCGGTGAACTTTAACACTCAAGGAGAGGAAAACTATGATGGTTCTGACTTCTACAATTCTCCTACATGTAAGGGAGGCCCTACTGAGCACACACACGAAGTTTCAGCTTGAGATCAATTTCTGGCATCGAGATATGGACAGAAAAGTTATGGGCAAAGATATTGCGACAATTTTTGATACTCAGACAGCTATTTCGACCTACAACAGAAAATTGGCTCGATCACTTCAAAGATTCTTACAGGATTTGGAGCCTGCAGGATGCTGAACACCCCTGTGAAGTTGGGACTCCTGATTGTACACCGTTCTCCAGATCTCGTTCTCTGAAGTTGCTGCTCTAGATTGAGAGCTTTTCAGACCCCCTCTGCTTCAGTGGTCGCCCTGAATTACTCACTCACTCAAATGACTTGAAACTTTTTTGACAATCGTAATCCTCCTGACAGTGAACGCAACCACGAAGCGTTTGAAGCGATTTCCTCAATTCTGCTGCAAATGACACTGAAAACCCCAAATCCAACAAAAGTGATGCAGTTTCAACTCAATCTGAGCTTCAATTGGGCATAACTCTTTCTTTATTGCTCCAAATCGATCAAGAATTTCACTGACAGTGCTTGGCACGACGAGCTCTATCTTCCTGTGCTCTCAGATTTTGCATTCTCCTCACCAAATGCTCGAACTCTCTTTTAGACCTCTGTTTCTAAATTTAGAGTTTTACAAAGACAAAAATGGATCAATAGGAGTTCATAGCTCCACTTGGTTGTCCTTTTGTGCCTTAAACCATGTGGTAACTTAATTCCACTCATAGGCTACCATGTCAAGTTCCCTAAAGTGCCAGCGTAAATCTTAAATTACCTAAAATGACACGCAGTCCTTAAAGTAAACTTAAACCAGCTAAAAAGCGTGCATGGGCAACACGTAAGTACAACCCATGAGCTTAAACCCTATCAACATGGCAAATCTAAATTATGTACATTGAACATCATAGACAAGTAAGAAGTCACTTGCACAAATGCTTGAACAAGATAACTAGCATACTATCAGCCTACTAGGACTCAAAATAGTGTTAACACCGTATGCAAAGGTGTCAAACATATACATAAACAACTAGTAGTAATATGAGGTAACTTCTAGAACTACTAAACTCAAGTGTCGGAGTAGAAATGTAACATGTAGCGTCAAGTAGCGCGACAACGTGTCCAAGGAGGACTTGACAGAAGACCAATTGGTGAGGTATGGCCAACAGGACAGTGCGAGGTGAAGGAAGCGACCTCGGGAGAAGACGACCGAGCAGGCGACTCCCCCTCCCACTTTAGTGTCTCAGACGAGACCGATCACTTATCAGAAGACGCTTTTGATGCGAGAAGACGACTCCAGCGGTACGGAAGACGCGTCACCGCCGAGGAAGATGGGGCCTAGGAGTGTGCATAGGAAGGGCACATCTTTCCAAATCATTCATTCCGGATCGGATTCGGATTCACAAGAGGAGACGTTGAGAACCAGAACTACGCAGAAGACAACTTCTGCAACTACAGGGAGTCTTCCGAAGACTCCAGAAGCCGAAGTATGGGTTGACATCCCAACTGCGACTCGAGGAAGCGCACTGAATCTTCTTCGATGATTTCAATCTCTCACACAAAAAATGCTAATCTTGTCAGCAATTGGACATTTGTATGTGGATACTGAACGCAAAAAGTGACATACTTGATGCGGATGGATTGAAAAAAAGACAGCAAATTAGAATTTAAAACGCACTTAACTAAGCGCAAATATAATAAGCGATTTAAAAGATTTCTTACAGTGATCTTAACATGATATCATCAGAAAATCAAGTTATTTATCTTCTCGTAATCCACCAAGTGCTAGTTAAGCAATAAAATTCATTGTAGTGTTATTAAGTCCATCTGTTGTATGTGAGTTGTTGATTAAATAAAAATCTCGTTTAAGTAAGTTGGGCTACATCTTAAAAGAGGAAGTTTTCTGAAAACAAGAAACTGATGATATCTTGTTGTAGAGCTCACTAAGCGGAGAGCAAGACTTGAATCGGAGCAGATGGGATCATGATTACAAAGTTATGTGGTTTAGGGTCAGGTTTTGACCAAACCAAAATTTTGGTTGGATACACCAAAATCTCCAAAATTCCATGAAATCTTGAATTTTTATTTTTATTTTATTTATGTTAAATAAGTAAATACTTTTAAACATTTAATGGAAAATTTGAACAGAAATGATACAACTACGTGACTTTGTGAAGTATTCTGTCGTCCGTATATCGATTTGATGCATGAACGCAGTTAGTTCCATCCACCGGCTCATCGCTGACGGTCCATCATTCCAATCCCGCCATCTCGTCTGGATCACCGAAGGTCTGTCATAAACCCCATCGTCACGTCAGCAACCTTCGATGATATGTCCGCTGGCAGTCCACCATGTCATCTCTAACCACCCTCATCACCCCTAGTCATCGTCGACGGTCAACTCCCATCCTCGCCATCCCACTCTCGTCACCCCCACCTTGACACGTATTTTTATGATGAGATTCAAGAAGATGTTGAAGAATTTCCAATATGTGGATTCTGTGCAAATGGCTTGAACGAGGATGTGAGGATTGAAATAGAAGGGAAGCCTTCAAGAGTATGTAGAAGCCTTCCTCGACTTGCAAGTTGCAATCATTGATATGAATCCAGCGGAGGCTCTTGATAATTTGAAGAGGGGATTGAAGAAAAGAATCCGACAAGAAGTAATGGTGCAAAATCTACTCACGGTTTTTGAGACCATCGCTTGCGCTCAAAGAATTGCTGGAGCATTAGGAGGAGAAGTGATGATTCCACCAAATCACCAGAATCGATCTGAAATTCCATATGCAAATGGTCTGACATCCATGGAGCTAGGCAACATCTGCTATCAGTCGCGACAGTTTCAAGGTGGAGATCGTCGAGGGCGGTCAGAAGAAAGACGTCAAGGAGCTCCTAGAGGAGAAGGTGCTAGGAATGCTGCACCTCAACCCGAGCAACATCGATGTTACAATTGCGGACGATTCGACCACATAGTTGCAAATTGCCGAAATTGTTTTCCTAGAGATCCAAGACCTCCATATCATCGACCTTTGAATCATCTGAACGAGACGGAAGGAAATGAAGAAGTCGAGGCAAGACTGGGAAACAAAGAACAGAAGTAAATACACCTTGCGACCTTACTGGTGCAAGGAGGGAGAAGAAAGACGAGAGAATGAAGAGGAGATTGACAAAAAATAATGCGCAGTTGATTGTCACGGATGGAGCCTTGGAAGGGACCCAGGTGAGAGTACTAATCGATCTTGGTGCAACAGAGAACTTTTTATCTCGATCGATTGCTATGAAGTTGGGAATGGAGTTAGAAAGTGATGAGAGTAAAGAGATGGAACTACCCAATGGGCAAACTGAGAAGATTGAATCTCTACCTCGAAAGATAGAACTTACTTTAAGCGAATATCCCGAAGATAGTGAGTGGCGAGTGATCAAATTAGCCCGTTATGATGTCATATTGGGTATGCCGTGAATGGAACAGTATAATCCCGAAGTGGATTGACGAAGAAAAGTGATGAAAATCAAATAGTGGAAAATCTTCGGAGACAGAGTGAGATCTCGAAGATAGAACTTGTCTTTGTATGTAATAGATACGAGTGCTATATGTAATAGCGATGTCTGTTTTCTGGGTTTAATAAGAGAGGTCCCGAGTGCATGACTCGACGGACAGATTCCAGAAAGCTTGACAGATGTGATAGCAGAATATGAGGATGTCTTTCCCGATGATCTTCCTTCAGAGCTACCATCAAAACGAAAGATTGACCACAAAAATCGAGGTGATTCCAAGGAGCACTCCTCCTTGTAAGACCCCATACAGACTAGCACCACATGAATTGGAGGAGTGCAAGGCACAAATCGAGGAGATGTTGCAGAAAGGGTTTATCTAGACCAACGTGTCACCATATGGAGCTCTAGTCCTTTTTGTGAAGAAAAAGGATAACAGCCTACGGATGTGCATCGATTATCGAGCACTCAATCAACAAACGGTGAAGAATAAGTATCGACTACCTCGGATGGATGACTTGTTCAACCAACTCGAAGGAGCAAAGTACTTCACGAAGCTAGACTTACAGAGCGGGTATAACCAATAACTTCGATGCTTGTCGCTCCAAAGACACTCATGAGAAGACAAGCTAGGCCCCTGCTTACTGGCTCTTGGTACCATTTCGGATCTTCGCTTTCATCGCATTAGTGGATAGAGCTCTTTGTCAGCATTCCATAGGCACTTTGTCTACTTCGTTTGGACGTCTAGTGGAGAAGTTATGCGACTCGAAAGAAGAGAAAATCAAGCTAGGCCCTAGTTTACTTGCTGACTGGGTATTTGAGACTTCATGCGTTATATCAAAGACGCAAGGGGCCTGCTTCATTATTATCACAGAAACCTTGTACATACAAAGATTGATGTAAGGGGGCTGCTTAAGGGGTTAGCTTGCGCCTGCGACCTGTTAACGAACGGTTCGGGAGATTTGGAGGTCCAGTGCAAGCGCGCAAGGCGTCGTTGGGTTCAGATCTGTGCAAGCTACATGTGGGTTAAGACGGTTCTTGAAGAGACGGATCGGGGGTTGTGTTCTGAGAGAAATTAAGACGCAAGAAGCAGATTTGGAGTTTTCGATTATCTGTGGAGAGTTGGACCGTTCGGGTCGTTCCGGAGTCCAAACTTGCTGTCCTTGGATCCATCGGAATTAGAACAACGAGTTCTTCAGGAAATTGAAGACGATACGAAGTTTCATCGGACGGTTTGGGAGTTTTGAGTGAAATTGGCTCGCAGGGAAGCGCTTACATCAGATTTTTGTTCGCATATGACTTGAGATTGGGTTCTTCTTCGCGATCGGTGTGCCAAGCTCTTCGTTCTTGGTGCCTACATGATCAGGGAGTCTTCATCTACGCATAGGAGAAGACCGTACATGAATTGATTGTTGGTTTGGGCGAGGTGAGCGAGTTTGAGCCGCAGGGAGTCCATTTACGTCAATTTTTTGCAACTTGCGACCAAATTTCTTGCGTTGTCGTGTGACGTGCTTTCTTATCTGGGAATACACCGGGTATCTAGCTGTAGAGAGTACGTGTTGCACTCCGTGACTCAAAACCAGTGACCACCCAAACCTCTCTCTGATCTCCAAGTACACTTTGAACCTTTCTCGCTACGATATCCTCACGTCCTCTCGGCAGATCTCTCTCTTACTCGACTAGGAATAGAACCGGGATAACAAGCACGGGCAACCTGTTCCTGCCATCACCGCAAGCACTCTTGGGTCTGCTGGTCATCACTCCAGTCTCACCACAAGAGAAATACCAGCACTCCTAATAGAAAAGAAACCTAAGCGCAACGCCCGCACACAAATCCAATCAAAACCAACTGGGCGTACAAACAGGCATGCGGGTATGGAGAGGATCCAAACACAAGAAATACAGTCAACAACTCTCCACACCCATGATCAAGTGCTCTGAAGCACTGGCAAAACCTCCAGGTCGACCTGTTCTTCAAAGAATCTTAACTCTTGTGTCTTTCGGAGCAAGAACCTCTCAACTTTACCTCGCTGTCACTCCTCAACCACAGCTCAGAATGAGATGAAACCAAGGCCAGCAGATAGCCTGTAGAATAATCTCTCCATTAAGGTATTACATGCAGAGAGATCATCTCTGAGTTGGCATCTATGCCCTTCCAAAGTTCGCTGTTTCTATAACACGATACTATTTCAACTGAACTTTGCTGTTCGATTCCTCACAAACCACTCGATCAAAACAGCTCAAACTTCTCAGGAAGTTAATGTGTCACCATCACTACCACTCTGTAAAATTTCACCAGCAGATCTTCAACCAAATTCTCGGAACGATCAAGCCCTTATCGCTGTTTTTATAACATGATACTATTTTGACAGAACTTTGCTGTTCGATTCCTCACAAACCGCTCGATCAAAACGGCTCAAACTTCTCAGGAAGCTAATGAGTCACCATCACTACCACTCTGTAAAGTTTCACCAGCAGATCCTCAACCAAACTCTCGGAATGATCCAAGCCCTTTTCGTCAATGACACAAGGCGATATGCAGACCCTTGTGCACAAAAACAACGTCTCCCTTCAACCCAATAATCCAAATGGTCTCAAATTTCACAGGTAGGTAGCTGACTGTACCTTCTCAGACCCTGGAAGGTTTCATATCGAAATTCGACCTCAAACTCTCCATATCTCTCTCAATGTCTCATGTTTACAGTCGCCTACTATCATAACCTCCGATTTGAGACACCCAACTTCAGCCGGCCATAACTTTTTCACTCCGGCTTGGAATCGATTGATCTCCGAGTCCATCAGCAAGCCCATCTCAAGAGCTTTCTGGCAACAGTCAATTCATCTCCAGCAACCTCACAGAACTCCCAGAAAGCGAAAAAGACCTCACGGAAATGAAATTGGTCACGAATTTGACCCCCTCAGCTTCAATTGATCGTAACTTTCTCATCCGCGCTTCAAATCCAGCAACCATTGAGTCCACGGGCATCCTCGTCTCCCAAGCTTTCCAACCATAGCTCACACTCCGCGAATGGACCACGGGAAGTGTCTCTACCCTCGAAAACGTTAAAGGAACTTGGTAGAAGGTGATTGGTCAAACTTTCGACCAATGAGAAACAAGTTGACAAAAAAGGTTTTTGTCTTCACTCACATGACAAACACACAAAGAACGAATTTTTATCCAAGAGTACCATTTAGGCCTCAAAGTTTATATTGAACAAACTCCAAACACGTGCCATTGACGATGCCGTTGGCCACGAAGCACGTAAACACGATGTACAAACTACGCTCAATAGAGAGTCAGAATCCCGACTCTAAAACGGTTGACAATAAACGGAACTACAAAAGGAACAGATGAAGCTATTATCTGGTTGTAATAATCCTCACCAAAGTTCCTCACGACAAACTCACGATGCGCCACCTTTGGACGACTGTAACATCGTATTTCGACCCAAGTGTTGAACGGAACTCTCGCTGGGAAGTTCAGATCCAACGGAGGATCCATACCACATCAGAGCAAGATGTAGACAGTAAGATCCCAAACAGCGCCGTAAGTGACAATGGGAAGAACGATAGGATCCGGAGTAGCCATCACCACAGCCATAAACGACTCTCCCCAATGAGCTACCATAAATACTCGAAAATGATCTCGCGGCAGACAATGGATCTTAATGACGAATGGATGCGCAAGTGGAAGATCAGGAGCACGAAAGGATTCTCCGTTCATGCCTACCACTCGCACTGCCGCTTACTTCATCCGATGATACTGATCACACTCCACTAGACTTGGATACTCTACACTCTATATCTCAAGCTCCGCGCACCTCTCTTCTTATACATCAATCTCACATGTGACGACAAGAGTACTACTCTTATCTCCACTCAGCGAAGAGTACACGGATCGTCCACGTGGAGCCTTATCTTTTGACACGATAAGGTCCCAATGGCTGCTCAACACCAAACACGTACGAAGGATATGTGGTGGTTTCACACCCTAGCCAATCCACAACACGACATCGTGGTTTTGCAAGGAGAACTCCAAACGACTTGTTTGGAGTCTCGTTGGGTTCAGGGTAGCTAGACCTATCTGCCAGGGAAGACGGATATCAGTTTAGACGATCCGTTTGTGCGGGTTTAAGCCGCAGAGAGGAATTTTTGAAGGTTCAGTCACCTGCGACCAAAAATCGACGATATCTCGGCTGTTGGGAGTCGGATCTGAAGGTTTCTTGGGTTAACGAAGTCAGCGGAGGAGACCCTATCGACATCTGAAGTCCGTTCAGCGAAAGGAGGAAGTCCACAGATAGACCTTTTTCGGTTTCTTCACTACGGGTTTTGCTCTTTTGAGTTCGTTAGAGTTCTAGTTGGCTATATACAGCTCGTGGTAGCTAGCTTTAGCTAAGAACTTGTACATGGATGTGGTTTGGACTATTGTGGCTCTGCTTGTTAGTAAAAGGAAGTTTCTCTTGCTTTGAGCTACGCTTCGATGTTTTTGGGTCAGGATTGAGAATCAAGGGTTGTTTTAAGGGCTTTGAAGCAGGTTACAGACCGCTCTGGTCTGTTTTTCAGTTCTGTGCTCTTAGGAGAAAGAACCGGCAGTGTACATACATTTGGAGTTGGTATATATCGTAGCGTTCGTTTTCGTGGTTGTTTTTCTCTGTCTTGTCTCTGTTTCAGCACACAACATCTCCACAGCCAAGAACCTCGCGTTTTCTTGGACATCCTTCACGCAATATCCGACACGATAGCGTATTGTCACCTCATCAATTGATCTGCCAAGTGACACACATGCGCAATACAAAATCATCGGTGAGTAGTATTTCCGTATGGAACATTTCATCCACATCAGCAATTTTCATGTCAGAACCTCACAAGATATTGTAAATTTTGGTGCCACATCAACACCTACCAAGTCATCATTATTTGTCTATCTAGAAGTTAAGTAGATCTAGCATTCTTCCTTGGGTCTTCATCTTGTCTGAAAGAGATTATGAGTCTCAACGTCGACTCCAACTTTGGCTAGTTAATGTCCAAAGACAACATCAATCAAAGTTGAGTTGGCGTTGAGACATATAGCTTAAAATTTAATGTTTTGTACAGATATTGACCGCATTGAAACCACAGAGTTTCTCTTGCAAAAGTGTATGTCTGTATACCAACGTTGGCATCCATACAATCCATGGATGACATTTTCAAAAAAGAAAGCTTCTATAGCAATCTATGAGTAGCACAATTTGGATATTTTTTGTTTAGTGGAAATTTAGTCACTAATGTACATTTGATAATATGACCTTCCCGTAAGATGTCATGTCGTGGACCGACTCCTACTTGAAAATCTATTTTTGATGCTTACCATTATCGCTCCAAAGATGCTCATACGACTAAAAATGAGCTTTTTTACACAACTTCGTATCTTCACTTTCATTGCATCAACTGGTAGAGCTCATTGTTAGCTTTCCATAACACTTCATCTACTTCATTTGAACGTCTAATGGTGAAGTTACGAGACTTGACAGGTGGGAAAATAAAGCTAAGCCCTAGCTTACAGGTGTGGTGCTCACAATTTACAAGATTTAAGATTTTTTGAAATTTTTGGAGTTAATGACATGACTATGTAATTGAAATCACCTTGTTACTTAAGATTATACCTTGCTTAGAGGAAAGATGATCTTAAGGTCTTTTTGTAACAAGAAGTCGACTTCTTCCGGAAGACGAATGTAAGATGGGCTCTAGAGTGAACTCAAAATCCGAATGCTCGTGGAGGTGCATTCGCATCCTTTATATAGTGAAAGGAATAATACATGATAGGCTACCGGCCAATGCTGACCTCTCAAAGTGAGCACACGGATCGTTGACGTGGCTTACATGCAGCCTTAGATCAGAAACAACATCTAGAGGGTTCAGGATGAGCCACGTAAGAGCTCGCTGGAAAGTTCTCAAAGCTTCTTTCCAGAATCTTCCTTCTGGAAGTTTCCCGGCTGGAAAGTTCTCGAAGCTTCCTTCTGGAAGTTTCCCGGTGGACTTTTGGCACAACCGTCTATTGATAGAAGTACTATTTTGCTGCATGTATTCTCAAACCAAAGACTTCTACCAAACCAATTTCCCCTCTAGTTGATAAGTAGAGCTCTAATTATTACAAACCTCCCTCTTTTAAGAAGCAACGTCCTCGTTGCTCAACTGCTGTTCGAAAGCTTTCACTATGAGTGGGGTGTGTGCAAGATTGGTTGCAGGTTCCCATGTTCCTTCATGTAATGGATAGTCTTTCCATTTCACCAAATAATCTATCCGTTGATGACGAGTCCAACGAACACACTTTTTTAAGATGCGTTCCGCTTCAAACTCGTCTTTCCCATCGATAATTTGAGGGAGAGGACGTGACTCTGCGAATTACCAAATTGATGAGGTCGTGGAGTATATCGCCGTAATAAAGACATGTGGTGTCCATAATTTACAGGATTCACAAATTTTTGAAATTTTTAAGATTAATAACTTGTTTGTATAACAAAAGAAGCTTTGTTACTTAAGATTACGACTTCCTTAGAAGGAAGATGATCTTACGATCTTTTTCGTAATAAGAAGTTCACTTCTTCGAAACACGGCCGTCTTCCGGAAAGATCACCTCTTTCCTAAGGGGAAGGCGAAGAAGACGAGGTACCTTGGAGATCAGGACGTGGAGTTCTTGGAAGCAGTGTGTGCCGAAGAGAACGTCAACTGGGGTGTGTTCTTCCACGCTTATGTACAAGCAGAGCTGGTGTACTTAGGTACCCCGGCAAGAGGACATCTTACTCCGTTCTTCTGTTATCTGTACGTGGCCAAGGAGAATTTCACGAAAGATCAGTTGGCAAGAAATGGACCAACAGGAAAGCATGAGACGAAGGAGGAGACCTCGGGAGAAGACGACCGAGCAGCAGCAATGACTCCCCCTCCCACTCTGATGCCGCAGATGAGGTCAAGTACTCATCAGAAGACGCTTCTGATGAGGGAAGACGACTCCAGTGGGTCGGAAGACGCGACACCACCAAGGAAGATGGGTCCTAGGAGCGTGCTTAGGAAGACCATCTCCTTCCCGAGCATTCACTCAAGATCGGAGTCCGACTCACCGAATGAGCCACTGAGTACCTAAGCTGCTGTGGTGCCCACAAATTACAGGATGCACGAATTTTTGAAATTTTTAAGAATAATAACTTGTTTGTATAACTGAAGAAGCGTTGTTACTTAAGGTTACGACTTCCTTAACAGGAAGATGATCTTAAGAGCTGTTTGTAATAAGAAGTTGACTTCTTCGGAAGATGACCGTCTTCAGAAGAACGTCTTCTCAGTTGCGTCTTCAGAAGACGGGAAGACGGCGGAAGATGAGAAGACGGCGGAAGACACCTGTCTTCCAGAAGACACCGACCGCGAAGGCCAACCGCGAGTTTTCGGGTAAGACAGTAGGTGTACCTACTGGGGCGCACCGAATAGGTAGGTAGATCGGGGAAGATACCCAAGGTCGAAAACCCCTAATCTGCGGGGAAGATGCGTAAGGAAGCACATTAGGCACATTCCAACTTCCCGCAGCACAGCGCTTGAGAAGATCGATTGGAGATAGTGAGCTTTGCGAGTTAGCTTTGAGAGAGGAATCGAGTGAGGACATCGAGGTAGGAGAGAAGCAGTTGGCAGCTAGGCGAAGGGCGAGACCAAAATTGCTGGAGCACAAACAGCAGAGAGCGAAGGCGTTTCTGTGAGCTCTCGAGAAGCTGACATTGGAGAGCAGCGAGTGGAATCGAAGGTGGAATCGAGGCGTGGCCAAGAGATTGACAGCAGGCGCAGTCGTGAGGAGTCGCATTGGAGCTAGGACCAGAACCAAGAAGCGCGCGGAGGTCGAAGGCAACTCGGAGAGCAGAAGAAGACTGTAGAGGTTCTTTCCCCTGTTCTTTCTCCTTCCCACTTCTTCTCGTCTTTTTCTGGTATTCCCTGCGCTTCCTTCGTTGTGTGCAGGCAGCTTGATCGATTATCCCCACCCCCCATCTTTCCTATTGAGACATTGGGGCCGGAAGCGCTACCCAATTTCTGTCAGACATCTCCTTGCTTCTTCCCGAGCTCAATTCGAGCTTCCCTACACCTCGTCTTTAAATTGGAGATCCCAGATATCAATTTCCCTACCCTACTACCTCTCTACCCCCGAAACTTGGAACAGAAGACGATTCGGAAGATGGGAACATCTTCGAAAGACGCTTCTTAAACTTGACTGTCTTCGGAAGACTGTCTTCGGAAGTCGACTGAACACAATTCGTATCAAGAGTGGATTTGCTTTGCTTTTGTGTTTAGAGAGACTTGGTACGAATCCTGAGTGGTGTGGTGAGTTGTTTTGTTATTTCGAGAAGTTAGAAGTCGGGAACTAGGCCTGTGCCTCCCGGTCTTCCAAGCTTCTCAACTCCACATCTTCCTAGAGAGACTAGAAGACTGGAAGGCTGGCAAAATGAGCGAGAAGACGTGAGGGTCCATTCGGGTCTCTTCTGTTCGATCCATAGCAGCCATTCCTTCTTCTTCCCAAGCTTAGAAGAGAGTCGTGAGAATACTTGCTGGCAGAATCTAGAGAGAATGGTCGAGGGTCATGTCTTCTCACCGAGCAGCAAGGTTCTCCTGAGTGCGTATGAGAGGTGAGAAGTCAGAAGAACAGAGTGCAATTGTCTTGAGTCTGTTGAGAGGATAGATTGCGTGTAGGAAGACGAAGACAGGTGAGATCAGTGAAGGGAAGTCTGACTTCGAGGAGTCTTCCGAGAAAGACATCGAATCGGAAGCTGTCCCGAGTGTCTTCCCAGAGGCCATTGTCACCGCAGGAGCCCGCAACCATCTTCTGAACTTGTCATGCACTTATGTTTTGCGAATCTTGTATCTTCTGATAGGAAGTAGGATGTAATGCAAGGTGGGTTGTCTTCTTGGTAATCCATGCGAGGCCTTGCTTAGATAGGATTGTTAGATATAGCTCGGAAGACGAGAGCTATCTAGGAAGTACTGTTAGAATTCCGGAAGACGGAGTAGCTGTCTTCTGGAAGACTAGTTTCGTCTTCTGAGAAGTAGAAGCTAGACTGTGGGCACTCGAGAAGAACTGAGCCTTCAGCTCATAGTAGGTGCTTGTGGTTTAGTGCAACAGATCTTCCAGGTATGTCGATGCACCCGCGAGGCTTGGTGTTACCAGCGGCAGAATTGGCCGAGGCCACTCCTTTCCTCAAGGAGTTGGGTCTCGACTTCTTCCTGTGGGATTGGAACCTCGCAGATCAAGGGCTTCTGGAGGAGGTGTGGGCAGCGTTGCCACCTCGTAACCGTGTACCTGCGAAAGCAGGAGTAGCTCGAGGAAGACCGTCTTCCTGGACTGAAGACTGGTGGCGCAAGGCTTTTCACAGACCTGAGTCCGAGAACCGAGGATAATGGTACGAGAAGAAGATCTTGCCTAGGATCGTGAGTTCGTGGCATGTGCCTGGAAGCACCTCCTGTCTTTTCGTGGAAGATAGGCAGGGGAGGAACGGTTGGAAGATAGAATCTTACCGGGAGCCAAAGAAGCGACTTCTGGCGAAGTTGTTTCTGCATCTCTTCCCCAAGGGGAAAGCGCAGAAGACAAGATACTTAGGAGATCAGGACGTGGAGTTCCTGGAATCAGTGTGGGATGACGGAGTGCCCATCTACTGGAGCGCATACATCCACAACTATGTACAGACGGAGCTAGCATACTTAGGTACCCCGGCGGGAGGACACTTGACACCTTTCCTCTGCTACTTGTACGTAGCCATGGGGGATCTTGGGGAAGATCAGCTGGCGCAGTATGGACCAACAGGGCAACATGAAAAGAAGGAGGAGACCTCGGAAGACGATGACCAAGCGGCAGCTGCAACGCCCCCTCCCACTCTGATGCCACAGCTGAGGCCCGGCTCTCACCAGAAGACGCTGCTGGTGAGGGAAGACGAGTCTAGTGGGTCGGAAGACGCCACGCCACTGAGGAAGATGGGTCCCCGAAGTGTACCGAGGACACCCATCTCCCTCATTCATTCAGGATCGGAGTCCGACTCGAAAGAAGACCTGCTGAGTACCCGATCAGAGCAGAAGACTGCTTCTGCAACGCCTGGGAGTCTTTCGAAGACTCCAGAAGACGAAGGATGGATGGACGCTCCTGCTGCAATGCGAGGAAGCGCAAAGAAGAGAGCCGCTCCTGCCATGAGGAGTCTTCCACCCCGGAAGATGAGAAGAGTAGCTTCTTCTCGTGCGCAGAAGATGAAGGCCGTAGTGGGCTTCCTTGCCTCTGGAAGACGAAGTCGACACCGCGGAGCGTGTGGTGGAGATGAACTTGTCTTCCGCAGGAAGACGACTGGAGGAGTTCAGTGCCTACTTCCAGAAGGAGATCCAGCCAGCTATGGAGTTGCTGGAGAAGAGAGCGAGGGCACAGGAGAAGCCCTTACAACTTGGATTCGGCCTGCGCACCTTGCTGCGACAGGGGGAAGACCAGAAGAAGACGGAGTCGTTGGAAGCTAGTCTCCGCACCACGGAGAAACTTGCAGCCAGTGGGTAAACTCACCCCAGCGAACCGCTTCTAGAGATCAGCGGATATCCCTGAGACACCAAAGGAAAGAAGAAGAGCTCAGGAAGATCCGATTGGTAGAGTTGGAAGAGCTTTCCATCTCGAGCATAATCTTTGGCGAAGACAGAAGTCAACCGGGTGATCACGTGTATAAAGTAGATTTCGGTACTGGTTACTCGGAAGACGTCTTCCCAAGTGCGGGAGAAGCTTCTCAAGGTGAGGGAAGACTGGAGGAGATTGTTCCAGACGTCTCGGGAGGTAGCAGTGACAGTAGCTCTGACTCAGAAGACGATCTTCCTGATTCAGATAGGCCTGGACCTTCGAGAAGACCATCTCCACCACCTGGACCTAAGGAAAAAGGAAATTGGCAGTCGCACCAGCCGGCAGTCAACATGGCTTCCCACACTCGGCAGAAGTACCATCCGTACGACGATGATGCTGACGCGGACGACTTCATCACGATGTTCGAGACCATCTCTAGATCCAACAAGGAAGACGCTGATGTTGACAGACTCCGTGTATTTCCCAGTTTGATCAAAGGGAAAGGAAGGAAGTGGATGAGTAAAACGTTGGATGATGTTGTAATAATGGCCGCTTGAGCTACTCTGAAGGCAGCTTTTCTGAAGAGGTTCAGAGGAGTGGGCTACGATCGTATGACCCTCATAGAGCTTCAGAGGCTCGAACGAAAGAAGAAAGAGACACTGAGGGATTACACCGAGAGATTTGAAGATCTCTTGGATCACATACCTCAGAACCAAGGAAGACCCGGCTACTGTGTCCAGCAAGCTGTGGACTGGTACTTGGGAGGATTGTCTCAGGATATGGAATTGTACTGCAGAAGAGGAGGAGGTGATGATTTAGCGGACGTACAGAAGCATGCCGAGCAGTATGAAACCTCGAGCATCACTCGGAATATGACAAAAGACAAAGGGAAGACCTCGAAGAAATCCAAGAAGTCGAAGAAGTCTTCCCGGAAGTCCAAGAAGAAATCCAAGTCCACTGAAACTGATAACAGTGATTCGGAAGCAGCCTCTACTTCTGAAGAGTCTACTGTCGAAAGTTCAGAATCCGAATCTGAACAAGAGAAGAAGACGCGGAAGAAGAAGAAGGAGAAGACGCGAGCAAGGGAGGAAGTTGTGCAGAAGATGCCTCAAACTCAGATCATTCAGTCTGCACCTGATCCTCGCATCGATGAGGTTCTGAAGCAGTTTGCCGACCTGAAAGTTCATCTTTTGAACCAGAAGGACAAACGGAAGCAGCCTATGGCTTCCCGGCCAAACCTTTGGTGCAACCTTTGTAACTCTTCTGGACACACCAGAGATCAGTGTACACAGGACCAAGCTATCAACTGGGCAGGATGGGAAGAAGATGATGAGGGATATCTACACGATCCCAGTGGGGAAACCTGCTATAGGATCGAGACGATCCAACCCTTCACTCCTACGCCTCCTGCCCAATATAATCGTTATGTGCCGAGGGATAGAGCTAGCAATGTACAGACCAAGACGCCCTGGCAGCCTTCTTCATCACAACGACCTCTCAACCCTCTTCCTGGAGCGTGCAATAATTGTGGAGAGACAGGACACTGGTGGTCCACCTGTCCTCATCCGAGAAGACAGATTGGGCAAGTGCCCTTGTGTGGGAACTGTAAGGAAGCCGGTCATTTCACAAGGAATTGTCCTCAGACCTTACGACCGCGACAAATGGTTAGATTTGCAGATACCACGCCTCCTGCAGAAGCTGCATCATCTTCTAAGCTCGAGTTAGCAGTGGTACAACACATCACGGTAGAAGAAGAAGATCCTGGGGATTGTACGGATTGTCTCCATATCGAGGAAGACGAACCAGACCCCGGAAAGCGCGAAGGAAAGGAACCTCAGCTGCAGAAGACGACTGCAGCTCAGAAGATGAAGACACCTGAAGAAGCGTCATCTCTCACTTAGACGGATGGTACTGTTTGGAATCCTGACCCGAATTCAGATAGTTGGCCTCCGGAGGAAGTTTTGGATGAAGCTGTGTTCAAGGTAAGTACCAGAAGCAAAGGGAAGTCAGAATCTCGCCAGAAGGACGTCAAGAAGAAGAAGCAACGTAAGGAGAGGTCATCTTCTCCCGAGCGGCCGTCTTCTCCTACTTACGACCGAGAAGATCCGAAGTACTTTGCTCCTGACATAAGACAAGAGGTTGAAGCGATCATGCAAGAAGAGCTGGAGAAGAGACGGAAGATAGTACAGCAGCTTCCTACACCGACTACGGCAACACCTGTCTCACGGGAACAGCCTCCAGTCGAGGGAAGACACTCTTTTGGTCTTCCACCCAATGAAGCAGCCACTACATCTTCTCTGTTGGAAACACCAGTCACTCTTCTGAAAAGATCTCCGTACGACTTCTTGCGCGACTTGTGGAATCAGAAGGCGGATGTAACCTTTCAACAGCTGCTGGATGACAACGCTGGTTACAGGAAGTTGTTACAATCTGTGCTTCGAGGATCGAGGAAGAGGAGAGCAGCTAAACTTCCCAAGAGCATCCCGATCCTAAGGATAGAGCATGAGGACTTGGGAGCCCCAGAACTTGATATGGAGATCCATGGCTGTCTTCTGAAGAAGGTACCCATTGATTCCGGCTCCGGAGTTAACATCATGACGGAAGAAACGGCGCATGCCCTAGGCTTCACTGAGTTTCAGCCTACTCCGAGAATTCTCAGAATGACGGACCAGACCAGAAGACGACCTTTGGGGCAACTGAAAGATGTCCTCACGGTAATTGGTGGAGTATCTTTTTACCTCACTTACATCATTTTGCGACCTGTAGCTAAGGTTGGATATCAGGTGTTGATAGGACGACCCTGGCTGTATGCTGCAAATGTGAATACCGACTGGAGAAGGCATCGTTTGAGATTTCCCAATCTTACACCCAAGCCAGGTGAGAAGAGTAAGGTCTCGCTTCCTTGGATCAAGATTGGACACCAAGGTGAAACTCCGTCTACAACATAGGGGTACACTTCAGAAGACTCAGCTGCGTCTTCTGACAGTGATGAACGGTATAATGAGCTTGTGGTGAATAACGTGTGTACTACAGAAGTAGCAGAGAAAGTGGAAGATGTGGTCTGTGGATACACTGAGTGCTACGAGATTGCGGAAGAAGAGCTTCCAGAAGACGAGAATACCGTCTTCTCTTCGGAAGATCCGACAGTTGGACTTCCAGAAGACGAAAGTACCGTCTTCTCTTCGGAAGATCCGACAGTTGGACTTCCAGAAGACGAATCTGAACCAGAAGAAGCTCCCAAACCGGAATACTTTGGTGCCAGTGAGTACAGTCACACGGAAGGAATGGTAAACCCGGATGATCTTCAAGAGATGGAGGTTGCTCCGGGGAAGAAGCTGAAGCTTTCTAAGGTGATCGAGGACCAGCAGTTGGAAGACTTTCGAGAACTTTTGACGGAGTTCCAGGATGTCTTCGCATGGACCATAGAAGACATGAAGGGCATACCTCGAGAGTTGGGAGAGCATCGCATTGACTTGCTGGAGGGCGTTGTTCCTGCACGGTAGAGGCAGTATCGGCTCAACCCCAAGTACTCGCTTCTGGTGAAGGACCAGATCGACCAATATCTGAAGGCAGGAGTCATCTTCCCAGTACTTAGTAGTGAGTGGGTAGCTCTTATCGTCATCGTGCCGAAGAAGCAGACAGGGAAGATTCAATTTTCGCAGAGACACTTTCATCTGAGGGGGGGCGTACCGCCTGCTTCCCAGAAGACAAGACTAGATCTTCTGATCCAGTCTTTGCGACTTCGACAGAAGAGTCGATCTTCAAGGACTTGAGGAAGTTCTTGGAAGAACAACTGTATCCCGAAGGATTGGATGCGGAGCAGAAGGCTGTCTTCTTACAAAAGGCAGGCCCTTACGTCATCTTCCAGGGTATCCTGTTTAGGAAGGACATGACGAGAAGCTGAGGAGATGCTTTGGACGTGCACAGAAGTGCTGAAACACTGATGTTTGCGGGGACGCAAACATGTGAGGGTGGGCGTATGTGGTGTCCACAAATTACAGGAATCACGAATTTTTGAAATTTTTAAGATTAATAACTTGTTTGTATAACTGAAGAAGCGTTGTTACTTAAGATTACGGCTTCCTTAGCAGGAAGATGATCTTAAGGGTTGTTTGTAATAATAAGTTGACTTCTTTGGAAGACGACCGTCTTCGGAAGAGCGTCTTCTCGGTGGTGTCTTCGGAAGACGGCGGAAGACGGAAGATGACGAAAGACGGAAGACATCTTCGGAAGACGCTTCGGAAGCTTGACTATCTTCGGAAGACGACTGTGTACAATTCGTATCAAGAGTGGATTTGCTTTGCTTTTGTGTTAAGAGAGGCTTGGTACGAATCCTGAGTGGCTTGGTGAGTTGTTCTGTTATTTCGAGAAGTTGGAAGTCGGGGATTAGGCCTGTGCCTCCCGGTCTTCCAAGCTTCTCAACTCCACATCTTCCTAGAGAGACTAGAAGACTGAAAGGCTGGCAAAATGAGCGAGAAGACGTGAGGGTCCATTACGAGTCTCTTCTGTCCGACCCATAGCAGCCTATTCCTTCTTCTTCCCAAACTTAGAAGAGAGTTGTGAGAAGTCTTGCTGGCAGAATCTGGAGAGAATGGTCGAGGGTCATGTCTTCTCATCATGCAGCAAGGTTCTTCTGAGTGTGTATGAGAGGTGAGAAGTCAGAAGAACAGAGTGCAAATGTCTTGAGTCTGTTGTGAAGATAGATTGCGTGTAGGAAGCAGAAGACAGGTGAGACCAGTGAAGGGAAGCCTGGCTTCGGGAGATCTTCCGAGAACGTTATTGAATCGGAAGCTGTTCCGAGAGTCTTCCCAGAGACCACTGTCACCGTAGGAGCCCGCAACCATCTTCTGAACCTTTCATATACTCTACTTCTCGCATATCTTGATCTTCTGTTAGGAAGCAGGATGTAATGCAAGGTGGGTTGTCTTCTTAGGAATCCATGCGAGGCCTTGCTTAGTTAGGATTGAGTAAATATAACCCGGAAGACGAGAGGAAGTTAGGAAGCACTGTTAGAATCCCGGAAGACGGAGTAGCTGTCTTCTGGTAGACTAGGTTCGTCTTCTGAGAGTAGAAGCTAGACTGTGAGGACTTAGGGAAAGACTGAGTCTTCGACTCACAACAAGTACGTCACTTCTTCCAAGGAGTTAGCGCAGCTGAAGAAGAGCAACCAGGAGTTGCAGGCGCGCTTACAGCAGCGTGACCAGGAGGTTCTGCGAGTACGGGATAAGCTCACCGCCCTTGCAGAAGAGAAGACGACGTGGAAGACTCTGTGGGAAGCCGCAGAAGCGCGAGTTGCAGCTGAGAAGACGCAGCAGGAAGCAGCGGAAGCTCGTGCGTAGGGGTTACTAGCTCACTCGGTGGAGGCACTAGGGAAGAAGTTTAACTTCACCGCGGGTAGGAAGCTCCTTACCTTAGCTAGGGAGTGGGACGAGGAGTCCAAAGCAATGGTTGTGGAGTGCAAGGAGAGTATGTTCATGTACTTGGACCGGCAGATAGAGGGAGTGAAGACGCTCTATGATCTTCCATTGATCCCGCCATCAGTAAACATGTCTTCCCAAGCACCAGCATCATCGACAAGACCAGACTTGGAGAAGGGGGAGTTCGACCTCGCTGTACACTTGGTAGTGACAGCGTTGGAAGCCGAGAAGAACCCGGAAGATGCCTCGAAAGACAAGACGTCTTCTGGAAGACAGGAAGGAAGACCGTCTTCTGGAAGATAGGAAGGAAGACCGTCTTCCCAGGTATTCCGTGTGGAGGAAGCGACTTCCCCTGACCCTTATGAGGTCACCATGGCTCCCAGTGTCGAACTAGTGCCTCAGAAGAGCGAGGAAGCACAAGTCGACCCAGCTTCCCAGAAGACGCTTCTGTCTTTTGAAGCAGCAGCAGCAGAGTCAGCGATGAACGTGGAGGAGGAGGTCACCTCAGCGACATCCGAGGTAATTACAGGGCTTCCTAGCGTATCAGAAGCCATTTTAGTAGTTCAAGTAGGAATAGATCAGGTGGAAATGGCATCCGAGCCATTAGAGTAGATAAGCAAAGCCCAGAAGATCAAGAGCTTGTCCAAACTTAGTAAGTGCTCAATATGCTATATTAGGAAAAGACAGGTCCAATTTAATTTTAGATCAGTGACCATGTGGCAGAGTAGGCAGCGCAGGGTAAACAAGGTAGATGGCTAAAGCTGGAAAGAGAACGGTGTGCATGTGGGGTGGCAGCCTCCTGACAACGCCCATCTCTCCCTGGCGGTCACCTCCTCTGTTTTCTCGTGGCAGATGGTTAAGTAGGATCACAGAGTAGGAATTAGGAGCTCTGCACAAACACCAACATTTTACGGTGCAGACTCATAGCACATTAGACCTGTGTGGAGAATTACGTTCTGCACACACATACCAATCTTACGGTGCAGACAGATTAGACACACAGGGGAGTCTTCGAAGAAACTGGCTGCCTGTACACACATACCAATCTTACGGTGCAGGAGACAAATTAGACACTAGAGGTACACAGTGTACACTACACTCGATGTTGGAATAAAGAGATAACGCAGGAAGAAGTCTGCATTCTCTTACCCCCAGCAGCGATTCGGAGATGTAGATGAGTAGTGGACAGTCTAGGAACAGGGAACGGCATCCTCGTGCAGTCATGTTAGCTAGGCTGGTGTGTCGAGGAGTAGACGCAGGAAGTAGAGGGAGTGAGCTTCCCAATACCATTGTGACTTCTTCTCGGGGAATAGATTGTGGATTTGAGTGCAGAGGCTTTGTCCATGTCTTCTGGATGGTGGGTTCATTGAATTCGCTCCCAATTGTGCATGAGAAGTGTTCTTCTTGAGTGACGATGACTGTCAGCAGTTGTGGAAGTGTAGCTTGACTCGTTCAGTAGAGCACTTGGGATCTACGTACGAACGGTCTTCTGGGTAAGGGATCCCAGAAGACAGAGCAGTCAGAGCAGCGAAGTGAAGAAGAAAGAAGCCTTCTTCCCGCAACAGAAGACGACATCCTCGAGTAGAAGACGGTGCTACAGTACTCACGTTTGTTGTCTTCCTCCCCAAACTAATACAAGCAGGGATGGCTTGTTAGTCAAGATCCGGACTAGAAGCCTGTCGGAATCTTAATTGCCCTTTTTCATCCTGTTTTCTCTTGTTTGGATTTCTTCTTCTTCCCATCTTCCCTCATCTTCCCCATCTTCTTATCTTCTTCTAGTGAGCTTCCAATACTTCTATTGAGCTTCCGTGAAGGTGAATGTCATTGTAGTGCTGCAGGAAGACAACTTCCGTAGGCAGAAGCCTGGGAAGGCTACAGGGGGCATACACCCTGTGATTTATCTAACCCGATTGGAATGTGAGCGTGAGAATAAGGTGTAACGACCGTTGCTAGTCGACTTCTGCGAAGCAGGACAATCTTCTGGAGGTGTGAGAAGACGAGTTGAACCCCCAGAAGACGAGAATCGCTTCGGGAAGACGATATCGAGAAGACCGGAAGAAGCAACCTGGAAGCAGAAAGATCGTCTTCCCGAGCTTCTCTGTGAATAGTTATGTGATATTGTAATTGGTAGTTGTTTGTTTGGGTCCAGAGCACCATTTGGCGTGTCTGGAAGACATGTTGTTTTGTGTGGTTTTGTGAGAAGACGGGATTTCTAGACAAAACCCGTGTGTTTGTGTGTTTGAACAGATCTTAGAACTTAGAGCAGCGTTACTTGTGCAAATCCTCTGTGGGAACGATATCTTGTATACTAAATGGGCAAAAGGAGAAATCCTACGTCACTACATTATGCATCTGCCTTGAGACGTAGGGGAAGTTCCCCTCCAATCCTCAATTACAACCAGGGAGAGATGGGCGCTGTCAGAAGGCTGCCAACCCACATGCAAGCGGTTCCCCTTCCTAATTAGCCATCCACCTTACTACTCCTGTGCTGCCTACTCTACCACATGGTCACCTATCTAATATTATACTAAACTGTCACCTCCTAAGATAGTATGTTCGGTTCCTACTAAGTTTGGACAAGTCATCTTGTCTTCTGCACTTTGCTATCTACTCTCATTGCTCTGATGCAATCTCCATTGGATCTACTCCTACCTGAACTACTAACTCGGCTTCTGATAAGTTGGGAAGCCCTACAATTAGCTCGGTGTCGGTCCTCCTCAACATTCATTGCTGGCTCTACTGCTGCTGCTTCGGCTTCGGCTTCTGCTTCTGCTTCTGCTGCTGCTCGAAAGACGGAAGTGTCTTCTGGGAAGCTGGGTCGACTTGTGCTTCCTCGCTCTTCTGAGGCACTAGTTCGACACTGGGAGCCATGGTGACCTCATAGGGGTCCATGAACTTCTTCCGAAGCGCTTCCACCGACTGAGCTAACATCCCTTGCGCACGAGCTTCTGCTGCTTCCCGCTGCGTCTTCTCGGCTACAGTCTGCACTTCAGCGGCTTCCCGCAGTGTCTTCCATGTCGTCTTCTCTTCTGCAAGGACGGTGATCTTACCCCGTTGTCGAGTTGAGAGTTTTCCTGAGAAGGGCGGAACCTTCTGGCTGTGATATGATCTTGAAGGATGTGTTCAGTCTACTCAGAGAAGCGTTGGGCTTCAGGCTATGGTTGCTTACTACAGAGGTAGGCTTCAGATCAAAAGGGAACACTTAAACACTCACTCAGGTCGAATGGACCCTCCAGTATGTTCAGGAAGCGAAAATCAGATCAGACTAGCAGTAATAAGATCAGACAGTGAACTTTAACAGTCTAGAATCAGAAACATGCGATGGTTCAGACTTCAGAACTTCTCCTACATGTAAATGAGGCCCTACTGACCATACATACGAAGTTTCAGCTTGAGATCAATTCAGAGCACCAAGATATGGGCAGAAACGTTCTGAGCAGAGAAATTATGGCAATTTCTGGTACCCAGACAGCTATTTCGACCTAGAAAAGAGAATTGGCTCGATCACTTTCGAAGATTCTTACAGGATTTGAAGTACACAGCTTGCTGAACACTCCTGTGAAGTTGGACCTCCTGATTGTACACAAAACTCCAGATCTCGCTCTCTGAAGTTGATGCTCTAGATTGAGAGCTTTTCGACCCCCTCTGCTTCAGCGGTCGCCCCGAATTACTCACTCATTCAATTGACATGAAAATTTGGGGAGAGTCGTAGCCCTACTGACAATGAATGCGACCTCCAAGGTTTGAAGCGATTTTCTCAAATCTACTGCGATTGACACCGAAAACCTCAAAATCAACAGAAGTGCTGCAATTCTGACACAAATCGAACTTCAATCAGCCATAACTCCTTCTTTATTGCTTCAAATCGATCAAAAATTTCACTGACAGTGCTTGGCACGACGAGCCCTATCCTCTTGTGCTCTCAGATTTTGAAGTCTTCTCATCAAATGCTCAAACTCCTCTTGAGACCCCTACTACTAAGTTTAGCAGTACACAAAGACAAAATTGGACCAATGGGAGTTCATAGCTTCACTCCCCTGTCCTTTTGTGTCCCAAACCACGTGGTGACTTAATTTCATAGATAGGCTACCACGTCAAGCCCCAAAAGTGTCAGCGTAAATCCTAAACTACATGTGAAGACATGTAAACGACACGTAATCCCGAAAGATAACCTAACTTCGCTAGAAAGCATGCATGGACGACATGTAATTACAACCCATGAGCTTCAACTCTATTAACATGGTAATCAACCTACTAAGACTCAAAATATATAACATCCTCCAGTGTCAACTTCTCTGAGGTCCTAACTTCACTCAGAGAGACTAACGCTTGACAGAGAGGTGGTTATATGAGTTGAAGTTCGGCTCCTGTGTGAAATTCTTGTGGAACGCAGGTTGTGTTTCTTTTTTGTGTTTTGTGAATCGTATCGCGTAACTCGCTGAACGGTGTGATGGGTGCCACGTTCGTGATTATCTGTTCAAGTGATCATACAGTAGAGAAACGTGCCAAGTCATCAATTTGTGCGCGTTCACTTCAATGGTCCTTGTCGCCGCATTTGTGTATAAAATGACGAGTCGATGGTTCATACGACATTCTCTCTCAGCGGGTGATTTGTGAGGGTTCTCGATGGTTTGCATGGAGGAGTGAAGAACTGCAGGAGTGGTGGTTATGGACGGAGGTTTGTTACCGGCTCCGGATCTTCCTTTCCCAAATCTGTTTCACATCAAGCTTCATTGCATCCACCGCGATCACTTCCGACAGTGGTTAGTTGCATACTTTGGCGATGAATTCACGAGGAGAGTGATGGAATTACAGCTTCCGGTGATCCTTCCGATTGTTACATACGGAGAGACTTGGGATATGACGGTGTACATTTTGTTGTGAGGAACAATGGATCTCAACTATCCATCTAACGTTTCTTTCAACCTTTGGGTCGATGTCCGGTGTCATTGCAGACCGAAGATCAATCATGGAGATTGGATCGTGAGAAACTTCGAGCAAGAATATTACAATCGAGTGATAGCTTCACCATTTCCTTTTGTCGTCCTTTCATTGTAGAACGTTTCCAGGTTGTAATATTGACGTTGTATTAGTCTGCGACTCAATCGTTTCCATTCTGGTTGAGCGCTTCTATGTAGTTACGGATCGCGAAGAATCCATCGACACATCTGAAGGATTTTCTGAGGTCTTAGAGTCTTGTTGATGTCTTATGTCTCCTTGGGAGTAAAAATTTGTTCTAAGGGAAAAGTTAAGAGGAGAAAAGACAAAAAGTAAAGCTCTTTTTGCTCTTATTGGTCCACTTTTGGACCAATGGTGTTCTAGCTGATCCTCGCGACGTTCCTGTGGTTTCTGGAGGCTTCGGAGGTCCATTCGCAAAACGAAGGGTATGGTTGGAGAGCTCTCGACCGGGGCTACAATCTGGGCTGAAGAATCGGTCGATTTGATGGAAGTATGAGCGCGTTATGATCGATTGAGTGGAGGGGGGTGAAATTCGTACCTATTGCTACGTTTCTGGTTGTTCCGAGAGACTCGCGAAGAGTTTTGAGGAGCTGTCTGTTGTGTTGGAGAGCTGACGACGTGCTGGTCGTATTTGTAGATAGTACAGAGCTGAGTATTTTTAGTTAGAGTACAAAAGATCTATTTGTAACACAAGTTTGTGCAACCTATACGTAACCTTGGATCGTAGCAAGCTTTAAACTTGAACCGAGCGGATACAAGATCACTCGAGCTAGAAGAGTAGATAGTGAAACATTTGAGTGGAAACATCCAGATCTAGATCCAACCTTGTTAATCCACATACCTATGCACAGCCATATACTCAGTGTATTCCTAGACAGAAAAACACGTTATACGATACCGTACTCGCAGAACCTCCTGGTTATACGATACCGTACTCGCAGAACCTCCTGGTTATACAATACCGTACTCGCAGAACCTCCTGGTCACTCCTGGAACCTCCTGGCTCTTCTTCAGTTGCGTTAGCTCCTTGGCAGAAGCAGCTGCTTCCGCCTTGTACTTCGCTGCGAGCTTCTTCGTGGTGCGGAGGTTGGCTTCCAGCGCTTCTACCTTCTTCTAGCCTTCTTCCTGCTGCATCAGGGTGCGCAGACCGAGTCCAGGCTGTAGTGGCTTCTCCTGAGCCTTCGTCCTCTTCTCGATCAACTCCATAGCTGGCTGGATCTCTGAGTGGAAGAAGAAACTGAACTCCTCCAGTCTTCTTCCCGCAGAACACATACTCATCTCCATAATCAAATCGGAGGTGTCGACCTTGTCTTCCCGAGGCAAGGATGCCTCTTCCACCACTACGGTCTTCTGTTTCTGCGCACGAGAAGAAGCTACTCTTCTCATCTTCCGGGGTGGAAGATCTCTCCCCATGGCAGAAGCGGTCCTCTTTATTGCGCTTTCTCGCATCGCAGTAGGAGTATACATCCACCCTTCGTCTTCTGGAGTCTTCGGAAGACTCCCTGGTGTTGCAGAAGCGGTCTTCTGCGCAGCTCGGGTGCTCAATAGTTCATCCTGTGAGTCGGACTCCGATTCAGAGTGAATGATCGGGAAGGAGGTGGTCTTCCTAAGCACGTTCTTAGGACCCATCTTCTTGTGGTGTCGAGTCTTTCGACCCATTGAAGTCGTCTTCTCTCACCAGAAGCGTCTTCTGATGAGTCTTTGATCTCATTTGCGGCATCAGAGTGGGAGGGGGAGTCATTGCTGTTGCTCGATTGTCTTCTCCCGAGGTCTCCTCCTTCGTCTCATGCTGCCCTGTTGGTCCATATCTCGCCAACTGATCTTCCGTGAGATCCCCCTTGACCACGTACAGGTAACAAAAGAATGGAGTAAGATGTCCTCCTGCTGGGGTACCTAAGTTCACTAGTTCTATCTGTACATAAGCGTGGAAGAATGCACCCCAGTTGACGTTCTTTTCGACACACACGGCTTCCAGGAACTCCACGTCCTGATCTCTCAGGTACCTCGTCTTTTGCGCCTTTCTCTTAAGAAAGAGGTGAAGGAACAACTTCGCCAGAAGACGCTTCTGCGGCTCCCGGTAAGATTCAACCTTCCAGTCGTTTCTTCCTTGCTTGTCCTCCAGGAAGAGACAAGTTGTGCTTTCAAGCACATGCCAGTTATCCGAGATCATGGGTAAGATCTTCTTCTCGAGCCAACAACCTCGGTTCTCAGATTCTGACCTGTGAAAGGTCATGTGCCATCAATCTTCGGTCCAGGAAGATGGTCTTTCTCGAGCTACTCCTGCCTTCGCAGGTACACGGTTGCAAGGCGATAAGGCTGCCCAAACCTCCTCCAGAAGACCTTGGTCGACGCGGTTCCAATCCCACAAGAAGAAGTCGAGACCCAACTCCTTGATGAAGGGGTTTGGCCTCGGCCAACTTTGCTGCCGGTAACACCAACCCTCGAGGATGCATTGACATACTTGAAACTCTGTTGCACTAAGCCACACGTACTTACTGTGAACCGAAGGCTCAGTCCTTCCCAAGTTCTCACAGTCTAGCTTCCACTCTCAGAAGACGAATCTAGTCTTCCAGAAGACAGCTTCTCCGTCTTCCGAGATTCTAACAGTGCTTCCTAAATAGCTCTCATCTTCCGAGATATATCTAAACAATCCTAACTAAGCAAGGCCTCGCATGGATTCCTAAGAAGACAACCCACCTTGCATTACATCCTACTTCATAACAGAAGATACAAGATTTGCGAGAAGTAGAGTGTGTAACAAGTTCAGAAGATGGTTGCGGGCTCCTGCGATGACAATGGCCTCTGGGAAGACTCCCGGGACAGCTTTCGATTCAATATCGTTCTCGGAAGACTTCCCGAAGCCAAGCTTCTCTTCACTGGTCTCACCTGTCTTCTGCTTCCTACACGCAATCTAACCTCACAACAAACACAAGACACTCGCACTCTGTTCTTCTGACTTCTCATCTCTCATACACACTCAGAAGAAGCTTGCCGCATGATGAGAAGACATGACCCTCGACCATTCTCTCCAGATTCTGTCAGCAAGACTTCTCATAACTCTCTTCTAAGTTCAGAAAGAAGGAATAGGTTGCTATGGGTCAGACAGAAGAGAACCTTAACGGACTCTCACGTCTTCTCGCGCATTCTGTCAGTCTTTCCAGCCTTCTAGTCTCTCTAAGAAGATGTGGATTTGAGAAGCTTGGAAGACCAGGAGGCACAGGCCGACTTCCAACTTCTCGTAATAACAAACAATTCTCCAAGCCACTCGAGATTCGTACCAAGCCTCTCTTAACACCAAAGCAAAGCCAATCCACTCTTGATACGAATTGCACACAGTCATCTTCCGAAGACAGTCAGGTTACAGAAGCGTCTTCCGAAGATGTTCAGATCTTCCGAAGCGTCTTTTGGTCAAGGTTTCGGGAGTAGAAGGATGATAGAGTAGGGAAATTGATAGTTGTGATCTCTAATTTGAGGACGATGGGCAGGGAAGCTCGAATTGCATTCAAGAAGAAGCAAAAAGATGGCTCTCAAAAATTGGGCGCGCTCAATGTCTCAGAAGTAAAAATGTGGGGAGGGAATCAATCGATCGGTTTGTCTGCAAACAACCGGGGAAGCGCGGGGGATACCAAGCAAAAGGCGAGAAGCGGTGGGAAGGGAAGAGAACATGGAAAGAACCTCAAACAGTCTTCTGTTGCTTCCCGAGCTATCTTCAATCTTCTGTGCGCTTCCGGCTCTGACCCTAGCTCCAATGCGACTCCGCAGAAGCTGCTTCCGTCGTCAATTTCTTGCTACACCTCAATCGAACAAGACTCCACCTTCGATTCTTCTCAGCCGTCCTTCAATGTCTGTTCCCGGGAGTCTCCAGAAGACTCCTTCAGCTCTAGGTGCTTCCTGCTCTCAGCGAGTTGCCCTCGTCTTCTTCCTAGCTGTGAATCGATCCTGATTTTACCCAATTCCACTCCGCTGCCTTCATTCAACTCGATTACCTTTTCAATTTGATCTTCTAGGCCAAAGCAACCCCGATGTGAGAAATGATAGTGTTCTGCGCTAATGCGCTTCCTTCGCATCTTCTCACGCAGTTAGGGGTTTTCGACCTACCCGACTTACCTAACTTACTTGGTGCTACCTAGTAGGTACACCTACTTCTTACGTGGTTAAGCTTCCACGGTTGCCGTCTTCCAGAAGATACGTGTCTTCCGTCTTCCGTCTTCCGCCGTCTTCGACCGTCTTCGGAAGACACAGCCGAGAAGATGCTTCCCGGAAGACGGCCGTCTTCCGAAGAAGTCAACTTCTTATTACGAAAAAGATCGTAAGATCATCTTCCTTCTAAGGAAGCCGTAATCTTAAGTAACAAAGCTTCTTCAGTTATACAAACAAGTTATTAACCTTAAAATTTTCAAAAATTCGTGAATCCTGTAAATTGTGGACACCACATCTCCCAATCAGGTGGCTTTAGGACAGGGGATTCTGACAGAAGTCTTTTCATATCTTCGAATGCTTCCTGCTGCTCAGAAGACCAAAGGTAAGGTTCGTCCTTCTTCAGTAACTTGGTAAGTCTTCTTGCTATCTCTGCATACCTGTCAATAAACCTCCTGTAGCATCCTACGTTGCCTAGGAAGCTTCTCAACTGAGTCAGGTTAGCAAGTGGGTGAAGTTTCATGATGAATTCCACCTTAGCACAATTGACCTCTTCCAGAAATCCTATGTCCTAGCAAAATTCCCTCTGACATACCAAAGAAGCACTTCTCCGGGTGAAGAGCCAAACGATGCTCTCTACACTTCAAAAAACACTTCCTCAGAAATATCAGGTTATTTTTTTGCGATCCATACACACAAAATCATCCAAGAAAATCTCCATGAATGTACGAAGATACTCCTTGAAGATTGTAATCATCAGTCTCTGGAATGTGGCGGGTGCGTTGCATAAACCAAACGGCATTTGATTGTACGCGTACGTGTCTCAATCCGTAGTGAAGGTGGTTTTCGACTTGTCTTCTTCTCTGATTGAAACTTGGTTGTACCTAGAATACCCATCCAGGAAACTGTAGAACTCATGTCCTGCTATTTGATCTAACACAAAATTGGTGATATGATGATCTTTTTTCGTGGTCAAGTTCAGCTTCCGGAAGTCCTAACACACTCGGATCTTACCTGTCAGCTTCTTTCGCACGATGACAATAGGAGCTACCCACTCACTACTAAGTGCTAGGAAGATGACTCCCGCCTTCAGGTATTGGTCGATCTGGTCCTTCATCAGAAGTGAGTACTTGGGGTTGAGCCGATACTGCCTCTGCCGTGCAGGAATAACGCCTTCTAGCAAGTCAATGCGATGCTCTCCCAACTCTCGAGTTATGCCTTTCATGTCTTCTATGGTCCAAGCGAAGACATCCTGGAACTCCGTCAAAAGTTCTCTAAAGTCTTCCAAGTCACCTTGGAAAGCTTCAACTTCTTCCCAGGAGCAACCTTCATTTCTTGAAGATCATCCGGGTTTACCATTCCTTCAGTATGACTGTACTCACTGGCACCAAAGTATTCTGGTTTGGGAGCTTCTTCCGGTTCAGATTCGTCTTCTGGAAGACCAACTGTCGGATCTTCTGAAGAGAAGACGGTATCTTCGTCTTCTGGAAGCTCTTCTTCCGCAATTTCATAGCACTCAATGTATCCACAGATCACTTCTTCTGCTATCTCTGCTACTTCTGTAGTACACAAGTTATTCACCACAAACTCATCATATCGTTCATCAATGTCAGAGGACGCAGCTGAGTCTTCTGACGTGTATCCCTCTGTCGTAGAAGGAGTTTCACCTTGGTGTCCAATCTTCATCCTAGGAAGGGAGACTTTGGTCTTCTCATCTGGCTTGGGTGTAGGATTGGGAAATCTCAAACGATGTCTTCTCCAATCGGTATTTACATTTGCAGCATACAGCCATGGTCTTCCTATCAACATCTGATATCCAACCCTAGCTACAGGTCGTAAAATGATGTAAGTGAGATAAAAGCTCCCCCAATTACCATCAAGACATCTTTCAGTTGCCTCAAAGGTCATCTTCGGGTCTGGTCCGTCATTCTGAGGATTCTCGGAGTAGGCTGGAACTCAGTGAAGCCTAGGGCATGCGCAGTTTCTTCAGTCATGATGTTAACTCCGGAGCCGGAAGCAATGGGTATCTTCTTCGGAAGACAGCCATGGATCTCCATATCAAGTTCTGGGGCTCCCAAGTCTTCATGCTCTATCCTTAGGATCGGGGTGCTCTGAGGAAGTTTAGTCGTTCTCCTCTTCCTCGATCCTCGAAGAACAGATTGTAACAGCTTCCTATAACCAACGTTGCCATCCAATAGCTGTTGGAAGGTTACATCCGCCTTCTAATTCCACAAGTCTCGTACGTAAGAAGTCGTAAGGGGATCGCTTCAGAAGAGTGACTGGTGTTTCCAACAGAGAAGATGTAGTAGTTGCTTCCTTGGGTGGAAGACCAGAATGATGTCTTCTCTCGACTGGGAGCTGTTTCTGTGAGACAGGGGTTGCCGTAGTCGGTGGAGGAAGCTGCTGTACTATCTTTCGTCGCTTCTCCAGCTCTTCTTGCATGATCGCTTCAACTTCTTGCCTAATGTCAAGAGCAAAGTACTTCGGATCTTCTCGGTTGTAAGTAGGAGAAGAAGACCGCTCAAGGGAAGATGACCTCTCCTTACGCTGCTTCTTCTTCTTGATCTCCTTCTGACGGGATTTTAACTTCTTTGCTTCTGGTACTTACCTTGAACACTGCTTCATCCAGGACTTCTTCCGGGGGCCAACTGTCTGAATCCGAGCAAGGGCTTCAAACAGTGCCATCCGCCAAAGTGAAAGAGGAAGCTGCCTCAAGTGACTTCGTCTTTTGAGCTACAGTCGTCTTCTGCGGCTGAGGTTCTTTCCTTCGCGCTTCCCGGGATCTGGTTCGTCTTCCTCGATATGGAGACAATCCGTACAATCCCCAGGATCTTCTTCTTCTACCGTGATGTGCTGTATCATTGCTAGCTCGAGTTTAGAAGCTGATGCGGCTTCTGCAAGAGGTGTGGTCTCTGCAAATCTAACCATTTGTCGTGGGCGTAAGGTCTGAGGACAATTTCCTGTGAAATGTCTTGCTTCCTTACACTTCTCACACAAGGACACTTGCCCAATCTGTCTTCTCGGATGAGGACAGGTGGACCACCAGTGTCTTGTCTCTCCACAATTATTGCAAGCTCCGGGAAGAGGGTTTAGAGATCGTTGTGATGAAGAAGGTTGCCAGGGCGTCCTAGTCTGTACATTACTAGCCCTATCTCTATGTGTATAATGATTATATTGGGCAGGAGGCGTGGGAGTGAACGGTTGTATCATCTCGATCCTTTAGCAAGTTTCCCCCCTGGGATCGTGTAGATATCCCTCATCGTCTTCTTCCCAGTCTGTCCAATTGACGGTTTGGTCTTGCGTACACTGATCTCTGGTGTGCCTGAAAGAGTTACAAAGATTGCACCAAAGGTTTGGTCGAGAAGCCGTAGGTTGCTTCTGCTTGTCTTTCTGGTTCAGAAGATGAACTTTCAGGTTGGCAAACTGCTTCAGAACTTCATCGATACAGGGATCAAGGGCAGACTGAATGATCTGAGTCGAAGGCATCTTCTACACAACTTCTTCCCTTGATCGTGTCTTTTCCTTCTTCTTCTTCTGTGTCTTCTTCTCTTGTTCAGATTCAGATTCTGAACTTTCGACAGTAGACTCTTCAGAAGTAGACGACATTTCCAAATCATTGTTATTAGTTTCAATGGACTTGGACTTCCTCTTGGACTTCCTAGAAGGCTTCTTCGACTTCTTGGACTTCTTCGAGGTCTTCCTTCTATCTTTCGTCATATTCTGAGTGATGCTCGAGGTTTCATACTGCTCGGCATGCTTCTGTACTTCTACTAAATCATCACCTCCTCCTCTTCTACAGTACAACTCCATATCTTGAGACAATCCTCCCAAGTACCATTCCACGGCTTGCTGGGCACAATAACCGGATCTTCCTTGGTTCTGAGAGATGTGATCCAGGAGGTCTTCAAACCTCTCGGTGTAATCCCGCAGTGTCTCTTTCTTCTTCCGTTCGAGCCTCTGAAGTTCTATGAGGATCATCCGATCATAGCCCACTCCTCTGAACCTCTTCAGAAAAGCTGCCTTCAGAGTAGCCCAAGCGGTCATTATTAACCCATCATCCAACATTTTACTCATCCATTTCATTCCCTTCCCTATGATCAAACTAAGAAATACACGGAGTCTGTCAGCATCCGAGTCTTCCTTGTTGGATCGAGAGATGGTCTCGAACATCGTGATGAAGTCATCCGCGTCAGCATCATCGTCGTACGGATGGTACTTCTGCCGAGTGTGGGAAGCCATGTCGACTGTCGGTTGATACGACTGTCAACTTCTTCCTCCCTCAGGCCCAGGTGGTAGAGATGGTCTTCTCGAAGGTCCAGACCTGTCTGAGTCACGAAGGTCGTCTTTTGAGTCAGAACTACTGTCGTTGTCGCCTTCTGAGACGTCTAGAACAATCTCCTCTAGTCTTTCTTCACCTTGAGAGACCTCTTCCACACTTGGGAAGACGTCTTCCGAGTAACCAGTACCAAAATATACTTTATACACGTGGTCACCTCGTTGGCTTCTCTCTTCTCCAAAGATTATGCTCGAGATGGAAGGTTCTTCCAACTCTACTGATCGGATCTTCCTGAGCTCTTCTTCTTTTCTTTGGTGTCTCAGGGATATCCGCTGCTCTCTAGAAGCGGTTCGCTTGGGTGAATGTAACCACTCAAGATCTTTATCCGTTGTCGTGTTGTGAGACATACCACATGTGAATTCAGTGAAGAACGGGTGTTGTGTTTTCTTTTGTGTTCGTGAACTTTTTGTGTAGTTCGCATGAGAAGGTATTAGGTGTCACGTTCACAGAGATCTGGATGTGAGATCACACGATAACAAGATGTGCCGACTCAATGATCCGTGAACGTTCGCGTGAATGGCTCTTTTGTCAAACATAGGTATAAGATAGTGGGTTGGGGGTTTGTGAGGCATTCTTCCTGGGGGGTAGTTTTCATGAGTGTGTCTTAGTGTCTTACGTGATAAGAAGGAGCGACAGGAGTTGTATTCATGGATGGAGGACTGAATCGAGTTCCAAATCTGTCATTTCCCGTTTCATATCAAGCTTCACTTGATCCACCGCGATCACTTTCGACAGTGGTTCGTCGCCTACTTTGGAGAAGAGTTCATGGGGAGGATGATGGACTCGCCTACTCCGGTGATCTTACCAATCGTCACGTATGGAGAGGACTGGGACTTGACAGTGTACATCTTACTTTGACGAGGACCAATGGACTTGAATTATCCAGCCAACATCCCTTTCAACGTCTGGGTGGATGTTCGATGTCATTGTCGGCGGAAGATCAATCATCGTGCGTGGATCGTAAGGAACTTTGGCGAGGAGTACTGTAATCAAGTGATGGCTTCTCCATTTCCTTTTGTAGTACCTTTCATCGTAAATCGGTTCCAGGTTGTCATCTTGACCTTGTACTGAATCTTAAGTGTTAAGTATGATCTCTATAGTTCGACGAATGTAATTAACCTAAGGTTGGGACCGATGCTTTGAAGGCATGAGAGGATAGTAAGGTTATAGTTGTTCTAGGGTACCAAGTAGAGGACAAAATAGGTTTCCAGATCTGTTTTCTTATTGGTCTATTTTCGACCAATCAACTCTATTCCAGATCTGCAGACGGCTTTACGGTTTTGGAGGTCTTCCCGGGTGTCATTTGAGGAGTGAGTGGTCTTGTTGGAAAGCTCTCGAGACGGGCTACACTCTGGAGACAAAGATCAGGCGATTTGGAATTCTGAGGAGAGAGTGATGGACGTTGAAAGTCAAGGGGTCAAATCGGTACCCCGAGCCACGTTTTGGAGTGATCCGGGAGTTTGAGAGGTGATCTTTAGGAGCTATCAAGGGGATCGAGTAGTTCACTCCATGCTGGTTGTATTGATGTAAAACAATCCTACATTTGGGTTGGATTTGCTCCTGAAATGATCGATTGAAGTTGGCTGTTACAGTCAAGAGATATGAGTAAAACCGCTTTCTTTGGATTCAAAGCTTGAGTTGCTCCGTGCACATGGGATTGGATCTCTGAGTGAAACTTTCCAGGATGAGAGTGTGCCCTATCAGCTAGTCACATGTGAAATTTCAGTTCAATTCGGTAAGAGAATGTGTGGAGATCTAGGATTTTGGCGATCGAGATCTGTAAAGCTCATAAGTAGCACAGGGGGGTGGCTTGATTCATCGCGGACAGTTGGGTTCAGATCTGAGACTGAAATTTCATACAGTAGTAGAGAAGGGTCAGAGGGGGTGTCCGGTGAAGTTTGAGCCTGATTGGATAATCGAGGTGAAGGCACGAGATTGTCAAAGTTCAGTTTGCAGCGAGGCGAGAAAGACGTAGAGAGATTTCACTTAAATCTCATGGTTGAAGTTGAACCAAAAACGACTTGAAGATGGGAGTTGTGCTTCTTGGAGGTGTCGTGTGGATGACAAGGAGGCTGTACTGTGAGATTGGTACGGCGATCACGCTCAGTGGAGGTGCCACGTCTTGCTGAAGCTGAGGTACCGTTATCCTCGGTGTCACGCCCCGAGTCTCTAGCTGTTTGCTGCCGATATGTCTTGTATCGTTGGGAAGCTTGTGTAGTAGGCGGTCCTTGCTGTAGACATCTCTCTGAGCAAAATCGTATCCGCGAACAATAGAAGATCAGAGTCTACAATTTAGGTAGTTTGTCGAGAAGAAGTAGTGAAGCGGATGTTGATGAGAGATTGTATGAGAAGTGCTTGGAATCTAAAGCAGACACGTACCGTATATGAGCCTTGCCTTTATCTAGAGTGGAATCGAGCTCCGAGTCATTTGTGTGATGCACATGTGTTGCACTTGGGTCAAGTTAGCTCGCTAGTAACCTACAAAAAAGACTAATAGATTAGATAATGAGAGCATAAGTTTTCATCGGTTAGGTCGTAGATCCAGTTGTATCTCTCTACAGCCAGATACCCCGTGTATTCCCAGATCATATTTCACGCCCTACGACACCGTGCGTCTTCTGCTTCTTCCTCTGGTCAGAGGCATCTACCAGAATGCTGAGAAGAGATGTCCATCTTCTTCTAATACTAGATCCGGCAAACTGCATGTCTGAACAACCGATCACAAGTTCGAAACGTCTTCTTCTCCTGCTTCCTGTTGTACTCACTGCAGTCTTCCAAGATCGAGTCTTCCAAGAAGCCCTTGGAAGCGGGAAAGCAGCTTCTTCCAGTTCCTCCTTATGTATCTCATCAGCTTCTGATTGCGGTTCCTATCTTCTAGCAAGATAGAGTCCTACAACACATTTAACTACAATCGAAGTTAGTTCGAAATGAAACTAACTACTGACACACAGATCCAGGAAGCTTAGAACAGAAGTTATTAAGATGAAATTCTCGACAGCGGTGCCAAAAATGGTGCTCACTATATGTAGTGTCGCAGGATTACTCCTTTTGTCCATTTAGTATACAAGATATCGTTCCCACAGAGGATTTGCACAAGTAATGTTGTTCTAAGTTCTAAGATCTGTTCAAACACACAAACACACGGGTTTTGTCTAGAAATCTCGTCTTCTCACAAAACCACACGGCTTCCAGACCCTCCCAAAGATGCTCTAGACCTAAACAAACAACTACTAACTAAAATATCACACAACTATTCACAGAGAAGCTCAGGAAGACGCTTCCTACTTCCAAGTTACTTCTTCCGGTCTTCTTAGTACAGTCTTCTCAAAGCAATTCTCGGCTTCTGGGGGTTCAACTCGGCTTCTCACATCTCCAAAAGACTGCTCCTGTTTCGCAGAAGTCGATTAGCCACGGCTGTTACACCTTACTCTCTCTCACATTCCAACGGGTTAGATTAATCACAGGGTGTATGCCCCCTGTAACCTTCCCAAGCTTCTGTCTACGGAAACAGTCTTCCTGCAGCACTACAACGATATTCACCTTCAAGGAAGCTCAATAGAAGTCTCGGAAGCTCACTAGAAGAAGGTAAGAAGATGGGGAAGATGAGAGAAGATGGGGAAGAAGGAAAAATCCAAACAAGAGAAAAACAAGATAAGAATAAGAAATAAAGACTCCGACAGGCTTCTAGTCCGGATCCTGACTAACAAGCCATCCCTGCTTGTAATAGTTTGGGGAGGAAGACAACAAACGTGCGTACAGTTACACGGTCTTCTACTTGAGGATGTCGTCTTCTGCTGTGGGAAGAAGGCTTCTTTCTTCTTCTCTCGCTGCTCCGACTACTCTGTCTTCTGAGATCCCTTATCCATAAGACCGTCCGTACGTGGATCCGAAGTGCTCCACTAGACGAGCCAAGCTGCGAATCTGCACAACCGCTGACAGTCACCGCCACTCAAGAAGAACGCTTCCCATGCACAATCGGGAGTGAATCCAAGGAAATCCACCACCCAGAAGACACAGACAAAGCTTCTGCACTCAAATCAGCAATCCATTCCTCGAGAAGAAGGCACATTGGTGTTGGGAAGCTCACTCCCTGTACTTTCTGCTCCTACTCCTCGACACACCAGTCTAGCCAGCAAGACTACACGAGGATGCCGTTCCCTGCTCCTATACTGTCCACTACCTCCATCTACATCTTTGAACCACTGCTGGCAACGAGCATGCAGACCCCTCCGGTATAATCCCAATCTATTCGTATGTCTCTAACATCAGGTGTAGTGTGCACTGTGCGTAATGTGTCCTTACTCACAGTGATGCGTATAAGCACATAGTGTGCTCAGTGTGCTTAATGTGTCCAAAATCCTACTCTGTCATCCTACTTATACATCTGCCTTGAGGCGTAGGGGAAGTTCTCCTCCAATCCTCAATTACAACTAGGGAGAGATGGGCGCTGTCAGAAGGCTATCACCTCACATGCAAGCGGTTTTCCTTCCTAAGTAGCCATCCACCTTACTACTCCTGCGCTGCTATTCTACCACATGGTCATCCATCTAATATTACACTAAACTGCCACCTCCTAAGATAGCATGTTCAGTTCTTACTAAGTTTGGACAAGTCAACTTGTCTTTTGCGCTTTGCTACCTATTCTAATTGCTCGGATGCAATCCCCATTGGATCTACTCCTACCTGAGCTCCTAACTCGGCTTCTGATAAGCTGGGAAGCCCTGCAATTACCTCGGGTGTCACTGAGGTGGCTTCCTCCTCAACATTCGTCGTTGGCTCTGCTGCTGCTGCTGCTGCGTCTGCTTCAGAAGACGGAAGCGTCTTCTGAGAAGCTGGATCGACTTGTGCTTCCTCGCTCTTCTGAGACACTAGTTCGACACTGGGAGCCATGGTGATCTCATAGGGGTCCGAGGAACTCGCTTCCTCCACTCAGAATACTTGGGAAGACAACTCTTCTTCTTGTCTTCCAGAAGATATCTTGTCTTCCGGGGCTTCTTCCGGAGTCTTCTCGGCTTCCAACGCTGTCACTACCAAGTGGACAGCGAGGTCGAACTCCTCCTTCTCCAAGTCGGATCCGGTCGATGGTGCTGGGGCTTGGGAAGATGCAGTTGCGGATGGCGGAATCAAGAAAAGATCATAGAGTGTCTTCATTCCCTCTATCTACCGATCCAAGTACCTGATCATGCTCTCTTTGCACTCTACCAACATCGCTCTGGACTCGTCGTCCCATTCTCTAGCTAAGGTAAGAAGCTTCCTACCCGCGGTGAAGTTAAACTTCTTCTGAAGCGCTTTCATTGACTGAGCTAACATCTCCTACGCACGAGCTTCCTCTGCTTCTCGCTGCGTCTTCTTGGCTGCAGTTTGCACTTCTGCGGCTTCCCGCAGTGTCTTCCAAGTCGTCTTCTTCTTTGCAAGGGCGGTGATCTTACCCTGCACTCGCAGAACCTCCTGGTCACGCTGCTGTAAACGCGCTTGCAACTCCTGGTTGTTCTTCGCTACGAGCTTCTCTGTGGTGCGGAGGTTGGCTTCCAGCGCTTCTATCTTCTTCTGGCCTTCTTCCTGCCGCATCAGGGTGCGTAGACCCAATCCAGGATGTAGTGGCTTCTCTTGAGCCTTCGCTCTCTTCTCGATCAACTCCATAGCTGGCTGGATCTCTGAGTGGAAGAAGGCACTGAACTCCTCCAGTCTTCTTCCCGTGGAACACAGACTCATCTCCACGATCCGATCGGAGGTGTCGACCTTGTCTTCCAGAGACAAGGATGCCTCTTCCACCACTATGATCTCCTATTTCTGCGCACGGGAAGAAGCTACTCTTCTCATCTTCCGGGGTGGAAGATCTCTCTCCATGGAAGAAGCGGTCCTCTTTACTGCGCTTCCTCGCATCGCAGTAGGAGTGTCCATCCACCCTTCGTCTTCTGGAGTCCACGGAAGACTCTCTGGTGTTGCAAAAGCGGTCTTCTGCGCAGCTGTAGTGACGCAGGATTACTCCTTTTGCCCATTTAGTATACAAGATATCGTTCCCACAGAGGATTTACGTAAGTAATCGCTGCTCTAAGTTCTAGGATCTGCTCAAACACACAAACACACGGGTTTTGTCTAAAAAGCCCGTCTTCTCACAAAACCACACAAAAGCACACGTCTTCCAAACACGCCAAATGGTGCTCTCGAACTAAACAAACAACTACCAATTACAATATCACACAACTATTCACAGAGAAGCTCGGGAAGACGATCTTCCTGCTTCCAGATTGCTTCTTCCGGTCTTCTCGATACCGTTTTCTCGAAGCGATTCTCGTCTTCTGGAGGTTCAACTCGTCTTCTCATACCTCCAGAAGGCTGTCCGGCTTCGCAGAAGTCGACTAGCAACGGTCGTTACACCTTACTCTCACACTCACATTCCAACGGGTTAGATAAATCACATGGTGTATGCCCCCTGTAGCTTTCCCAGGCTTCTGCCTACGGAAATGGTCTTCCTGCAGCACTACAACGACATTCACCTTCACGGAAGCTCAATAGAAGTATCGGAAACTCACTAGAAGAATGTAAGAAGATGAGGAAGATGAGGGAAGATGGAGAAGAAGAGAAAATCCAAACAAGAGAAAACAAGATGAAAAGAGTAAATTAAGATTCCGACAGGCTTCTAGTCCGGATCCTGACTAACAAGCCATCCCTGCTTGTAATAGTTTGGGGAGGAAGACAACAAACGTGAGTACTGTTGCACCGTCTTCTACTCGAGGATGTCGTCTTCTGTTGCGAGAAGAAGGCTTCTTTCTTCTTCACTTCGCTGCTCTGACTGCTCTGTCTTTTGAGATCCCTTACCCAGAAGACCGTTCGTACATAGATCCCACGTGCTCTACTGAACGAGCCAAGCTACACTTCCACAACTGCTGACAGTCACCGTCACTCAAGAAGAACACTTCCCATGCACAATTGGGAGCGAATTCAATGAACCCACCATCCAGAAGACATGGACAAAGCTTCTGCACTCAAATCCACAATCTATTCCCCGAGAAGAAGTCACAATGGCATTGGGAAGCTCACTTTCTCTACTTCCTGCGTCTACTCCTCGACACACCAGCCTAGCTAACAGGACTGCACGAGGATGTCGTTCCCTGTTCCTAAACTGTCCACTACTTCTATCTACATCTTCGAACCACTCCTGGTACGAGTATGCAGACCCCTCCTGTATATTCCAAGACTATTCGTATGTTTCCAACAACGGGTGTAGTGCGAAGAACCACCTATTCTGTCCCTCTGCTCTAATGTGTCTCGTCCGTCTGCACCATAGAATCGATGTGTGCAGTTGCTACAGAATTCTACAGAACTGGTAGCACAGGCAGAACTCTATCTCCTACTCTGCTATCCTACTTATGTCGCTGCCATGAGAACCAGGGGAGGCGACCACCAGGGAGAGAGAGGCGCTGACAGGAGGTTGCTACCTCTCATGCACGTGGTTCCCCTGTCCGAATTGGCCATCCACCTTGTCCTTCCTACGCCACCTATGCTGCCACATGGTGTCCTAACTAATATTACATGGAAAAACTGCCACCCTTAAGATAGCATGTTCGATTCTACTATATTTGGATTCGTGAATGAAGTTACTAACTACTCAGATTGCACGGAGGCAATCTCTACCTGATCTGCTCCTATCGGAGCTCCTAATGCGGCTTCTGATAAGCTAGAAAGCCCTGCAGTTACCTCGGGTGTCACTGAGGTGGCTTCCTCCTCATCGTCTCTTGCTGGCTCTGCTGTCGCTGCTGCTGCGTCTTCCTCGGCTTCGGCTTCTGCTTCGGAAGACAGAAGCGTCTTCTGGGAAACGGAGTCAACCGGTGCTTCTTCCATCTTCTGAGGCACGGGTGCGGGACTAGGGACCATGGGGACCTCATGGGGATCCAGGGAAGTCGCTTCCTCCACGCGGAATACCTGGGAAGACGGCTCGTCTTCCTGTCTTCCAGAAGACATCTTGTCTTCTGGGGCGTCTTCTGGAGTCTTCTCGGCTTCCAACGCTGTCACCACCAAGTGCACAGCGAGGTCGAACTCCTCCTTCTCCATTCCGGATCCAGTCGATGGTGCTGGAGCGTGGGAAGATGCGGTTGCAGGTGTCGGAAGCGAGGGAAGACCATAAAATGTCTTCACTCCTTCTATCTGTCGATCCAAGTACCTGAACATGCTCTCCCGGCATTCCACCAACATCGCTTTGGACTCGCTGTCCCATCCTCTAGCTAAGATAAGTAACTTCCTACCCGCGGTGTAGAACAACCGATGTCGTGTTGTGGTTCGGCTCCTGTGTGAAATTCCTGTGTAACCTATGTTGTGTTTCTTTTCCGTGTTTCGTGAACCGTATCGCGTAACTCGTCGAACGGTGTGATGAGTGCCACGTTTGTGATTATCTGTTTAAGTGATCGCACGGTAGAAGAACGTGCCAAGTCATCGATCTGTGCGCGTTCACTTTAGTGGTCCTTGTCGCCGCATTTGTGTATAAAATGGTGGGTCGAAGGTTCATACGGCATTCTCTCTCAACGGGTGATTCGTAAGGGTTCTCGGTGATCTGCATGGAGGAGTGAAGAACTGCAGGAGTGGTGGTTATGGACGGAGGTGTGTTACCGGCTCCGGATCTTCCTTTCCCGAATCCGTTTCACATCAAGCTTCATTGCATCCACCGCGATCACTTTCGACAGTGGTTAGTTGCGTACTTTGGTGATGAGTTCATGGGGAGGGTGATGGAGTTACAGCTTCCGGTGATCCTTCCAATCGTAACATACGGAGAGACTTGGGATATGACGGTGTACATTTTGTTGTGAGGAACAATGGATCTCAACTATCCATCGAACGTTCCTTTCAATCTTTGGGTCGATGTCCGGTGCCATTGCAGACCGAAGATCAATCATGGGGCTTGGATCGTGAGAAACTTCGGGCAAGAATATTACAATCGAGTGATAGCTTCACCGTTTCCTTTTGTCATACCTTTTATTGTAGAACGTTTCCAAGTTGTAATATTGACGTTGTATTAGTCTGCGGCTCACTGGTTTCATTCTAGTTGAGCGCTTCTGTGTAGTTACGGACCGCGAAGAATCCATCGACATATCTGAAGGATTTTGTGAAGTCTTAGAGTGTTGTTGATGTCTTGTGTCTCCTTGGAGAGTAAAAATTCGTTCTAAGGGAAAAGTTAAGAGGAGAAAAGACAAAAAGTAAAGTTCTTTTTGCTCTTATTGGTCCACTTTTGGACCAATGGTGTTCTAGCTGATCCTCGCGACGTTTCTGTGGTTTCTGGAGGCTTCAGAGGTCCATTCGCGAAACGGAGGGTATGGTTGGAGAGCTCTCGACCGGGGCTACAATCTGGGCTGAAGAATCGATCGATTTGATGAAATTATGAGCGCGTTATGATCGATTGAGTGGAGGGGGGTGAAATTTGTACCTACTGCTACGTTTCTGGTTGTTCCGAGAGACTCGCGAGGAGTTTTGAGGAGCTGTCTGTTGGGTTGGAGAGCTGACGACGTGCTGGTCGTTTTGATATCAATTTCATCAGTTTCTTGATCGATTTGGATTCTGAACCGACCGATTGAAGTTGAGAAGTGCAGATGGGATAAGGCGGGACAGCGAACTATGATAGCCATGGATAGTTTGCTATTGCTTAAGATCTGAGTCGAATTTCTGAGTGAAACTTTCCAGGATTGAAGAATGTCTTATCAGTAAGATACTTGGGAAGTTTCACCTCAAATGGTCGAGTAGTTTGTTCAGAATCTTGGATCAAATGTACCTGGGTCTGTAAAGCTCTGAAGTTAGCACAGATTACGGTTTGATCCATATCTGAGAATTGGTTTGAGATTTCGACCTGAAAATTGTTCAGGGTAGGAGTGAAGGGTCCAATCAAGCTTCCTGTGAAGTTTGATCATCATTGGTCGAGTGGTTTGGAAGGACTGAGGTCTCAAAGTTCGAAAATACTTCTGTTATTAGCTATTTCGGGTTTTTCGGTATCATCTATGATCATTTTGGTCATTTTCGATCAATTTGGAGAGGAGTTTGTTGCTGAAACTGCCATGGCTGCATGCAATTCGACATTGGAGGGTGTGGGGCTGATTTCAGCTCTTGGTGATGAAGGAGAACGGAGTCGCCATGAGTCTTAAGCCGCTGTTTGGGTTCTCGGAGCTGCCAGGTACTACCGCCGTTGGTGCTATATTGAGATCTGAATAGTGTTTTGGAGTATGCATGCTTTACCTTGCTGGAATGCTTGGTAGACCAGGGTGTACAGCAAGTTGTATCGATACTCTATCAAGTTGATTGAGTGATCTTATAGCGTCTTCTGGTTGTACTATGAAGTTGTGATAGTTGGATTGATGGGCAGTTAGCGTCGCTGGGGAGCTATTCAGAAGTCAGGCTTCCAGTGATATAGAGGAATAACTTCAGTTAGATAATACAGATCTGAGTATTTTTAGTTAGAATACAAAAGATCTGTTTGTAACACAAGTTTATGCAACCTATACGTAACCTTGGATCGTAGCAAGCTTTAAACTTGAGACGAGCGGATACAAGGTCACTCAGGCTAAAAGAGTAGATAGTGAAACATTTGAGTGGAAACATCCAGATCTAGATCCAACCTTGTCAATCCACATACCTCTGCACAGCCATATACCCCGTGTATTCCTAGACAGAAAAACACGTTATACGATACCGATCACAAGTTCAGAACGTCTTCTTCTCCTGCTTCTCGTTGTATTCACTGCAGTCTTCCAAGATCAAGTCTTCCAAGAAGCTCTTGGAAGCAGGGAAGCGGCTTCTTCCAACTCTCCCTGAGGTATCTTGTCAACTTCTGGTTGCGGTTCCCGTCTTCTAGCAAGATAGAGTCCCACAACACATTCAACTACAACCGAAGTTAGTTCGAAACGAACCTAACTAATGGCACACAGATCTAGGAAGCTTAGAACAGAAGTTACTAAGATGAAATCCCCGGCAGCGGCGCCAAAAATGGTTCCTCACTATATGTAGTGACGTAGGATTTCTCCTTTTGCCCATTTAGTATACAAGATATCGTTCCCACAAAGGATTTGCACAAGTAACGCTGCTCTAAGTTCTAAGATTTGTTCAAACACACAAACACACGGGTTTTGTCTAGAAATCCCGTCTTCTCACAAAACCACACAAAACAACATGTCTTCCAGACACGCCAAATGGTGCTCTGGACCCAAACAAACAACTACCAATTACAATATCACACAACTATTCACAGAGAAGCTCGGGAAGACGATCTTCCTACTTCTAGGTTGCTTCTTCCGGTCTTCTCGATATCGTCTTCTCGAAGCGATTCTCGTCTTCTGGGGGTTCAACTCGTCTTCTCACACCTCCAGAAGATTGTCCTGCTTCGCAGAAGTCGACTAGCAACGGTCGTTACACCTTATTCTCACGCTCACATTCCAATCGAGTTAGATAAATCACAGAGTGTATGCTCTCTGTAGCCTTCCCAGGCTTCTGCCTACGGAAGTTGTCTTCCTGCAGCACTACAACGACATTCACCTTCACAGAAGCTCAATAGAAGTATCGGAAACTCACTAGAAGAAGATAAGAAGATGGGGAAGATGACGGAAGATGGGAAGAAGAAGAAATCCAAACAAGAGAAAAAAGGATGAAAAAAGGCAATTAAGATTCCGACAAGCTTCTAGTCCGGATCCTGACTAACAAGCCATCCCTGCTTGTATTAGTTTGGGGAGGAAGACAACAAACGTGAGTACTGTAGCACCGTCTTCTACTCGAGGATGTCGTCTTCTGTTGCGGGAAGAAGGCTTCTTTCTTCTTCACTTCGCTGCTCTGACTGCTCTGTCTTCTGGGATCCCTTACCCAGAAGACCGTTTGTACGTAGATCCCAAGTGCTCTACTGAACGAGTCAAGCTACACTTCCACAACTGCTGACAGTCATCGCCACTCAAGAAGGACACTTCCCATGCACAATTGGGAGCGAATTCAATGAACCCACCATCTTGAAGACATGGACAAAGCCTCTGCACTCAAATCCACAATCTATTCCCCGAGAAGAAGTCACAATGGTATTGGGAAGCTCACTCCCTCTACTTCCTGCGTCTACTCCTCGACACACCAGTCTAGCTAACAGGACTGCACGAGGATGCCGTTCTCTGTTCCTAGACTGTCCACTACTCATCTACATCTCCGAATCGCTGCTGGGGGTAAGAGAATGCAGACTTCTTCCTGTGTTATCTCCTTATTCCAACATCGAGTGTAGTGTACACTGTGTACTTCTAGTGTCTAATCTGTCTCCTGCACCGTAAGATTGGTATGTGTGTGCAGGCAGCCAGTTTCTTCGAAGACTCCCTTGTGTGTCTAATCTGTCTGCACCGTAAGATTGGTATGTGTGTGCAGAACGTAATTCTCCACACAGCTATAATGTGCTATGAGTCTGCACCGTAAAATGTTGGTGTTTGTGCAGAGCTCCTAATTCCTACTCTGTGATCCTACTTAACCATCTGCCACGAGAAAACAGAGGAGGTGACCGCCAGGGAGAGATGGGCGTTGTCAGGAGGCTGCCACCCCACATGCACACCGTTCCCTTTCCAGCTTTAGCCATCTATCTTGTTTACCCTGCGCTGCCTACTCTGCCACATGGTCACTGATCTAAAATTAAATTGGACCTGTCTTTTCCTAATATAGCATATTGGGCACTTACTAAGTTTGGACAAGCTCCTGATCTTTTGGGCTTTGCTTATCTACTCTAATGGCTCGGATGCCATTTCCACCTGATCTATTCCTACCTGAACTACTAAAACGGCTTCTGATACGCTAGGAAGCCTTGTAATTACCTCGGGTGTCGCTGAGGTGACCTCCTCCTCCACGTTCATCGCTGACTCTGCTGCTGCTGCTTCGGAAGACAGAAGCGTCTTCTGGGAAGCTGGGTCGACTTGTGCTTCCTCGCTCTTCTGAGGCACTAGTTCGACACTGGGAGCCATGGTGACCTCATAAGGTCAGGGGAAGTCGCTTCCTCCACACGGAATACCTGGGAAGACGGTCTTTCTTCCTGTCTTCCAGAAGACGGTCTTCCTTCCTGTCTTCCAGAAGACGTCTTGTCTTCCGAGGCATCTTCCGGGTTCTTCTCGGCTTCCAACGCTGTCACTACCAAGTGTACAGCGAGGTCGAACTCCCCCTTCTCCAAGTCTGGTCTTGTCGATGATGCTGGTGCTTGGGAAGACGTGTTTACTGATGGCGGGATCAAGGGAAGACCATAGAGCGTCTTCACTCCCTCTATCTGCCGGTCCAAGTACATGAACATACTCTCCTTGCACTCCACAACCATTGCTTTGGACTCCTCGTCCCACTCCTTAGCTAAGGTAAGGAGCTTCCTACCCGCGGTGAAGTTGAACTTCTTCCCCAGTGCCTCCACCGAGTGAGCTAGTAACCCCTGCGCACGAGCTTCCGCTGCTTCCCGCTGCGTCTTCTCAGCTGCAACTCGCGCTTCTGCGGCTTCCCGCAGAGTCTTCCACGTCGTCTTCTCTTCTGCAAGGACGGTGAGCTTATCCCGTACTTGCAGAACCTCCTGGTCACGCTGCTGTAAGCGCGCCTGCAACTCCTGGTTGCTCTTCTTCAGCTGCGCTAACTCCTTGGAAGAAGTGACGTACTTGTTGTGAGTCGAAGACTCAGTCTTTCCTTAAGTCCTCACAGTCTAGCTTTCACTCTCAGAAGACGAACCTAGTCTACCAGAAGACAGCTACTCGTCTTCCGGGATTCTAACAGTGCTTCATAACTTCCTCTCGTCTTCCGGGTTATATCTACTCAATCCTAACTAAGCAAGGCCTCGCATGGATTCCTAAGAAGACAACCCACCTTGCATTACATCCTGCTTCCTAACAGAAGATCAAGATATGCGAGAAGTAGAGTATATGAAAGGTTCAGAAGATGGTTGCGGGCTCCTGCGGTGACAGTGGCCTTGAGAAGACTCTCGGGACAGCTTCCGATTCAATAACGTTCTCGGAAGACCTCCCGAAGCCAGGCTTCTCTTCACTGGTCTCACCTATCTTCTGCTTCCTACACGCAATCTATCTTCACAACAGACTCAAGACATTTGCACTCTGTTCTTCTGACTTCTCACCTCTCATACACACTCAGAAGAACCTTGCTGCATGATGAGAAGACATGACCCTCGACCATTCTCTCTAGATTCTGCCAGCAAGACTTCTCACAACTCTCTTCTAAGTTCGGGAAGAAGAAGGAATAGGCTGCTATCGGTCGGACAGAAGAGACCTGTAATGGACCCTCACGTCTTCTCGCTCATTTTGCCAGCCTTTCAGTCTTCTAGTCTCTCTAGGAAGATGTGGAGTTGAGAAGCTTGGAAGACCGGGAGGCACAGGCCTAATCCCCGACTTCCAACTTCTCGAAATAACAAAACAACTCACCAAGCCACTCAGGATTCGTACCAAGCTTCTCTTAACACAAAAGCAAAGCAAATCCACTCTTGATACGAATTGTACACAGTCGTCTTCCGAAGATAGTCAGGCTTCCGAAGCATCTTCCGAAGATGTCTTCCGTCTTTCGCCATCTTCCATCTTCCGCCGTCTTCCGAAGACACCACCGAGAAGACGCTCTTCCGAAGACGGTCGTCTTCCAAAGAAGTCAACTTATTATTACAAACAACCCTTAAGATCATCTTCTTGCTAAGGAAGCCGTAATCTTAAGTAACAACGCTTCTTCAGTTATACAAACAAGTTATTAATCTTAAAAATTTCAAAAATTCGTGATTCCTGTAATTTGTGGGCACCACACATAAATAGGATCGAAGAGTAAGATTTTAGACACATTAAGTACACTGAGCACTCTATGCGCTATCGTATAACGTGTTTTTCTGTCTAGGAATACACTGGGTATATGGCTGTGCAGAGGTATGTGGATTGACAAGGTTGGATCTAGATCTTGATGTTTCCACTCAAATGTTTCACCATCTACTCTTCTAGCCCGAGTGACCTTGTATCTGCTCGGCTCAAGTTTACAGCTTGCTAGATCCAAGGTTACGTATAGGTTGCATAAACTTGTGTTACAAACAAATCTTTTGTACTCTAACTAAAACTACTCAGCTCTGTACTATCTAACTGAAGTTATTCCTCTATATCACTAGAAGCATGACTTCTGAAATAGCTCCCCAGCGACGCTAACTGTCCATCAATCCAACTATCACAACTTCATAGTACAACCAGAAGATGCTATAAGATCACTCAATCAACTTGATAGAATATCGATACAACTTGCTGTACACCCTGGCCTATCAAGCATTCCAGCAAGGTAAAGTATGCATGCTTCAAGGCACTACTCAGATCTCAATATAGCACCAACAGCGGTAATACCTGGCAGCTCCGAGAACCTAAACAGCGGCTTAAGATTCATGACGACTCCGTTCTCCTTCATCACCAAGAGCTGAAATCAGCCCCACACCCTCCAATGTCGAGTTGTATGCAGGCATGGTAGTTTCAGCAACAAACTCCTCTCCAAATTGATCGAAAATGACCAAAATGATCATAGATGATACCGAAAAACCCAAAATTACTAATAACAGAAGTATCTTTGAACTTTGAGACCTCAGTCCTCCCAAACTAGTCGACCAATGATGATCAAACTTCACAAGAAGCTTGATTGGACCCTTCACTCCTACCCTGAACAATTTTCAGATCGAAATCTTAAACCAATTCTCAGATATGGATCAAATCGTTATCTGTGCTAACTTCATAGCTTTACAGACCCAGGTACATTTGATCCAAGATTCTGAACAAATTGCTCGACCATTTGAGATGAAATTTCCCAAGTATCTTACTGATAAGACATGCTTCAATCCTGGAAAGTTTCACTCAGAAATTCGACTCAGAACTTAAGCAATAACAAACTATCCATGGCTATCACAGTTCGTTGTCCTCGCCTTATCCCGTCTGCACTTCTCAATTTCAATCGGTCGGTTCAGAATCTAAATCGATCAAGAACCTGACCAAATTGATATCAAAATGACCAACACGTCGTCAGCTCTCCAACCCAACAGACAGCTCCTCAAAACTCTTCGCGAGTCTCTCGGAACAACCAGAAATGTAGCGGTAGGTCCGAATTGGATCACCCTCCATTCAATCGATCATAACGCGCTCATACTTCCATCAAATCGACCGATTCTTCAGCCCAGATTGTAGCCCCGGTCGAGAGCTCTCCAACCATACCCTTCGTTTCGCGAATGGACCTCCGAAGCCTCCAGAAACGACAGAAACGTCGCGAGGATCAGCTAGAACACCATTGGTCCAAAAGTGGACCAATAAGAGCAAAAAGATCTTTACTTTTGTCTTTTCTACACTCAACTTTTTTCTCTAGAACGAATTTTTACTCCCAAGGAGACACAAGACATCAACAAGACTCTAAGACTTCAAAAAATCCTTGAGACATGTCGAAGGATTCTTTGCGGTCCGTAACTACACAGAAACGCTCAACCAGAATGAAACCAGTGAGTCGCAGACTAATACAACGTCAATATTACAACCTGAAAACGTTCTACAATAAAAGGTACGACAAAAGGAAATGGTGAAGCAATCACTTGATTGTAATATTCTTGCCCGAAGTTTCTCACGATCCAAGCCCCATGATTGATCTTCGGTCTGCAATGACACCGGACATCGACCCAAAGATTGAAAGGAACGTTCGATGGATAGTTGAGATCCATTGTTCCTCACAACAAAATGTACACCGTCATATCCCAAGTCTCTCCGTATGTTACAATTGGAAGGATCACCGGAAGCTGTAACTCCATCACCCTCCCCATGAACTCATCACCAAAGTATGCAACTAACCACTGTCGAAAGTGATCGCGGTGGATGCAATGAAGCTTGATGTGAAACGGATTCGGGAAAGGAAGATCCGGAGCCGGTAACACACCTCCGTCCATAACCACCACTCCTGCAGTTCTTCACTCCTCCATGCAGACCACCGAGAACTCTTACGAATCATCCGCTGAGAGGGAATGTCGTATGAACCTTCGACCCGCCATTTTATACACAATGTGACGATAAGGACCACTGAAGTGAACGCGCACAGATCGATGACTTGGCACGTTCCTCTACCGTGCGATCACTTAAACAGATAATCACAAACGTGGCACTCATCACACCGTTCGGCGAGTTTCGCGATACGGTTCACGAAACACAAAAAAGAAACACAACATAGGTTACACAGGAATTTCACACAGGAGCCGAACCACAACACGACATCCACCCCTTCTAAACCTGCGCATCATCTGGTATGCGCCAACACTCACAAGTTGTGGTCGGCATCACACTATATCTTCGTCTTCTTCAATGATGTTGTCGTTAGCAATATCTTCGTCATCCAAATCTTCTCCGTCATCATCCAAGATATCAAACTCTTCTCCGACTTCCTCCATGCTTATTCCTTCATCTCGCTTCTTGAAGAGTTTCACACGCTTGCCTGCAATGGGAACCTTGAGCTCTGCCCCATCAAGCTCTCTTAGTGAATATGTGGCATTGTCAAGCACGACAAGAACCACATACGGGCCAAACCATCGCTTAGAGAATTTTCTAAGCGCACTGTGTTGGTTGTCCAAGCTACTATTGTAGACCAACACCCAATCTCCTTCTTTAATCTCCTTCGACCTTAATCGGTGACGCTTATCAAATCTGTCTTTGTTTCTCAAGCGCGCCTCTTTCAGCTTCTCCAGTGCGATCTCTACATCTTCAGGTCTCCTCTCTAGTTGACGAATTCTGACAGCAAGAAGATCTTCTGTAGACATACCATCCTCCCAAGGTAGAACACTCCAAATGGGTATGTGCTCCTCAATGGACATGATAGGTTTCTGCCCCACATCAACTCCGCCGGCATATATCCCGTAACTGAACTATGAGTCGAACGATCAGCCCATAATGCAAACGAAATAAATCTTGGCCATTCTCTTGCCCTCCCCTTGTAAGCTTTCACAATAGCTTTCACAATAGGAGGATGACCATGTTCACTCTTCGCATTACCCTCCGAATTGTAAGCTGTGGTGAGAGCTAACTTCACACCACACCTCTTGAAGAACGCTTTAGCCTCATAATTGTTCAGCTCCCCTCGATCAGCCGTGATCTTCCCAACACAACCATATCTACAAATCACATCTTCTAACAAGAATTTGCAGACTCTCTCTGTGGATTTTGTCCGTAAGGCTCGCCCTTCCACTTGGTTGGACAAATCTTCACGTGCAAAAACTAAGTATCGCATCTACCATATACCAACTGGCATAATAACAAGATCTACTACCCACTTATAATGCATTGCAAGTGGATAAGTAGGATGTAACCCGTCTCGATGTCGAATTCCTGAATACTCTTGACAGGTTTGGCATGTCTCCACAAATTGAACTACATCTCTGTACATGTTACGCCACCAATATCTCTCCTTCAGCTTTGTAAAGGTGGCATAAATACCTCTATGTCCTGCCCACAAGCTCTCATGAAACTCCTGCATGAGTAACTTCTGCATGTCAACCTTGCACACAACCCTTTGTGGCATCTTACCACCTTGCTTAGCATGTTTCCACAAATAACCACCTTGTAGCAAATAGTTATAAGCCTTCCTCCTGATTTGTTTAAAGTGAGCATCACTCCATCCTGGCTGTCTAGTCAACAGGCTTAGATAGCATCTTATGTCTATCCATTCTTCTTCATATAGCTCCTCCATGAACGGTTTTGAATGCTCACTCTCACCTCCTTGAGCTCTACAAAAAACAGTAGTACCAACATCTTCTGTATCTTCTATCATCTCCTCCTCATTCTCATACCTCGCACGGGATAACATATCAGTTACTGGATTGTTCTTCCCCGCTATGTGTCGGAACTCAGGATTTAAGGACTTGATGTAAGCAATCCAGCGTAGCATAGCAATATCTGGGGTGTTACAATTTGTAATCATCCCTAATAGTGGTAAACAATCTGTTTCTACTATTACTGGCGCTCCAATCAAATAGTCCTTTTCAGCTTTCATAGCTGTAACTACTCCCCATAACTCTCTCTTCACTTGAGGATAGTTTCTATGTCGCTCACTCAATACCTTTGCTCCAAATCTGACTGCAAATCGATTCTCTTCTTCATCATCCTGTCCTACTGCCCATCCAATGACTATCCGACTAGTATCAACAGTAAGTATCACTAGCTTGCTATCTTCATAGCTCACACGACGAAGTACAGGTGGAGAAGATAACAACTGCTTCAATCTCTGAATCGCCTCAGTATGCCTCACCTCCCATGCAAACCTCTTGTGCTTTCTCAACAGATCATAAAGAGGATCAGCCACATGTGCAAAATGTGGAATCCACGCATGATAGAAGACACAAGCTCCAAGAAACCTTCTCACCTCTTTTGTTGAACCACAAGTATCCTTCATCCGTCGTATAGCATCCACTTTACCAGGATCAGACTTGCGTCCAAACCATCCTCATAGATGCCCCACAATCACAACTTCTCGCACTCCAAATGAAGACTTAGCACCTGATAGTGTCAAGTGCGCCTCTTCAAGTCGTGATAAGATTTTATCACAATCTGAAATGTGATCAGCAACAAAGTTTCTACACCCCTTCTGATCCATTGTCTCATCTTTCTGCTCCTCAACGCATCCCTTAATTGGAATGTCATCCAAGAAATGCATGGTCTTCTCAGGAATGAACTCACGGAGAACCTTGTTCATCCCGTTCATCATGTGCGCTACCGAGTTTGTTGCTCCTTGTGGTAGTGTGCACATTCTGACCAACCCCAATGGTGTCCTCATGGTGGTGATATCTCTATTCTGTTCAGCAAGTTGAAACTGATCGTATCCAGAATAAAGATCTCTTATAGAGTAAATAGCCCTCCCAGCAAACGCTTCAGCAAACTCTCCGACGATAGGTCCTATGCCTGTATTTCTGATGGTCACTTGGTTCACAGGTTGCATATCTTGGATGAACCGTAATGCACCACTCTTCTTTGGTACTGTAAACCAACGACTAGAGTATGGTGCAAACGATGGTTCCAAGATCTTCATCTGCATCTTTTCCTTCAAGAGCTCTATGAGTTTTGGTAGATGCGCTCTAGGTACAGGAATTGGCCTCAAGTCCCAAGGAGCATGTGGAACTGTGAATATGATCATTGGCGCCACAATGCTAGGATCTACACATCCAATTTCTGAGGCTTCAAAAGCAAAAGCTTTCCCGTGCCTACTTAACATCTCCCTAAACCTATTCTCCTCCACAGGCAAAAGAAAATCTGCAGAACCAACCTTCAACTCCTTGAGCGTAGCTTCGGTGAACTTGTAACCGACCCGGCTAAGATCTCTTTAGCTTTTCTCCTTCGAAGATTGTTGGACTCGCTGGTTAGAATCACTAGGTAATGGTTGAGCAACAGGTTTTACCTTCTTGTCTACCGTTTTGTACCTAGTGTCAACTCTAACTTCAGGATCTAAGAATGACTCTATAGCTGTATAGAGCTCTCTAGAGTATACTTCCACCACATGATCCTCATCTTCTTGCTCATGTATAGCAAGCTCATCGATGAAATCTCCCAATCCTAACTCCAAATAAACACCTTCTATCTTATCATCCTCTTCAAGCACACCAACTCTCTTTAGGTCTTTTTCAATTTTTCGCACAACCTTCTGCTCCCACTTCTGCAAGTCATTAAGTCGTGTATGTGTAGCAAATCCACTCCCAGAAAATCTCACAACTCCTGTACAAAAAGCACTTTCTTTCTCTAGCGAGAGTACCTTCTCCAGTGTACCACTATGTCCTCGCTCTATAGCAGTACTTGTCAAAAATCCTTGAACTCCTCCGTGACCTTAAGCAAGGAACCACCCCTCAAATAATCTCTGTTCCGCTCATGGTTTGCTGATACCGTTAGAAATTGTAACGCTCTCTTGCCATCCTGACTTCTGATCCGTGCATAAGCAGATCCATCATCCAAAACCTTGGTCTCCATCCTCACAGCTGTAATGTAAGGTTGACCGAGTATCACCGGGTATGATGTACTATCTTGAACAAAGAAGTTTTGTTCTATAGTTACATCTCCAACCTTTACTTTCACATCAAGACAAGCTCCATAGAGTTCTCCTCGTGTGTTGTTTGCTGTTCGGATCATCCAACCATGATCTATATCAACAGGCCATCCACCTTGCTTGTAGATGTTCTTAGAGACAATATTGATCTCTGATCCATGATCAATAAGAGCAACCACCGGATCTGTCATCTCTCCCACCTTCACTAAGGCTTCGGTAGTAGCTCTAGCCCAATGTCCTCTAGTGTAATGACTAGGGACCTTGTCATCGTTATCATCCTCAAACCGAACCTTGCGGTTGATGCAGCATTGAGCTAGTTCTAACTCTTCCTCTCTTGATATCCTTGTGTCTAATGCATTAGACACAGCGGTTTCACCTGCCAATTGCCTTTTTCGTTTGATGGTGTCAATAATGACATCATGAAACTCCCTCTTGGCAATCCCAAGAACATCTTGCAAGGTAAACTCAATCTTGGCATTGAGTACTCTCTCTTCTAGTACTCCTTTCAGATCCGTAGCAGCTTCAATATCAGACTGAAGCTTGTATGAAGGAGATTTATCTTTCTCCTTACCTGTGCTCTTCTCTAACTTCTCAGGAGTAGAGGATATGACCTCTTCCATAGTCTCCTCTGGCAGAGGCATCATCTCCGGTCTGAACTTTTCTCCTCTTGTTTGTCTCTTGAGAGCTATTCTCTCTTCGCTAGGGCCTGCTTCATCTCGTTTGCGCTTCTCTTCCATGAGAGCCTCATGTTGACTCTTCGCCAAATAAGCATAAACAGACATTGTATCCACGGGATCATCTCATCCAGTAGCACCCCTGATTGCCGTGGCTGTTCTGAGCAACTCCTCCCTTGCCATTTTCTCTCTTTTGTTCGTGCTTACCGCGTGACTCCACATATCAAGAGTATCTCCATGCTTCTTAGAAGCACTTCTTTCTCGTACTACCTCAACTCCATAAGTAGCAGCTTTTATCGACGCAGTAGCATGTTGAGATAGATACTCCTCCAGTACTTGCTTCATTCCTCCTTTCCCGAAGTTGGTTCTAAGAATCTCTCCATTATCCTTCAGAGCAATCTTTCCTTCCTTCCAATAGACTACTCCATCTCGTAGAGTTTTGGCAAAATCACCACACTCTCTTCGAGCATGATCAGAACTATCACACCAAATGCATCTCTATACATAATCTTGCTTAGGAGCAAGTCTGGTATCATGTGCTCCTCTCTTCTCTTCCAACCTTGCTAACTTGATTTGCAAGTCCCTCATCCCTTTTACCAACTCTTCCATAGCATCTCTTTGCGGTGCAACTTTCGGGACAAGAATAGTAGGAGGTGGAACTTGAGGTACATGCACAATAGGTGCTTGCACATTGGGTACCATTGGTTGCCTACGAGGTACTATGATCGGTGGTGGTCTCTCTTCTTGTCTTACCACCACTCTCGTTTGGCAAATACACTCACTGCTTCAGAGACTTTTCTCCAGTCAGTCGTGAGTCTGTTGTCTTCCATCCTATCTTTCAGAAGCAGCTCCAACTCCCTTTGTAATTCATTGTTGGCTGCTTGTAGAAACAACTCCACCTTGTCGTTCTCCAATGTGAGGTTCTCCATCCGAGACAACTGAAGGAATTGTCTCTCATACTCCCGAAATAGCTCTGTGGCAACAAGCCCTTTGTTGAGTTTGTTTACCCACTCCATGAATGACTTCTTAGTCACTCGGTCTGCATCTTCTAAAGAATACTCTTCTTTCAGCTGAAGAGTAAATCCTTCCCACGTAGCACCATGAGATCGGATGATGTCCTTCATGTGCTCTCGTAGTTCAGGTACGACAGCAAGCGCAAATGTACTCACCATCTCTCTTTCAGGCACCTTGCTCAACTCCATCTCTCAGGAATAGTACTTTAGGTACTTGGATATGTTCTTCCCGTCAAACTGATCTAGCAACCCCACAACAGATTGCAAGGCTTTAGTAGCCATTGCTTCTTTCCGTTCAGAGGCTTGCTGTTGTTGCATTACCAACGCGAATGCCTCAAGCAATCGCATATCAGACCGTGAAAGCTTGATCACCTTTGGTGTCTCTCCAGATGTAGAAGCCTTATCTATGTAATGACCCAACCCTTCAACGTCCATGGTGACAAAACCACGCACGTACCTCTCACCCCAGACTTTCACGTCGAGTTCACCAGCTATCGTATAACGTGTTTTTCTGTCTAGGAATACATTGGGTATATGGCTGTGCAGAGGTATGTGGATTGACAAGGTTGGATCTAGATCTGGATGTTTCCACTCAAATGTTTCACCATCTACTCTTCTAGCCCGAGTGACCTTGTATCTGCTCGGCTCAAGTTTACAGCTTGCTAGATCCAAGGTTACGTATAGGTTGCATAAACTTGTGTTACAAACAGATCTTTTGTACTCTAACTAAAAGTACTCAGCTCTGTACTATCTAATTGAAGTTATTCCTTTATATCATTGGAAGCATGACTTCTGAAATAGCTCCCCAGCAACGCTAACTGCCCATCAATCCAACTATCACAACTTCATAGTACAACCAGAAGATGCTATAAGATCACTCAATCAACTTGATAGAGTATCGATACAACTTGCTGTACACCTTGGCCTATCAAGCATTCCAGCAAGGTAAAGTATGCATGCTTCAAGGCATTACTCAGATCTCAATATAGCACCAACAGCGGTAATACCTGGCAGCTCCGAAAACCTAAACAACGGCTTAAGATTCATGACGACTACGTTCTCCTTCATCACCAAGAGCTGAAATCAGCCCCACACCCTCCAATGTCGAGTTGTATGCAGGCATGGCTGTAGTGACGTAGGATTTCTCCTTTTGCTCATTTAGTATACAAGATATCGTTCCCACAGAGGATTTGCACAAGTAACGCTGCTCTAAGTTCTAAGATCTGTTCAAACACACAAACACACGGATTTTGTCTAGAAATCCCGTCTTCTCACAAAACCACACAAAACAACACGTCTTCCAGACACGCCAAATGGTGCTCTGGAACTAAACAAACAACTACCAATTACAATATCACACAACTATTCACAGAGAAGCGCGGGAAGACGATCTTCCTGCTTCCAGATTGCTTCTTCCGGTCTTCTCGATACCGTCTCTCCGAAGCGATTCTCGTCTTCTGGGGGTTCACCTCGTCTTCTCACACCTCCAGAAGGCTATCCTGCTTCGCAGAAGTCGACTAACAACGGTCGCTACACATTATTCTCACACTCACATTCCAACGGGTTAGATAAATCACAGGGTGTATGCCCCTTGTAGCCTTCCCAGGCTTCTGCCTACGGAAGTTGTCTTCCTGCAGCACTACAACGACATTCACCTTCACGGAAGCTCAATAGAAGTATCGGAAGCTCACTAGAAGAAGGTAAGAAGATGGGGAAGATGGGAGAAGATGGGGAAGATGAGAAAAACCAAACAAGGAAAAACAAGATAAAAAGAGGCAATGAAGATTCAGACAGGCTTCTAGTCCGGATCCTGACTAACAAGCCATCCCTGCTTGTAATAGTTTGGGGAGGAAGACAACAAACGTGAGTACTGTTGCACCGTCTTCTACTCGAGGATGTTGTCTTCTGTTGCGGGAAGAAGGCTTCTTTCTTCTTCACTTCGCCGCTCTGACTTCTCTGTCTTCTGGGATCACTTACCCAGAAGACCGTTCGTACGTAGATCCCAAGTGCTCTACTGAACGAGTCAAGCTACACTTCCACAACTGCTGACAGTCACCGCCACTCAAGAAGAACATTCCCCATGCACAATTGAGAGTGAATTCAAGGAACCCACCATCCAGAAGACATGGACAAAACTTCTGCACTCAAATCCACAATCTATTCCCCGAGAAGAAGTCACACTGGTATTGGGAAGCTCACTCCCTCTACTTCCTGCGTCTACTCCTCGACACACCAGTCTAGCTAACAGGACTGCACGAGGATGCCGTTCCCTGTTCCTAGACTGTCCACTACTTCTATCTACATCGTCGAACCACTGCTGGTGCGAGTATGCAGACCCCTCCTGTATATTCCAAGACTATTCGTATGTTTCCCACAACGGGTGTAGTGTGAAGAACTATCTATCTTGTCTCTGCTCTAATGTGTCTTCGTCTGCCTGCTCATAGAATCGAAGTGTATGTTCAGTTACTACAGAATCCTACAGAACTGGCAGAACTGGCAGAGCTTCATTTCCTACTCTACGATCCTACTTAACCATCTGCCTCGAGAGCTAGGGGAGGCGACCACCAGGGAGAGAGAGAGGCGCTGACAAGAGGTTGTCACCTCACATGCATGCGGTCCCTCTTCCCAATTAGCCCTCCACTGTGTTACTCCTACGCTACCTATGCTGCCACATGGGGTCTTAACTATTTTTACATGGAAAACTGCCACCCTTAAGATAGCATGTCCGATCCTACTAAATCTGGAAGTGTCGATTGAGTTTGCTAACTACTCTGATTGCTCGGTGGCAATCTCTACATGATCTACTCCTACCGGAGTTACTACCTCGACTTCTGATGGGCTGGGAAGCCCTGCACTTACCTCGGGTACCACTGAGGTAGCTTCTCTCTCCTCGCTCTTTGCTGGTCCTGCGGTTTCTGCGGCTGCGTCTTCCTCGGCTTCGACTTCAGAAGACGGAATGGTCTTCTGGGGAGATGAGTCGAATGGTGCGTTTTCGGTCTTCTGAGGCACAGATGCAGTACTAGGGACCATGGCGACCTCATAGGGGTCCGGGGAAGTCGCTTTCTCCACGCGGAATACCTGGGAAGACGGCTCGTCTTCCTGTCTTCCGGGGCGTCTTCTGGAGTCTTCTCGTCTTCCAATGCTGTCATCACCAAGTGTACAGCGAGATCGAACTCCTCCTTCTCCATTCCGGATCCAGTCGATGGTGCTGGAGCGTGGGAAGATGCGGTTGCAGGTGTCGGAAGTGAAGGAAGACCATAAAGTGTCTTCACTCCTTCTATCTGTCTATCCAAGTACCTGAACATACTCTCCCGGCATTCCACCAACATCGCTCTGGACTCGCTGTCCCATCCTCTAGCTAAGGTAAGTAACTTCTTACCCGCGGTGAAGTTGAACTTCTTCCGAAGCGCTTCTACCGACTAAGCTAGCATCTTCTGCGCACGTGCCTCTGCTGCTTCCCTCTGCGTCTTCTCCACTGCAGCTCGAGCTTCTGCGGCTTCTCGCTGCGCCTTCCAAGTGGTCTGCTCTTCTGCGAGGGCAGTGATCTTCTCCCGCACTCGGAGAACTTCATGATCGCGCTGCTGTACTTGCGCCTGCAACTCCTGGTTGCTCTTCCGAAGTTGCATCGACTCCTTGGCAGAGGCGGCTGCTTCCGTCTTGTACCTGACTGCAAGCTTCTCCGTGGTGCGGAGACTAGCTTCCAGCGACTCCGTCTTCTGCTAGCTGTCTTCCTGTCGCAGCAAGGTGCGCAGGTCAAATCCAGGCTGTAAGGGCTTCTCCTGTGCCCTCGCTCTCCTCTCCAGCAACTCCATAGCGGGCTGGATCTCCTTCTGGAAGTAGGCACTGAACTCCTCCAGTCGTCTTCTTGCGGAAGACAAGTTCATCTCCACCACTCGCTCCATGGTGTCGACTTCGTCTTCCAGAGGCAAGGAAGCCTCTTCCACCACTACGACCTTCATCTTCTGCGCACGAGAAGAAGCTACTCTTCTCATCTTCCGGGGTGGAAGACTCCTCATGGCAGGAGCGGCTCTCTTCTTTGCGCTTCCTCGCATCGCAGCAGGAGCGCCCATCCATTCTTCGTCTTCTGGAGTCTTCAGAAGACTCCCAGGTGTTACAGAAGCTGTCTTCTGCTCCGATCGGGTACTCAGCAACTCTACCTCCGAGTTCGACTCCGATCCTGAATGAATGAGGGAGATGGGTGTCCTCGGTACACTTCTGGAACCCATCTTCCTCAGTGGCGTGGCGTCTTCCGACCCACTAGACTCATCTTCTCTCACCAGAAGCGTCTTCTGGTGAGAGCCGGGCCTCAGTTGTGGCATCAGAGTGGGAGGGGGCGTTGCTGCTATCTCTCGGTCATCGTCTTCCGAGGTCTCTTCCTTCACCTCCTGTCGCTCCGTTGGCCCATACACTGCCAGCTGATCTTCCCTAAGATCCCCCATGGCTACATACAAGAAGCAGAAGAAGGACGTCAAGTGTCCTCCCGCCGGGGTACCCAAGTATGCTAGCTCCGTCTGTACATAGTTGTGAATGTACGCGCCCCAGTAGATTGGCACTCTGTCATCCCACACTGATTCCAGGAACTCCACGTCCTGATCTCTTAAGTACCTCGTCTTCTGCGCTTTCCCCTTGGGAAAGAGATGCAGAAATAACTTCGCCAGGAGGCGCTTCTTCGGCTCCCGGTAAGATTCTATCTTCCAACCGTTCCTCCCCTGCCTGTCTTCCACGAAAAGGCAGGTGGTACTCCCAGGCACATGTCACGAACTCACAATCCTAGGCAAGATCTTCTTCTCGTACCAATATCCTCGGTTCTCGGACTCAGGCCTGTGAAACGCCTTACGCCACCAGTCTTCAGTCCAGGAAGACGGTCTTCCCCGAGCTACTCCTGCCTTCGCAGGTACACGGTTACGCGGTGGTAACGCTGCCCACACCTCCTCCAGAAGCTCTTGATCTGCGAGGTTCCAATCCCACAGGAAGAAGTCGAGACCCAACTCCTTGAGGAAAGGAGTGGCCTCGGCCAATTCTGCCGTTGGTAACACCAAGCCTCGCGGATGCATCGACATACCTGGAAGATCTCTACAGTCTTCTTCGGTTCCCCGAGTTGCCTTCGGCCTCTGCGCGCTTCTGGCTCTTGTCCTAGCTTCCAATGCGACTCCTCTCGAATGCGCCTGCTGTCAATTTCGGTCCACACCTCGATTCCACCTTCGCTTTTACTTGCCACTCTCCACTATCAACTTATCGGAAGCTCCACAGAAACACCTTCACTTTCTCTGCTGTTTGTGCTCCCGCAATTCGATCTCACTCTTCGCCTAGCTGCCAACTTACTCTCTCCTACCTCGATGTCTTACTCGATTCCTCTCTCAATGCTAGCTCACGAAGCTCACTCTCTCAATCGATCTTCTTCAAGCGCTGTGTTGCGGGAAGTTGGAAGGTGCCTAATGTGCTTCCTCACGCATCTTCCCCGCAGATTAGGGGTTCTCGACCTTGGGTGTCTTCCTGACCTACCTACCTATTCGGTGCGCCCCAATAGGTACACCTACTGTCTTACCCGAAAACTCGTGGTTGGTCCTTCGCGATCGCTGTCTTCCGGAAGACAGGTGTCTTCCGCCGTCTTCTCATCTTCCTCCGTCTTCCCGTCTTCTGAAGACGCAACTGGGAAGACGCTCTTCCGAAGACGGTCGTCTTCCGAAGAAGTCAACTTCTTATTACAAACAGCTCTTAAGATCATCTTCCTGTTAAAGAAGACGTAACCTTAAGTAACAACGCTTCTTCAGTTATACAAACAAGTTATTATTCTAAAAAATTTCAAAAATTCGTGCATCCTGTAATTTGTGGGCACCACAATGGCAGTTTCAGCAACAAACTCCTCTCCAAATTGATCGAAAATGACCAAAATGATCATAGATGATACCGAAAAACCCAAAATTACTAATAACAGAAGTATCTTTGAACTTTGAGACCTCAGTCCTCCCAAAATAGTCGACCAATGATGATCAAACTTCACAGGAAGCTTGATTGGACACTTCACTCCTACCCTGAACAATTTTCAGGTCAAAATCTTAAACCAATTCTCAGATATGGATCAAACCGTAATCTGTGCTAACTTCAGAGCTTTACAGACCCAGGTACATTTGATCCAAGATTCTGAACAAACTGCTCGACCATTTGAGGTGAAACTTCCCAAGTATCTTACTGATAAGACATGCTTCAATCCTGGAAAGTTTCACTCAGAAATTCGACTCAGAACTTAAGCAATAGCAAACTATCCATGGCTATCACAGTTCGTTGTCCTCGTCTTATCCCGTCTGCACTTCTCAATTTCAATCGGTCGGTTCAGAATCCAAATTGATCAAGAACCTGACCAAATTGATATCAAAATGACCAGCACGTCGTCAGCTCTCCAACCCAACAGACAGCTCCTCAAAACTCATCGCGAGTCTCTCGGAACAACCAGAAATGTAGCGGTAGGTCCGAATTGGATCCCCCTCCACTCAATCAATCATAACGCGCTCATACTTCCATCAAATCGACCGATTCTTCAGCCCAGATTGTAGCCCCGGTCGAGAGCTCTCCAACCATACCCTTCGTTTCACGAATGGATCTCCGAAGCCTCCAGAAACGACAGAAACGTCGCGAGGATCAGCTAGAACACCATTGGTCCAAAAGTGGACCAATAAGAGCAAAAAGATCTTTACTTTTGTCTTTTCTACACTCAACTTTTTCCTCTAGAACGAATTTTTACTCCCAAGGAGACACAAGACATCAACAAGACTCTAAGACTTCAGAAAATCCTTGAGACATGTCGAAGGATTCTTTGCGGTCCGTAACTACACAGAAACGCTCAACCAGAATGAAACCAGTGAGTCGCAGACTAATACAACGTCAATATTACAACCTGAAAACGTTCTACAATAAAAGGTACGACAAAAGGAAATGGTGAAGCAATCACTCGATTGTAATATTCTTGTCTGAAGTTTCTCACGATCCAAGCCCCATGATTGATCTTCGGTCTGCAATGACATCGGACATCGACCCAAAGGTTGAAAGGAACGATCGATGGATAGTTGAGATCTATTGTTCCTCACAACAAAATATACACGTCATATCTAAGTCTCTCCGTATGTTACGATCGGAAGGATCACCGGAAGCTGTAACTCCATCATTCTTCCCATGAATTCATCGTCAAAGTATGCAACTAACCACTGTCGAAAGTGACCGCAGTGGATGCAATGAAGCTTGATGTGAAACGGATTCGGGAAAGGAAGATCCGAAGCCGGTAACACACCTCCGTCCATAACCACCACTCTTGCAGTTCTTCACTCCTCCATGCAGACCACCGAGAACTCTTACCAATCATCCGCTGAGAGAGAATGTCGTATGAATCTTCGACCCGCCATTTTATACACAATGCGGTGACAAGGACCACTGAAGTGAACGTGCACAGATCGATGACTTGGCACGTTCCTCTACCGTGCGATCACTTAAACAGATAATCACAAACGTGCCACTCATCACACCGTTCGGCGAGTTACGCGATACGGTTCACGAAACATAGAAAAAAAACACAACATAGGTTACACATGAATTTCACACAAGAGCCAAACCACAACACGATAGCGCGTATACGCATCACTGTGAGTAAGGACACATTACGCACGGCGCACACTACACCCGATGTTAGAGACATACTAATAGATTGGGATTATATCGGAGGGGTCTGCATGCTCGTTATCAGTAGTGCTTCGAAGATGTAGATGAAGGTAGTGTACAGTTTAGGAGCAAGGAACGACATCCTCGTGTAGTCCTGTTGGCTAGACTGGTGTGTCGAGGAGTAGGAGCAGAAAGTAGAAGGAGTGAGCTTCTCAATACCAATGTGCCTTCTTCTCGGAGAATGGATTGCTGAAGCTTTGTCCGTGTCTTCTGGATGATGGATTTCCTTGGATTCACTCCCGATTGTGCATGGGAAGAATTCTTCTTGAGTGGCGGTGACTGTTAGCAGTTGTGCAGATTCACAGCTTAGCTCGTCCAGTGGAGCACTTCAGATCTACGTACGGACGGTCTTATGGGTAAGAGATCTCAGAAGACAGAGTAGTCAGAGCAGCGAGAGAAGAAGAAAGAAGCCTTCTTCCCACAGCAGAAGACGACATCCTCAAGTAGAAGACGGTGCAACTGTACGCACGTTTGTTGTCTTCCTCCCCAAACTATTACAAGCAGAGATGGCTTGTTAGTCAGGATCCGGACTAGAAGCCTGTCGGAATCTTAATTTCTTATTCTTATCTTGTTTTTCTCTCGTTTGGATTTTTCCTTCTTCCCCAACTTCTGTCATCTTCCCCATCTTCTTATCTTCTTCTAGTGAGCTTCCGAGACTTCTATTGAGCTTTCGTGAAGGTGAATGTCGTTGTAGTGCTGCAGGAAGATCATTTCCGTAGGCAGAAGCCTGGGAAGGCTACAGAGGACATGCACCCTGTGATTAATCTAACCCGTTGGAATGTGAGAGAGAGTAAGATGTAACAGCCATTGCTAGTCGACTTCTACGAAGCAGGAGCAGTCTTTTGGAGGTGTGAGAAGCCGAGTTGAACCCCCAGAAGCCGAGAATTGCTTCAGGAAGACGATACTGAGAGGACCGGAAGAAGTGACATGGAAGCATGAAGCGTCTTCTCGAGCTTCTCGGTGAATAGTTGTGTGATATTTTAGTAAGTAGTTGTTTGTTTAGGTCTAGAGCACCTTTTGGAGAGTCTGGAAGCCATGTGGTTTTGTGAGAAGACGGGATTTCTAGACAAAACCCGTGTGTTTGTGTGTTTGATCAGATCTTAGAACTTAGAGCAGCGTTACTTGTGCAAATCCTCTGTGAGAACGATATCTTGTATACTAAATGGGCAAAAGGAGTAATCATACGACACTACAGGAGAGAATCTTCCATATTTATGTGGATGTTTCAAGCTTTCGTCATAGGGGTGGTATTGAGTCAGAAAGATGAGAAGAAGAAGGATTATCCCATCTACTATGCGGGAAGACAACTCAGTGATGCAGAGAAGAAGTACTCTACAATTGAAAGGGAGTGTCTTGGCATGATTTACTCATGGAGGAAGTTTAGGCACTATCTTCTAGTCAATCCGTTTGTCTTCTATGTGGATCATTTTTCTTTGAAACATCTCGTGAAGAAAGCAGATTTGTCTGGTAGGATAGCTAGGTGGATTCTTCTACTCCAAGAATTTACTTACACCGTTGAGTACAGGTCTGGAAGACAGCATGTTAATGCTAACTACCTATCCAGATTGGAGACAGAACGACGAGAAGATGAAGTGGAAGACGAGTTCTCTGACGAGAAGCTGTTTTCAGTTTTCGCAGAGACACTTTCGTATGAGGGGGGCGTACCGTCTGTTTCCCAGAAGACGAGACTAGATCTTCTGATCCAGTCTTTGCGACTTCCATAGAAGAATCGATCTTCAAGGACTTGAGGAAGTTGCTAGAAGACCAACAGTATCCCGAGGGATTGGATGCGGAGTAGAAGGCTGTCTTCTTACATAAGGAAGGTCCCTATGCCATCTTCCAGGGTATCTTGTTTAGGAAGGGACATGACGAGAAGCTAAGGAGATGCCTTGAGCCTTCAGAGATTAAGCTAGTGATCACGGGTCTTCACTACGAAGATGTTGGGGGTCACTACGGGCTGAAGATCACAATGAAGAAGATGTTGGACGCCGGTTACTGGTGGCCGACCATGTACAGAGACACTTTTCAGGAGATCAGGAAATGTGATGCGTGCCAAAGGATAGGAAGACCAACAGCTACTACTAGGTGGCCTCTTACTCTCATTCTTCCGCTTGCTCCTTTTGAAAAGTGGAGAATCGACTTTGTAGGGCCCATCGCCCTGGTGGCTAGAAGAACGCAAGCACGGTATATTTTGATAGCTACCGACTATGCTACAGAAGGAGAGTAGCATGCTTAATTTATTACTTAACCCTTCCGTTGGCAAGGGTTAGGTAATAAATTAATGTCCTCAAACATTACTGTTTTCTTGAGAGCAGTATATCGATCTTATCTTTTCAGAAGTGTTTCATCTCAATCTGTACTTATGGGTTGTCCCTGGATCCAGATGTAGCTTGTGGTTCTTTTAACACTTAATGCTTAAAAAAGTTAATAATTATAATAATATATATTTAAAAAATTTGTATAACATATATATATATCTCTATATCCTAAACAAGAACATCAGCATACATAGTGAAGAGAAAATCAAACGATATTCCTAAAATAATCTTTGACTCCATGTCACCCTACACCCAATCCACTTTGTTGTACTTTGTCTCGCATACCCCGCTTGTTTTTCTATTCCCGGGCCAAAAGTCCATGTGGCATGCATATTGATCTTTTATATCAATTCGTTCATGAATTTCGATAATATGGAAGTTTGAAATACAAGGAATTTACTTTCATTTCAAGAAAATAAATATTTCACAAATACGACCATAAGAGACCAATTGATTTTCAATTCACAAATACGACCATAAGGGATTCAGAGATATGTACGAAGTTATCCTTCTATTGGATTTTTCTTGCTGGATGTAAGAGAATCTTATGCATTAGCTTGGACACGTCCTATTAGGTTTTTGTGTGAGGGTTCTTCCTCCCTTATCCTTTTGGGGTTTTTCGAGCTGAAAACTATCATAGTAGTGACGCATGTCATTATTTTCCTCTTTGCCTTCCATCTAAGCTGCTCGAGAAAAGCCTACTCTACACTTCAAAATGCATATATATAAATTTTCAAAGTTTCTTTTAAAGAACGATTCTGAAACTTCTACGCATCTTAGTGTATTGACCATTTGCGCCTTAAGGCATGCATATTCACCCTCTCACTGTTTCAAATGGTTAGAGAGGGAGAGTATTTTTTGAATGGGGGTTTTATTTTTCGGCTGGGGCTAATAGGAGCGCTCGACGAGGGGTTGCGGTCTGCAGGTAAGGTTTCTAAATCCCTCTAGTGTCGGATGAAATTTGAACACGAATTTTGCAGAAGAGAAATTGAAATAGCAAGGCCGTGCTTTATCTATGGGTAAAGCAGAAGGCTGTGTAGTGTCCTTCTGTTGTTCCCTTCATGTACAAACGTAAGAGATAGCAGGGTCTTGCTTTACATATGAGCGGAGAATTGTGCTATGAACACCGTGCTTATAGAAGGTTGTTGTAGTGGAAACGTCTGCGTTTTACATGTCGCATGATGAAATAATCACGCCTATTATGGCAGTAAACTTCGATCGGACGTCCCTTGTCTGAGCCGGTGCTCCTGAAGAAACTTTCAAGGGCCTCGGCAGAAGAAAGAAAACGAACCTCGGCATTTCGTTCTAATGTCGTAATATTCAGCGAACTCTAAGTCTGTGTCGAGAGGTTGAATAGATTGATCGGAGAAAGCACAATGTTTGTTCAGGATCCGATCAAGGAGAGGATTCTGGGATGTTCATACCGTGGAAAATAGCAAAAGAGAATACTGAGAAATCCAGCCACCACAAGCGGAAGCCCTCATCATAGAGCCAGCAACAGATATTGAGATGTACTAGAAGAAACAAGACTAGCACAAATGAAAGAATGCGAGTTCTCGCATGAGTAGCGTCCGGAAGCAAAGAAATGAAGATTTTTTTTGTTGTACGCAAGAAGAAGAAGAAAATGCGGTCAGAATAAAGAGATAGTGTCACTAGTTGTTTTTTTTATCTTGACGGTCGCCTTAACTAACACTCGGACTTTCAAAAGCATTAAACCTCTCGGAATCAGCAAACATTTCCACATTATCTGTAACCTTTTCAACCCGGTCTTTTTATTTTACACAACACTTTAGATGCATATTGACCCTAGCAGCTCGGCAGAGTACCATAAGCAAATCTGAAACTTAGTGTGAATAGCCCTAACTATGATACAAGGTTAGAGACGCTTGGTACTTTCTGGTGCAAGCTCTCGAAGTTGCTTGAGTCGAAACGGAGAGAAGTTGAAGTCGTGTGGAAGACAAGTTATAGTAAAATAATCTACAACTCCCATGTTGAAAAGAATATCGACGGAACTTGTGATATCCTTTGGTCTTTATCCATAAAATATATCTGTTGCAAATAAGAGTAAAGTCGTGAGTAAAGCAACTCACGACAAAACAGAATGATAGTCCATATACGTCAAAAGTGTACTTCTCAGCTAAGTAGAGAAACGGACAAGCTAGTTGAGCGGGAGTGTAAATAGTCGTTCGCGATAGAACGCGGACAGGGGAAGTGACGGCAGCGATAAAAAAACGTGCATATTATGTTGTTCGAGCTTGTATATTTAGGACTACGTCTCGTATTGTATGTGTTAATTGTCTTCTCGCAGGGTGCTCGGATATGTGTTTATCATCTTCTTGTAGGGTTGCTCGTTGATGTGTGGCGGATAGTGGCGAGGTTCAGTTGGTGTAGATTGAATGCGCAAGTAGAGGCGCTGCGGAGACGGTGGTGTCGAGGTTCTTTGCCATTCATTTTGCTTTGTTTCTGTGCACAGCAGAGGCGGTATGGAGAAGCTGCTGTCGGGATCGATCGCTATTCGTTCGCTTTTTTTCGTTTCGTGCTTTGCCTTCCTTGGTTTGGCGGTTTTCGTTTAGCGGGTCTGGTAGATTATGGTCGTTTCGAGGTTTTTCTTAGTTATCGTCTGGCAGGTTTGGGTGTGGGAAACGAGCAGCGGGAACCAGACGGTTCGAGGCTTCTTTTCAAGGTTTTGGTTTCTCTAGTCTCGCAGATTTCCATCTCGAAATACATCAGCGACAGACTGGAACTGGCGGTTCTGGTGGTTTGTTTTTTCACTGCGATCCGTTGCAAGACTAGCGATTTGCGTAGTAAGTGGATTGCGTCTCTTCTTTCGCTGGGCTGCCATGTTCGTTGCTCAGAAGACTTGCGTGGTTTTCTGGTTTCTTTTTTCGCTCTCATTGGTTGTGAGAATGACGGTTTGTGTTGTAAGTGGATTGCGTCTCTTCTTTCGCTGGGCTGCCATGTTTATTGCTCGGAAGACTTGCCGTTTGCTGGTTTCTTTTTTCGCTGTCATCGATTGCGAGACTGGCGGTTTGCGTAATAAGTGGATTGCATCTCTTCTTTTCGCTGGGCTGCGATGTTTATTGCTGGTTTCTTTTTTCGCTGTTGTCGGTTGCTAGACTGGCGGTTTGCATGGTAAGTGGATTGCATCTCTTCTTTGGCTGGACTGCCATGTTTATTGCTCGGGAGACTTGCGTGGTATTTATGTTGCTATCTTTGTTTTGGAAGGACTGCGGTTTCGTCCTCTTCCCATTTTCCTCCGGAAAGGCTCCTATTTCAGGGTTTCTTGCTCTCTTTCTTCTGGGCTGTGCAGAGATGGGGAGTCCCACAGATGGAGAGTTTGTGCGCGGGTTTGCGTCTCAGTTGGATGGACATCGTCGTGCTGAGAGTGCTGCGAACTCGCTCACGGGAAGCGACTATGTGTCCATGCTTCAAAATGTCAGGTACCGGATTGAGGTACTTCGTTTTTGCCCCAACTGGACTACCCCCTTCTGAGTTCTGGTACATCTCTATCTTTTCTTCCTGCTTGCTGCATCTGTTCTTTGATGCAGCTTCCTACTCTATGATGAGATAATTTCTGTTCGGCGGGACCATGTCCTCAGGTGATGATGACCTCCTCCTGCTTGCTATAGACTCCCTAGAAGGTGTAGACAAAGCGAGCAATGTCTTTTCTCATCCCTTTCAGCCGGAAGATTCTTCAGATTCAACAAGCAAGTCCAGCCCCTTACCCGCCTTCGAACAGAACTGCTTGCTGAAAACTATGCTTATTCCGAGACTGCTTCGAGGTTCCCTTTCTACACTAGCGAATTGCCAATGATTAATTTTGATGATAGCGTACTACAGCTGACCCGTTGCTATATCTACCTGGACCTGCAATACTATACGACTAGCGTGAACTTCCTCGTAAAGTTCGACTATGTGAAGATAGCGAAAACCTGTTATCCCTGCCCACTGCACGTCCTGTCTATTCAAAGTTTGGCTGGGCCGTATCGGTTCTTTTCTTATTCCTTAGACGGACTTTCATTATACTTGCAGGACAGGCGGTTCTGCATGTTTAGTTACCCAGTCCTTTTTATCCACGAAAGTGATAGCAAGCGTTCCACTGTCCAATCAGTTTATAGACTTATAAATCTACCATGCATCTGCACTCAACTTGATCCATCCATATACCAATATATCTATCGTTGGACTGCGAATACGTCTCTACGGAGACAAGCGAGAGCGAGGACATCGACACTGGAGCTATTAGTGACAGTGTGTCGGACGGACAGTGACCTTGAGGTTTCTCTGTTCTCACTCCTGTCTACTTTTCTACACAAGCAGTGCCTGTCATGCATGTTCTCTATCAAACGGGGGTAGTCTGCTGCACTTGCATTTTCAGGGAGTTATATCCATCCACGAGAAATCTTGTCTGAAGGTGAAGAAGAAGCTACTCCAGGCGCTTGGATGGGACAAGCAACGACCATTTGGTGCAGAGATCTGCGTGAAACAACTCTCCAACAAAAAGTTACACACATTTGTGGACATGGTTGGCTACTGTTTAAAAGATGAGAAACTCCAACATCATCATGCCGTGATGAAGAATATCACTGAGAGTATGATATTAGACGGTAAGGAGTTGTTTATGTTGTTAGAAGCTGCAGATACAAAGAACCATGTTTGAGCTGACTTACATGAACCTTTTGCCCATGGCACTTCAATTTAATAGATACAAAAGCTCGCACCCCCTGTCCAATACTTTGTCTCGCTGTCTCCGTCAGATGCTGGTTTCAGAAGAATACTCCGCTTCTCCTAGGTGGATCATGCAAGCATGTATACAGAAGAAGCAATCCGACTCACTGTGGAACTCTTTCATCAGACCCGAGCAGGTCACACCCGAGGATATCAACAAGATCTTTTTTCATATTGATAATAAACGCTGTCCACATTGCAGTCGCAGGTATTTCAAAACGCTGAGAAGTGAAGAACAGGAACGAGGCGAGGAGGACCTGCGCAGCAACCAAGAACACCAAGCGGACGCGGAGCGGGAGACAGTGCAACAGGAAGAAGATGACCCAATTCTGCCAGACTTCATAGTCATCTTCGATGTGCTCTTCAAGGTCGATCACAAGAATCAGCCTAGCGGCAGCCACAATCGGTCTATCGAATTGGAGTAATAACAGAACCGTAGCAACAACTTGTATGACGAGTAGTACCACTGAGCACTTCTATTTTGTACAGCATATGTGCTCTATACAAAACATATGTATTGGACTTACCATTAGCAGTGATCGTCTGTATTTTGTACAGCTGTAGAGAACGTATGGATTTAGCACGTACAGTTTGTGGAATAAATATGCATACAGTATGAACAGTATGGTATACTGCGCTGTAGGGTACAGTGAGTGTACTCGCGAAACTGTGCGTACTTATGCGTCCGACCACCATTTATGTTGTGTTACCCAAGAATAAAGCCTTGTTTTCTCAACGTCCGAGTACGTGCTGTGGATGTAAGTTATATTATTTTGTCTATTTCGAGTGATCGAGAACAGGGACTCCACGCTGACATTTCGGTTGGCTGGAAGCAGTAAAGTGCGAGGACCATTGACTGAGCGCAATAAATTTAACAGTAAGACGAAAAATAATCGCATGCAAAAAGTGACTTACAGCTCTCAGGTGAATAATGGCTCGAATCTACATTCTCTGACGACAAAACAGAATGATAACCCACAGATTTACGAGTATGGTTCTGTTCTTTACCTCTTCCTTATATATGTATGTCTCTCAAGTCGATAATAAATTTCATGTTTCCTTATATATGTATATCTCTCGATAATAAAATTCATGCTGTAGAACAAAAAAATTAAATTCTTAAGTTTGTCCATGTCTTCGATAGCTGTGTGCAATCAGTACCTAATTTCTCATCAACATCTATGGGCTATCATACTGTGTTGTCGTCAGTTACTTTACTCATCACTTTACTCATCACTTTACTCATGCATGTCTCCTGACAGATATTGTCAGGAGGCATGCATATTCATCCTCTTCCAAGTTCGGAAGAGAAGGAAATGCATAACCATTTAATTTAATATCTAACCCTTCTGGCAGGAAGGGTTAGGTATTAAATTAAACGTCTCATTAAAGTAATGTAATCCTGAGTACAACTCTCCGGTCTTGTACCTTCTGAAGCGCGAGAGCTGACTCATCACTTATGGGTTTTCTTCTGCTCTCCTCGTGTTTCCAGGCATGAAGTAACAAATAATATTTATAATATTTTTTAATTTTTATATTTCCTTGATATATATTTTTTCTTTAATACTTATATATTTTCTGGATAACCATAAACGAGCAAAAGTTCCCAGAGTTCGTCGGGGATGTATATTCATCACTTATTTGCAACAAAGGACAAGAGGATATCACAAGTTCTTTCCATATTCTTTTCAACACGGGAGTTGTTGATTATTTTACTATCAACTGATTTGTCTTCAACACGACTCCAACAGAACCATACTCGTACGGTCTGGTATTCTAACTCGGTCCATGCAAAACCAGCCTAACGAGGTCGGTTTCCGTTTACGGCTTACATCGCTTTTCTCTTTTCACTGTAAAGGGTATGCGGGTCGGGTTCCTGCGGCGGTTTATAAAGAAACAAAGAGAGAAAAGGAGAAACAGAAGACTTTGGCCAAAGGCTGCTCCATGGTCGCACAGGTCAAAGTGCTAAAAAAGACGTGTTTCTCATGAGTCGCCTCTACTATAGAACCCGTTAATTCATGTAAAATCCGGTGTTATGATGTGTTCAGTCATCAGCCGTTGGATTTGGTTGAGTCACCGCTACTGTAGCAGCCATTATTCTTGGTCAAGATCTTATTGTGTAATGGTCGTGTATGATGTGTTCACTCATCAGTCATTTGATTTTTTCGCCTCTTGTACTGAACGTAATGTGGCAGATATGGTTTTCTTTTTCTTTTTTCTTTGTCCATGTGACTCTACTGTATGGCATTTCCTAATTCGTGATGTTATAGCTCTGTTGTATAATAGTGCGTGTCAAAGTTGGATCCTTTGGGAAATACTAGATTTTTGCAGACGAGTGTTACGATTACAACCAAAAAGTTTCAAATATTTTCTATGGCTATCTCCGGAGGCACTTGCAAGAAACTTTCACGGTCGTCTAATTTATTTTATTTATAAAATAAAATTTTAGACGACCGTGAAAATTTTAGTCATAAGTAAATTTAAAACTTAAAATCAAAAAGTCAAAAGATGAAAAGACAAAAAGCTTACAGCTATGCAAAAGCACCCCCTGAGCTATACACGGTTCTAGATAAAGCTTTCTTGGATAAACTAAGGTCATTTTCTTTTTGATTTTTAGAGAATTTTTCTTTTTAGCTTTAGACGACCATGTCCTATTATAGAGTTTTTGCTATTCATTATATGATCTATTCTAAAAACAAAAGGAAAGAGAGGAAATTTTTTGTTGTGTAACGGACCCTTAAGTGACAGAGAGGACAGAGCGGCTGTGAAACTCGAAAAGAAATTGTGTCAGATCTGGATAAATCACAAATGATATGCTCAAAATTACACTGCAAGCGTACTTCTTGTTATTTGTTTTTTATTCATTTTTGCAAGGAGTTTAAGGAAATTTCATACTCAAAGAAATGATTCTACATTTTAGAAAAATGGAAAATAGAAAAGTCAATAACTCATAAATATCTCGTAAAAGTCCACGGTTTTATATAAAATTATATTTTGATAAACTATATTTTTTATCATTTTTCTCGTCAGAGAATCTTCTTTCACAACTTTGACAGTCACTAGTATGCACATGTTCGAATACTCAAGGATGGTCTATCTAGCTAAAGGGGGAATTGCTCCTTTAGGTAGATGATGCTGCAAATACTAGTCGATCTTATAAAGTGATAAGAAAAGGGAAATCACTTTTTATCTATTTTATGTGAAACTGGAAATGAATGGTGGTTTGCTTCTTTGACGTTCACATGCATTTTGCATAGCTAACGGTCGAGTACATCCCCGCAGAAACTCAGAATTACACTTTGGAAACTCGGATTTCCGCCGCCAACATTCTTCCGCATTGGAGTTGATCCATGAGTTTAACCACACTAGTAATTAATGAGGACTGCAGTTTTAGAGAATGTTCTTTCCTAGCGGTTCCGCCACAGCTCTTTCTTTCCCGGAACGAAATCCTTGGTGTTTTGGGGCCGTAACGCAAAATTCAAATCATCCGACTTGGTCAAGTATACCGACAATAGCTACGCTGACTTGCTATGAAGAACAGCGGCCAATGGACGGACCTTGAGACATAATCAACGGTCCGGGACTCCGGGTACGAAGCAGCAGTCAGTCGGGACTCGGGACTGAGCCGGAGTCAGTCATCACTCACTACTATAGAAGCAGAGTGCTCATGTGGCATACTACTGTAACACACTCACCTCCAGCTTTAGTGTTCTCTCGAACTCAGATATCAAAGGAATCATCTAGTCTTGGACGTACATTCTCCACACTTATCTTCGTGCAGCAGCTCCAAATTTCAGCTCGTTCTCATAAATCTTTCCTCCTGAAATTCTGAGTGTAGACTCTGTAAAGCTACCGAGAGAGACAGAGAGAGAGAGAGACAGAGACAGAGATTTCGGAGTCCGAGAAAATGGCCAACGATGGCACTGCTACCCCTTACAAGCACCAGAGAGCGGTCGGACCTGCAACCGTTCTAGCCATCGGCAGAGCCACTCCTCCAACAGCGTACCCTCAGAGCGAATACCCCGACTTCTTCTTCGACATCACCAACACCAACCATAAGACGGATCTCAAGGCCAAATTTGCACGTATTTGTAAGTGTCCAATCCACGTTACTTACTGAATCACTGCAGCTGACATCCACCTAACGATCTAATTTCTTCAGTTCATGGGGTTGCTGTAGTCCTTCTCAGAGTCATCCAATGCTCTGCATGCAGTATCCGTATTCATCTTAGGTACAATTGTTGATTTCTGCAGGCAAGAATTCTGGAATCAATCAGAGGTACTTTCACTGCACGGAGGAGGTACTCAAGGCCAATCCGGCCATGTGTACGTACAAGGAGCCATCTCTGGATGTTCGCCAGGACATTGCCATCAGGGAGGTGCCGAGGCTGGCAGAGAAGGCAGCCATCGAGGCACTGGAGGAATGGGGCCAACCTCGAAGCTCAATCACTCACGTGGTATTCGCGACCACGAGCGGAGTGAACATGCCTGGAGCTGATCTCACTCTCACGAGGCTCCTGGGCCTCAACCCCAACGTCAACCGTACCATGCTCTACCAGCAAGGCTGCTTTGGGGGAGCCACAGTTCTTCGAGTCGCCAAGGATCTAGCCGAGAATAACAAGGGAGCCAGGGTTCTGACAGTGGTCAGCGAGCTCACTTGTGTCACCTTCCGTGCACCCAATGAAGAGCACTTGGACAATTTGGTGGGTTCTGCCATTTTCGGTGACGGAGCTGCTGTCGTGATAGTGGGATCGGACCCCATTCCGGAGACGGAGAAGCCCCAGTTTGAGATCCACTGGTCAGGAGAAACCATCCTCCCGGAAAGTGATGGAGCCATCGAAGGACGCTTGACGGAGGCAGGCCTCATCTTCCACCTGCTCAAGGATGTTCCAGGACTGATCTCACGGAATACCCTGCCCATCTTCAACAAAGCAGTGGAGATAGCCGGATCCCCCACTTGGAATGATCTCTTCTGGTGTGTGCACCCAGGAGGTCGTGCCATCCTGGACGAAGTGGCCAAGACGCTGAGTTTGAAGCCAGAGAAGCTGGAAGCGACCAGGGATATATTATACGACTATGGTAATATGTCAGGTGCTAGTGTTCTGTTTGTTCTCGATCAAATGCGTAGGAGGTCAGTTGACAAGAAGAGCAGCACTACTGGAGAAGGCTGTGAATGGGGACTTGTAGTAGGCTTCGGACCAGGTTTGACAGTGGAAGTGTCCCTGCTCAAGTCTGTTCCCCTTGCTCTTGCCCAATAGTAGTAGCCAGCCAAACATCTAAAATTCTTCTCCTTCCTTCCTCACTGGGCAGTCCCTGATGATATTAATACAGTGGATGAGTGTTATAGTCTAGGCCCAGATCTCTCACTCCCCATCAGCAGGGTACCGGATAATTGTAGAATTAGGAAACACAATTTGAATAGCGTGACCCTTTTTATGTACAGTCGTCACTCACTTTGGCCACCGAAGAAATGGAAATCATATCTTCTATATATGCCAGGGTCCATATGGACATAGCAGCAGTGCAAGTTTCCTGGTCCACTGTGCAGTGCTTTCAAGTGTTCCTGCATTCTGAAATTATGTGTTCAAGCTGTGAACACATAAACACATACTGTTGTGTTTAGTCTCTGTACTACATATTTTCAACCGGTGTCTCATATTATTGTTTTCCATTTGTTATTGTGTTATGAGCTTCTTACTTCGATCATGCATTGTACGTTGCAATTATCTGCTGTCAATTCGTGTTCTGGTAAACTATGGGCTTGAACTTCATCAAGAATACCATTCTTCTGTTAATGGAATAGCATTTCTGTAAACACTGTATGTAGAGAGGAAAATCAGCTTTTGGGTTCATGCTCCGGAATCTTTACTTCAATATGTTGTCAAAAGCACAGGGGGCGGAGCGTAGCATGTGGAGGAGCCATCGCGAGATATAAGTAGAAGAATTCATGTCATTTGTCTTATTGTCAAACACTATTTGAAGGGGCGGAGCGCAGCGCATTCTCTTACCTACGAAGAAACTCAACTTCGCCGAAGTGAGCTAGTGGCGAAGAACTCATTTCTTCGTACCTCATCGTAGCTTTTCAGATTGGTAACCTAGGACTTCGATTTATGCGAGGAATGCAGACATCCAAGCCGTCGAGACTTCGAGCACTAGATGTCAACCGAGCGGGTCTTCGCCGCTATGAGAAAGAGTTGGAGGAGATGGGCTTGTCGTTCCTCCTACTTCGTTGATGGGGAATGGTTTCCTCAAAGCTGGTGTACGAACTGAAGGTGTGCAGACGGACGAATCGTATGAGAGATCATGTAATTGGACCGAGGCGCACTGGTCTCACGTTTTGGAGATAGACGATGCAGGCAAGGAGAGCGATCTTCTATTCGACAATACTTCTTCAGCGGCATCGGCCGAAGCTGTGAAGAACTTCTCCAAGTTATTGAAGGAAGTACCTCAAGGGAGGAACGGGTACAAGACAAGCGACTTCCGTGACCCAAATAAGAGGGAGGCTGCAGATGCGATCATGGCGATCTCCCGGCCAAGAAGGACGACGTACATGTCCAATTGGCAAATTAACTTCATCAAGGAGCTCTTCATCGGGAAAAGAGCACATTGGGTGAAGATTATCCACTTGCATGTACAGAAGCTCTAGACGGAAGAAGACATGGTCTACATTGGAGCGTTTGTCTTAATCTTCTACATGAGTATGAGACTACTATCGGACGGAGATCAGAAAAGGTTAGGCTTCGACGCAACAGCTGAAGACGACGAGTTCGAAGTTGAGCCGACTCCAGTTAAGGATGTACAACTGGAGAGGTTCTTTGACGAAGTTGCCACCGAGGATGCAACAGCTACAAGTCAGACCGTGGCTGCAGCAGAACCCCCAAAGGAGAAGGTACTTGAGACAGTGAACTTGGACGAGGATGCGGATGTTATCGAAGTACCTCCACCAGTAAGACACAGCGGGAGGAAGAAGGTCTTAGAGGAAACCCCGAGGTCAGCGTAGAAGTTCCGAAAGAAGATGAAGATGACAAGAACAGTATGCGCCAAAGACGAAGAAGTCGAGGTCGACACCGAAGAAGAGGGTACTCCTCAAGAGGAGAAGAAGAAAGAAGAAACACCGAAGGCCACTACTTCTTCGTCGACAGTCGAAGCGGCAGAACAACTCAGTTCTTCGACGAAGTACATACAGGATGTAGTCGTACCGTTGCTCTACGCCTTAGAGAGTAACCGGGGGTCTTATGAGGAAGTCGTGGAGAGAAAGCTGAACTTGACTGAGTTAGTTCAGACGATGCACTTTGGCCAAGGAAACTGGCTATAGGAGAAAGAGAACTTACGTGCAGTAGTTCTCTAGGCGAAGAAGGAAGTAGCGGTGAAGACCAAAGAAGTGAAGAACCTGACTGCGGAGCGTGAGGAAGTACTTCGTCAGAAGACGGAACAGTTAGAGAATTCCGAGAGGTTAGAGCGACTGTTGAGTTCTCGGTTAGCGAGATAGCTAAGGAGTTAGCGATAGGATCTAGTGTTGTTCCTGGTGTCGTTTCGAGCACAAGACCTTCATCCGACGGACCAGATGTACACCCGACTTCTTAGGAAGAAGATCCGTCATCTTCGGAGAAATCAGTATATAAGAGTTGTTCGTGCGCAGTACCTCTATGTGTTTGTTATTTGAATTTTCTATTTCTTGGGTTTACGGAGCCATTGTAAGTTTGTCAACTTCGGAGATTTATCTATGAAGTATCGTAGTTTGTTGTGGTAGGAATTAGTCTCGGTGCCGAAGGCTTTGCTGTTTGACACCTGAAACCAGAGTAAGAAGTTTACGGTGAAGTCTGAGAATATTCTAGCACATGCGAGGTTAGTTTACTACGAAGAAGTTTTAGGACGAAATTGACTTTGGAGGAAGTTGTTCTTTTGTGAAGACACTTTGGAAGAAGTTGAACCTTGTACTTCGGTGGAAGAAGAGTCTTCTTCGTCAGAGTTTTCTGAGAGTAGTAATAGTAGAGATAACTTAGTGTGAAGATATTTTGTGTTTATGATGGTAGAGGCTACTTAGTAGCACTTCAGTAGTACTTCTTTGTTGTGACATTCCCATCCTTGGCTCAGTATCTCTGTTGTTTATCTATTTCTTGAGGTCCTTGACTTGTTTAGTACCTGTTATGTTATTTGTCAGGAATATCAACTTTGTTTTGTTGGATAGACATAACCTAAGTTTGATCTCTAGAGGGACTGATTTCTGCCCGCGAGAATAAAAGACAACCATAAAGAATCACCTTTGTCACATGTTTATTACTTTTGGATGATCTTTACTTGCATCTTTGTGGGTTTGATCCTTAAATTACTACTTTCGAGCATCTTTTGATTTTCTTGTGCGTTACATATAGAAGACTGAATAAATTTTGGCGCCGCTGTCGGAGATGCGAATGCTGAAATTATCCAAGATCAGTGAACAAAAGTCTAGAGACATGTATGTCGACGGGCAAGCTTGATCCTCCTGGAGACGTGCAATCTGAGAGAGATAGGAGGCGTGAAAGACGAGCAGAATATCGAGAACAGATTTTAAGAAGCTCGTCGGTTAAAAGAAGAGCATAAGAAGAGAGAACGAGGTTCGAGAACACCTAACTCAAAGGAATGGAAGAGGAAGGAACCAAACTTTGGTGAATCAAGTTCACCCCGGACATCAAAGTCACTACCTCCAACTCCTCTCGAATCTGCTCAAAGAGAACTTGACTTTGAAGAAGTTACCACTCGACTAAGTGCCGAGACTGAACATGAAGAAAGTAAAGTAGTGTGGAAACCTTTTCCCGAAGTCAATAGTGTTATATATCCGCAGTTGTTTACTTCTAACTCGGAGATAAGAGGTACTTCTGCAGATCAAGATCAGTTTATTTCTTCGAACGAAGAAACTGCAACTAAGGCAGTAGAAGCTGTTACTACCTTAGTGGAACTTTTACAGGTGCAAGAACTTATTCCTCAAGCATTGGTACGGGAACTTCTTCCGTTAACTCCAGTAGCTCAGAAGGACAGCGCTGCTCCTTACTTACAGCAGTATCAGCGCCGATTCCAGCAACTACCAAGATAGCAACTCAAGTTCCAAGAGCTCCATTTGTTCGAAGTATGGCAGACCAACCCATCACAAAACATGGGTACCCGAAGTTCAGAGGAGGATCTTCAGATGACGATGAAGATGCAGATGCTTACATTAAATTGTTTGAATCTGTATCAGTCACTAATAAAGAAAATGTTGAGCCAAATTGTCTGCAAATCTTCCCAAGTCTTCTCAGGAAAAGAACGCGCAGCTGGTACAACCATGCAAACAGAGTACCAGGAGACATTGATACTTGAGACAAGCTGAAGACGAAGTTCTTAGAGCGATTCTGAGAGGATTGAGTACAATCGCCAAGTGTTGGAGAAGCTGACCTGACTGGTTAGAGGAAAGAAAGAGAGCTTAAAAAACTACGTTGGATCAAGCTACGGAATGGCTAGTTACAGGTATATCTATTGAGATGGAGATTTGGTGTCGTCGTGGGAAAATGGATATCATTGAGGAGGTTGTTGCTTCAGCAGAAGCATTTGAGACATCCACCCTCGGAAGTAAAGGTGGATGGATAAAAGAGAAGAAAGAAAAGAAGGAGAAGAAGGAAGAGAGCTCATGACATGAGAAAGTCACCTTCTACATCCCGACCCAGCTTATGGTGTACAACTTGTGGAACGCAAGGACATGCCAATACATAATGTATCAACACACGAACATTTCAGGCGCAGCACGTAGAGTGGGCACCTGCGTTTGAATCATATTTTAGTTCATTTTTTGTCGAAACTCCTGATGATGTATATGGAGTACAATCGTACCACCACTTACACTACCATAAATGCCAAGAATTCCCCAACCATCACCAATGACTCCGATTCAACCCATACCGATTCAGAGGTTTGTACCAAGAGAGAGGGTTGTAAATGTGTCTCAAAAACATTTAATGAGTCCAACCAACAAACCACCACCCCATGGGTATTGTTTTAATTGTGGCAGCTTAGACCATTGGTCATCCAAGTGCTCTCACCCGAAGGAACAGTTGGAGTACGTAGCACTATGTGCAAAATGCCATCAACCCGGGTATGCCACAGCAGATTGTACTAACCGACCGGCAGAGAAACGAGGAGTTCGTTTTGATCCAAAGGCAGATCGTCCTGCGGAAGCACAACTGCACAAGGTGGACTTAGAAGAATGGAAAGCCGCTGGAGATGAAGGATGGCCACCAAAAGAAACTTGGGTTTGCAAAGTGGACACCAGAAGCTCCTTCAAAACAAAGAGGAAGGCGGAGGAAGCTCCTCTCAAGACTCTATCGAAGAAAGAACTGAAGAAGCAGAAGAAGGCTAAAGAGAAAGCTCAGAAGAAGACATCTGTTGAGGAGGATACCGAGGAAGAAGAAGAAATTCTAAAGAAGGTAAACTCACCAAAACTACCAGTTGACATTATGGATGAAGTCCGCGAACTCCTGAAGGAGTTACTATGAACCGGAACTTCATAGTAACTCGCGAAGGAAGCCGATACAACTTCGGCCGAAGCCCCAGAACGATCAACTTCACCCGTACCAGACCTACCCCGTACTTCGGCAAAGGAAGTCAAGACTTCGCCGAAGAATGAAGAGTTTCCGACGAAGCTTAACGCTAACATAAGTTTCAAACAACTGATTGAAGATAACAAAATTTACAGGAAATTTTAAATCCTGTAAAATTTTTTTCCTGTAAATTTTTTGGTTACTTCAAGCATTGAAGAAACTTACTAAAGTAAGAAGATGAAAGTTACCTTCCTTGTTTCATATTGAAGCAGAAGACCTAGGATCTCCAGAGGTGGAAGTGGAGATTGCAGGCTGCGTAATTAAGAAAGTGCCAATTGACTCCGGGTCAAGAGTCAATATAATGACAGAAGATACGGTGCACGCGTTGGGTTCAGTAAATTTGAAGAAACTCAGCGAGTGTTGCGACTGACAGATCAGACAAGAAGACGACCACTAGGGTTATTGTGCAACATTCCCACCTTAATAGACGGAATTTCTTTTATACTTACTTATGTTATACTCCGCCCTTTGATTAAGTCTGGTTACCAAATTTTGATTGGGAGGCCGTGGTTGTATGGTGCCAAAGTACTAACGGATTGGTACTGGCACCGTTTACAGTTCAAAGATCCACAGAAACCAACTGCTAAAGCTGTGATAGTTTCCTGGAAGAAGATAACACATAAGGGCGAAATATAAGCGAAGGAAAGAGCTTAAAGATTTCTGTTGTAGTACAAGGAGAAGAGTTGGAAGTGTATCGTCAGATGCTGATCTATTACCAATATGTCTTGGTCTGAACTGTGGAGGACATGAAAGAGATGCTGCACAGTGGGGAGAACATTGTATCGATAGCATTGAAGGATCAATACCTGTGCGACAGAGGCAGTACCGACTCAACCCAAAATACTCTTTGATGGTTAAGGACGAGATAGATAAGTACTTGAAGGCAGGTATCATCTTTCCTGTATTAAGCAGCGAATGGGTAGCACCTATAGTAGTGATACATAAGAAGCAAACAGGAAAGATAAGAATCTGTCAGGATTTCAGAAAGCTTAATGCAGCAACGAAGAAAGATCATCACCCTTTACCTTTTATTGATACTATTTTGGATCATGTATCTGGAAAGGAATGTTACAGTTTTCTGGATGGATTTTCAGGGTACAACCCAGTGTCCATTAGAGAGCAAGATAAAGACAAGACTACCTTCACTACAGATTGGGGCACTTATGCTTATCACAAAATGCCTTTTGGACTATGCAATACACCAGCTACCTTTCAGAGGATGATGATCTCAATTTTTCAAGATTATTTGCGAAAATTTTTAGAGATTTTTATAGATGATTTTTGTGTTTTTGGCACACGTGAAGAACATGCAGCCTGTTTAGCCAAGACTTTTCAGAAGTGTAGGGAAGCCAGACTTGCATTACACCCTAAGAAGTGTTTTTTCGTGATGACTGAAGGTATACTTCTTGGACATAGAGTATCAGGCCGAGGCATAGAAGTAGATGTAGAGAAAGTTCGAGTTATACTCTCCCTGCAACCCCTACTGACATCAGCGAGTTGAGAGCCTTCCTAGGACATGTTGGATATTACAGAAGGTTCATCAAAGACTACGTCATACTTGCTGCGCCACTGACAGAACTGCTGAAGAAGACAACAAAGTACCATTGGCACGAGAAGCAGCATGAGGCGTTTGAAACGCTGAAGAAGAAGTTGACAGAGGCACCTGTCATGCGACCACCAGATTGGGAGAGACCTTTTCAAGTGTATGTAGACACTTTTGCATTTGCTATTGGAGTGGTACTCAGTCTGAAAGATGATGAGAAGAGAGACCACGCAATCTACTATGCGAGTAGACAACTTTCAGCAGCAGAAAAGAACTAAACCACTATTGAACGTGAGGCGTTAGGAATGATGTACTCAGTACAGAAGTTTAGACATTATCTCATTGGCTATGAGTTTGTTTTCCATGTGGATCATTATGCGTTGAAGCACCTGGTACAGAAGTTAGACTTGTCAGGACGGATAGCAAGATGGATGTTGTTACTTCAGGAGTTTACCTTCATAGTTCAGACCAGACAAGAGATTCATCATGAGAATGCTAACAGTAGCACCTGTTACGAAGTACTATGATCTATACAGATATTTATAGACTTTGCAGTGCCCAGAAGAAATGGATGTTGAACATCGAACAGTTTTCATACATCAGGCGGGACCATACGAGTTGAAGAACGAGATACTGTTCAAAAGAGGACATGATGAAGAACTTCGGAGATGTCTGGAAGTGCATGAAATACCACAAGTGGTAGGTGCACTACACTTGGAATCTGAAGATGGACACTATGCGTTGAGGAACACTGTGAAGAAGATCCTCTCAGCTGGATATTGGTGGCCAACGATGTACAAAGATATTCATGAGATCATCAAGAAGTGTGATAATTGCCAACGAGTGGGTAAGCTTACGTCAATCACTCAATGGCCGTTACACCCGATACTCTCATTAGCACCATTCAATAAGTGGGGCACTGATTTTGTAGGACCTATACAACCTGCAACACGCCGCACTAGAAGAAGGTACATTCTGATAGCTACTGATTATGCAACGAAGATGGTTGAAGCAACAGCTATCAAGAAAGATGACGCAGCCACTGTGGTTGAGTTTCTGTACACACAAATCATTACTCGGTATGGATGCCCATTGGAGTTGATGAGTGACCGAGGTACACATTTCTTGAATAAGATGATAGAAGAACTGACATACTATTTTGGTATAAAACACCGGAAGACAACACCGTATAATCCAAAAGCTAATGGATTAACGGAGAAGTCTAATGGAGTGTTGTGCAAGATTCTGAACAAGGTGACAGTGAATCATGCATATGATAAGGATACAAAGTTACCGGCTGTCTTGTGAGTGTTTCGGAAAGCATAGAAGATAACGACCCGTCGGACACCCTTTTTCCTAACATATGGCATGACACCGATCATGCGAGTTGAATTTAATGTATCTACTTACAGAATTTTGTCTGAAGATAGATTGTCAGTGGAGGACAGCCAACTGTTACGACTCAAGAATCTGATGACACTTGAGGAAGACCGTGAAGAGTCTAAACGACTAACGGAGATCATTCAAATGAAGCGGAAAGAAAAGCACGATAAGAAGATCCGTAAAGTGGATATCAAAGATGACGATTTGGTGCTGATGTATGACAATAGGTACACCAAATTTCCAGGGAAGTTACACTTACGTTGGATGGGCCCTTATAAAGTAACGCGTCGTTATAGTAATGGTTCGGTTCAGTTGGAAGAACTCGATGAAACATTGTTAGCCACCCGAGTCATGGATGGAGATCAAGAGATACTACTCTTGAGTGTTCGTGAGATCGCTTCCCAATTGAGAGGGGGAGTATGTGAAGTCTTGAAATTTTTTTTTGTTAATTAATTGATTAGTTGTAAAGTAAATAAGAAGAATAGGTGGTAGAATATAAAAGATATGAGTAGAATAGTGTTAATTAGAAGTTTAGTGAAGAACCTCTGTTCTGGAGGAATCTATCGAATTTATGGAGACACTTGGGAGATGACTTTTTCATAGTTGAATTCCTTGGGCGAAGAGCTTTCTAACGATATGTTGTGTGAGACAAATGGACGCTGGACGACGAAGTTACAGCATGTTGAAGATTTGACGAAGATGGGGAAAAACGACTTCGCCGTATTGCGAGCGCTGAAGAACCTCAGTCAAAGCTGAACAAACCCTAACTTCGGCACGTGTAGAGGAGCCATCACGAGATATAAGTAGAAGAATTTGTCTCATTTGTCTTATTGTCAAACGCTATTTGAAGGGGCGGAGCGCATCTTATTCTCTTATCTCGAAGAAACTCGACTTCGTCGAAGTGAGCTAGTGGCGAAGAAGTGAGCTAGTGATGAAAAACTCCTTTCTTCGTACCTCATCGTAGCTTTTCAGATTGGTAACCTAGGACTTCGATTCATGCGAGGAATGCAGACATCCAAGCCGTCGACGCTCCGAGCACTAGATGTCAACCGAGCGGGTCTTCACCGCTATGAGAAAGAGTTGGAGGAGATGGGCTTGTCGTTCCTCCTACTTCGTTGGTGGGGAATGGTTTCCTCGAAGCTGGTGCACAAACTGGAGGTGTGCAGACAGCATCCGGTAGACGAATCGTATGAGAGACCATGTAATTGGACCGAGACGCACTGGTCTCACGTTTTGGGGATAAACGATGCAGGCAAGGAGGATGATCTTCTATTCAACAGTACTTCTTCAGCGACATGGGCCGAAGCTGTGAAGAACTTCTCCAAGTTATTCAAGGAAGTACCTCAAGGGAGGAACGGGTACAAGACAAGCGACTTCCGTAATCCGAAGAAGAGGGAGGTTCCAGATGCGATCATGGCGTCTTCCGGTCAAGAAGGACGACGTACATGTCCAATTGGCAAATTAACTTCATCAAGGAGCTCTTCGTCAGGAAAAGAGCACATTGGGCGAGGATTATCCACTTGCATGTACAGAAGCTCTGGGCGGAAGAAGACATGGTCTACATTGGAGCGTTTGTCTCAGTCTTCTACATGAGTATGAGACTACTATTGGACGAAGATCAGAAGAGGTTAGGTTTCGACGTAACAGCCGAAGACGACGAGTTTGAAGTTGAGCCGACTCTAGTTAGAGATGTACAATTGGAGAGGTTCTTTGACAAAGTTACCGCTGAGGATGCAGCAGCTACAAGTCAGACCGTGGTCGCAGTAGAACCCCCAAAGGAGAAGGTACCTGAGATAATGAACTTGGACAAGGATGCAGATGTCACCAAAGTACCTCCGCCAGAAAGACACAGCGGGAGGAAGAAGGTCTTAGAGGAAACCCCGAGGTCAGTGCAGAAGTCCCGAAAGAAGATGAAGATGACAAGGACAGTATGCGTCGAAGACGAAGAAGCCGAGGTCGACACCAAAGAAGAGGGTATTCCTCAGGAGGAGAAGAAGAAAGAAGATACACCGAAAGCCACTACTTCTTTGTCGACAGTCAAAGCGGTAGAACAACTCAATTCTTCGACGAAGTACATACAGTGTAGTCGTAACGTTGCTCTACGTCTTAGAGAGTAATTGAGGGTCTTATGAGGAAGTCGTGGGGAGGAAGCTGAACTTGGCTGAGTTAGTTAAGACGATGCACTTCGACCGAAGAAACTGGCTACAAGAGAAAGAGAACTTACGCGCAGTAGTTCTCGAGGCGAAGAAGGAAGTAGCAGTGAAGATCGAAGAAGTGAAGAACTTGACTTCAGAGCGTGAGGAAGTACTTTGTCAGAAGACGGAACAAGGGAAGGAGCACGAGAAGGTTCTTTCACTTGCGAAGAAGAAGTTGGATGAGATGCGACTCCAGCGGAGCAGGAACCAGGACATTGTCGCGGAGATGACGAAGGACATTGAAGATCTAAAGCGATGATGTGTGAAGACCGAGGAACAGACAGCACAACTTCGGAGTAGAGTCGAGCCAACGCTGAAGAACTACTTCGCCACAGATTTGGATACTTCGGAGCTGAAGATTCTTCAGAAGATTAGACAGGAGTTAGCATAGATAGATGTAGAGGGTTCTTCGACGGAGAACCGAGTAGCTAGGTTAGGACAACGAGTAGTTAGAGAACTCCGAGAGGTTAGAGCCACTATTGAGTTCTCGGTTAGCGAGATAGCTAGGGAGTTAGTAATAGGATATGGTGTTGTTCCTGGTGTAAAAAGCGACGCATTGAATAGCCAACAGATGGAAAGACCCATCAAGCCGCACAATGGGAAAAGGAAGGAGGCAGTTGTACAGGTCAAGCTTTTCATCGTGGAGTTGTTTGACATCTATTTGGTAGAGCAGAGTTGCCCTCTGTTTTGAACAGGAAAGGTTTTACAGGCTCTACTGTGGGTCAAATAGAACTGTAAGCACTGCTTCCGGAATGGATTTAATCGAGGTACATTAACTATGTGCGAAGAGGAAGCAGCATACTTACCTGGGCGGGGCCTATCGCTTATCCGGAAGGGCGATGACCTATGACGAGCTACTCCATTGCACTCCGGTGTGGCGGGTTGTAGCATTTCCCCAAGCGGGAAAATTCACGTCATAATTTGTGATAGCGGAGGGCTCGCGTTCGCGCGGCCCTACACCAAATCAGTACTAAAAAGCATAACTCTGCCGTTTTATCTGCTACTGTAGTTCGACTGGAGCTGACGACCTTAAACACATGCTGTATTGGGCATAACCAGCATCGTATGTGCGACACAGTTATGTAGTAGACAGGTGAGAAATGGTAGTCGAACACCACCAGAGAAGAGGAAAATGAAGTGGTTTTCTTACTAGCAACCTGCGGCTCAGCTCTCTCATGGACTCTGCTGCGTGTACATGGATCGAAAGTGATGGATTTAAACTCTTGACCAGAGCTCGAGTCACATGATACATAATTGTATATCGTTTTGTCGCAGGTGGCACTGCATGAATGTGGGAATCGTTAGGCGTTCTGTTCCTTCGTGCTTCACCTGGGCAGTACTGTATTCTCTCGTGAGACTTGTGGGTGTGCGGGACTTACAGCATCAACACCTTTCAGTTCTGTTTCAGATGAAGCGCTTATCCATTTTCGCAGGAAGTCGATGGAGAGCCCTGGACAAGTGTGCCTTCCCGTCAGCTCCTAACGCAGACTGAGCATTGCCAGAAGAAATGGTCGGGCAAGTAATCCGAAGACATTATTCCAAAGCAAGTTCTGTATGGCTAATTCGAGGTGCAAGCGCGGAGTACTCGTACAAACATTTATTGGTCAGATTCTGAATGTCAAGTGTGATCCCTCTATTCTGTAAGTTGGTGCATGATCCTTCATCACCGTGAGTGGAGATGGAAGCAGCTCCCATAATTCCGGTCGTCTGATATTCTTCCGGATCCTAATTCGATCGATAAACTGTCAATAGCACGCTTTCTGTTCCCCTCTCCGCAGACTTTTCTGGGCCTCATTGAGACAAAATCTAGAGTTTCTGCCTGCAGGTCAGGTTTTCTGCCTGTAAGGACGATTTACTTTGCAACAACTGAACAAGCACTTGGGAGCAAAGGACACTCAGAGCTCGTGGATCGACCTTGTCTTTGGAAAGTGTAAATCTGGAACTGGCGAGACGATCTTACACCCCTTAATGGTTCTTCAGCTCATGCTGCTATTGGAATCGCAAAAGCCAAATTATTAAAAGGAACGGATGCTTACTGTCCATTGACAAGAAGATATAACGGATCAAACTTATAAGTGGTATCAAAAGACATCCACAAGCTGAGTGTCACTATGTGGATATACACGAGGTATCTCCGGTGTCGCTATAGAGGATCATTATGTACGCTTTGAAGACAATATGTACGTCTCTCCACCATTAATTCTCATGTTTACTGGGGTGGCATGGTGGAGCAACTCGTGGAGGTTCCGTAACAGCGATTAGATGATATAGAGAAGGTTACCTTGTGGTGGGTTTAAAGAGGTTGGTTCGAACCGAGGCTTGGAAAACCTCTCTCTCCACGTGATCGACAAAATAGAGATAAGTTGATTGTTTCAGATTACTTCCACAATTTACATTTTTGTTTGCATTTTGTTAATAGTTCTTATGGTTGAAACTCACCTGTTGGAATCGCCAGTATTCAACAAACAATATTTATCACCCTAATGTATGACCAGTCTGATGTATGAGCGAGTGGAATCTTGCCAAAGAGAATTCATTGTTTGTAACAAGAAAATTATATGAGAGAATTGTAACATTTGAAAAATCCAAGTCTTGTTTGAAGAGTGTAGGTCTTGCTCTACCACTCGCTCTATGCTTCTCATGGTAGTATATTGCCAATGTATGGATCTGAAGACAAAGTCGTGAACCACTGAACTTCCACTGTCGCTGTTTCATCTTTCGCGTTATGAGATTTGATCTTCAACACTTGGCAGATCCACAATGATTCCAAGTTTGGAGCCAACATTGCAAGCAATAATTTTTCTTTAATTTTGTTGAGGTCACATACTCTTTGTTGTCAGTCATGTGCTTCAGTACCGGGTCATAATCGTCTTGTGTCTATGTATATTGTAGATGATCACCAAAGACTCAATTGCCTAGTTCGTTGCTTACAATTAGATGCCTGTGGAATATGACGTTCGGACTCGTCATGTTCAGACGATACCAGCCAAGTCTACATCTTCAATAGAGGTTTTTGTTTTCCTCTCGATATATTTTCAACAATACTCTCTTGTCAAAAGAACCAGTGGTTCCACCATTCTTTTCCATTGTCCACAAAGTCACAATATCTTTCTTGATTGTCAAAGTGGATCAACTTTATGTGTCAAGCAAATCTCCTATCCGTGTTTTGTTCTTGTGTTTGATTTTAGAATATGATTTCAATGGAACCAGCATGGACTTGTGGGAAAAATATGAGTTGCTTCACTCCTTCAACCGGAAGAGAATCTTGATATGTGAAAAACTGTTTGCACCAGACACGAGTTCAAACTTGTATTGTTGACTAAATGTAATATCACGTAACAGATGATATGATTTGAGCTCGTCTTCATTGTACTTCTTGAAGTCTCAAGTCTCTATCAATATAGTGACTATCGACTTCAGATCATAACTTCCTTCAATGATGGAACATAATTATGATATTATGAAAGCATTTTGACGAGACAGAGCTCACGAGAATCTACTAAACATTTGGTCGACAAGATCATGTGAGTGTCCAACCATGAGAATGTACTGAGATATTTATTAATCAAAGTTGGCGTTGATGTTGAGACGTACAACCTCCGCGAGATAAATCAAATATGTACCATCCGTTGTCGTGTCTCTTTCGACCCAAACCTTCTTTTCAATAATGTTTGAAAAGATCAGAAGAACTCGAGCGATATACACCAAATTATTGATATTGTCTGAATTTTCTGGATGTTCTTGCTTGCATGTGCGTATTAAGTTTCCAGCTGTCTCCAACTCATAGATATCCATGAGATCTATGGATGACACGAAGATGTGTTTACAACACGAATTTCAATCTAACATTTACATTGACCTCAGGTTATTTGGGAGTTGAAGTTACATAAAAAATAACAAACCAAAGCACGTTCTTCTTCAGCTTGGAGAAAATGAAAGCGTTAGATAGTCTCGATGAATGTGCTTTCGTCTCCATCTATGAAGGAGAAAGTTCTCAGATAGACCTTTTTGGTCCCTTCGCTAAGGTTTTCAGCTTTTTGAGTTCATTAGAGTTCTAGTTGGTTATGTACAGCTTGTGGAGCTAGCTTTAGCTAAGAGCTTGTACATGGATGTCGTTTGGACTTGAGTTTGAATCTTGTGATTCTGATGCAGCTCTTTTTGTTAGCAAAGGGATGTTTCTCTTGCTTTGAGCTATGCTTCGATAGTTTTGGGTCTGGGTTGAGATTCAAGGACACGTTTTAGGGGATTTTGAAGCAGATTACAGACCGCTCTGGTCTGTTTCCTAGTTTTGTGTTCTTAGAGAGAAAGAACCGGCAGTGTATATACGTTGGGAGTTGATATATATTGCGACGTTCGCTTTTGTGCTTGTTTTTCTCTTTCTTGTCTCTGTTCAGCACACTACATCTCTACAGCCAAGAACCTCGTATTTTCTTGGACATCTTTCACGCAAAATCTGACACGATAACGTGCATCTTCTCGCTTGGGAAATGCTATAACTTGCCTCACCGAAGTACAATGGAGGAGCTCGTCATAGATGTCTCACCCAGGTAAGTATGCATCTTTTTCTTCACATGTGCATTATGTACCTTGTCCAAGTCTAGTATATCTATCATGCTTATGGGTCTTTGCTCCATAGTATAACAGTAGAGACTTCCTGTTCAGAACAGAGGGACTACTCTCCTCTCCCAAACCAGATGTCAAACAACCCCATGAAACTCTTCTTAAGCCATGTAATGATCAGCGTTGGGAGTTTGATTTCGACACTTTGTTAGAAAAGCTGGAGCAGATATAGAAGATCTAGAAGTGCCTCTTGTAAGTGCAAGGGAAATGAATCGGGACTTCGATCCGAACAGATACTACATGTGTACATCCATATGGTTAGAATCTAAATCTACAGAGTACTTCCACTCAAACCTTGGCTATAAAATATTCCCATAACTCCCGTAAAATCTTTTACAGATTTTCAGTTGTAAATCTTACTCGTCATACAAATAGGCACTTAGTTCCAAGATATAAATTTTGCTTGATTATGTTTCCAGTAGTTTTTTCCGCTCTACATACTCCTCTTAGCTAGATATTGTTTTATCACATCCTTGATTACTTATCGATTATAAAACCAATCACTTTATCATATTAGTAACATGTCATACTGCATACATCAATTTCTCAGCATGTATTATCTCTCATTTATTTTATTGTTGAAATGATTTGAATTACATAAATAATGAAGTGCGTGTATATTCACCTCCTCCAATCTTTCGATGGTGGAGGTAAATAAACACATGATTAATTTATTAACTAACCCTTCCATTGTTCACCTCCTCCATATTTCAATGGAAGAGGTAAATATACAGATAACTAATTTATTATCTAACTTTTCTGTTAGAAAGGGTTAGGTAATAAATTAAACTGGTAATCTTTCACTTAGTTATGGGTCATCAATCACCCGCATATGTAGCATGGGGAACATGTTTTTCCAGGCTCACCTTATGGTTTATGTCTGCCTCTTCTTGCGTTCTCATGTTGGACTAACAGATAATATTTATAAAAATAGATTGTTTTTTTTTGCTTAGTATAAGATTTTTGGTTAACAGTTATATTTTCTCTCCTCTCTCATATGTAGCATGGAGAACATGTTTTTCCACGCTCACCTTATGGTTTATGTCTGCCTCTTCTTGCGTTCTCAGGTTGGACTAACAGATAATATTTATAAAAATAGATTGTTTTTTGAGCTTAATATAAGATTTTTGGTTAACAGTTATATTTTCTCTCGAGCAAAATTTCCCAGAAGTTCATCTTGTATGCATATTTAGTCATGATTGAAAATACCAAAATGATAAATGACGTAACAAAGTGACTGGTTTTACTATCATAGTCATCTAGGGGTGTGTATCAAGCAATACATCGTTAAAAGAGGTGTACTCAAGCTAAACAAATTTACTGGAGTGTGATCAAGCAAATTTCTGGGTTCCAAAGAGATCATTTGGGAATCTAATTTCCAAAGTTTTGTGTTGAAGGACGAGATCATCTGCAACTAGAAGATCTCTGAAGTACACCAGACATATCATTCCTGAACACGAGGTTGCACAAGGCGAACTGATTATGCGAGCAAAGTGCCGTCTTGAGCAGGAGGGGGAAAACAACAAAAGGAAAATAACTGCAGTGAAACGACGCTCAGCGGACGAGTCGAGAGGTAGGGTTTAGACGAGTGAGTTTTCATTGTCGAAAGGGCGAGTTTTCATTTTCAAGACCACGCTCGACAGCGAGTTAAGATTTTTGAGGACGACTCGAGAACTATTAGGTCAGAACACGATCGAGAGCACGGTCGGGGGAGGTTTTCATTTTGGAAGACGAGTCGAGAGCACAGTCTACAACGAGTTGTAATTTTGAGTGACTGCAGCGAGTTCAGATTTTGAACGGCGAGTCGAGTGCACGGTGGACCGATTAGGTCGAGAGCACGATTGAGAGCACGACTGAGACCGAGTTAACATTTTGGAGGGCGAGTCGAGAGCACGGTCCACACGATCGAGAGCACGGTCTATGGCGAGTTGTGATTTTCAGTGGATGCAATGTGTCTGTATCATTTCGAGGACGGATCGATGTATGTATGGAGTGACGGTCTCTGTGATTTGGCGAGGCTGGAGTGGTGTTTTCCTTTCATCGATCGGTTTCGTGAATTGATGAAGTGCCATGTTGTGATCAACACAAGCAATGGTTTGCTGTCGCGAGCGTCGACTGGTTTCCACACTCGATGTGTCGCAGCGTCGCAGTTCTTTTTTTCTGTGTGTGGCTCATGCTACTTTAGTCTTTTCTTTGTTTTGCAGACTTGTCCCCCGCGCTTCTCCTGCAAACGAGTGGAGAAGCGCGGGAGACATCAAATCAGAGACGGGAAGCGGTGGGAAAGGAAAAAAACACGGGAACAACCTCAGTATAGCTTATGGCTGCTTCTGATGCGCCTTCAGTCTTCTGCGCGCTTCCGGTCTCAATCTCAGCTGTAATGCGATCTCACGAACCTGCTCCCGTCGTCAATCTTGAGCTGCACCTCTCTGCTGCTGCAATCAATTCTTCTCTTCCTTGGAAATTTCTCTAATCGACTCTCAATGTCTGCTTCCTGGAATCCGAAAGGATTCCTTCAGCTCGACTGTGTTTTCAGCTCTCACAGAATCGTTCTAGCTCTCTCTCTGGTCCTTTGAAGATCGATTCCTCTGTGGAAGTCGCATAAACTAGGTCAAAAGACCTAGTCTCGTCTTCTGGGAAGCAGGCGATACGCCCTCCCTCAGATGATAGTGTCTCTGGAGAAACTCAAAATAGCTTCTCATCATGGAACTCGTCTTCCACCTCGTCTTCTCGACGTTCCGTCTCCAATCTGGATAGGTAGTCTGCATTAACATGATGTCTTCCAGGCCTGTACTCCACTGTGTAAGTAAATTCCTGGAGTAGAAGAATCCACCTAGCTATCCTACCAGACAAATCTGCTTTCTTTACCAAATGTTCCAAAAAAATTGATCCACATAAAAGACAAATGGATTTGCGAGAAGATAGTGCCTAAACTTCTTACAAGAGTAAATCATGCCAAGACACTCCCTTTCAGTTGTTGAGTACTTCTTCTCTGCATCACTGAGTTGTCTTCCCGCATAGTAGATGGGATAATCCTTCTTCTTTTCATCTTTTTGGCTCAGTACCACCCTTATGGCAAAAGCAGAAACATTCACATAAATGTGGAAGATCCTCTCCCAATCAGGTGGTCTTAGGACAGGAGATTCTAACAGAAGTCTTTTCATCTCTTCGAACGATTTCTGCTACTCAGAATTCCAGACGTAAGGTTCATCTTTCTTAAGCAACTTGGTAAGTCTTCCTTCTACCTCTGCATACATGTCAATAAACCTCCTGTAGTATCCTACGTTGCCCAGGAAACTTCTCAACTGAGTCAGGTTAGCAGGTGGGTGAAGTTTCATGATAACTTTCACCTTAGCAAAGTCGACTTCTATACCTCTTCCAGAAATCTATGTCCTAGCAAAATTCCTTCTGACATACCAAAGAAGCACTTCTCAGGATGAAGAGCCAAACGCTCTCTACATTTCAAAAAACACTTCCTCAGAAATATCAGACGATCTTCTTTCGATCCAAACATGCAAAAATCATCCAAGAAGATCTTCATGAAAGTACGAAGATACTCCTTAAAGATGGTAATCATCAGTCTCTAGAATGTGGCAGGTGCGTTGCATAAACCAAACGGCATTTGGTTGTACGCATACGTGCCTCAATTCAGTGATAAAAGTGATTTTCGACTTGTCTTCTTCTATGATTGAAACTTGATTGTACCCAGAATACCAATCCAGAAAGCTGTAGAACTCATGGCCTGCTACTTGGTCTAACACAAAATCGGTGAAGGGTAAAGAATGATGATCCTTCTTCGTGCTCAAGTTCAGTTTCCGGAAGTCTTGACACACTCAGATCTTACCTGTTTGCTTTTTCGGCAAGATGACAATAGGAGCTACCCACTCACTGCTAAGTATTGGGAAGATTACACCTGCCTTCAAGTACTGATCGATCATATCCTTCATCAGAAGCGAGTACTTGGGGTTGAGCCGATACTGTCTCTATCGTGTAGGAACAACGTCCTCCAACAAGTCAATGCGATGCTCTCCCAGCTCTCGAGGTATGCCCTTCATGTCTTCTATGGTCCAAGCGAAGATGTCTTGGAACTCTGTCAAAAGTTCTCTAAAGTCTTCCAACTGCTGGCCCTCGATCACCTTGGAAAGCTTCAGCTTCTTCCCAGGAGCAACCTCCATTTTTGCAGATCATCAGGGTTCACCTTCCTTCAGTGTGGCTGTACTCACTGACACCGAAATACTCCGTTTGAGAGCTTATTCCAGTTCAGATTCATCTTCTGGAAGATCAGCGAACTGGTCTTCTGAAGGGAAGACAGTACTTTCGTTTTCTGGAAGCTCCTCTTCCGCAAGTTCGTAGCACTCAATGTACCCACAGATCACTTCTTCTGCTATTTCTGCTACTTCTGTAGTACACAAGTTATTCACCACAAACTCATCATATCGTCCATCAATGCCAGAAGACGCAGCTGAGTCTTCTGACGTGTACTCCTCAGTCGTAGAGGAAGTTTCACCTTGATGTCTAATCTTCATCCAAGAGAGTGAAACTTTGGTCTTCTCGTCCGGCTTGGGTGTAGGATTGGGAAACCTCAAACAATGTCTTCTCCAATCGCTATTTACATTTGCAGCATACAGCCATGGTCTTCCTATCAACACCTGATATCCAACCTTAGCCACAAGTCGCAAAATGATGTAAATGAGGTAAAAAGATACTCCTCCAATTATCGTCAAGACATCTTTCAGTTGCCCCAAAAGTCGTCTTCTGGTCTAGTCCGTCATTCTGAGGATTCTCGGAGTAGGCTGGAACTCAGTGAAGCCTAGGGCATGCGTAGTTTCTTCAGTCATGATGTTAACTCCGGAGCCGGAATCAATGGGTACCTTCTTCAGAAGACAGCCATGGATCTCCATATCTAATTCTGGGGCTCCCAAGTCCTCATGCTCTATCCTTAGGATCGGAGTACTCTGGGGAAGTTTCGTTATCCTCCTCTTCCTCGATCCTCGAAGGATAGATTGTAACAGCTTCTTGTAACCAGCGTTGTCATCCAAAGCTGTTGGAAGATTACATCCGTCTTCCGATTTCACAAATCTCGTAAGAAGTCATAGAGGGATCGCTTCAGATGAGTGACTGGTCAGAGAAGATGTAGGAGCTGCTTCCTTGGGTGGAAGATCCAAATGGTGTTCCCTCGACTGAAAGCTGTTCCCGTGAGACGAGGGCTGCCGTGGTCGATGGAGGAAGCTGCTGTACTATCTTCCGTCGCTTCACCAGCTCTTCTTGCATGATCGCTTCAACTTCTTGCCTAATGTCAAGAGCAAAGTACTTGGGATCTTCCCTGTCGTAAGCAGGAGAAGAAGGCCACTTAGGGGAGGGTGACCCCTCCTTACGCTGCTTCTTCTTCTTGATCTCCTTCTGACGAGATTCTGACTTCCCTTTGCTTCTTGTACTTACCTTGAATACTGCTTCATCCAGGACTTCTTCTGGAGGCCAGCTGTCTGAATCTAGGCAAGGGCTCCACACAGTGCCGTCCGCCAAAGTAAGCTTGACGCTTCCTCAAGTGGTTTTGTCTTATGAGCTACAGTCGTCCTCTGCAGCTGAGGTTCCTTTCCTTCGAGCTTCTCGGGGTTTGGTTCGTCTTCCTCTATATGGAGACAATTCGTACAATCCTCAGGATCTTCTTCTTCTACCGTGATGTGCTGTACCACTGCTAGCTCGAGTCTAGAAGCTGATGCGGCTTCTCCATGAGACGTGGTATCTGCAAATCTAACCATTTGTCGTGGACGTAGATCTGAGGACAATTTCTTGTGAAATGTCTTGCTTCCTTACAATTCTCACACAAGAGCACTTGCCCAATCTGTCTTCTCAGATGAGGACAGGTGGACCATCAATGTCTTGTCTCTCCACAGTTGTTACATGCTCCAGGAAGAGGGTTTAGATGTGATGAAGAAGGTTGCCAGGGCATCTTGATCTGTACATTACTAGCCTTGTCTCTAGGTGTATAACGATTATATTGAGCAGGAGGCGTAAGGGTGAATGAATGCTATAGGACCGTCTCGATCCTATAGCAGGATTCTCCAATGAGATCGTGTAGATATTCCTCATCGTCTTCTTCCCAACCTACCCATTAACAACCTGGTCCTATGTACACTGATCTCTGGTGTGTCCGAAAGAGTTACAAAGGTTGCACCAAATGTTTGGTCGAGAAGCCGTAGGTTGCTTCCGCTTGTCTTTCTGGTTCAGAAGATGAACTTTCAGGTCGGCAAACTGCTTCGACACTTCATCAATCCGGGGATCGAGTGCAGACTGAATGATCTCAATCTGAGGAGTTTTCTATACAACTTCTTCCCTGGATCGTGTCTTCTCCTTCTTTTTCTTCCGGGTCTTCTTCTCTTGTTCAGATTCTGAACTTTCGATAGTAGACTCTTCAGAAGTAGAGGATGCTTTCGAATCGTTGTTATCAGTTTCAGTGGACTTGGAGTTCCTCTTGGACTTCCTAGAAGACTTCTTCGACTTCTTCGAGGTCTTCCTTCTGTATTTCTTCATATTCCGAGTGATGCTCGAGGTTTCATACTGCTTTACATGCTTTTGTACTTCTATTAAATCATCACTTCCTCCTCTTCTACAGTACAATTTCATATCTTGAGACAATCCTCCCAAGTACCATTCCACGGCTTGTTGAGCACAATAACCGAGTCTTCCTTGGTTTTGGGGGATGTGATCCAAGAGGTCTTCAAACCTCTCGGTGTAATCCCACAGTGTCTCTTTCTTCTTCCGTTCGAGCCTTTGAAGTTCTATGAGGGTCATTTGGTCATAGCCCACTCTTCTGAACCTCTTCAAAAAAGCTGCCTTCAGAGTTACCCAAGCGGTCATAACTAACTCATCATCCAACGCTTTATTCATCCATTTCCTTCTCTTCCCTACGGTCAAACTAGGAAATACACGGAGTCTGTCGGCATCATAGTCTTCCTTGTTGGATCGAGAGATGGTCTCGGATATCGTGATGAAGTCATCAATGTCAACATCATCGTCATACGGATGGTTTTCTGCCGAGTGTGGGAAGCCATGTCGACTGCCGGCTGATGCGACTGTCAACTTCTTCCTCTTTGAGGTCCAGATGGTGGGGATTGTCTTCTCGAAGACCCAGGTCTGTCTGAGTCACGAATGTCATCTTCTGAGTCAGAGCTACTATCGCTGCCATCCTCTGAGATATCTGGAGCGATCTCCTCCAGTCTTCCTTCTCCTTGAGAAGCCTCTCCCGCACTTGGGAAGATGTCTTCCGCGTAACCAGTACCAAAATCTACTTTATAAATGTGTTCACCCGCTTGGCTTCTGTCTTCTCCAAAGATAATGCTCGAGATGGAAGGTTCTTCCAAATCTACTGATCGGATCTTCCTGCGCTCTTCTTCTTTCCTTTGGTGTCTCAGGGATACCCGCTGCTCTCTAGAAGCGGTTCGCTGGGATGAATGTATCCACTCAGGGTCTTTACCCGTGCGTCTTCTGCTTCTTCCTCTGGTCGGAGGCATCCACCAGAGTGCTTAGAAGAGATGTCCCTCTTCTTCTAATACTAGATCTGACAGACTGGATATCTGAACAATCTGTCACAGGTTCGGAACGTCTTCTTCTCCTGCTTCACGTTGCACTCACTGCAGTCTTCCCAGATCGAGTCTTCCAAGAAGTTCTTGGAAGCGGAGAAGCGGCTTCTTCCAGTTTCCTCTGATGTATCTTATTAGTTTCTCGCTGCGGTTCTTGTCTTCTAGCAAGATAGGGACTCACAACACACTCAACTACAATCGAAGTTAGTTCAGAATAAAACTAACTACTGGCATATAGATCCAGGAAGCTTAGAACAAACGTTACTAAGATGAAATCCTTGCAACGGCGCCAAAAAATGATGCTCACTATATGTAGTGTCGCATGATTGCTCCTTTTGCCCATTTAGTATACAAGATATCGTTCTCACAGAGGATTTGCACAAGTATCACTGGTCTAAGTTCTAAGATCTGTGCAAACGCATAAACACACGGGTTTTATCTAGAAATCCCGTCTTCTCACAAAACCACACGGCTTCCAGACCCTTCAAGAGGTGCACTGGACCTAAATAAACAACTACCACCTAAAATATCACACAGATATGTACTAGGAAGCTCGGGAAGACGCTTTCTGCTTCCAGGTTACGACTTCTAGTTTTCTCTCGACAGTCTTTCCGAAGCAATTCTCAGCTTCTGGAGGTTCAACTCGGCTTCTCACACCTCCAGAAGACTGCTCCTGCTTCATAGCCGTCAAATTATCACTGTCTATCACACATTGTTCTTCCAATTCCCAACGGCGTTAGATCAATCACAGGGTGTAAGCCTCATGTAGTCTTCTCAGGCTTCTGCTTACGGAAACGGTCTTCCTGCAGCACTACAACGACATTCACCTTCACAGAAGCTCAATAGAAGTCTCAAAAGCTCACTAGAAGAAGATAGGAAGATGGGAAGATGAGAGAAGATGAGAAAGAAGACAAAATCCAAACAAGAGGAAACAAGATGAAAATGAGAAATTAAGACTCCGAGGCTTCTAGTCCGGATCCTGACTAACAAGCCATCCCTACTTGTAGTAATTTGGGGAGAGAAGACCGCAAATTTGCTTACAGTTACACAGTCTTCTACTCGAGGATGTCGTCTTCTGTTGTGGAAAGAAGGCTTCTTTCTTCTTCTGTCGTTGCTTCGACTACTCCGTCTTCTGGGATCGCTTATCCATAAGACCGTCCGTACGTGGATCCTAAGTGCTCCACTGGATGAGACAAGCTTCGACTCTGCACAACTTCTAACAATCACCGCCACTCAAGGAGAAGGCTTTCCATGCACAATTGCGTGTGAATTCGAGGAAACCCACTGCTCAGGAGACACAGACAAAGCTTCTGCACTCAAATCCAAAATCCATTCCTCGAGAAGAAGGTACATTGGTGTTGGGAAGCTCACTCCCTCTACTTCCTACTCCTACTCCTCGACACACCAGCTTAGAAACAGGACTACACGATGATGCCGTTCCTTGCTCTAGGTTGTCCATTATCTCTATCTACATCTTCGATCCACTGCTGGAAGCGAGGATGCAGACCCCTCCGGTGTAATCCAAATCTATTCGTATGTCTCTAGCATTGGGTGTAATGTGGTTAATGCCTACAGTAATGTGTGTACACTGTCTTTCACATGTGTATAAAATCCTACTCTGTATCCTATCTTATACTACTACCTTGAGGCGCAGGGGAGATCCCCTCCAATCCGCAACTGCAACCAGGGAGATGAGAGATTGTGAGAAGACCACCACCTCACATGCAATCGGCTCTCTGTCTTGGTTTAGAAACTTACTTTCTACTCGTGCACTGCCTACTCTGTCACATGGACAATTAGCTAAAATTACAAAGAAAACTACCACTTTCTAATATAGTAAATTTCGACTCCTACCAAAATTAGACAAGTCAACTATCTTCTTAACTTGCTGCCGACTCTAATTCGCTGGGTGTGATCCACTCTTTATCTATTCCTACCTGAACTCCTAATTCGGCTTTTGATAAGGTGAGAAGCACTGCGAGTACCTCGGGTGTGACTGAGGTGACTCTCTCCTCTCTGTTCCTGGCTTGCTCTTCTAGGACGGCTTCGGAAGACGGAAGCGTCTTCAGAGAAGCTGAGTCCACTTGCGCTTCCTCGCTCTTCTGTGACACTGGTTCAACATTGAGAGCTGGGATGACTTCACAGTGGTCAGAAGAAGTCACCTCTTCCACTCGAAACGCCTGGGAAGACAACTCTACTTCTTGTCTTCTAGAAGACATCTTGTCTCCAAGACGTCTTCCACAGTCTTCTCGGCTTCCAATGTTGTCACTACCAAGTGGACAGCGAGGTCGAGCTCCTCCTTCTTCAAATCTGTCCCAATCGTTGGCTCTAGAGCATGGGAAGATGTAGCTGCCGGTCGTGGGATCGAGAGAAGATCGTAAAGTGTCTTCAGGTCCTCAATCTGCCGATCCAGGTAGCGGAACATGCTGTTCTTGCACTCCACTAACATCGTTCTAGAATCGTCATCCCACTCCCTAGTTAAGGTGAGAAGCTTCCTACCCGCAGTGAAGTTGAACTTCTTGCGAAGTGCTTCCACCGACTACGCCATGAGTCCATTCGCTCGGGCTTCTGCTTCTTCTCGCTACGCTTCCCGTAGTGCTCTCCATGTTGTCTTCTCTTCTGCGAGGGAGGTGATCTTATCTCTGATCCGTAAAACCTCTTGGTCACGCTGCTGTAGACGTGTCTGCAACTCCTGGTTGCTCTTCCTCAACTGTGCTGACTCCTTGGCAGAAGCGGTTGCTTCCGTGTTGTACCTCGCTGCAAGCTTCTCCGTGGTGCGGAGGTTGACTTCCAGCGTGTCCACCTTCTTCTAGATCTCTTCTTGCTGCATCAAGGTGCGCAGACCAAATCCAAGTCGCAGTGGCTTCTCCTGAGCCATCGCGCGTTTCTCCACCAACTCCATGGCTGGCTGGATCTCTGAGTGGAAGAAGACGCTGAATTCCTCCAACCTTCTTCTCGCGGAAGACATGTTCATCTCCACAATCTGATCGGAGGTGTCTTCCTTGTCTTCCAGAGGCAAGGATGCCTCTTCCACCACTGTGGTTGTGGTGCCCACAAATTACAGGATGCACGAATTTTTGAAATTTTTAGGAATAATAACTTGTTTGTATAACTGAAGAAGCGTTGTTACTTAAGGTTACGTCTTCTTTAACAGGAAGATGATCTTAAGAGCTGTTTGTAATAAGAAGTTGACTTCTTCGGAAGACGACCGTCTTCGGAAGAGCGTCTTCCCAGTTGCGTCTTCAGAAGACGAGAAGACGGCGGAAGATGAGAAGACGGCGGAAGACACCTGTCTTCCTGAAGACAGCGACCGCGAAGGACCAACCACGAGTTTTCGGATAAGACAGTAGGTGTACCTACTGGGACGCACCGAATAGGTAGGTAGGTCAGGAAGACACCCAAGGTCGAGAACCCCTAATCTGCGGGGAAGATGCGTGAGGAAGCACATTAGGCACCTTCCAACTTCCCGCAGCACAGCGCTTGAAGAAGATCGATTGAGAGAGTGAGCTTCGTGAGCTAGCATTGAGAGAGGAATCGAGTAAGACATCGAGGTAGGAGAGAGTAAGTTGGCAGCTAGGCGAAGAGTGAGATCGAATTGCGGGAGCACAAACAGCAGAGAAAGCGAAGGCGTTTCTGTGGAGCTTCCGAGAAGCTGACAGTGGAGGGTGGCGAGTAGAAGCGAAGATAGAATCGAGGTGTGGACCGAAATTGACAGCAGGCGCATTCGAGAGGAGTCGCATTGGAAGCTAGGACAAGAGCTAGAAGCACGCGGAGGTCGAAGGCAACTCAGGGAGCCGAAGAAGACTGTAGAGGTTCTTTCCCCTGTTCTTTCTCCTTCCCACTTCTTCTCGCCTTTTCCTGGTATTCCCCGTGCTTCCTTCGTTGTGTGCAGGCAGCCTAATCGATTACCCCCACCCCCATTCTTTCTATTTGAGACATTGGGCGCGGAAGCGCTGTCCAATTTCTGTCAAGACATCTCCTTGCTTCTTCCCGAGCTCAATTCGAGCTTCCCTACCCCTCGTCTTCAAATTGGAGATCCCAACTATCAATTTCCCTACCCTACTACCTCTCTACCTCCGAAACTTGGAACAGAAGACGATTCGGAAGATGGGAACATCTTCGGAAGACGCTTCTTGAACTTGACTGTCTTCGGAAGACCGTCTTCGGAAGACTGTCTTCGGAAGTCGACTGAACACAATTCGTATCAAGAGTGGATTTGCTTTGCTTTTGTGTTTAGAGAGGCTTGGTACGAATCCTGAGTGGAGTGGTGAGTTGTTGTGTTATTTCGAGAAGTTGGAAGTCGGGAACTAGGCCTGTGCCTCCCGGTCTTCCAAGCTTCTCAACTCCCCATCTTCCTAGAGAGACTAGAAGACTGGAAGGCTGGCAAAATGAGCGAGAAGACGTGAGGGTCCATTCGGGTCTCTTCTGTCCGATCCATAGCAGCCGTTCCTTCTTCTTCCCGAACTTAGAAGAGAGTTGTGAGAAGTCTTGCTGGCAGAATCTGGAGAGAATGGTCGAGGGTCATGTCTTCTCATCATGCAGCAAGATTCTTCTGAGTGCGTATGAGAGGTGAGAAGTCAAAAGAACAGAGTGCAAATGTCTTGAATCTGTTGTGAGGATAGATTGCGTGTAAGAAGACGAAGACAGGTGAGACCGGTGAAGGGAAGTCTGACTTTGGGAAGTCTTCCGAGAAAGACATTGAATCGGAAGCTGTCCCGAGTGTCTTCCCAGAGGCCACTGTCACCGCAGGAGCCCGCAACCTTCTTCTGAACCTTCCTCATACTCTACTTCTCGCATATCTTGTATCTTCTGATAGAAAGTAGGATGTAATGCAAGGTGGGTTGGCTTCTTGGTAATCCATGCGAGGCCTTGCTTAGATAGGATTGTTTAGATATAGCTCGGAAGACGAGAGCTATCTAGGAAGTACTGTTAGAATCCCGGAAGACGGAGTAGTTGTCTTCTAGAAGACTAGTTTCGTCTTCTGAGAAGTAGAAGCTAGACTGTGGGCACTCGAGAAGGACTGAGCCTTCAGCTCATAGTAGGTGCTTGTGGTTTAGTGCAACAGATCTTCCAGGTATGTCGATGCATCCGCGAGGCTTGGTGTTACCGACGGCAGAATTGGCCGAGGTCACTCCTTTCCTCAAGGAGTTGGGTCTCGACTTCTTCCTGTGGGATTGGAACCTCGCAGAACAAGGGCTTCTGGAGGAGGTGTGGGCAGCGTTATCACCGCGTAACCGTGTACCTGCGAAGGCAGGAGTAGCTCGGGGAAGACCGTCTTCCTGGACTGAAGACTGGTGGCGTAAGGCGTTTCACAGGCCTGAGTCCGAGAACCGAGGATATTGGTACGAGAAGAAGATCTTGCCTAGGATTGTGAGTTCGTGGCATGTGCCTGGGAGTCCCACATGCCTTTTCGTGGAAGACAGGCAGGGGAGGAACGATTGGAAGATAGAATCTCACCGGGAGCCGAAGAAGCGCCTCCTGGCGAAGTTATTTCTGCATCTCTTTCCCAAGGGGAAAGCGCAGAAGACGAGGTACTAAGGAGATCAGGACGTGGAGTTCCTGGAATCAGTGTGGGATGACAGAGTGCCAATCTACTGGGGCGCGTACATCCACAACTATGTACAAACGGAGCTAGCATACTTGGGTACTCCGGCGGGAGGACACTTGACGCCCTTCTTCTGCTACTTGTATGTAGCCATGGGGGATCTTAGAGAAGATCAGCTGGCAGTGTATGGGCCAACGCAGCGACAGGAGGTGAAGGAGGAGACCTCGGAAGACGATGACCGAGAGGCAGCAGCAACGCCCTCTCCCACTCTGATGCCACAGCTGAGGCCCGGCTCTCACCAGATGACGCTTCTGGTGAGAGAAGATGAGTCTAGTGGGTCGGAAGACGCCACGCCACTGAGGAAGATGGGTTCCAGAAGTGTACCGAGGACACCCATCTCCCTCATTCATTCAGGATCGGAGTCGAACTCGGAGGTAGAGCTGCTGAGTACCTGATCGGAGCAGAAGACAACTTCTGTAACACCTGGGAGTCTTCCGAAGACTCCAGAAGACGAAGAATGGATGGGTGCTCCTGCTGCGATGCGAGGAAGCGCAAAGAAGAGAGCCGCTCCTGCCATGAGGAGTCTTCCACCCCGGAAGATGAGAAGAGTAGCTTCTTCTCGTGCGCAGAAGATGAAGGCCATAGTGGTGGAAGAGGCTTCCTCGCCTCTGGAAGACGAAGTCGACACCATGGAGCGAGTGGTGGAGATGAACTTGTCTTCCGCAGGAAGACGACTGGAGGAGTTCAGTGCCTACTTCCAGAAGGAGATCCAGCTCGCTATGGAGTTGCTGGAGAGGAGAGCAAGGGCACAGGAGAAGCCCTTACAGCCTGGATTCAGTCTGCGCACCTTGCTGCGACAGGAAGACAGCCAGCAGAAGACGGAGTCGCTGGAAGCTAGTCTCCGCACCACGGAGAAGCTTGCAGCCAGGTACAAGGCGGAAGCAGCCGCCTCTGCCAAGGAGTCGATGCAACTTCGGAAGAGCAACCAGAAGTTGCAAGCGCGAGTACAACAGCGCGATCAGGAAGTTCTCCGAGTGCGGGAGAAGATCACTGCCCTCGCAGAAGAGCAGACCACTTGGAAGGCGCAGCGAGAAGCCGCAGAAGCGCAAGCTGCAGTGGAGAAGACGCAGAGGGAAGCAGTAGAGGCCCGTGCGCAGAAGATGTTGGCACAGTCGGTGGAAGCGCTTCGGAAGAAGTTCAACTACATCGCGGGTAGGAAGTTACTTACCTTAGCTAGAGGATGGGATAACGAGTCCAGAACGATGTTGGTGGAATGCCGGGAGAGTATGTTCAGGTACTTGGATAGACAGATAGAAGGAGTGAAGACACTTTATGGTCTTCCCTCACTTCCGACACCTGCAACCGCATCTTCCCACGCTCCAGCACCATCGACTGGATCCGGAATGGAGAAGGAGGAGTTCGATCTCGCTGTACACCTGGTGGTGACAGCATTGGAAGACGAGAAGACTCCAGAAGACGCCCCGGAAGACATGATGTCTTCTGGAAGACAGGAAGACGAGCCGTCTTCCCAGATATTCCGCGTGGAAGAAGCGACTTCCTCGAACCTCTATGAGGTCGCCATGGTCCCTAGTACTCCATCTGTGCCTCAGAAGACCGAAAATGCACCATTCGACTCATCTTCCCAGAAGACCATTCCGTCTTCCGAAGTCGAAGCCGAGGAAGACGCAGCCGCAGAAACCGCAGGACCAGCGAAGAGCGAGGAGAGGGAAGCTACCTCAGTGGTACCCGAGGTAAATGCAGGGCTTCCCAGCCCATCAGAAGTCGAGGTAGTAGCTCCGGTAGGAGCAGATCATGTAGAGATTGCCACCGAGCAATCAGAGTAGTTAGCAAACTCAATCGACACTTCCAGATTTAGTAGGATCGGACATGCTATCTTAAGGGTGGCAGTTTTCCATGTAAAAATAGTTAGGACCCCATGTGGCAGCGTAGGTAGCGTAGGAGTAACACAGTTGAGGGCTAATTGGGAAGAGGGACCGCATGCATGTGAGGTGACAACCTCTTGTCAGCGCCTCTCTCTCTCCCTGGTGGTCGCCTCCCCTGGCTCTCGAGGCAGATGGTTAAGTAGGGTCGTAGAGTAGGAAATGGAGCTCTGCTAGTTCTGCCGGTTCTGTAGGATTCTGTAGTAACTGAACACACACTTCGATTCTATGAGCAGGCAGACGAGACACATTAGAGCAGAGACAAGATAGATAGGTCTTCACACTACACCCGTTGTGGGAAACATACGAATAGTCTTGGAATATACAGGAGGGGTCTGCATACTCGCACCAGCAGTGGTTCGACGATGTAGATAGAAGTAGTGGACAGTCTAGGAACAGGGAACGGCATCCTCGTGCAGTCCTGTTAGCTAGACTGGTGTGTCGAGGAGTAGACGCAGGAAGTAGAGGGAGTGAGCTTCTCAATACCATTGTGACTTCTTCTCGAGGAATAGATTGTGGATTTGAGTGCAGAAGCTTTGTCCATGTCTTCTGGATGGTGGGTTCCTTGAATTCGCTCCCAATTGTGCATGGGAAGTATTCTTCTTGAGTGGCGGTGACTGTCAGCAGTTGTGGAAGTGTAGCTTGACTCGTTCAGTAGAGCACTTGGGATCTACGTACGAACGGTCTTCTGGGTAAGTGATCCCAGAAGACAGAGCAGTCAGAGCGGCGAAGTGAAGAAGAAAGAAGTCTTCTTCCCGCAACAGAAGACGACATCCTCGAGTAGAAGACGGTGCAACAGTACTCACGTTTGTTGTCTTCCTCCTCAAACTATTACAAGCAGGGATGGCTTGTTAGTCAGGATCCGGACTAGAAGCCTGTCGGAATCTTCATTGTCTCTTTTTATCTTGTTTTCTCTTGTTTGGTTTTTCATCTTCCCCATCTTCTCCCATCTTCCCCATCCTCTTATCTTCTTCTAGTGAGTTTCCGATACTTCTATTGAGCTTCTGTGAAGGTGAATGTCGTTGTAGTGCTGCAGGAAGACAACTTCCGTAGGCAGAAGCCTGGGAAGGCTACAGGGGGCATACACCCTGTGATTGATCTAACCCGTTGGAATGTGAGTGTGAGAATAATGTGTAACGACCGTTGCTAGTCGACTTCTGCGAAGCAGGACAGCCTTCTGGAGGTGTGAGAAGACGAGGTGAACCCCCAGAAGACAAGAATCGCTTCGGGAAGACGGTATCGAGAAGACCGGAAGAAGCAATCTGGAAGCAGAAGATCGTCTTCCCGAGCTTCTCTGTGAATAGATGTGTGATATTTTAGCTGGTAGTTGTTTGTTTAGTTCCAGAGCACCATTTGGCGTGTCTGGAAGACGTGTAGTTTTGTGTGGGTTTGTGAGAAGACGGGATTTCTAGGCAAAACCCGTGTGTTTGTGTGTTTGAACAGATCTTAGAACTTAGAGCAGCGTTACTTGTGCAAATCCTCTATGAGAACGATATCTTGTATACTAAATGGGCAAAAGGAGAAATCCTGCGTCACTACATACAGTGAGCATCCATTTTTGGCGCCGCTGCCGGAGATTTCATCTTAGTAACTTCTGTTCTAAGCTTCCTGGATCTGTGTGCCATTAGTTAGGTTCATTTCGAACTAACTTCGATTGTAGTTGAATGTATTGTGGGACTCTATCTTGCTAGAAGACGGGAACCGCAACCAGAAGTTGATAAGATACATCAGGGAGAGTTGGAAGAAGCCGCTTCCCTGCTTCCAAGAGCTTCTTGGAAGACTCGATCTTGGAAGATTGCAGTGAGTGCAACCAGAAGCAGGAGAAGAAGACGTTCTGAACTTGTGATCGGTTGTTCAGTCATTTGGTCTCTCAGATCTAGTGGTAGAAGAATAGAGACATCGGTTCTCAGTACTCTGGTGGATGCCTCCGACCGGAGGAAGAAGCAGAAGACGCACGGGTAAAGATCCTGAGTGGGTTAACTCACCCCAGCGAACCGCTTCTAGAGAGCAGCGGATATCCCTGAGACACCAAAGGAAAGAAGAAGAGCTCAGGAAGATCCGATCGGTAGAGTTGGAAGAGCCTTCCATCTCGAAAATAATCTTTGGCGAAGACAGAAGCCAACCGGGTGATCACGTGTATAAAGTAGATTTTGGTACTGGTTACTCGGAAGACGTCTTCCCAAGTGCGGGAGAAGCTTCTCAAGGTGAGGGAAGACTGGAGGAGATTGTTCCAGACGTCTCGGAAGGTAGCAGTGACAGTAGCTCTGACTCAGAAGATGATCTTCGTGACTCAGACAGGCTTGGACCTTCGAGAAGACCATCTCCACCACCTGGACCAGAAGAAGGAAGGAGTTGGCAGTCGCACCAGCCGGCAGTCGACATGGCTTCTCACACTCGACAGAAGTACCATCCGTACGACGATGATGCTGATGCAGACGACTTCATCACGATGTTCGAGACCATCTCTAGATCCAACAAGGAAGACGCTGATGTTGACAGACTCCGTGTATTTCCCAGTTTGATCAAAGAGAAAGGAAGGAAGTGGATTAGTAAAACGTTGGATGATGTTGTAGTAATGGCCGCTTGGGCTACTCTGAAGGCAGCTTTTCTGAAGAGGTTCAGAGGAGTGCGCTACGATCGGATGACCCTCATAGAGCTTCAGAGGCTCGAACGGAAGAAGAAAGAGACACTGAGGGATTACACCGAGAGATTTGAAGATCTCTTGGATCACATCCCTCAGAACCAAGGAAGACCCGGCTACTGTGCTCAGCAAGCTGTGGACTGGTACTTGGGGGGATTGTCTCAAGACATGGAATTGTACTGCAGAAGAGGAGGAGGTGATGATTTAGTGGAGGTACAGAAGCATGCCGAGTAGTATGAAACTTCGAGCATCACTCAGAATATGACGAAAGATAAAGGGAAGGCCTCAAAGAAGTCCAAGAAGTCCCAGAAGTCTTCCCGGAAGTCCAAGAAGAAGTCCAAGTCCACTGAAACTGATAACAGTGATTCGGAAGCAGCTTCTACTTCTGAAGAGTCTACTGTCGAAAGTTCAGAATCCAAATCTGAACAAGAGAAGAAGGCGCGGAAGAAGAAGAAGGAGAAGACGCGAGCAAGGGAAGAAGTTGTGCAGAAGATGCCTCAAACTCAGATCATTCAGTCTGCACCTGATCCCCGCATCGATGAAGTTCTGAAGCAATTTACCGACCTGAAAGTTCATCTTTTGAACCAGAAGGACAAGCGGAAGCAGCCTACGGCTTCCCGGCCAAACCTTTGGTACAACCTTTGTAACTCTTCTGGACACACCAGAGATCAGTGTACGCAAGACCAAGCTGTCAACTGGGCAGGATGGGAAGAAGACGATGAGGGATATCTACACGATCCCAGTGGGGAAACTTGCTATAGGATCGAGACGATACAACCCTTCACTCCTACGCCTCCCGCCCAATATAATCGTTATGTACCGAGGGATAGAGCTAGCAATGTACAGACCAGGACACCATGGCAGCCTTCTTCATCACAACGACCTCTGAACCCTCTTCCTGGAGCGTGCAATAATTGTGGAGAGACAGGACACTGGTGGTCCACCTGTCCTCATCCGAGAAGACAGATTGGGCAAGTGCCCTTGTGCGGGAATTGTAAGGAAGCCGGTCATTTCATAGGGAATTGTCCTCAGACCTTATGACCCCGACAAATGGTGAGATTTGCAGATACCACGCCTCCTGCAGAAACAGCATCAACTTCTAAGCTCAAGTTAGCAGTGGTACAGCACATCACGGTAGAAGAAGAAGATCCTGGGGATTGTACGGATTGTCTCCATATCGAGGAAGACGAACCAGACCCCGAGAAGCGCGAAGGAAAGGAACCTCAGCTGCAGAAGACGACTGCAGCTCAGAAGATGAAGACACCTGAAGAAGCGTCATCTCTCACTTTGACGGATGGTACTGTTTGGAATCCTGACCCGAATTCAGATAGTTGGCCTTCGGAGGAAGTTTTGGATGAAGCTGTGTTCAAGGTAAGTACCAGAAGCAAAGGGAAGTCAGAATCTCGTCAGAAGGACGTCAAGAAGAAGAAGCAGCGTAAGGAGAGGTCATCTTCTCCTGAGCGGCCGTCTTCTCCTACTTACGACAGAGAAGATCCGAAGTACTTTGCTCCTGACATTAGACAAGAGGTTGAAGCGATCATGCAAGAAGAGCTGGAGAAGAGACGGAAGATAGTACAGCAGCTTCCTACACCGACTACGGCAACACCTGTCTCACGGGAACAGCCCCCAGTCGAGGGAAGACACTCTTCTGGTCTTCCACCCAAGGAAGCAGCTACTGCATCTTCTCTGTTGGAAACATCAGTCACTCTTCTGAAAAGATCTCCGTACGACTTCTTGCGAGACTTGTGGAATCAGAAGGCGGATGTAACCTTCCAACAGCTGTTGGATGACAACGCTGGTTACAGGAAGTTGTTACAATCTGTGCTTCGAGGATCGAGGAAGAGGAGGACAGCTAAACTTCCCAAGAGCATCTCGATCCTAAGGATAGAGCATGAGGACTTGAGAGCCCCAGAACTTGATATGGAGATCCATGGCTGTCTTGTGAAGAAGGTACCCATTGATTTCGGCTCCGGAGTTAACATCATGACTGAAGAAACTACGCATGCCCTAGACTTCACTCAGTTCCAGCCTACTCCGAGAATCCTCAGAATGACGGACTAGACCAGAAGACGACTTTTGGGGTAACTGAAAGATGTCTTGACGATAATTGGAGGAGTATCTCTTTACCTCATTTACATCATTTTGCGACCTGTGGCTAAGGTTGGATATCAGGTGTTGATAGGAAGACCATGGCTGTATGCTGCAAATGTGAATACCGACTGGAGAAGACACCGTTTGAGATTTCCCAATCCTACACCCAAGCCAGGTGAGAAGAGTAAGGTCTCGCTTCCTTGGATCAAGATTGGACACCAAGGAGAAACTCCGTCTACAACAGAGGGGTACACTTCAGAAGACTCAGCTGCGTCTTCTGACAGTGATGAACGGTATAATGAGTTTGTGGCGAATTACGTGTGTACTACAGAAGTAGCAGAGAAAGTAGAAGATGTGGTCTGTGGATACATTGAGTGCTACGAGATTGCGGAAGAAGAGCTTCCATAAGACAAGAATACCGTCTTCCCTTCGGAAGATCCGACAGTTGGTCTTCCAGAAGACGAATCTGAACCAGAAGAAGCTCCCAAACCGGAATACTTTGGTGCCAGTGAGTACAGTCACACCGAAAGAATGATAAACCCGGATGATCTCCAACAGATGGAGGTTGCTCCTGGGAAGAAGCTGAAGCTTTCCAAGGTGATCAAGGGCCAGCAGTTGGAAGACTTTCGAGAACTTCTAACGGAGTTCCAGAATGTCTTCGCATGGACCATAGAAGACATGAAGGGCATACCTCGAGAATTGGGAGAGCATCGCATTGACTTGCTGGAGGGCGTTGTTCCTGCACGGCAGAGACAGTATCGGCTCAACCCCAAGTACTCGCTTCTGGTGAAGGACCAGATTGACGAGTACCTGAAGGCAGGAGTCATCTTCCCAGTACTTAGCAGTGAGTGGGTAGCTCCTATTGTCATCGTGCCGAAGAAGCAGACAGGGAAGATCCGAGTGTGTCAGGACTTCCGGAAGCTGAACTTGACCACGAAGAAGGATCATTACCCTTTACCATTCACCGACTCTGTGTTAGACCAGGTAGCAGGACATGAGTTCTACAGCTTCCTGGATGGGTATTCTGGGTACAACCAAGTTTCAATCAGAGAAGGAGACAGACGAGAAGATGAAGTGGAAGACGAGTTCCCTGACGAGAAGTTGTTTTCAGCTTTCGCAGAGACACTTTCATCTGAGGGGGGGCGTACCGCCTGCTTCCCAGAAGACGAGACTAGATCTTCTGATCCAGTCTTTGCGACTTCCACAGAAGAGTCGATCTTCAAGGACTTGAGGAAGTTCTTGGAGGACCAACAGTATCCCGAGGGAATGGATGCGGAGCAGAAGGCCGTCTTCTTACACAAGGCAGGTCCATATGCTATCTTCCAGGGTATCCTGTTTCGAAAGGGACATGACGAGAAGCTGAGAAGATGTCTCGAGCCGTCAGAGATAAAATCAGTGATCACAGGTCTTCACTACGAAGATGCTGGGGGTCACTACGGATTGAAGACCACAGTGAAGAAGATGCTAGACGTCGGATACTGGTGGCCAACTATGTACCGAGACACTTTTCAGGAGATCAGGAAGTGCGATGCATGCCAGAGGGTGGGAAGACCGACCGCTACAACAAGGTGGCCCCTTACTCTCATTCTTCCGCTTGCCCCGTTTGAAAAGTGGTGAATCGACTTTGTGGGTCCTATCGCCCCGGTGGCGAGAAGAACACGAGCAAGGTACATCTTAATAGCTACCGACTATGCCACCAAGATGGTGGAAGGCGAGGCCACGAGAAAGAACGATGCCGCATAACATCATCACTAGGTATGGATGTCCGCTGGAATTGGTGTCAGATAGGGGCACTCATTTCTTAAATGAAACTATCTCCCTCCTGACCCAACACTTCAGGATTAAACATCGGAAGACGACCCCATACAACCCGAAGGCGAATGGACTGACGGAGAAGTCGAACGGTCTTCTGTGTAACATCCTGAATAAGGTAACTGTTAACCATGCGTATGACTGAGACACGAAATTACCATCTGTGTTGTGGACCTTCAGGATTTCACCTAAAGTCACAACCCAGAAGACGCCTTTCTACTTAACTTACGGCATGACACCTATTGTGCCCATTGAGTTAGAGGTCCCAACATACCGGTTAGCCGTATCCGAACGCATGAGAGAAGAAGAGAGCCAGGAGCAGCGTCTTCTGAATTTCGTAGAGTTTGAAGAAGACAGGAATGCAGCTTTGGAGAAGACATACGAGGTGCAAGCGCAACGTAAGGTAAACTATGATAGCAAGTTGAGGAAGGTGACTGTTGTGGATGGGGACTTGGTGCTTCTCGACGACAACCGCCATATTAAGTTCCCCAGGAAACTTCATCTTCGCTGGATGGGACCTTACCGTGTCTTAGAGGTCTTCGACAATCGCTCCTTGCAGTTGGAAGAGTTGGACGGTACACTGATGACCACTCGTGTTAATGGGTGGCGCGTCAAGAAGTACTGGACGTAAACAGAAGTGCAGAAACCACTGATGTTTGCGGGGACGCAAACATTTGAGGGTGGGCGTATGTGGTGCCCACAAATTACAGGATGCACGAATTTTTGAAATTTTTAAGAATAATAACTTGTTTGTATAACTGAAGAAGCGTTGTTACTTAAGGTTACGTCTTCTTTAACAGGAAGATGATCTTAAGAGCTGTTTGTAATAAGAAATTGACTTCTTCGGAAGACGACCGTCTTCGGAAGAGCGTCTTCCTAGTTGCGTCTTCAGAAGACGGGAAGACGACGGAAGATGAGAAGACGGCGGAAGACAGCGACCGCGAAGGACCAACCACGAGTTTTCGGGTAAGACAGTAGGTGTACCTACTGGGGCGCACCGAATAGGTAGGTAGGTCAGGAAGACACCCAAGGTCGAGAACCCCTAATCTGCGGGAAAGATGCGTGAGGAAGCACATTAGGCACCTTCCAACTTCCCGCAGCACAGCGCTTGAAGAAGATCGATTGAGAGAGTGAGCTTCGTGAGCTAGCATTGAGAGAGGAATCGAGTAAGACATCGAGGTAGGAGAGAGTAAGTTGGCAGCTAGGCGAAGAGTGAGATCGAATTGCGGGAGCACAAACAGCAGAGAAAGCGAAGGTGTTTCTGTGGAGCTTCCGAGAAGTTGACAGTGGAGAGTGGCAAGTAAAAGCGAAGGTGGAATCGAGGTGTGGACCGAAATTGACAGCAGGCGCATTCGAGAGGAGTCGCATTGGAGGCTAGGACAAGAGCCAGAAGCGCGCGGAGGTCGAAGGCAACTCGGGGAGCCGAAGAAGACTGTAGAGATCTTCCAGGTATGTCGATGCATCCGCGAGGCTTGGTGTTACCAACGGCAGAATTGGCCGAGGCCACTCCTTTCCTCAAGGAGTTGGGTCTCGACTTCTTCCTGTGGGAACTTGGAACAGAAGACGATTCGGAAGATGGGAACATCTTCGGAAGACGCTTCTTGAACTTGACTGTCTTTGGAAGACCGTCTTCGGAAGTCGACTGAACACAATTCGTATCAAGAGTGGATTTGCTTTGCTTTTGTGTTTAGAGAGGCTTGGTACGAATCCTGAGTGGAGTGGTGAGTTGTTGTGTTATTTCGAGAAGTTGGAAGTCGGGAACTAGGCCTGTGCCTCCCGGTCTTCCAAGCTTCTCAACTCCCCATCTTCCTAGAGAGACTAGAAGACTGGAAGGCTGGCAAAATGAGCGAGAAGACGTGAGGGTCCATTCGGGTCTCTTCTGTCCGATCCATAGCAGCCGTTTCTTCTTCTTCCCGAACTTAGAAGAGAGTTGTGAGAAGTCTTGCTGGCAGAATCTGGAGAGAATGGTCGAGGGTCATGTCTTCTCATCATGCAGCAAGCTTCTTCTGAGTGCGTATGAGAGGTGAGAAGTCAAAAGAACAGAGTGCAAATGTCTTGAGTCTATTGTGAGGATAGATTGCGTGTAAGAAGACGAAGACAGGTGAGACCGGTGAAGGGAAGTCTGACTTTGGGAAGTCTTCCGAGAAAGACATTGAATCGGAAGCTGTCCCGAGTGTCTTCCCAGAGGCCACTGTCACCGCAGGAGCCCGCAACCTTCTTCTGAACCTTTCTCATACTCTACTTCTCGCATATCTTATATCTTCTGATAGGAAGTAGGATGTAATGCAAGGTGGGTTGGCTTCTTGGTAATCCATGCGAGGCCTTGCTTAGATAGGATTGTTTAGATATAGCTCGGAAGACGAGAGCTATCTAGGAAGTACTGTTAGAATCCCGGAAGACGGAGTAGTTGTCTTCTAGAAGACTAGTTTCGTCTTCTGAGAAGTAGAAGCTAGACTGTGGGCACTCGAGAAGGACTGAGCCTTCAGCTCATAGTAGGTGCTTGTGGTTTAGTGCAACAGATCTTCCAGGTATGTCGATGCATCCGCGAGGCTTGGTGTTACCGACGGCAGAATTGGCCGAGGCCACTCCTTTCCTCAAGGAGTTGGGTCTCGACTTCTTCCAGTGGGATTGGAACCTCGCATATCAAGGGCTTCAAGAGGAGGTGTGGGCAGCGTTACCACCGCGTAACCGTGTACCTGCGAAGGCAGGAGTAGCTCGGGGAAGACCGTCTTCCTGGACTGAAGACTGGTGGCGTAAGGCGTTTCACAGGTCTGAGTCCGAGAATCGAGGATATTGGTACGAGAAGAAGATCTTGCCTAGGATTGTGAGTTCGTGGCATGTGCCTGGGAGTACCACCTGCCTTTTCGTGGAAGACAGGCAAGGGAGGAACGGTTGGAAGATAGAATCTTACCGGGAGCCGAAGAAGCGCCTCCTGACGAAGTTATTTCTGCATCTCTTTCCCAAGGGAAAAGTGCAGAAGACGAGGTACTAAGGAGATCAGGACGTGGAGTTCCTGGAATCAGTGTGGGATGACAGAGTGCCAATCTACTGGGGCGCGTACATCCACAACTATGTACAGACGGAGCTAGCATACTTGGGTACCCCGGCGGGAGAACACTTGACGCCCTTCTTCTGCTACTTGTATGTAGCCATGGGGGATCTTAGGGAAGATCAGCTGGCAGTGTATGGGTCAACGGAGCGACAGGAGGTGAAGGAGGAGACCTCGGAAGACGATGACTGAGAGGCAGCAGCAACGTCCTCTCTCACTCTGATGCCACAGCTGAGGCCCGGCTCTCACCTGAAGACGCTTCTGGTGAGAAAAGATGAGTCTAGTGGGTCGGAAGACGCCACGTCACTGAGGAAGATGGGTTCCAGAAGTGTACCGAGGACACCCATCTCCCTCATTCATTCAGGATCGGAGTCGGAGTCGGAGGTAGAGCTGCTGAGTACCCGATCGGAGCAGAAGACAGCTTCTGTAACACCTGGGAGTCTTCCGAAGACTCCAGAAGACGAAGAATGGATGGGCGCTCCTGCTGCGATGCGAGGAAGCGCAAAGAAGAGAGCCGCTCCTGCCATGAGGAGTCTTCCACCCCGGAAGATGAGAAGAGTAGCTTCTTCTCGTGCGCAGAAGATGAAGGCCGTAGTGGTGGAAGAGACTTCCTTGCCTCTGGAAGACGAAGTCGACACCATGGAGCGAGTGGTGGAGATGAACTTGTCTTCCGCAGGAAGACGACTGGAGGAGTTCAGTGCCTACTTCCAGAAAGAGATCCAGCCCGCTATGGAGTTGCTGGAGAGGAGAACGAGGGCACAAGAGAAGCCCTTACAGCCTGGATTCGGCCTGCGCATCTTGCTGCGACAGAGAGACAGCCAGCAGAAGACGGAGTCGCTGGAAGCTAGTCTCCCCACCACGGAGAAGCTTGCAGCCAGGTACAAGGCGGAAGCAGCCGCCTCTGCCAAGGAGTCGATGCAACTTCGGAAGAGCAACCAGGAGTTGCAGGCGCGAGTACAGCAGTGCGATCAGGAAGTTCTCCGAGTGCGGGAGAAGATCACTGTCCTCGCAGAAGAGCAGACCACTTGGAAGGCGCAGCGAGAAGCCGCAGAAGCGCAAGCTGCAGTGGAGAAGACGCAGAAGGAAGCAACAGAGGCCAGTGCGCAGAAGATGTTGGCACAGTCGGTGGAAGCGTTTCGGAAGAAGTTCAACTACACCGCGGGTAGGAAGTTACTTACCTTAGCTAGAGGATGGGACAGCGAGTCCAGAACGATGTTGGTGGAATGTCGGGAGAGTATGTTCAGGTACTTGGATAGACAGATAGAAGGAGTGAAGACACTTTATGGTCTTCCCTCACTTCTGACATCTGCAACCGCATCTTCCCACGCTCCAGCACCATCGACTGGATCCGGAATGGAGAAGGAGGAGTTCGATCTTGCTGTACACCTGGTGGTGACAGCATTGGAAGACGAGAAGACTCCAGAAGACGCCCCGGAAGACATGATGTCTTCTGGAAGACAGGAAGACGAGCCGTCTTCCCAGGTATTCCGCGTGGAAGAAGCGACTTCCTCGAACCTCTATGAGGTCGCCATGGTCCCTAGTACTGCATCTGTGCCTCAGAAGACCGAAAACGCACCATTCGACTCATCTTCCCAGAAGACCATTCCGTCTTCCGAAGTCGAAGCCGAGGAAGACGTAGCCACAGAAACCGCAGGACCAGCGAAGAGCGAGGAGAGGGAAGCTACCTCAGTGGTACCCGAGGTAAGTGGAGGGCTTCCCAACCCATCAGAAGTCGAGGTAGTAGCTCCGGTAGGAGCAGATCATGTAGAGATTGCCACCGAGCAATCAGAGTAGTTAGCAAACTCAATCGACACTTCCAGATTTAGTAGGATCGGACATGCTATCTTAAGGGTGGCAGTTTTCCATGTAAAAATAATTAGGACCCCATGTGGCAACATAGGTAGCGTAGGAGTAACACAGTGGAGGGCTAATTGGGAAGAGGGACCGCATGCATGTGAGGTGACAACCTCTTGTCAGTGCCTCTCTCTCTCCCTGGTGGTCGCCTCCCCTGGCTCTCGAGGCAGATGGTTAAGTAGGGTCGTAGAGTAGGAAATGGAGCTCTGCCAGTTCTGCCAGTTCTGTAGTAACTGAACATACACTTCGATTCTATGAGCAGGCAGACGAGACACATTAGAGCAGAGACAAGATAGATAGTTCTTCACACTACACCCGTTGTGGGAAACATACGAATAGTCTTGGAATATACAGGAGGGGTCTGCATACTCGCACCAGCAGTGGTTCGACGATGTAGATAGAAGTAGTGGACAGTCTAGGAACAGAGAACGGCATCCTCGTGCAGTCCTGTTAGCTAGACTGGTGTGTCGAGGAGTAGACGCAGGAAGTAGAGGGAGTGAGCTTCCCAATACCATTGTGACTTCTTCTCGGGGAATAGATTGTGGATTTGAGTGCAGAAGCTTTGTCCATGTCTTCTGGATGGTGGGTTCCTTGAATTCGCTCCCAATTGTGCATGGGAAGTGTTCTTCTTGAGTGGCGGTGACTGTCAGCAGTTGTGGAAGTGTAGCTTGACTCGTTCAGTAGAGCACTTGAGATCTACGTAAGAACGGTCTTCTGGGTAAGTGATCCCAGAAGACAGAGCAGTAAGAGCGGCGAAGTGAAGAAGAAAGAAGTCTTCTTCCCGCAACAGAAGACGACATCCTCGAGTAGAAGACGGTGCAACAGTACTCACGTTTGTTGTCTTCCTCCCCAAACTATTACAAGCAGGGATGGCTTGTTAGTCAGGATCCGGACTAGAAGCCTGTCGGAATCTTCATTGCCTCTTTTTATCTTGTTTTCTCTTGTTTGGTTTTTCTCATCTTCCCCATCTTCTCCCATCTTCCCCATCCTCTTATCTTCTTCTAGTGAGTTTCGGATACTTCTATTGAGCTTCCGTGAATGTTGTTGTAGTGCTGCAGGAAGACAACTTCCGTAGGCAGAAGCCTGGGAAGGCTACAAGGGGCATACACCCTGTGATTGATCTAACCCGTTGGAATGTGAGTGTGAGAATAATGTGTAACGACCGTTGCTACTCGACTTCTGCGAAGCAGGACAGCCTTCTGGAGGTGTGAGAAGACGAGGTGAACCCCCAGAAGACGAGAATCGCTTCGGGAAGACGGTATCGAGAAGACCGGAAGAAGCAATCTGGAAGCAGGAAGATCGTCTTCCTGAGCTTTTCTGTGAATAGATGTGTGATATTTTAGCTGGTAGTTGTTTGTTTAGTTCCAGAGCACCATTTGGCGTGTCTGGAAGACGTGTAGTTTTGTGTGGGTTTGTGAGAAGACGGGATTTCTAGGCAAAACCCGTGTGTTTGTGTGTTTGAACAGATCTTAGAACTTAGAGCAGCGTTACTTGTGCAAATCCTCTGTGGGAACGATATCTTGTATACTAAATGGGCAAAAGGAGAAATCCTGCGTCACTACAGTGGTCTTCTGCTTCTGCGCGCGGGAAGATGCTACTCTTCTCATCTTCCGAGGTGGAAGATCTCTTCCCACTACAAGAGCGGTTCTCTTCACTGCGCTTCCTCGAGTCACAGTTGGTATGTCAACTCATACTTCGGCTTCTGGAGTCTTCGGAAGACTCCCTGTAGTTGCAAAAGTTGTCTTCTGTGCAGTTTTGGTGCTCAACGTCTCCTCTTGTGAATCCGACTCTGATCCAGAATGAATGATTGAGAAAGATGTGCCCTTCCTAGGCACACTCCTAGGCCCCATCTTTCTCGACGGTGACGCGTCTTTCGTACCGCTGGAGTCGTCTTTTTGCATCAGAAGCGTCTTTTGATGAGTGCCCGGTCTCGTCTGAGGCACTAAAGTGAGAGGGAGAGTCGCGGCTGCTGCTCGGTCCTCTTCTCTCGAGGTCGCTTCCTTCACCTCGCACTGTCATGTTGGCCCATACCTCACCAACTGGTCTTATGTTAAGTCCCCCTTGGACACGTTGTCGTGATGTGAATCATTTCACATAATAAATGATTCACTTCTCTGTCAGGCATTAGTCTCTTTGAGTAAAGTTAAGACCTCAGAGAAGTCCGTTTTTGGACGATGTTATATATTTTGAGTCTTAGTAGGTTGATTACCATGTTGATAGGGCTTTAGCTCATGGGTTGTATTTGCGTGTCGCCCATGCACGCTTTCTAGCTGATTTAAGTTATTTTTCGGGGTTGCGTGTCGTTTTGGGTAGTTTAAGTTTTACGCTGGCACTCTAGGGGGCTTGACGTGGTAGCCTATGAGTGTAGATAAGTTACCACATGGTTAAGGCACAAAATGACAACCAAATGGAGCTATGAATTCTCATTGGTTCATTTTTGTCTTTAGTGTAACTCTAAATTTAGAAACAGAGGTCTAAAGGGGATTTCGAGCAACTGGTAAGGGCACTTCGAAATCTGAGAGCATAGGGAGATAGAGCTCGTCGAGCAAAGCACTGTCAGCGAAAAGTTTGATCGATTTGAGGCAATAAACAAGGAGTTATGGCTGATTGAAGTTCGATTTGTGTCAGAATTGAAGCACTTCTGTTCAATTTGGGGTTTTGAGTGTCATTTGCAGCAGAATCGAGGAAATTGCTTCAAAACTTCGTGGCTGTGATCACTGTCAGCAGGGCTACGACTGTCTCCAAATTTTCATATCAATTGAGTCAGTGAGTAATTCAGGGCGACCGCTGAAGTAGAGGGGGTCCGAAAAGCTCTCAATCTGGAGCAGCAACTTTGGAGAGCGAGATCTGGAGTTCTGTGTGGAATCAGGAGGCCCAACTTCACAGGAGTGCTCATCAAGCTGTGTACTGCAAATCCTGTAAGAATTTTCCAAAGTGATCGAGCCAATTCCTTGTTATAGGTCGAAATAGCTGTCTGGGTACCAGAAACTGCCGTAATTTCTCTACTCAGAAAGTTTCTGCTCATATCTTAGTGCTCTGAATTGATCTGAAGCTGAAATTTCGTATGTGTATCCAGTAGAACCTTGTTTACATGTAGGAGGAGTTCTGAAGCCTGAACCTTCACATATTTCTCAATCCTGAGTGTCAAAGTTCGCCATCTGATCTTATCATTGCTAGTTAAGCCTGAACTTTGCTTCCTGAACTTATCAGAAGAGCCTGGAGACTTATATGAGTGTTTACAGTATCACCTTGAGACCTGAAGCCTATCCTGTGAGTAAACCAGCCATAGTCTGGTTTACTCACAGGATAGGCTTATCTCATATCACAGCCAGAAGGTTCGCCCTTCCCAGGAAGACTCTCAACTCGACAACGTACAGATAACAGAAGAACAGGGGTGAGGTGTCCTCCTGCTGGGGTGCCCAAGTACACCAACTCTGCTTGAACGTAAGCGTGGAAGAAGGCGCCCTAATTGATAGGCAGCCCCTCCCAGATGACTTCCACGAACTCCACGTCCTGATCTCCAAAGTATCTCGTCTTCTGTGCTTTCCCCTTGGGAAAGAGGTGAAGAAATAGCTTCGCCAGAAGACGCTTCCGCGGCTCTCGGTACGCTTCTATCTTCCATCCATTCCTTCCCTGTCTATCTTTCAGGAAGAGGCAAGTCGTGCTTCCAGACACATGTCACTTCTCTGAGATCATGGATAAGATCTTCTTTTGGAACTCGTATCCTCGGTTCTCTGATTCTGGCCTGTGAAAGGCCCTGTGCCACCACTCCGTCGTCCAGGAAGATGGTCTTCCACGAGCTACTCCTGCCTTCGCAGGTACAAGGTTGCGAGAAGGCAGTGCTGCTCAAATTTCCTCCAGAAGACCCTGGTCCACGAGGTTCCAGTCCCACAAGAAGAAGTCGACACCCAACTCTTTGATGAAGGGTTTGGCCTCTGCCAACTCTGCTGCCGGCAACACCAACCCTCGAGGATGCATCGACATGCTTCGAGTCTCTATCACATTAAGCCACACGTACTTGCTGTGAGTCGAAGGCTCAGTCCTTCCCAAGTCCTCACAGTCTAGCTTCCACTCTCAGAAGACGAATCTAATCTTCCAGAAGACAGCTATTCCGTCTTTTGGGATTCTAACAGTGCTTCCTAAGTACCTCTCGTCTTCCGAGCTATATCTAAACAATTCTAACTAAGCAAGGCATCGCATGGATTACCAAAAAGACAACCCACCTTGCATTTCATCCTACTTCCTAACAGAAGATACAAGATATGTGAGAAGAAGAGTATACGAGAAGTTCAGAAGATGGTAGCGGACTCCTGCGGTGACAGTGACCTCCAGGAAGACTCCTGGGATAGCTTCCGATTAACTGACGTACTCGGAAGCTATCCCAGGAGTCTTCCTGGATGCCACTGTCACCGCAGGAGTCCGCTACCATCTTCTCGCAACCAGGCTTCTCATCATTGATCTCACCTGTCTTCGTCTTTCGACACGTAATCTAACTTCACAACAGACACGAAACATCCATACTCTGTTCTTCCGACTTCTCATCTCTCGTACACACTCAGAAGAAGCTTGCTGCATGACGGGAAGACATGATCCTCGACCATTCTCTCCAGATTCTGTCAGCAAGACTTCTCACAACTCTCTTCTAAGTTCGGGAAGAAGAAGAAATAGGCTACTATGGGTCGGACAGAAGAGATCCGTAAAGGACCCTCACGTCTTCTCACACATTCTTTCAGCCTTTCCAATCTTCTAGTCTCTCTAGGAAGATGTGGATTTGAGAAGCTCGGAAGATCGGGAGGCACAGGCCTGGTTTCCAACTTCCAGCTTCTCGAAGCAACAATCAACTCACCAAGTCACTCAGGATTCGTACCAAGCTTTTCTCAACACAAAACCAATCTAATCCAATCTCGATACCAATTGAACACAGTCGTCTTCCGAAGACGTTCAGACATTCAGAAGCGTCTTCCGAAGATATTCAAATCTTCAGAAGCGTCTTCCGAAGATATTCAGATCTTCAGAAGCGTCTTCTGTCCATGGGTTCGGGAACAAAGGTGTGGTAGGGTAGAGAAATTGATAGTCAGGTGATCAAATTTAAGAATGAGAGATGGGAAAGCTTGATTCCTACTTGGAAAGAAATGAGAAGATGGCTGTCAAAAATTAGACAGCGCTTCCGTGCCCAATTCTCACAGAGGAAATTTCAGGATAAGGGAATTGATCGATGGGCTTCCTGCAAACGAGCGGGGAAGCACGGGAGACATCAAATCAGAGACGAGAAGCGGTGAGAAAGAGAAAGAACACGGAAAGTATAGCTTCTGGCTGCTTCTGGTGCACCTTCAGTCTTCTACGTACTTTTGGTCACAATATTAGCTCCAATGCGATCTCACGAACCTGCTCTTGTCGTCAATCTTGAGCTGCACCCCTCTGCTGCTGCAATCGATTCATCTCTTCCTTGAAAACTTCTCTAATCGACCCTCAATATCTGCTTCCTGGAATCCGAAAGGATTCCTTCAGCTCGACTGTGCTTCCAGCTCTCATAGAATCGTCCTCACTCTCTCTGGTCTCAATTCGATTGTCCGAGTTCTCAATTACACTCTCCTCGCTTCCACGTCTAATTCGACACCCTGATTGCAATCGACCTTCTAATGCTCAGTTGTCCTTTGGTGCGAGAAGTTGTCAGCTGATTTCGTGCTAATGTGCCTTCTCCTGTATCTTCCTTGCACGATTAGAGGTTCGACCTCCTTGACCTACCTATTACCATGGTGGCTACATGGTAGGTACACCTACCCCTCTCTTAGGTGGTGCGTGGTGGGTACTCATGCAGTCGTGGTTGCTATCTTCTGAAAGACACCCGTCTTCCGTCTTTTGTCTTCCGAAGACCTGGTCGAGAAGACGTCTTCTCGGAAGATGTCCTTCTTCTGTCTTCGGAAGAAGTCGACTTCTCTTACAAAAAGTTATTAAGACCATTTTCTTCTAAGCAAGATGTAATCTTAAGCAACAAGGTTATTTCAATTACACAGACATGTTATTACCTTCAAAAATTTCAAAAATTCGTACATCTTGTAAATTGTGGGCACCACACACTTACGTCACTTGACGGATCGATTAATGAAGTAAAAATATACATGACAATGGCAAGAAGAAGTGATACAAGTATCACTTCTCAGATGGCGATGGAGCGCAACATGTCAGCTTACGGGTATGCTTGTAGCTACTACTTAAGTGCTGAATAAGATTCTTTGCGAGATATCACTTTTAGGCTTTTTACGTTGAGATTCGGATGAAATTTTTGCTGCAATTTTCAGAATTGGATTCAAATGGGATTTTTGGATACCTAGGTTAAGAGGACGACTAGTATTGAAGACAAAAAATTGATACAGATATCACTTTTAAGAACTACTTGGACTTTAGCAAGAGGAGAAATCCTTTGGCAAAACTAAAAGTTAAGAATTGAGAAAAGACTTGTGGGTTCACAAAAAGACTTTTGTCAATTTTTGCAAGAGTGAGAAAGGGAGAAATCAAGATCTTTCTGCGGAGTGCAATTAAGACTGCCGAGCTCAGTTACATAAGAACTTGATATCGTTGAAAAGCTTGGAATGTAGGCTTTCTAGTGCCACATGATCTAATTGTACTCTCATTGAGAAAAAGATATTATGAATTCTGACAAAATCTAGAACCAAAAGACTTCTTGGAACATACCACAATCTCGCTAGAGCTATTATCTTTTACCTTCAACGTTTTGGCAATTGATGATCACAAAATCTGCAAAGAAATAGTTATTATAAGATCCCTTCCTCTTCTTGATTGCACTCGTGTTCCCATACACCGAACTCCCTCAGAATCAATCTACAACACTTGGTATAATTCCACATACAAACAACTCTACCGGATCGATTTTTCTTTCTCTTATCTGATACCTTGATGTTGTGTCCGTCAACCGTAGCAAGCAATCGTCATTACAGATGTGAAAATGTTGTAAGCGTCCCACATCGCTGCAAAAGACTCAATATATCATTACTTGATACGAAAATAGTGTGTACATCCCGCATTGTCACAAAATGCTGCGTTTGTTTGGCCACACTAGCCATTTTTCTTTTCTGATCAGTATTTACATCATCTCTTCTAATGAGATGAGAAGGATAGTTTTGAATACTCCCTTTTTCTTTTTTAATTTATGGTTGGAACACAAGAGAATCTCTTTTAGACAAAAAAGATCAATGTGAGGGGAAGATAAATTCTCTTGAACTCATTCTAAATGAAATGGGTACTTTTTTCTTTTCTTTTGTGTACTTTTGCCTGCAAGTGTTGAAAGTTTTTTTAGTGTCGCAAGTTTGTATTTTTTGTGGAGATGTCTCTGCTTACTGCATTGTGCACTGATCGTAAGATAAATCTAGATCTAAATTTGGATATTTTAAAATAAATTTAAATCCTTTTCAGTTGAACGTAACACATTAGCTCTGGAAAGAAAAACCTATAAGCGCTGTCAGTTGAAAGTTAACCCTTTCTACTATAAGAGAAATGTTCGACGTACTACTAATGTGACTCTAATTTTTATATTGTTATCTTTTCTCGTGAAAAGAAATGAGAGAGAGAGAAAGAGGGGTCAGCATGGAAATAACGATGGACTAGGTATACTAAATGCGAAAACTATTGGTCCGGAAGGGGACCGAATGGACAAAGTAACTTTTAATTTTTCAGCGGAAGATGCTCCAAGAAGCTTACAATGATAATACAAGGAAACTATATTATGCAGGAACAACATAAAAACAAGTGAAGAGTGAAGAGTTAGTGAGATCTTCTTATATTTCTATTCTCACTAGACTTACGATAACAAAAGATTCTTCCATACTGAAATTAATTCACGAAGAAAAACAATGTAATGCTAAGGTTGCAATAGCATTGCAAAACTATGCATTAGCCATAATAAGTGCCATATGCTATAATATTTTCTTCATGTCATTAGCTGTATGTCATAATAAACGACTCTCGTTAATGAAAGATGAAAATATCTCTCACCTTGTTTTCCTACCTTTGTCTTATTTTGATTTTACGCCTTGTTTTCCTACACTGCCGGTTCTTTTTCTCTAAGAACACAAAACTGAGAAACAGACCAGAGCGGTTGTAATCTGCTCAAAATCCCCTAAAACAAGTCCTTGAATCTCAACTAGACCCAAAACTATCGAACCGTAGCTCAAAGTAAGAGAAACATCCCTTTGCTAACAAAAAGAGCTGCACCAGTATCACACAATTCAAACTCAAGTCCAAACAACATCCATGTACAAGCTCTTAGCTAAAGCTAGCTCCACAAGCTGTACATAACCAACTAGAACTCTAACGAACTCAAAAAGATGAAAACCATTGCGAAGGAACCAAAAAGGTCTATCTGAGAACTTTCTCCTTCATTGATGGAGACGAAAGCACATTCATCAAGACTATCTAACGCCTTCCATCTTCTTCGAGCTGAAGAAGAATGTGCTTCGGTTTGTTATTTTTTATGTAACTTCAACTCCCGAATAACCTGGTCTAGAATGTAAATGTTAGATTGAAATTCGTGTTGTAAACACATCTTCGTGTCATCCATGGATCTCATGGATGTCTATGAGTTGGAGACAGCTGGAAACTTAGCACGCACATGCAAACAAGAACATCCAGAAATTTCAATATCAATAATTTGTTGTATATCGCTCGAGTTCTTCGGATCTTTTCAAACGTCATTGAAAAGACAGAGACAGAGATTTGTCATTTGGGTCGACAGAGACATGACAGCGGATGGTACGTATTTGATTTATCTCGTGGAGGTTGTACGTCTCAACATCAAAGCCAACTTTGATTAATAAATATCTCATTACATTTTCAATCAAAATTTGAGTTAGCACTGAGGCATAAAACATATAACATAGTTAGAGACTCCTTTATGTCAAACGTCTAAAAATAATCTTAATATCATAATTATGTTCCGTCATTGAAGAAAGTTATGATCTGAAGTTAATAGTCACTATATTGACAGAGACTTGAGACTTCAAGAAGTACAATGAAGACGAGCTCAAACCATATCGTCTGTTACGTGATATTACATTTAGTCAACAGTACAAGTTTGAACTCATGTCTGGTGCAAACAGTTTTTCACATATCAAGATTCTCTTCCGGTTGAAGGAGTGAAGCGACTCATATTTTCCCACAAGTCCATGCTAGTTCCATTGAAATCGTACTCTGAAATCAAACACAAGAATAAAACACGGATAGGAGATTTGCTTGACACTAAAGTTGATACACTTTGACAATCAAGAAAGATATTGTGACTTTGTGGTGCAATTACTTTTCAGACAATGGAAAAGAATGGTGGAACCACTGGTTCTTTTGACAAGAAAGTATTGTTGAAAATATATCGAGAGGAAAACGAAAACCTCTATTGAAGATGTGGACTTGGCTGGTATCGTCTGAACATGACGAGTCCGAACGTCATATTCCACGGGCATCTAATTGTAAGCAATGAAGAACTAGGCAATCAAATCTTTGGTGATCATCTACAATATACATAGGCACAAGACGATTATGACCCGGTACTGAAGCACATGACTGACAACAAAGAGTATGCGACCTCAACAAAATTAAAGAAAAATTATTGCTTGCAATGTTGGCTCCAAACTTGGAATCATTGTGGATCTGCCAAGTGTTGAAGATCAAATCTCATAACCCGAAAGATGAACCAGCGACAATGGAAGTTCAGTGGTTCACGACTTTGTCTTCAGATCCATACATTGGCAATATACTACCATGAGAAGCATAGAGCGAGTGGTAGAGCAAGACCTACACTACAATTCTCTCATATAATTTTCTTGTTACAAACAATGAATTCTCTTTGGCAAGATTCCACTCGCTCATACATCAGACTGGTCATACATTAGGGTGATAAATATTGTTTGTTGAATACTGGCGATTCCAACAGGTGAGTTTCAACGATAAGAACTATTAACAAAATGCAAACGAAAATGTAAATTGTGGAAGTAATCTGAAACAATCAACTTATCTCTATTTTGTCGATCACGTGGACAGAGAGGTTTTCCAAGCCTCGGTTCGAACCAACCTCTTTAAACCCACCACAAGGTAACCTTCTCTATATCATCTAATCGCTGTTACGGAACCTCCACGAGTTGCTCCACCATGCCACCCCAGTAAACATGAGAATTAAAGGTGGAGAGACGTACATATTGTCTTCAAAGCGTACAGAATGATCCTCTATAGCGACACCGGAGATACCTCGTGTATATCCACATAGTGACACGCAGCTTGTGGATGTCTTTTGATACCACTTATAAGTTTGATCCGTTATATCTTCTTGTCAATGGACAGTAAGCATCCGTTCCTTTTAATAATTTGGCTTTCGCGATTCCAATAGCAGTATGAGCTGAAGAACCATTAAGTGGTGTAAGATCGTCTCGCCAGTTCCAGATTTACACTTTCCTAAGACGAGGTCGATCCACGAGCTCTGAGTGTCCTTTGCTCCCAAGTGCTTGTTCAGTTGTTGCAAAGTAAATCGTCCTTACAGGCAGAAAACCTGACCTGCAGGCAGAAACTCTAGATTTTGTCTCAATGAGGCCCAGAAAAGTCTGCGGAGAGAGGAACAGAAAGCGTGCTATTGACAGTTTATCGATCGAATTAGGATCCGGAAGAATATCAGACGACCGGAATTATGGGAGCTGCTTCCATCTCCACTCACGGTGATGAAGGATCATGCACCAACTTACAGAGTAGAGGGATCACACTTGACACTCAGAATCTGACCAATAAATGTTTGTACGAGTACTCTGCGCTTGCACCTCGAATTAGCCATACAGAACTTGCTTCGGAATAATGTCTTCGGATTACTTGCCCGACCATTTCTTCTGGCAATGCTCAGTCTGCGTTAGGAGCTGACGGGAAGGCACACTTGTCCAGGGCTCTCCATCGACTTCCTGCGAAAATGGATAAGCGCTTCATCTGAAACAGAACTGAAAGGTGTTGATGCTGTAAGTCCCGCACACCCACAAGTCTCACGAGAGAATACAGTACTGCCCAGGTGAAGCACGAAGGAACAGAACGCCTAACGATTCCCACATTCATGCAGTGCCACCTGCGACCAACGATATACAATTATGTATCATGTGACTCGAGCTCTGGTCAAGAGTTTAAATCCATCACTTTCGATCCATGTACACGCAGCAGAGTCCATGAGAGAGCTGAGCCACAGGTTGCTAGTAAGAAAACCACTTCATTTTCCTCTTCTCTGCTGGTGTTCGACTACCATTTCTCACCTGTCTACTACATAACTGTGTCGCACATACGATGCTGGTTATGCCCAATACAGCATGTGGTTAAGGTCGTCAGCTCCACTCGAACTACAGTAGCAGATAAAACGGCAGACTTATGCTTTTTAGTACTGATTTGGTGGAGGGCCGCGCGAACGCGAGCCCTCCGCTATCACAAATTATGACGTGCATTTTCCCGCTTGGGGAAATGCTACAACTTGCCCCACCGAAGTGCAATGGAGGAGCTCGTCATAGGTGTCACTTTTCAAAATGACTCTTTTTCTTTCACATAGATGGCTATTCTCCTCTCCCAAGCGATGTCAAACAATTCCCCGAGACTGCTCGTAAGCTACCAGAGTTCGATTTCGTTTCTCTGCTAGAAAAGCTGGTGCAGGATGAAGAACTTGACCTGAACAACTGCCTCCTGTAAGAGGGAAAAATGAAGGGGGACTTGAACCCAAGTAGTATCTGCTTGGATCCATTGAATCTGAAGAAGGAGAAGCAAAGTACTTACGACTGATGATCAAGAAGATGCAAGTGAAGATCCCGGCGGATGCATGCATTCTCTCTCCTCCTGACTTTAAAAAATTGTACTCACCATCAGTGTTGTCGCTGGATCTGTATTCCTTGGAAGGTACCTCGTTCTCCTTACCAATTAGGACAGCGAAGATACGGTGGAGCACCCGACGAGATAAATTTAGTGGACCACTTTGAATAATTAGTGATCAGGTCTGAACATGCTCGAGACACTTTTGCTTGGCGGTTGCGCACTGTTCCTAACATCCTCTTCGTCGACGGTGGGAGGCATCACTGATTTTGATGAGCTTGACGGATGCGAAGCAAGATTGCATGCATTGGCGTTCTCCTATTCGAGTGAGTAGCTTGCGTACCTGACGGAGTGTCGATGTGCCGAAAGTTCATCATTCGTTGCTTACATTCTTTCGTTGAATCTTGTTTTGACTTTCTCATGTGAAAAGGTGAGTTTCGCTTATTCGATGAGAGCAAACTTGTCTTGCTCCCGACAAAGACTTGGAGGATGTAGACTCACTAAAAACAAACTCGAGCAGAGAAGAACTTGAAACTAACCCTTCTGGAATTGACTGCAACCTATTGATAGATACTGCGGGATAGCCCACCACCCACATGGGTGGTGGGCTATCCCGCGATAATGGATAAGCGCTTCCTGTGAAATAAGACTGAAAGGTGTTGATGCTGTAATCTAAGTCCTGCACATCCACTGTTCTGACGAGATGATACAGCAACATCCCACATGGAGAACGAGAGAACAGAACGCCTAACGTTTCTAAATCCAATACAATCAACAACAAAGGAAAGAGCATGTCACTCTGATCACGATTCATTCATGAGGTTGGTGTTCGTGATAGGGAATCTTACTGCAGTGATCTCCATCACAAATAAGACTTTTAAACAGCGAATTGGCTTTGCGTCTTTCTGACTGTACAAGAAGCGAAGCCTGCGCACGCCGGGAACAAGTCACGACATCCCGCTTCTGATCAAGGCGCGAAGGCAAATCGAATTTCCATCGATGCTCGCAGAAATGAAAAACTGGCAGAGCACAGACTTGTACAGATCCCGTTACAACGCTGGCATATGCTGCAAGCAAGTTCATTGCGACCGGCCATGCCTTCAGTACATTCCTTCTTGGATTATGTTGGTGGGTGCTCCCCGTGGGGAAGCGTTCCAAAGGTTGAGATAAGCCGTCTCTGTGACCCGCACACCGTATTCTTTAGTACAAGGCGAAAGATAGTTCGCTCTGAGCTGATCACACGGCTGTTATTCGTGGGATCGGCAGAATAGCTACTTGGAGGCCAAAGCAGACTCTACAGGACTAGTGTATGGTTCGAACTGACCTCCACGTCCTTACTGAAGCATTACTTGGAGCGAGTTCGGACGAAAACAAAAGAACAAATGCGTTCAATCAGTAACTCCAATTTCATAAATGGCAGGGCAGTGCCGAATCTAAAACCTCTTTCTGTATCTCTCAATGCAATTGAGGATGTCACTTTCCAAAGCGACTCTCGAGGCCAGTACCAGACTAAACACGGGCTGCCGCAAAATCATACTTTGTCAAGTTCATGTGATACAATCAACTGGTCGTCGACCTTGCGGATCACGTGTAGCTAGAGATGTTCCCAAGTTTTTCTCCGAACCCAACCCCTTCAAAAGCCACATGTATGAAGAACTGCAAATACACGTATACAGTATAAATATCATCTAATCGCACTTACGGAGTCCCCAGCTGCAGCAGTCGCTGCAAACACGCAACCCCATCAAAAGTGAGACTAGAGTTCGAGAGACAAAGTGGCTTCAATGAATTCCTTCGGGACTGGCAGCACTCTAATGTAATTGGCTGGATCTCAAACGGGAGCGGTTTACACAGAATGATGACAGGCCCACCGACCAATTTTCTTGAACTCAGGATCACGTCGTGACATATCTCTGTGCTAGATGTAGTGAGCTAAGCATCAACGCTAAGCATAAGCACAGCAGGCACTATGACTCACTGGATGAGTTGTGCAGGAAATTTAGCGCTATATCGCTCTTTGATTCCATCGATCGCCACGAATGAACAATTTCCTGCTGGATCAACTAGGAGGGCTGCGGTTTCCGCAGTCATCATTTTCCCAGGCGCCCCAGGGAACTGGAATTCCGCGGTCTGCCGATAGAATACCCACTAGAGTCAGCACTTGAAGTTCTCCGTCACGAACAAATGAACAGACATCGTAACCTCAAAAAGACATCGAGAAAACATCAGTTACCAGCATAGTCAGCAAGAGGTGGTAAGAAACCCGGAAGCAAGAGCCATTTCTATCCGGCGGTTTCCGAGACTGTCGAATTCGTGACAATAGTGATGCGTCGAGGCGGTCTCTCAAATTTGTAATCACAATCCTTCTTGGAAGTTGATTTGGAGGAGGGCCGCGCGGACGCGAGCCCTCCGCTATCACAAATTATGACGTGCATTTTCCCGCTTGGGGAAATGCTAAAACTCGCCACACCGGAGTGCAATGGAGTAGCTCGTCATAGGTCATCGCCCTTCTGGATCAGCGATAGGCCCCGCCCAGGTAAGTATGCTGCTTCCTCTTCGCACATAGTTAATGTACCTCGATTAAATCCATTCCGGAAGCAGTGCTTATGGTTCTATTTGACCCACAGTAGACCCTGTAAAACCTTCCCTGTTCAAAACAGAGGGCAACTCTGCTCTACCAAATTGATGTCAAACAACTCCACGATGAAAAGCTTGACCTGTACAACTGCCTCCTTCCTCTTCCCATTGTGCGGCTTGATGGGTCTTTCCATCTGTTGGCTATTCAATGCGTCGCTTTCTTCCTCCTTCGAGCCAGGAAATGAAGTGGGGCTTCAAGCGAACCAGATACTTGGAGGTCTGGAACTGAATGTGATCATGAAGAGGGAGAAGCCAAGCACCCAGGACTGGCAGGTGAAGATTCCGGCCCAGCAGGCATTCTGGATCTCCTTCCTCTTGACTTTCCAGAACTTGCAGGAACAATTGCAGAATATCCAATTGGAGAGATTTACCCCGTCTTACTGTCGCCTCTGATCGAAGTTTCCAGCAGGATCATAGTGCAGATCGGAACATACTTCTTACCTTTAACCTCAATTACAAGGGCCTTGCGCGACAAGAAATAGCTGAGTTACGAGTAACAGTAACGTAGCGACCTATCGTGAAATTCCCGTCCGGTATGCTCGCTCGACCTGTCATAATGCAATTTATTCCATCACTGCAGTTCCTGCAACTGCTACGAAAATCACTGACTTGAATGGTCTTTCTTATGAAACTCAACAGGACGTCTCATCCTCGTCATAGTCCATGTCATCAGTTTTATACCACATGGAATTGCCAACCTAGCTGGTCGGTCTGATATGTACATTTGGTTCTTCATTTGGGAGGAAAATAAAGATCATCCCTAGACCCAGAAACTAACTGGTGGCAGGTATCAACCGTGAGTGTTGGGACCTCCTATCTATCTGTCTTCTGGCTGAGTTCGTGGTTTCTGACTGAAGGTCTAGTTTAGGGAGAAATCTATGACAACCCACATGTAGAAGGGATCAAACAGCGGAAAGTGCCATAATATATGCAGAAGGCCAGTATAAACTGAAGTTCGCGGATTAGTGTTCCTCGACAGAAGCATATTTTGGACATGCACTAGATAGCATTTCAGTGCCCAGGAGAAATGACCGTATGATTTTTGCGAACGTTATTCCTTCGTGGTTCCACAAGCACCGATTTCAGTTCCCAAGATCAGATCAATAGAACAGATTCGATTCTGGGGCTTGAGCTTCGTGCGATGCAAATAACCAAGCAAAGTTTATGAACATTTTCGCCTTCAATATTCTAATGTTTTCGAACTATACTATTCCGCGTTAGTTATAGATAGTTGTCCGTGTGAGTATTGAAAGTTCACACTTTGATCGCAGCGCTTATCTCATACACTAATTTGCAGTTGCGGGATGCTATGTTTGATGTCGTTTGTATCACTGACAGAGAACCATGGCTAGGTCTATAGACCTAGCCATTACACAGCCAAGGAACTGTTAAGATTTCTAATCTCATGAACACGTAACTCCTTTTGCACCACGATATTGAGCAGAAAAAACTTGACTACAATGCGATTATCGTCGGAGGAAAGCCGCCTGTTATTTTTCCACGAAACCACAGGAATAGTGGGAATGAGAAGATGGACGGAATGTGATTTAGAAAGGTCCTTCTGCCACCTTCAGGGAGCTCCTTACTATACATTGTACCCTAGGCTTGCCTTCCACATTCTGCTTTGCTTAAATAATCTCTGTACCATCGATCGAACAGACGCCCAAGTGAAGAAAATTCTTACAACGTGAGGTAAAATTGAACTATGGGTCCTGAAAAGCACACGCGAAATCCAGGGTGGTTTCGAAGCGTTTACATATCCTGGAAGACTAAGACGGAAGGCTTCCACAAGGTGCTGCATCCTGACGGATCGAAGCTTCCACCTCCGAGGACGTGAAGCCTTCCGTGTTTCACTTGTCCTAGTCCTGTTCAGTCTCCGACTTCTGTATCTGGAAACAGGGATAACACTTGATCCAATATGTGACAGAGTAAACTAATAGTAATGCTGGTCGAAGAAATGCTCGTTTGACTAAAAGCCTGCACCTTGCATTAGTCGCAGGGAATTTGCTTCAGAATATTGCCATTTCCTCTCCGACCATTTCTTATTGCTCAGTCTGCGTTCGGAGCTGACGGAACGGCACATTTGTCCAAGCCTATCCGTCAAATTCCTGCGAAAATGGATAAGCGCTTCATCTAAGACAGAACTGAGAGGTGTTGATGCTGTAGTGTACGTCCCGCGCACCCACTGCTCGGAGGAGAGAAGACAGCACTGCAGACGTGAAGCACGAATAACAGAACGCCTAACATTCGTTTCCAACTCCATGCGCCGACATGCAATGCTACCATCGATTAACGATGTAACATCATATATCGATGACTCTGATCACGAGCTGATTTCCCAGCACAGTCAGTAAAAGAGATGAGCCACATGAGCAACCCACCGATTTTCTGCTTCTCTGGTGACTTCGGCGTACAATTTCCCTCACCTACAGTATCTTACTCATGAAGCTCGTAATGCGTGACAGGCACTGTTGCTGCGGTCGTTTCCTCCCTGATCAAGAATCGCAATGCGTGCTCCCATACGATGCTTGTTAGAATTGGTTTGGTGGAGGGCCGCGCGAACGCGAGCCCTCCGCTATCACAAATTATTACGTGCATTTTCCCGCTTTGAGAAATGCTACAACTTGCCTCACCGTAGTGCAATGGAAGAGCTCATCATAGGTCATCGCCCTTCCGGTTCAGCGATAGGCCCCGCCCCGGTAAGTATATTTCTTCCTCTTCGAACACAGAATAAGAATCTCGATCAAGTCCACCACATGAGCTGGTTGTATGGTTCTAGATTACCCTCAGTAGTGCATGTCAAGCTCGACCTTGCATTAGAGCGTTCCGACTCGCACCGACGATCTTCTCTACAGCGATGAGGTTCCGTCTAGGCTTGGTCCAGCCTGTTGCTTCGGCACTGTCCATCTGCGAGTGCGGTGTCTCGCTCGACACCGCGGGTCGTCATCTTGCTCGATGTCCTACGGTGGAGAGCGGATAGCCACCCACGATGCCATCAGAGACGTCGTGCTTGCCTTAGCACGGGAGAGCGGTCACATGACGTGGAGAGAGCGTTGGTACGTCCTTCAGACGGGAGGATCAGTCAGAGCAGACCTGTACATGATGAGGGAGGATCAGGTCTCAGTGGCTGATGTGGTTGTTACGGATCCGACACGGGACTCAGTGGCGGCACAGGTGATCACCCATCCCCCAGGATGAGCTGCAGGCGTGGCGGCAGCAACGAAGGTATCCAAGTATAGGGGTATGCAAGCGGGACATCGCTTCATCCCTTTAGCCTTGGAGATATACGGATCGGCAGCTTTGGAGTTCGACGTCTTTTTGCGAGAGTGCGCTAGAGCCTACCATGAGAGGCGTCAGGGGTACCACTTTCTCTTTCTTTCTGCACCATGTTTTTCAGGCAGCGGGTTTCCATTGCTCTACAGAGAGCTTTAGCAGGGGCTATTCACAGAAGAGCAATCGCAATAGGCGATGCCTCTTCAGGTGCACCTGTTGTAGATAGAGGTACTGACTTTTTGGTCTCCGACATTATAGGTGCGACTGACGATTTTAGAGCTACTGATAGCGGGGCTTAGCCCCGGTGTTCTCCCCTTCAGGGTGGTTATTGCTTGGCCCTTCGGGTCCTTCTTTCCCTTGTAAGGCTTGATGGGGTCTTCCCATCCGTTGGCTATATATCGCGTCGCGTTTTTCCTGTCAAGCTGTCTGGGATCCTTGTTCATAACAGAGGGGCGACTCTCCTCCCTGCAATATAAGTCAAACTCCACGAGGTTCCCAGTACAAGTAACAAGTAACGATGACCTGGACAAAGGAAATGCTCGATCAGCACTGAGTTTGACTTGGATTCTACCGACGGCAGTCCTCCTGGTGTAGGATGAAGAGCTTTAATTAGTGCTCGGGGTAAAAATATTCTAACTGAAAATCATCCTAAGCAATTAACGGGGAGTCTCTTTATATATATCATTTATCAATTTAAATTTTAAGTTTGTTACCATGTAATATTTTAGCCTGCAAAATTATGCTATTCATCATTTTAACTCGACTTTTCAGGATTCCAACCGATTGAGAATACAAAAAATATCAATTAATCCTGAGCGACGGATGTACCTGTACAACTGCCCCCTTGCATACGGCATAAGGAATACAGATCCAGCGACAACACTGATGGTGAGTACAAATTTTTGAAGTCAGGAGGAGAGAGAATGCATGCATCGGCCGGGATCTTCACTTGCATCTTCTTGATCATCAGTCGTAAGTACTTTGCTTCTCCTTCTTCAGATTCAATGGATCCAAGCAGATACTACTTGGGTTCAAGTCCCACTTCATTTTTCCCTCTTACAGGAGGCAGTTGTTCAGGTCAAGTTCTTCATCCTGCACCAGCTTTTCTAGCAGAGAAACGAAATCGAACTCTCAACGCTTACGAGCAGTCTCGGGGAATTGTTTGACATCGCTTGGGAGAGGAGAATAGCCATTCTGTTTGGAAAAGTGACATCTTGACTGGTATACTGCGAATAAGATAGAACCATAAGCTCATAAACCTTGTGGCTGTAGTGGACTTGGACGAGGTACATTAACGGTGTGCTATCGGGAGAAACCATACTTAAATGGGCGGGACCTATCGCTGAACCAGAAGGGCGATGACCTATGACGAGCTCCTCCATTGCACTTCGGTGGGGCAAGCTGTAGCACTTCCCCAAGCGGGAAAATGCACGTCAAAATTTGTGATAGCGGTGGGCTCGCGTTCGCGCGGCCCTCCACCAAATCAGTACTAAAAAGCATAACTCTGCCGTTTTATCTGCTACTGTAGTTCGACTCGAGCTGACGACCTTAAACACATGCTGTATTGGGCATAACCAGCATCGTATGTGCGACACAGTTATGAAGTAGATAGGTGAGAAATGGTAGTCGAACACCACCAGAGAAGAGGAAAATGAAGTGGTTTTCTTACTAGCAACCTGTGGCTCAGCTCTCTCATGGACTCTG